>CM053515.1:95680566-95738653 GCA_028627145.1 Eidolon dupreanum
CAGGAATGCCTTGGGACACAAAAGTCAAACGTGTGATGAGTACTTTCTCTGTTTCCAGTGCTGGAGTGGGCACTTGAAGATAAATGCAAGTAGGATGTAGTTTCTGCATTCTAAGACATAAGCCCAATAAAGATAGAGACCTTTCTATCTTGCACTCTGCTGTATCCTCAGCCTAGAACTATGTCTGGTAGTTGATGGAAGCATAAGATGTTTGATAATGAATGAATGAATGAATGAATGAATGAATTCATATTAGAGAGGGAGAAGACATGAACATTAATGTCATACATGTCTTAAAGTTCTGTGTGTGTGCATGTGCGCGTGCGTACATGCGTGTGTGTGCATGCGTGTGCGTGTGTGTGTTAGGGCATAATGAGAGCACAGAAGAGAAAGAGGTTGGTTTTCTCTGTTGGGTGAGAACGAAATGTGAGAAAAGACTACATAGGTATATCAGGAAGAGTTCTTAGTTTTAAACAGAAATTAACTCTGCTACGTAGCAGAAAAATGAATTTATCCAAGACAGGGAACTCACAGAATTTCTGAGTGTAGAAGCATGATCCAGGAACCACCACGCTCGAGCTGTGGAGTATAGAGGAGGCATCATTGCCCCTTAGCTGCACGCAGTCATGGTGGCTTTCACTAATGACACCACAGTGCTGGGCACTGGGCATTGCCACTGGAGTCTGGACATCACTATTTAGGCAAGGCAACCCTTGGTTGACCTCACAGATTGTAAGGACCTTGTCAGCTTATAACCCCTTATTTTTTATATTTTACACCTACAGCACCTGGTCTTCCTAGGTGGTCTCCCATCCAAGTACTAACCAGGCCCAACCCTGCTTAGCTTCTGAGATCAGACGGGTTCGGGCTTGTTCAGGGTAGCATGGCTGTAGACAATGTAGATGTATTTTAGACATGGGCTGATGGGTTTAGCAGGTGGGGGAGTTCTCGCTGGAAGGACTCACAGTCCCCAGTTCCTTGACCCCCCGGGCCAGCCTGCCTACATCGTCTGTATGGATTTCCTCTTCATCTAGCTCAGGGGTCAAAAAACACTTTTGAAAGGGCCAGATAGTAAACATTTTTGGTTTTCCAGACCATAAGGTCTCTGCTTAGACTCTAGGGTTGTGGAGCAAAAGCAGCCATAGACAATCCAAAAAGGGGAGGCCATGCACCAGTACACATTAATTACTAAAAGTAGCCGAGCCATGGTCAGCCGACCCCAGGTCTCGCTGACTCTTCTCCATGCTGATCTTCTTGGCAAATGTTCTTGTTGCACTTTGTACTTCCCTTTTAGAGTGCTCGTCTTAAGTCTAATTCGTTATCTGTCCAGTTGTGCGCTCAATGCCATTCCAGCACTAGCATTCAGGCAGGGGCCATACCTGTTTTATCATCGTGGATCCCAGAGTTGGCATGTGCAAGAACCAGCACGTAACTCATGTTCCCGTTTGCCACGTGCTGTTCCAAGTGCTTTACATTCGTCGATTCATTCAAACTGCCCAGAAATTCCAGTAGGGAGGCACTGCTATTATTCTCGTTTTACGGATAAGGAAGCTAAGACTTAGGCTAAATGCTTGAAATCAAGCAACTGGAAAGTAGAGGGGCCTAGACTGGACTTAGTCTGGCTCTACAAAGTCACTCTTTAACCACGATGCCATGCTGCTTCTTGATAAGCCGCTGGTGAAAACGAACCAAGTGAATTAGAAGTCAAGTTCTTCGTCTGGTTGAAAAGGGGGTGGGGCGAGGTAGGGCTTGCCTGAGGAGGTAATGGGAACCTGACATTGTCACTGTGGGGGAGGGAAGTGTGAGATGACTATGGACAGGAAGTGGCTTTGCCCTGTGGCCCAGTTGAGGAGGGAGGACTCGTGAGGATGCCACTCTGTAAGCTGTGGGCTTTCCCTGGACACGTACCACAGCCTGTGGCAGGGAGGAGCAGGCTGAGGTTGGCGTTGCTGCCATTTGGGGGTGTCCCAGTATGTTATCTGGGATTAGAACGGCAGCAGGTGGGACTTGGATCGGATCACCCTGCGATCCAGTTCTGGTTTTGACGCTTACAAACCTTGTAGTGTGAACACATTGCCTAATTTATTTGGGCCTTAATTTCCTTATATACAAAGTGAAGATAAGAAGACCCATGCCACAGTGTTTTTGGACAATAAGAGAAAATTTATCCGAAGGGGTTGGTTTGTAATAGGAGCTCAACAAATGGCCTCTGCTCTCCCTTCCGAGAACTTTTAGTTCAAGAGGCTCCATGAGAGCAGCATCTAGTCCAGGATGTTCAAGCTGTGGGAAGTTGTGCCTCCTGCTGCCCCAGTGTGTCGAGGCTCCTGTGCCCCTGGCCCCAGTGAGTGTTCTCAGCTCCTGCCAGGTAGCATGGAGTGTGGACTACTTCCTGCCGGCCAGGTGCTTTGGGACCCCTTTGATGTCATGCTGATGTGTGTATGGAGTGTGCACGGCGAGAAGTGTGTACCCCTGCCTCCGTCTTGTTTGGGAGGAGCAGGCACACTCCCGTGTGTGACATGCACAGTTAGGCATTTGCATATACGTACAGGTCGCTCAAATTATAACCTCCAGTTCCTTGTGGTTGAGACAAATTTCTTTAATAGTGTCTTTAATAACTAGAAGTAGAAAGGGCACTGCAGGGCAATGTTGATCATGACCTTGGAGAGAAGGGATCACGGTGTGTAACAAACCCAGGGACCAAACAGGTTGCAAAGACATAAGAGGACAGGTCAGATCTGATAAGATAAATTTTAGCAGGGATAAAAGCAAAATAAAAGAATTTTTTAGAAAACTCATATAATGAATTGTGTGAGTCCATGCTAGAAAGAGAGAGAAGAGGCAGAATAACTGTTCAGGTGAAAAAGCCAAGAGGTTTGTTTGACTGAACGCTCATTATGGGTGAGAAACTGCAGTGTCGAGCTGGGCTTTGCTTCCTCCCTTCCACCGGAATCCCCACCACCCAAGCCATACAATGATGCTGAGGTGATGGAATTCCTTCCTAGAGCATCTTCCCTTGACAAAGAAGCTGTGAGTCCACAGACCTAAAGTAATATGGCTCCAGGGAAAGTTCTGCAGACTCTTTGGAAGTCATGGGGTCTCCAGATCAACAATGTGTCCTTTGGCTGCATTAGCAAAGTTATGTGTCCAGACCTAACAAGGGTGACTGTCCTATTTTAGTCTGACAAGTCGAGCCACAACTGAAAAGCTGCACTCAGTTCTGAGGGGCACAGGCATAGAGTGCATTGTTCAACCTGAGTGTATGGGAGAGTCAATGAAATCAAGAGGATGCACGTTGGGACATGATGCTCTAGAGGTCTCTTGTATGTCTGTCTTTACTCTGAACAAAAGGCATTGTCAGCTTTGTTGTGGACTGTATTTTCAAGCCTGTTTACAGCTGCAGCAAATAGCTTGGAAGATAGAAATATGACATCACATTAGGCATAAGGCAGATCTTTTTCTTGGCCAGGATAATATAGTGTCTCTCTGCAGGGCAAACGTTGGGTAAGCTTTCCAGGAGGTCCCTTATAAGAGTGGGAGTTTCCTAAGCTCGCATTCCATTAGCTATGACCAAAACTCACCATGTGCACAGCATTCACCCTGGCCCATGTCCCCATGGCTCCCTTGGGGACTTGGAGGGCAAGGGGAACTCATGCAAACATGAAGCTTGTGCTTCCTGCTAAGCCGTGAAGAACAAAGTCCTTCGTCTCTGCCCTGGGAGTCTTGTGTCTTGAGCCAGCATCTATGAAACTGACAGGCTAGTTTCTTAGCTCGTAAGCAGGGTAAAACCTTAGAGTCATCATAGTTCTTGACGATGAGATGATTCATAATATTACATGAGGAAGGATTAATGGAAATGGAATTTAGCCGAAAAGAGAGACGTGTCAAAGAGTAGTCAAGAGTTGTATTCAAATATCCAAAATGATCATGATAAGAAGCGCTTAGCCTTCTTTGTATTCCAGAGAACACATTAGGACTGGTGGATAGAAATTTCATGGTGAACGATTTGGTTGAACTCAAGGAAATATTTTCTAATATGTGGAATTGCCCAGCAGTTCTGAGATATTTTGTGACTAGTGAGCACTCATAAACATATGTTGGAGAACCTTTGGATGGGATTTTTTTTTTACTATGTTTTAGGGTAGAATAAAAAACCCCTGAGAACCTTGCTGTGATGTAATTTCGAAAGTCGATGGTATTTCTCATGTTTAGAAATTCATCAGCTGAGAAACATTATTTTGGATCTTTGGTCTCAGAGTGCTACCACTTCAAATGAAAATGCTCCTGGAGGCTAGGCGCCTTGTCACAAATTCTGTATTCTAACACCAAGACCAAAAGGACCAAAGGGAAGCGCAGAGACGGAGTGAGGGCAGCATAGGCAGAGTGTACTGGTAACTATTCTGTGACCAGAACCCCAGATCTTTGCCTCCTCCAGTCTTTTTAAAATTAATTTCTCCCTTCCCTCCAGCCCTTCACTCAGATTGGTTTGCCTTCCTATTTTATTATCATCAGCAAATAGTAACTGAGTATATAATGTGTGATATTTGCAGAAGGAATTAATGAAATAAAAAATGTAATCTTTGACTTTTATATAATTTAATTCTTTCATTCATTCCATAAGCTATTATTGAGAGCTTATACTGTACTAAAAAGTGTCAGTGAATAAAACATGGTTCTTACCTCACAGAATCTACAATTTATTTGGGAAGATAGGATCGATACATGGGAAAAAATGTCTAAAATACGAAGATGTATGATAGGTAGATGGTGGGATGCAGATTCATGAGGTCTGCATGTTTGCGGACATTACCCTTCCCCTAGAACTCCAGAGAGAATCATGGTCATTACCTCGATCTTGCCCCTGAAATAAAGGGGGAAAAGCCCGATGGGTGGTGGGAGGAAGAGTAGCTTTCGGGGGCAGGGTTGAAGAGCATGCTGCTGGAGGAGCTTTGGCATGGGTAAGGAACTGATGAAAGAGCGCTTTAATAAATATTATTATAAACTATGCTTTTGAGAGACCTTTTCATGCCCTTTGAGAGACGTGAGCAGAGAATAAAATTCCTTTTTAATTACTTTGGATGGTTGGAATTTTACTTCCTAAGACCAACCCCCCACTGATATAGAACCTTCTACTACAAGCGATGCAGATAATGCTGACCAAGTACTGTCACGGTGAGCTTCACGGTGCAGATAAACTGGAGTTTTATTTCCAAGAAAGTGTAGCAGAAGCCAGGCAGACAGAAGGGTAAAGGGAGGACACGATATGATGGAGGGCTGTGGGATGCTGTGTGGAAAACTATAGTGAAAGTGCTGAGGAGGAAAAGCTCAGGGTATCTTCAGAGGCCATGGAGAGACCCATGGAAAGGAAAGGGTCAGGATGCTGGCCCAGTCCAGCCACCTCTCTGAGAGCTCTCCTTCATCCACCAAGGCTTTCTCCTCTGCTTCCTACAGTATGCTTGCTGCCCAGGGAGACTCAGAGTCAGCCCGGGCATGCAGTAATGGTGTGCCCCACCCTAGCCCTCTGGCAGTGTTATCCCTTCTGACTGAAGTTCTACTGCTCTCTCTTTTGAGTCCTGCTAACTGTGGGCCTGGCTATAAGAATCCTTCCACCCTGATTTTACTCCTGTGAGACTTCTAGTCTCACATCTAGGACTATTTCCTAAATGACAAAGGCAGAATTGCAGAGTCACATAAACGAGTGAAATATTTATGATGAACCTGAGAAGTGAGTTTAATCACCTCCATATCTTTCCTCTTGTGTATTAATTAATCCTGATAAATCCCCCTACCTCTTTCTTCCACTACACATCTAAATTACTCAGAAAAGGCATGTTTGTGGCAGATAAGCTAAGGGGGTGTTTCAAGATCATCTTAAAAGAAAAAGTTCTAAATATTTCAGATGGAGTCATGAGTGTAGCAGATCCATCATCAGGGAATACAATTATGTTGAGATCATGAGAAACATCTTTTTTTGTATTTGAAAACTGCCCTGACTTCACTTCATTTGGTCTCTGAGACCCTCTCTGTTATCACAGAAGTTCAGCAGATGGGTCAGGTTTGAATCCAGCAAAAGGAAATCCTAACCTCTACCAACAGCACCCACTGAGTCATAAACAAATTCTCTCAATATTTTATGCTAAAGAATGAGGAAAGAAGAGGGAGCAGTGTCAGGAATTATGACCCCCTTTCATAGCTCTGGCAACTGTGACAAGTCTTCTTCTATCGTTAGACCATGGCCTTTGCCTGGAAGACGAAGAGTTAACAATGTTAGCAGCGTCCACATAATCTATCCTCCACCAAGACCGGCAGCTGCAGAGGTCTCTCAAAGAACTGAACCTCTGTATTTTCTTCTCTTTTACATTCATCAAATTTCCCATCATTTCCAGAGTGGCTTTTGATCTGATTCCCTTCTTCTGGTGATTTAACTCCTGTTCAAAATGAACAAAATTTCTACCATTTATTTCCAGGAAAAAAAAAAATCATCTCATTCTGGCGGCAATGACTTAGTCCGCTTGGGTTGCTGTAACAAAACATTACAGACTGGGTAGCTTATGGACAATAGAAACTTATTTCTCACAGTTCTGGAGGCTGCAAAGTCCAAGATCGAGGCACGGGGGTGGTGGCATCTGGTGAGGGCCCTCTTCCTTGTTTGTAGCTGGGACCATCTTGCTGTGGCCTCACGTGGGGGAAGAGGGTAGGGAGCTCTTGGTAGCCTCTTTTATAAGGCACTAGTCCCGTGCTCTACCCTCATGACTTACATGCCTCTCAAGGACCCATCTCCTAATACCATCATCATCTTTGAGGGTTAAGATTTCAACATGCAAATGTTGGAGGGACACAAACATTCAGACCTAAGAAGGCAGATAACAGTGGCATGAAGACCTTGAGGGAGACTGTCACATTATTCCTAGCTTGACGTTTCTCCAAGTGTGGTGAAAGAGACATGAAAATGTGGGGAAGCACGGTGTGCAGAAAAGGACGTTTGTTTCAGTACGGCTAGAGAGGCTCCCGTGCAGAGCCGGCGACAGGAGAAGCAGCAGAAAGGAGAAGCAGGGGCCGGAGCACAGAGGACCTTTCTCTAGTCATTCTTCAGTAGTTCTCAAGCCAGGTTGCTCATACAGGTCTCCTGGGGAGATTAAAAAAATGCCATTGCCAAGTCCTACTTCCTACCGATGTGTTTTTAATAATTTATGCCTTAGAGTGAATTAATTCAATTAGGTAGTTTTCTTTCTAAGAACTTTACTGGAGACCACTGGATAAATATAAGTTTTGTTTGAGGGAGTTAAGTAATCTTGGAGCATGGATTGATTTGACTGATTGATGAATTAATTAATTAAGCAACCATTTGTGTGTTATCTTTCTAGGCGCTGTGCTAGAATGAAGAGATAGGGAAGCCCTTGCCCCATACTTTGAAGAGGTCACCCACCAGTGGAGAGGATACATACAAACTAACAGATGCATATACATAAATAAACTAGAGCAGTATTGCTCCAGTATCAAAAAAAAAAAAAAAAAAAAAAAAAGGTTCTCTAGTCAGAGAGAACTCTGGTTCCTTCCAGTATAATGTCTTCTACATTCATGCCTCTGGCTCTTGGAGTGACCCCTGGACATTAACTGTCACACTTGGTCTTGAAGGGCTCTGTTCTGATAAGGCTTGGATGCAGCGAGGGGTCAGAGGGACGGAGGGTCTTCTGCATGTGGAGCACAGAGTAGATACAGGAATTCATGTTCTGATGGGGTAATAAAGCCAACGCAAGAAATCTGATCGAGTGTGACTGCCAATTGGCATCAAAAAATAATGGAAGAATGTTGAGAACTAGGGAACTGATGGAGGGAAGATGTTTTGAAAACATTTTTTGAATAGTTTTTCCTAACAGCTGACATGGGCTTGGCAGGTGCGTTTAAAGGGCTGAAATGGAAGGGGTGCTCCCTGCCACATGTATTGTATCATTTCTTTGGGAAAATGTATTCTGTTTGGGAAAGGTAGGAAGGTGGAAACCAAAGACATGTAGAGTTATAGAAAAATGATGGCATTAGTGATGCTTCTCTTTTGCTTCATTAAGTAAATGGAATGACAAGGCAGCGACGTGATATGATTACTTGAGTTTTCTGCTTATAGGCAAGGAAAGGAGAACTCATTATTTCAATTACCATTGGAAATATTTCAAGAGTATATTATTCTACTTTTTTGTCTTGGTAACGAATGGAGTGTAGTGGGTATAATGGAATGCTCGTTTCCCTGAACCTCATGGCCTCACATTTTGATCAGGTCTCCTCGTGTTATTTAATAATGAAGTTACACATGCATCTTTCTGCTATGGTCTGAATGTTTATATCCTCCTCAAATTCATGTATTGAATTCCTAAGCCTCAAGGTAATGAAATTAAAAGGAAGTGATTAGGTCATGAGGCCAGAGCCTTCATGACTAGGATTACTACCCTTAGAAGGGAGAACAGAGAGAGCTCACTCATCCCTTCCACCATGTGAGATCAGAGCTGGAAGGTGCCAGCTTTGAATCAGAAGGAAGGCTCCCACCAGACAACACATCCACTGGCACCGTGACCTTGGACATCCCAGCCTCCAGAACTGTAAGAAACAAATGTTTGCTGCTTCTCAGCCATCTAGTTTATGGTGTTTTTGTGAGAGAAGCTGAATGAACCAAACACTCTGGGAATTCCTTGGGAAGCAGAACATATCTCCTACATCTTGATCTTCTTTACAAAACCTAGCCCGTGAAAAACTGTGACAGGAACTGGAGTGACCAAGGAACACCAACACTTTGGCTGTTGCTGTGGTCTGAATGTTTGTGTCCCCCTTGAATTCATGTTGGAATCCTAACCCCCAAAGGGGATGATATTAGTAGATGTGGTCTTTGGGAGGTGATTAGGTCCTGAGGGTGGAGCCCTCATGGATGGGATTAGTGCTCTTATAAAAGACCCCATAGAGCTCCCGAGCCCCTTCTCCCATGTAGGATTCAGGAAGAAGTCTGTGACCCAGAACAAGGCCCTCGTCCAACCATGCTGGCACCATGATTCTGGACTTTCAGCCTCCAGAACTGTGAGAAATAAATTCCTGTCGTTTATAAGCTACCCAGTCTGTGATGCTTCGTTATCGCAGCTCAAATAGGCGAAGGCAACTATTTTAGTTTCCTGACAAGTGAGACCCTACCAATGCTTGCCTAATAAGGGATGGCGGTCAATGAAAGAGGGTGGACCTAATGTATTAAAAAGTCAAGACACCTTAACATTAGAAGTTCCTTGTCAGGGAAGAAGAGAGCCTCTTAACAGGAAGTTTATTAGCCAAATAACTGTTTTTTTCCCTTCCGTTTAAATTCTAAAGTCTGCATAAAAGGGAGCACCTGAGGGCTCCTTTATTTGATGGAAACAGATAGGCGACCTTTGGAGACCAATCGTCCTGCAGTTATGACCCACTTGGGCAACCCACTTCTTGTCTGGGCCGAGGCTCACCTGCTTCAGCCCCTTACTGCCTGATGAGCACTGATGCTGGCAAAGGTTGGACTTCGCTGTGAAGTCTAGACTTGGGAAACTGCAGGGGGGAAGATTTCTTGTGGAGGAGACATTTTTCAGTGCAAGGTCAGTATCTCGGCTAAGTGTTCTTTTTTCTGCTTAAGGGAGACAGGACTAGTGCAACCAACATCCACAAGTGCAATGATTTTATAGCTAATCCATGCCACAGGCCGTATCGTGCAGGGCACGTGAGGAGCAAACTATGTGTGGACTGACCCACGCACACTCTTACATGACATAGGTACGGTTTTTCTGTGGGGTATGAGGGAGTTATCTTTCATGCTTGGGCAAGAATCACACTGTGCTCTGGTCTTCACTGTTCTATTTGTCTTTCCTTGAAAGACGGCTTTAGCTGTTCAACTTAGTTTTTTTTTTTACTTGAAATGTTGTGTTTGAACTTTGCTTGCATGTTTGCAAGCTAGAAGGCCATGGAACACGGAAAATGTGGGCCTTCTAACTAAATCCAAATGTGCAGTCACTTCGATTCAAACACACAGACGGCTAGGGACCATCTTTTATTTCAGGAAGCAAATTCGGGTGGAAAAGAAGGCTCTTTCTGGCCTTAAAAAGATAAAAAAAAAAAAAAAAAAAGGAAAAAAGTATAGAAGTGAATATTCATAAAACAAAATCTTGTATCCAAAAATGTAACAAAATTTCCAGCAAGATATTATAAACAAATTTACTTTCACATCGGTTCTAATTCAAATTATTGTGTGTCCCTTATAGAGTTGCCTTCTAATTTTAGTTAAATCAAGAATATGCTTTATCCCCATTGATTTAAGTAATATTAATTGGAGCTTTCAATTATACTGAATAAAAATTTATTGTGGTAGAAAGGGGGCATCTAGAGAGTTTGTTTTTTAAAAACATTGAGAAAGATTAGGTCTCCTCTCACAACAGCAGTGCTTAAAGAAGAGCTTCCCAATTAATAAAAAAAAATGGTTAATTCCCTTGTAAAATATTTCAAATAGTTTATAGTTTACGAGAGTACAGATGACCGCAAAGAGATCGTCTAGTAACTGGAGTCCACAGAAAGAAAAGCTAAAATAGAAAGAAAAAATAAGTTTGGGTTTTTCATAATGTAAAAAATAACATGGGAAAGATTAAATCCAGTTTTTGAGAGGTCAAGTCAATCCACATAATTAGCATACAAAAGCAACCAGTGATAAAATATCTTATGTTTTACGGGTTTGGTATAATGCCCAGCAAACCAGATGTGCTTAATAAATTTTAAATGATATCAACAATATTCCCTTCTGCTGATACAGAGTTAATGTTATCACTTTGGGAGGCCTTTTTAACCCTTTAAATATGGTTATTTCATGGCGAGAAGAGGAAAAAGCATTCATTGAACAGTCTGGTGTGATAGAGATGATACTTCTTTCCATAATGAACAGATGTCTCGCTTCTCATTGGGATAATCGATTCTAATATTATTAAGCACAAGCCCAATAAATCTGCCCTTTTATTTTTTTCTGATACAAATGCAATATACCTACCACTGCTCAATATCCTTCATATGTGAAGTAATAAAACTGATTCGATATGAAATCTTGTACTTTACATGTAAATTGGATTGCTATGGGCCATTAGACTCTTTACATAAACAGTATATTTTGTTTAAAAGAAAACTGTGCTCAGTTTAACATCCTGAAAGTTCATAATGTGCAAAACCACATCAGCGGAGTCAGTGGTGTCGGGAAGGGATCCGGTATGGGCGACAGAGGCGTAAATGAGAAAGGAGCCCTAACTTCCAGGAAAACAACTTTTCTCCCATGGTGGTTTTAACAAGATTGTTGCCAGCAGGTGAAAGCTCACTAATGTCAAAGGTAATGAAGAACCTTAATTCCAGAATCATTCTCTAAAGCAGGGGTCCCCAAACCCCAGGTTGCAGATCGGGTACCAGTTCCCTGGCCTGTTAGGAATCGGGCTGCACAGCAGGAGGAGAGTGGCCAGCGAGTGAGTGAAGCTTCATCTATATCTGCAGCTGCTCCCCAGTGCTAACATCACCGCTTCAGCTCCACCTCAGATCATCAGGCGTTAGATTCTCATAGGACCACCAGTTCCTGGTGCCAAAAAGGTTGGGGACCACTGCTCTAAAGCATTCACAGGGTGCTATGCCTAGAGGCTGAGGCGGAGAAGGCAAACCAAGGCAGCAAATTACTTGCCTCTCCAAGAAGACAGCTATTGCTTCCTTCCTGGCATGGAATGAAAAGGTGATGACATATCGAGGCCAAGTCTCGCAATATAATATGATGTCACAGTATCTATTTTTGATATTAGATAATGGCCTTTATTCTGATAGGTAAGTGTCTCATCCTTAGCTTATTTATTTCCATTATGTACAAAATCTGCAAACCAGAATTTGTAGACAAACCTTACCCAAGTGTACTGCAATATTTGCATCTTGGCCTCCTTTGCAACACTGAACCTTGTGCTCTGCCACAGCTGTCAGAGTAATGGCTTTTTTCCCCTTTTTATCTGGGTTGGCTTTATTCCCAGATTCCAAATGAAAGAGACAGCATTTTACTTGACCACCCCATTCCAACCGTTAAATACTGTGCCTTCAGGCTCCGATGCTCTAATGGTCGATTAAAGTTGATAACAGTCTGTCCAATTTCCATTTTTTAACATTCAGCCCACTGAAATTGTAATATTGTGAAAATTTGAAGTCTACAGGACTTGCCTGAGAATCTGTCTGGATGTCAACACATACTAATAAACAAGGGGAAAAATAGTAATGCCAAGAGGCCTCGGAACTTGGGTTATCTGTGTAGCATAGCCAAGTTTGTATAGAGTAGAAGTAGGCAATAGATCAACTGGTCTATCAAACAGGATGTAGGGTGGAGGTACTCATGGGATGGTTTATGGATGCAGAAAGCAGGCATCCTCGAAAACTCTTTAAACTGCTGGACAGCATATGCGTTCCCTTTCCTACTTGCCTTACCAAGCATTCAGTCCTTCTTGGTCTTACTAAAAAAGCCTTTCTTAACTTGTTTGGCAGATGTATAACTCACAGCTCCTGCACTTTGTTGTTAGGAATGAAGGGTCACAAAGGTATAAAACCAATTGAAATATTTTCAGAAATCTGATTTCTCGGGGGACCAGAATGAAATAGATTGAAATAATCTCTTGTTCAAACCCACAGTGGTCTTTCTTGAATCTTAGAAAAACAGAATGAAAATCAGGGATTTGGAGATGAATTTGTAGACCAGTAGGATTCTGAGATAAGCAGTTTGATCCCAGTTTTCTAAGTGATGGGCAAAAAAAATAATTTCACGGTGAGCCATACTCCCTGTATTTGTTATACGCAGTCTCTACGTGGTTCCTTTCATTGTACTAGCCAGCTTGCCTTTCTTAGCCATGCTTGGATTCTTTCTCTGAACCTGAATGATCTCCTGGAGTTCTCATTTTTGGTAGACTAGTCTTATTTTTTCCCAATGAATTGCTCAGCTCTAGGATGCTTTTTTTTTTTTTCACGTTGGGGAAGCAATTGCCCATTTTCTGAATGTTTGCTACTAAAGTAGGTGCAGATGAGTCCTTCAGACTCTGAGAAATTTATCACCATCAATAAATATGACATTTCTAGGAATGTGGCTTCAATTTCCTTTTTCCTAGGTAGGCTGAATTGAAGACCAGAAAACTTGAAGGATCAAAATATTTAATTCTTATTATTATCACATCACAGAGCCTAAGGTTACTTTTTTTAGGCAAATAATCCTTTCATCTAAAAACATGGATATTATTGCTTTAAAAAAAGATTCACTCTAACCCTACCCAACAATTTGAACTCTAACTCTTGTCTTAGGGGTTTTCATCTCTGTCAGGGATCTTCTCTTCAAGGTAAAGGAGGTTTTTATATTTGGTTGTATGCAATAAGATAAGAGTGTGTAGAAATTCAACATCAAGAATCGATGTGACTCCAGAATTTTCTTTTTCCTGGGTCTAGACTATAGTGGAATAAAATCTGCCCTATAGCACATAAGCACTGATGATATTTATCTTTATTGTTCTTTTTCTTTATATTACTGAAAATGTTGGTGCTTAATGTTTATTGCTGAAATGCTTTTGAACTCTGGGAAGCCCATACTTCAGACAATGTGTGTGAATTAAAGAGAGAAATACTTCATCTTCTGGGACTATCTTCATTTCCCAGAATTAGCTATTGATATTTGCCTGGTAGAAGCTTTAGGTCACAAAAGCTTTCTGCCTCAAAAATCCATTTTTGGTTTACATGTTTGCCCTAGCCTCATCAATTTTCTTCTACTTTTCCAGAAACCCATAAAAAATCCTGACACGTTAAGTGATGATGATGATGATAGCACAATAATAACAGCAACAAACGCTTATACAGCATGTTATCATATGCCAGATAATTTTCCAAGCACTTTACAAGGATTAATTTATTTAATCCATTACGACTTTGTGAGATAGGCACCGTCATCCTCCACATTAAACAGATGAAAAAATTGAGGCACAGATTGGTCGCATAACTTGTCCAAGGTCACGTAGCTAGTGAGTAGTCGGATGAGAGTTGAATCTAGGAATTCTGACTTGAAAGTCTTATGCTTAATTTACCTTATGGGTGAACATATTAGATTGTTTGGGTTGCATAAAAAGATGCCACAGACTTAAGCAACAGAAATTTAATTTTTCAAGCTAGAATTCCAAGATGAAGGTATTGCCAGATTTGGTTTCTTGAGTCTTCTCTCCTTGGCTTGTAGACTACTGCCTTTCCACAGTGCCGTCACTTGGTCTTTTCCCTGTGCATATGCATCCTTGGTATCTCTTTGCCTATTAAAATTTCCTTTTCTTATAAGAGCACCAATCAGATTGGATTAGGGCCCACCTTAACAGACTCCCTCACTGTAACTTAATCACCTCTTTAAAGGCCCTACATCTGATTCAAGACATAACAGTGGACTGCTAAAGACTTCCTGTTCCCTGACCTTTGAGTTTTCTGCCTTGCTTTATTGTTGGGTATCTCTTTTTCCTTCCTCTCTGCCTGGCATTGTACTCTACTTGCTTGCCCAGACCCTCTGCCCACAGAGGCACATGCCCTACAGACTCAGTCCCACCTGAAAATTGGATTAAGCCTCAACTGAGAACTCATTTCCATTAGCTGTATTCTCTAGAATGAATAATTCCAGAGCCTGCTGTTGGAATTACTGAGACATGCTTTGGTCTTCTGTGTGCCTTCCAGTTGTAGCATTTCCCCCATTTCTGTTGGATGTTGTCTGTTGTGAGGTTTTCACCTTCAGTTTTTTCAATCATCCCTCTACATTCCTCATAGGATGTGAGCTCTGGCTACAGTGTAAGTTTTGTCTTCTGCTGCTTCAAAAAGTTCAAAATCCCTTGGTCTAGATCCATCTCTGAAGACACAGAAAGTGTCTTCCACAATACTTTAAGGCGATGCTTGATAATGCAAAGTGAGTGGGAAAGAGAGAAATTACAATAGGAAGTTGGAAGGAAAAAGAAAATAATTAGAATAATAATTAGAATGCAAAAAAAAAATGTCTTATACAGTATGTCTTCTGGATTGGATGGATAATTTATAGGAAAGTGCTTGGAAAATCTTCAGTGATCTCCAGTGACAGGTGGCATTATTATTATAATTGTTGTGTGTGTTTTATTATTCTTACCTCAGGATTCTGGTTTCTGTCAAAGTTGAACTTAGAAATAAATCAGTAGGTGGAATGCAAATCTGGAAGACTGGGGTGCCATGACATACCTGTAGATGGAGAAGCTGTCTTCTTGGGACTCTTGTCTGCCTAGTGGGTATCCTGAACGTCAAGGGAACATTCAGCCCAGCTTCCTGAAGGAGCAACGGAAAGCTGAAGGAAGAGAGCTGCCTGTGCCGTAACAGGCAAGGGGAAGGACCAATTCCCAGATCAAGGCCACACAAGATTAGTTCAAACTACAAGGGAAAAATACAGCCACCAAAACAAAGAATAATTCCAATCTGGCTAAGGGGTTAGAGAGAATCAGAAACACTCACAAATATAGCAGAGAAAGAGATGAGGCTAAAGAAAAAAATAGGCCAAGTAATATGTGTGAAAGGGGATTGAAGCTAGTAATGACTCAAAAACGGCTGAGCTGCCAAACCTTTAAAAAAATCTTCTTAAAAACAGGAGCAGGGAAGAAAAGGAACATGGACAGCAGTGGCACAGGGATGACCTTGAAGAATAATTAAGCCAAAACCAAGTAAGGGGCTATTTTGCAGCTCAGAACATAGAGAAATCAGTGTGGGTTGGCAGGATTCTGTGGTATTAAGGGAGCTTGTGCTCTCTAAGCTAATTAGTTCACACACTTACAGTTATTTTGGGGAAAAGTAATAGGGATCTGAGGATGCTAAGAAGAGAATGGAATATAAAAGGTGATTTCAATCTTAAGCCAAGACAGAAGCCTTATGGAAATGCAGTCTGATGCAGCTGATGTCAACATGCAATGGGGGCGTGAAGGAGGGACCCCAGCATCCGGAGAGTAATGGGATCATTGGCAGGAACGATGATTGATTTTTTCCAAGAACAAAGCAGGCCCAACAATTGATTTTTTTCTCGTGCACAGGAATTGGATGGATTTAAAAAAAAAAATAGCATAAATCTTTGAATTTTACTCACATGCTTTACACCAGGGTTCACATAATTTATTTTATAGTTGGGGCAGCTTGGCTATATGGGCCCTTGTCACATGGACTGAGAGTGACTAGAAGACCGAAGCTAAGAAGGAGGCAGATGGCAGTTTATCCATCTTATGGTTGGGCAGGGAGTAAATCATTCAGGTTCATGAAGCCTTGAGGTGAATCTCAACTGGGGGATTCTGATGATTTCCTCGGAATGTGAAGTTCTGCACAACAGGTTAGGGAATTGTAAAATGAGGTTTGGCGTCTTAGTAATGTACCTTGGCCTGAAAAGATTCTTGCCTTGGATATATGACTGGACTACATGAATTCTCATCATGCTTATATTTCTAATATTTCATAATTCCAGAAATAGTGTTTATCATAATTTTTGAGCAGTAAGAGGGAGAAAGCAGGCAGACCAGCCAGAGGTTAGGTTGGAATCCCAGGGAAAAAAGAGTTATCCCAGGGTAGTGAGGGTCACAGACCCTTTGATGCTCTTCCTTTGTCATCCCTGCTCTGCCTCGTTCAGAGATTGAATATGTTTTTTCTAATGCACTGGCCATCTCTGAGCCTTGTGCTTCTAATCCCCAAACCTGTAACTCATCTGATTCCTGAGTCCCCTGCCACTGTTATTCCTAACTTGAGTCTTCATCTATTTTAAGTAGAGTCTGTACTGTGAAATCAGAGGAAGCAAAATGTGAAGGCTACAGAACCCAAGAGAAATACACAATCTAGTAGTTTCATGGCTTAATTCAGAAGTCCTCATGGACAAAGATAAGTCTGTAAGAGTCTGAATGGGTAGAATGAAAATGTAGTTAGCCCTCTCCCTTTATTGCCCCCAAAGTCCCCAGAGCAGAGTCTTTTCTATTTTACTGATGAAAATATTCAAACACAAAACAAGGGACTTCCAGGTTTAGCTCCTACATGTAAAGAGCTTAGAAGTCATCACTCCCATTCTTACAACAAGAAGAAAGCTTAACAAACTAAAAATAAATGACTTTTCTTGGACTATCAGAGAATAATTTTGAAAAAGAAACTATGATTTTGAAATCTGGAGAAACAGGTGAATACAGAAAAATCACACTGAAGTATCCTTCCTTGAAACAAAAGTAAAAAAAAATTCTTTATATTTCTTATTCTTAATTGATCTAAAAGAACTTTGGAATTAGTAAGAGTAATAATTTATTTGTGTGATTATGAGATTGTATGATTTGAGTTATGGATAAGTGAAGTAAATAACAGCAATGCCATAAGGGACAGGGAGGAGGAATTGGGAACACTCCGTTATAAGATGCTTGCACTAAATGTGAAGCAGTAGACTGTTATTTGAAGGTGGGCCTAGGTTAATTAAAAGTGTATATTTCAAACTTTAGGACAACCACTAATTTTTTTTAAAAGAATAATGAATATGTTAAGGGATGAGAATAAATGGATTTGTGTAAAATGCTCAATTATAAACAAAGAAATAAACAAAAAGCAAAGAAACAAAGAATAAGTGCAATGAATGGAAAGAGCTACAAATATAATAAATATTAATTTAACTATATCAATGATCACTTTAAAGTAAATGCTCTAAACATACCAATTAAAAGGCAAATTGTTAGAGTGAATGAAAAAATAAGACCCACCTATATTTTATCTACAAGAAAATCACTTTAAATGTCATGACTCAGCTATGTTAAAAGTAAAGGGATAGAGAAAGATACATGATGTTAACATTAATCAAAAGAAAGCCAGAGTAACTATATTAATTTCAGAAAAAGCGGACTTTAGAACAAAGAAATTATTAGGAATAAAGAAGTATATTATACAATGATGAAGGGATCAATTCTCCAAGAAGACATAACAATCTTTGATGTATATGTAACTAACAAAAGAGTGCCATAATACATGAGGCAAAACTGACAGAACTGCACAGAGAAATGGAAAAATACATTACTACTGTTGGAGACTTTAATATCCTCTCAATAATTGATAGATAAAGCAGACTGAAAATCAGTAAAGATATAATCAACCTAAACAGTACTATTGATCAACTCCATTCTGTTCCATAACAACAAAATGCTATATCCCTCAAAGTCACATGGAACATTTACTAAAGCAGACTACATTCTGGGCCATAAAACACATCTTAACAAATTTAAAATAAGAGAAATTATCATATGTTCTCAGAACATAATGACATTAGATTGAAAAACAATAATAAAAAGATAACTGGGAAATACTCAAATATTTGTAAATTAAAACACAGATAACACATGTATGAAAGAAAAATTCTCAAGATAAATTATAAATGATTTTGAACTAAATGAAAATGAAAATTAAACTTATAAAAATTTGTGAAGATGCAGTGAAAGCAGCAACTAAGGGGAAATTTATAGCATTAAATACATATATTAGAAAGTAATAAAGATCATAAATCAATAATCTAAGCTGCCACCTTAGGAAACTAAAAAAGAAGTACAATTTAAGCTTTAAGTGAGCAGATAAAAAAGAAATAATAAAAATTAGATCAGATGTCAATAAAATTGAAAGCAAGAAAAAATAGAGAAAAATAATGGAACTAAGACCTGTTTCTTTGAAAATATCAATAAAGTTGATAAATATCTAGTTGTGCTAACCAAGAGAAAAAGAGAGAAGACACAAAATTTCCAAGATCAGAAATAAATGAGGGTTCATCACAACTGAGTCCATAGACATTAAAAGAATAATAAAGGAATATCATGTATAACTCTATACTCACAAAATCAATAACTTACATTAAGTAGATCAATTTCTTGAAAGGCATAAACTGCCAGACTCACACAAAGATAAATAGATTAGACAAATGGTCTTATATCTTTTTAAAAAATTAAGACAATAATAACCTTAAAAAAAGTAAACACCAGTCCTAGATGATTTCTAGTAGTAGATTATGCTATGCATTTAAGGAAAAAATGGTACTGCTTTTCAACGATCTCTTTAAGAAAAATGGAAACAGAGGAAACATTTCTTGATTCATTCTATGAAGCCAGCATTAACTTAATAATAAAACCAGATAAAGACATTACAAAAAAGGAAAACTATATCAACATAAAAGCAAAAGTCCTCAACAAAATATGAGTTAATGGGTCCTACATTGTATAAAAACATTTTACACCACAACCAAATAAGATTTATTTCAGGTAAGCAAGGATAGTTGAACATTAGAAAATCAATCAATGCAATTCACTACATTAACAGGTAAAAAGAAAAAAATCATAGTATAAATTGGTATGGAAGAAGCATTTGGCAAAATTCAACACCAATTCACAATAAAAAAAACTCTCAGCAATCTAGGATTAGAGAGAAATTTTCTCATTTGATAAAGAACACTTACAAAAAACCCTACAGTCAACACTCTATTTAATGGTGAGAAATTTTACCCTTGAAATTGAAAAAAACAAGTCAAGGATGCCCTCTCTCACCACTCTTATTCAGCAGCATACTGGAGTAGCAGATAATGCAATAAGACAGGAAAAGGAAATAAATTATGTAGATTGAGCATAAAGACACAAAACTGTCTTTATTTACAGATGACATGATTGTCTATGTAGAAAGTCTCAAAGCATTGGAAAAGAAGAAACAGACTCAGGGAACTAATAAGTGAGTATAGCAGGGTCATAGGACTCATTGTTAACATACAAAAATTAAATGCTTTTCTATATTCTTGTAATAAACAATTGAAATTTTAAATAAAAAATATCATTTACAATAACAAAAAAAAAGAAATGCTTAGGTATAAATGTAACAAAATATGTATAAAATCTATATGTGAAAGAAATAAAAGAAAATCCATAAATGGAAAGATCATCTGTGTTTGTGGATTGGAAACACAAGTCATAAAACATATTAAAGAGAGGGCTCTGTTTTCAGATCCTCAAACCAGAAAAGAACTTTAATTTGAGAGAGTAGGTTTTGATGCCTTCTTAACAAGTATAGCATTTAATAATTAGCCAATCGATTATCAAATTTGTTTATCTTAGCTTTTAGAAGGCAATACATTCTCAGAGTGAAAAATTCAAACAATAAAAAAGGTTATGAAAAGTAAGTCTCTATCCATTCCAAGAAGCAATGACAGTTATCAATTTTTGGTTTAATTTTCCAAAAATGTTATAATCATACATGATCCTTCAGAAGGTAAATCAGCTTGCAGCTCAACTCAAGATGTTAAGGAGATTATAAACTATGCATACGTAGAAACATGTACTTTCTAGTTTGCCTTGTTTTAATTTTTTATAATGAATACTTACTTATTTTATAGGTAATTAATTTATAGTTAACAAATGTTAATTTTATAGCTAAGATGTAAAATTTTTTATTTTTATTACCCTCTCTTACTTTTGGATTAACAATTCAAGAATGGGACAAAAGTTGATGAGATTTTTCCTATTCTTTTTGAATGTGTACAGAGTATGAGTATGTATATGAAGTTTGGAAAGGAGCAAATATCTAGAAAAGATGGAAAGCAGGAGAAGAAAAGACTTTCCCCTTCTTGTGTATTTCAAAGTCCTCCAGGACTGCTGAGGCGTGTGCAAAAAGGGGTTCCTAGTTTATAAGATCTTTCCTGTGGACATCACTATTTTTTTTCACATGATATCGAAATACTTTATTCCTTATGCTATATTGTACATTTGACCCTTGAACAACATGGATTTGAACTGTGTAGGTTCACTTCTAAACAGATTTTTTTTCAATAAATGCATGTATTGTTTTCTATACACAGTTGAGAGTCTGCAGCTGCTCAGTGCTGACGATGTGCATTGATCTATGTCACTGTGTGTAGGGGACTTCATTGTGGATTTTAGTGTCCTCTGAGGGTCATGAACCAATTCTCTGCAGATTCCAGAGAACAACTTGAGTTTTGAGGAAGTCAAAATTTGTGCACAAATTTTTGGCTGAGTAAGGTCAGCGTCCCTATTCCCACATTAAGGGTCAACTGTATATATCTAATGATATTAATAATGATGTAGCAGGGGTGCTTTTTTTTTCTCAAACGTTTAAACTCATATGTGCAATAAATGTAATTTTATTTCTCTAATGAACTTAGTGTCTTTCCCAAACCTCTGGTTTATCCAGAAGTGGAAAACATAAACTTAAGGAACATTAAGGAATTTTCAGAATTAATCCGAAATACATTTATCCAATTTAAGGTTTTCCCCATCACTTCCTCTCCAGGGTGACATTTAATTCTGGAGGACATCACTATTTTGAAAATACCTTAGAAGTATCAGTGAGAGCCTTAATTGCAGCAAGTCTGTGCAACCTAGGGGTGGTTTGAAGACGTGAGCCTGTGCAATTTTCCAGGGTCTGGTTGTGGGTAGAGAAGCTCTTTAAAAAACTCTCTCTGCCTCCCCATTTGGAGTCTCTTAATGTTCTTCATTCAGCAAAGTCAGTGCAAAGTGAGAAGGGAAGTGTGCAGAGAGCACCACACGTTCATGCACTCATTATCATCATCATCAGTATCTGGCCCTGATCAAGCCCAGTTCTGTCTCTTTTTTCCACGTTTTCAATTTCTCGCAAACCATCACAGACGCACCACACTTTGGGAAGGAAATTGCCTGCCATTTTAAATGAACTTAAAAAATCAGTTCGATCAGCAGGAGTTTTGATATGCAAGAGTGAGCACTGTGACACCACCGGTGCCTGACAGTTGTCTTGGCCAGAGTCACATATGGAGACTTTCTCTTGGGAATTCCATGCTGAGTTGAAGCAAACGGAAATCTGTTCTTTCAGTTATACCATAGGCATGAGTGTGGGCCCCTCAGGTAAAATGCTGAGATTAGAGCTGAAGCTAGGCCAGCGGCAGGGGTTGGAAGAAGGAGATGAGGACATAAGAAATTGGAGAATGGTTTCCTGTTGCCATCGAAGAACTTAAAATTTAAGAAGGCAGAACATTTGAACAACCTTAAAGGCATTATTTTAGCAAAAATCAAATAAAACATCAACATCAGGGAGCACCTTAAATGGTGCAGGAGCCTGTGTAGGAGAAGAGAGAAGTAATAGGGATGTGATTGGAGGATATCATACTTGCACAGGGGTGTCCAAGAGAAACTTTTGACTGTGATCGGCAGGCTGTCCTCAATTTACTCTCTGGAGTCTGCATGTAGCAAGGTTATGTTCTCAAATGCTTTGCCTTTGGAGTCTAGCCAGGTGTGGCCACTAGCTTTGCTCAGTATTTACCAGATGCTCTGTCTGAGATCCTTTGGCTTAGTGACATTTCCTTGTAATGTGGCACTCCTTGTCTATACGGTCATGTGCAGCCCACTGACATAAACACCAGGGAGAATCTGGTGGTTCTGGCATTTACCTCTTATCTCCTTGAAAAAACAGCACGCCTCTCTTCCTGGATAGTATTGGTTCTCTTCCTGGATAGTATTGGTTCTCATCTTTCCAGTGCTCTTGTCTTGGTGAAGATAATATGATTGTTATTTTTGGTTCTCATCATTTCTCAGTGGAGTAATTGTTGTGTTTTTGATGTCCTGTGAGAAACACTTTAGATTGCTCTGAGAAAGCATTATCTGAGGCCAGTTGTCCATCAAATCTGCAGATGTGGGCAAAGGCAGAGTCTGGATGAGTCAGATGCCTCCTGTCACCAAATGAATCACCTGGAAATCTTATTAGGAACTTTCCATTGACAGGATCCAATATATTTACTTGACATGACTAGGTTTCTTGGACTTTAGCTTGCTCATCTCAGGAAGGAGGAGGGTGATGCTAGGAGTGGCCATCTGTCTTTATCTGCTCCAGAATCTCATAGCCATGGAAGTGTTAATTTGTTTCTGATGCATTTGAACAATGTGAAGTTTCAGAATGGTAAGGGAGCTCGATGGCATGTAAACCATTCTGTAGTTTCCGGGTCAGAAACTGTTCTTTTTTCCCCTAAAATATTAGGTGAGGACCAACTGTTTATCCCACGTCTGCTCTGTGCCAGGAACAAGGCTTTACCAAGCATTAGAGCTCTCCTCGAATTCTTTCATTTAACATTAAATGAGGCCTCATCTCATAGATAAGGAAACTGAGTGATGTTTAAAGAATTCTTATTTAGTTAACTCACCCAGGGCCCGCCCCCCCCCCCCCCCACTAGACTGTATCAGAATGGTGGAAGCACCATGCTGACCACACTTTGTTACTTTTTGAAAGCCCGCATGCAATGTAAATTCATTTCAAAGAAATCAACTCAGGCTTATTAACCTCAAACAGGATTGCTGGGTATGGGGTGCAGGCTGCTTATATCGCCATTGAAGATGTTTGAGGACTAGGGTAGAAATTCTGATTCACTACTCAGCTTTATCTCTGTCCTTGAAAAGAACATGCAGATTTCACTAAATTCACCTACCACCCACCACCCCTCCAAAACATTTCCAGTTTCCATTTTAATATAGATGCTGGCCTAACTCATCAGTAAGCCCATATACAACCATTCTTTCTGTTTTTTTTTTTTTCCAAATCATACAATTATGCACCTCCAAAACTGGTTATCTTGTATGGTTTAGCTGTTTCTACATGTTATAAGATTACACTAGAAATTTAATTTTTCCCGCTTTGTGACATCTATAAAGATTAACTATATTCAGTCTCAAATACAAAAAAGAGAGAGCTTCTTTGCACCTTCACAAAGATCTTCACTCTTGTACTTATCTAGTTTGAGTAGAGCAAGATCAGCCCCATACCAGCTTTTATCACACCTTAGTTTTTGATCTCTGTAAAATAGCGGTAGTTATGAATAAGATATTGTGAGGACAAAAGAACTTAATAACGGGGTCTGAAAGAACTTACGATATATACAAAAGAAAGGTCTCCTTATGAGCAGTGTTGGCGTTGCTCTTTGTTTTGTGGCCCTGCCTTCTGCCCTCACCTAAATAGTCTCTACTACTCATGCTTTAGTCTCATGTGTTGTCATGTCTCTCTGAAGAGGTCCACAGCCACACCCTGTGTATTAGTTTGTTAGGACACCATAACAAAGTACCACAGACTGGATGGCCTACGCAACAAAAATTTATGCCCTCGTAGTTTTGGAGCCTAAGAATCCAGGATGAAGGTGTCATCAGGGTTGGCTTCCTCTGAAGGCCTCACTCTTTGGCTTGTAGTTAGCCATCTTCTCCTGTGTCCCCACATGGTCTGTGCTTTGTGTGTGTCCGTGTCTTAGTTACCTGTTCCCATAAGGCACCAAAGGAAACCAGTTATATTGGGTTAGGACCTGTTCTGATGGCTTCGTTTAACCTTAATTACTGCTTAAATACCTTCTTCTAATATAGTCACATTTGCAGGTTTAGGGGTTAGAACTTCAACACTTGAGTTTTGGAGTGATGAAATTCAGCTCATAACACCTTATTACTTTTTCCTCCATTTTCCATCCTCTCAAGATGTTCTTCCTCTGTGTTTTCACAGCATCCCTTATTTTTTTTTATTATGGCATTTATCACTGCTATAATTTCTTATTTACTTGTTTATTCTATACCAGACTCTAATAAATCTCGAGTAGATCTCTGTTCTGTTCTCCCTGTATGCCCAGTTCCTAGAGAAAATAGATCTCTAATTAATCCTTGAATATTTGTGGAATGATTGAGTTCTTATCAGCTCTATGTAAAATTAGACAAAATATTGATTCCATGTTTATGTTGTCTCAGATAATCTACATATCTTATTTCATATAAAAATCACAAGAGCCCCATGAGGTAGATAGTACTGTTAACATCCCTGTTTTATAGTTGAAGAATCTGAGGCATAAAAGGTTTAACTAATTTACCTAAGGTCAAACAGCAAATAATAATGATGGAATTTAAGCCCAGGAAGTATGACTTCAGAGCTCTCAAGCTTAAACACAATATTAAAATGTTTCTTGGTAGAACAACATTGTGGTTAACAGCTACTGGCTTATCCAAACTTGGCTCAAGCCTCCTCCTAATCCATGTTATAAACCAAGAATTTTTAAATGACTATCTTAGAGTGAGAAATTGGAGGTAGAGCACAAGGAGGGTAGAAGTTGGCAGGTTTGGATCCCAGCACAGGGGGCAGTGAAGGAGGTGGTAGGGGATGCAGGCTAGGTGAGAGGGTTCACTGCAATTTTCATCATTCCATCTGAGAGATGTCCAGTGTACAAGTCTTTACAGTCTTCAAAGTGTCCTCCTTTATGTCATCTCATGAGATTTTCAGAATAGTCAACTGATTAAGCTGAGAAATTATTATTATCTGTTTTTTATTGGTGAGGAAACAGATCGAGCGTGGTTAAGTATATTGCCCAACATTCCCAAGCTACTCATTGAAGGTCCCTGAAATTAAATTCTAAGTCATCTGCTTTTCTGCCCTTAGGATTGAGTATAATATGGGGAAGGAGGAAGAGAGAGCTGAATTTCAGGGGAACACCTTCAAACAGGAAGGAAGAAGAGGAAGAATGGCTGGAAAAGGAGACTAGAGTGAACTGCTAGGGAATGTCAAAGGGTAACAAGAAAATGCTGGGCAGAAGTCAAAGGATCAGGGACTCTCAAACTGGAAGTCAACAAAGGATCAGGGACTCTCAGAGTTATGTGACTGCTTCATACATTGTAAATGCTCTGCAGTTGGCAGCTGGGAGGCCACTGAGCATGTTCCAGAATCTGTTCTCAGTGGTGCGATGTGGTCACACCAGTCTAGCTCCAGATGAACTCTTTGGATGAAGTTTGTGTTTCTTTCTTAGACTTTCCATCAGTCAAATAACACCAAATTACCAGATAACTTTTTATTTGCTTCTGTTTGTTTTAGTTCTATTACCTGAAGACATCCTACTTTTTGATCTTTCTTCAGGTTGGGTCCTTTGTAGCAGACTTGTTTGCAATACCAAAGTTCATGTTTGCTCCTGTCTCCCTGTCCACATAGCTGAGCTCCCTTTGTTGCCATGCAAACAGGACTGTTATTTTAAAAACGCTGTCTCTGAGATGTGGTATCTTAATGTTCATCTTGACTTTCTTCCTTTCAGTCCTTCCATGAGCTAGAATTAAAAATTAAATATGTTTTAGAAATATGTCTAGAATTATAAATAAGACATTTTCCCCTTGTACTTTCCCTTGTACTTTGAGGTCACCTCCCTGTCTCCCTCTAATCTGTCTTCTGACTGTAAGTTGTCATTCTGCAGTGGCTGCATTATGAGGTAGTCTAATGGTAATGAGGTTGTGATGTGTCTAGCTGCAATGGCAAATAGGCATTGAGGTCACTGAATCCAAGACAGGTAAATAAAATGTTATTTGTTTCCTTCTAAGAAGTCTATGGACTCTCGATTCTTCCTGCCAGAATTAACCGTCAGCACAAAATTTTCTTACTTAACAGGATGAAAACACACTAACTTGGAAAATAAGCACAATCTTGGTTAACTTCACAGGTAGCTTTTTGGGAGAGTCATGGGATGAAAAAATGGTTGGTCTGGATGGGTCTCTGTACCTTAGCAGCATATGTTACTATAGCCAGCAGGCTAGAAATTTAATTTTGGTGTTGGAAGTCATTCGGTTTTCAACCAAGTGGTTCAGCCTAGTCTTGAAATTTCATTTCTGCCTCAGCTCCCTCCCTTGATGTGGAGAGCTTGGGGACTCCTGTATATCTTGTATCTAGGTTCTGGGTCATGAATTTGACTTTGGATAGAAACCGTTACCTTTCCCAAAACATAATTGACTCATTCCTGCTTATGAGGCTTTGCTAATTTCTTTGTCCTCAAATGCTCATCCCCATTTTCTTTTTGACCTGTGCAAATCCTACTTTCTCTTTAAGTTTGATTCAGGTGCTGCCTCCTCGCAGAAGCCTTCCCTGATATGAAATTCAACAGTCCTCCTCTGTATTCTGTTTGTTCTTTTGTCTCAAACTACAATCTAATACATATTGTCAATTTGTTTTCTGCATGCTAATCTTTGCCACTAGATTGTAAGCTCTCCAAGGCCAGTGGCTCTGTCTTTTTCAAGCTTTGTATGGCCAGCATCTTTCTAGCACAGAGATTTGTTTATAAGAGGTGTGAAATAAATGTGTGATATTGGTCGATTTATGAGTATATTCTCTAACACAAGACATATGGAGTTCATTGCTTTGGTGCTTGAGTGTCACCACCCCCACCCCACCCCTTTCTCCAAGTTATCCTCTTGGCCCGGCCCAGCTGAATCTGTGGAAAGTAGATAAATCACCGAGCTCCTAGGTCAGACAGCTAAGAGAGAAATGAACACAGCAGGTTGTTGCCACTATAATGATGCAGTAGCTGTGCCGTTTGCCAGTTTCTGGACAACAATAGATTGCCTTCCTTCTCTTAACTTTAATTCCATTTCTCATAAGCCTGAAATTGCACTTGCTATTTTCCAACTTCTTCCCCCACCACCCTGCCCTAGTTCATGTCAGTGTTTCCTTAACTAACATTTTTATGGCTTGAAAATCAATTCTGTACCAGATATAAAGACATACTCTGTCTCCAGCCTTTGTTCTCAGCGCCATCCTCAGCACCCTCCATTAGCCCAGTGCTGTGGCTTCAGACCCACTTAAGGGTTTCTAGTCTCTGATTTCTTTTTTTATTTGGAGTCTGTTTAGATCTGGGTTGATATTTATAAAATAGACTTTCTCATGCTCCTTTTTCATTGATTTATTCCCAGATAACGGAATCTTTGGAATTATGGAATAGGAAAGATATTGGCCTGAACAATTCTGTTCATTGGAAGCCTCACTTATTTTACCCTGTTCGACTTGAAGATTTTGGAACAGAGGGGAGATTTGCACCTTAAGGCAGAGGGTTTGGAAAAGATCTCACTAATTCTCAATGGTCAGGCTCAGAATAGCTTTCAGGATCCTTTACAGTCTAGATTCAGATTACTTTGCTTTTTCTTCTGTATGTCAGCTACGCTGGTCTTTAAATTCAGCACCATGGACAGCAGAGGTTAGAGCAGAGAAAGGTTTGCGCAAAACTCAGCCTGGGGAAGTTCAAGGGACACAGAAGGATCACTTTCCTTCTCAGGGCTGGCCTTATGTAAAGGCAAATGCATATCCAGTTGAGAAACTCCATAAAGGACACCTTTGTTGCTCTAACCAATCACCGGAACTGAAAGCTTCAGTAAAAAGCACACACTTTGCAATTAAAATATCACAACTTGAATTTTAACTTTTTATATTTACTAAGTGTATGACTTTGGGCCTGGTACACAGTTTCTTTATGTGTAGATTTGAAAAATTACTACCCTTAAAAATGTGGTGTGTACTTCTAAGGACTAAATTTGAGCCCTGACACTACTCTTTACTGGTTTGGGCAAGTTATTTACTCTATGGCTGTTTTCTCATTTTTCAACTGTGAATTAAAATGGAATATTTTTCATATTGGGGATGGAAGCATTAAGTATGATAATATGTGTAAAATTCTTAGAAGTGTTACCAGAGGGTTGGGGGGGGTACATGGGGGTAAAAGAGATCAAATATGTGTGACAGAAAGAAATCTAACTATGGGAGGTGAACACACAATGTAAATATATATATATATATATATATATATATATATATATACACACACACACACACACACACACACACACACACACACATACACCTTACTGTTAAAATGTTCAGCTGAAACTTACTGGATTTTGTTAATAAATAAATAAATAAATAAATAAATAATTCTTAGACATGTATCTGGCATATAGTACACTATTATTATAATACTGATTTAGTAAGATTATTGTGCAACTTAAATGAGATAATATATGTAGAATATTAGACAATGACTAGACATGCAATAAGTTATGGTTATGCTCTCTTCTTTCTCCACCGTTTGAAATCACTCCTACCGTTCTCTTAAGCATTGCCCTCCAAGCCTTGTTAGTGCCCTAGGAAAAAGATAGATACTCAGATAGTCCTCTGTGTATGTTTGAATTAATTCATTGCTGTAGGACAGGGAAGCATAAAGGTTCTAGGTGCCAGAACTGGGGAGACTGGACCAGGAAAGAAAGGTAGGAGCCTGCCATATTGTTTTCTAGTTGTTGAAGAGGTGAGTGTGATTTAGAGAACTAGATGATAGTAATCCTCTTCATGATCCTATGCAAAATGCTCACCATTCACATTATAGCTTCAGACATTTTGTAATTTGCTATGTGAGGCTCTGAAACCTGGTCCAGAGTGGAAGGGACTCAAATAATACAAACCAGGAGCCCAGCCCAATGGTCTATGGAAATTCACTTAATTCATTTGCTCATCTACTCATGCATTCATGTATTGATGCATTAATTCATTTATATTCAATAAGGATTTATTGATTATTTACTGTGTCTAGGCATAATGCTAAGGATTTTGGCAGAGAAAGATCATTTAGACTGAAGCCTTCCATCAGGGATTAGAGTGAATAAAACATATATGAAAATCATTAATTAAATGAGCCAATGAATATTAAGTATTTACTATTGTGACAGGCAAACTGTAGGGATTTAATATTTATTAGCTGATTTTATTGTAGGCTACCACTTCTTCTACTACTACTATTATTCTTACTATAGAGTTTGGTGACTGGCTGTCCAGATGTGTTTAGAGGAGTGAGAAGTTACCATTTTGGGGAGTTATAGGCAGTATCTTTAGAAAGGAAGTAGCATTTGAGATGGCCTTTGAGGCATGGGTATAACTTGGTCATGAACAAGTGAAGATAAAGTGGGTCTCTAGCTGAAAGGTATTATGTGAACCAAAAAGTAATAGGGGTTAATAGGGGATTAATTATGAGGGAATAACAAGTACTTTGAATTGGCAAAAACATTATATATAAGTTGAGAGATGAGACTGGGAAGGTGGAGATGGATCTTGGTGGCCTTGAATGTCAGACTGTGCACTTTAGGCTTTGTAAGGTGAACGATGCAGCACTATTCAAAGTTTACTTTTTTTTTCCCCTCCAGGGAAATGGCCAGGTATTGATCTGTTTCTATGGTGGTATTTTTTTTTTTTTAATAATTGATAGCAGTCAACAATGGCACCATAGTTCCTACTTTTTTTTAACTAATGTTCCCTGTGAGAATTTAAAGTATATAAACTGACCCTATCTAGTCAGTTTATCACCTGGTTTATGATTTTCTATGAAAAGATTCAGCTATGTCCTCCTAGGGTCTAGCAACCAAACCTAGACCAAAGGTCTCAGGTCCTCAGCTATTAGGGGTGTAGCTGGTGGTGGTATATGAGCTGAATTTGTGCCCAAAGCTTCCTGTTCTAGTAGGAGAAGTAAATATTTCATTTCTTTTTCATTCTCTTATCTGGGAGCTGAATACACAAAGAAATTAAGCTTGTTTCTGTCTGATTTCAATCTTTACCATCTCACACTGATGAAATAGGATTCTATATAGGTGAAGGGTCTGAAGGATGATGATGTCAAAGGAAGTAGTGTGAGAGATGAGGACATTCATTATTCCATTTCCTGTTTTCCTTCTCTCTCTTTTCTCTCTATCTCACACCCCCTTGTTCTCTCTGTCTCTCTACACCCACATACACGCATACACAGTGTGGAGCCTCAAACTATAGAACGGAGGCAAGTTTATGTAAAAGTCAACTTCAGCTTGCAGTCGAGTGTTTCATTTAGTCTGCAGAACCTGGTCCTATAACTGACACAATAGCTTTTTATATCCTTTCCATATAAACCAAAAGCAGTTTTCATATTGGCTTTAGTTACATGGTGCTAGTGATTATGTGCAGAGTTTAAAAGAGATTGTCACAGCTCAGCTCTCATTGACCTGATCATATTTGGAGAGTGTCTCATTTATTCAATCAGTCAATATTTGAGCACTGACTATGTATCAGGACTGTGCTGAGCCTTAGAGAGACAGCAGTGAACAAGACAGACAGAGATTCCTATGCTTATGGAGCTCAGTGTTATGGAATTCATGGGAGGAGTCATCTCAGCAGCTTGGTCTCCAGATATTACTCCCTTCTTGTCATTCTCCATTGTTTTTAGTGAAACATTTCGACCCAGAGATGGATGATGGACTGGTCCTTGTTTGTTTAAAGAGTTTAATGTTCCAAATTCCAGTCTATCGATTGGATTTGAGAAGGAGGACAGGGGTGAAAGTCTCTACTCTAGGATAAATATCTGGGGAAATCTTCTGCTTTATTTTGCCCATATTGAGTGTAATGGAGTACAATGGAAAACAAGAAAACAGAGAAACCCAATGTCTAAAAAATTCAAGGTTTCTTAGGGGTAGTGACTTAATGGATTTTTATTTATTTATCTATTTGTTTGTTTGTTTGTTTGTTTATTTGTTTATTTATTTAGGCAACCCTTGGTTGACCTCACAGATTGCAAGGACCTTGTCAGTTTACAATCCCTTAATTAATTAATTAATTAATTTATTTATTTATTTTTGTTTTTTTATGCCTACAGCACCTGGTCTTCCTAGGTGGTCTCCCATCCAAGTACTAACCAGACCCCATCCTGCTTAGCTTCCAAGATCAGATGGGATTGGGCTTGTTCAGGGTGGCATGGCCATAGACCTTAATGGATTTTTAGAGTATATATCTTTCTCCCAAGTATGGGATTATAGTGTAGGTCAGCATTGGATTGGCTGAAAACTGGGTTGGCTTTTGAGATAACACAGAGATAACACAAAGAAAACCACCTAGAATGACAAGGATTTGGCTGAGCTTTGAGAGCCTGTAGCCTGTGTCTTTCTCTAGCACTTATTTCTTCCTTTCTGCTTTGGTATTGCTACTGGCACAGCTCTTGTTATCTTTCTGTAATCCATTCACTGGCTTGTCTGCTATCAAATGCTGCCATATCACAGTATAACCTAATATCCATACCCGGTACTCACCTGACACAGTTCGGTCTTGTCACAACAGATATAACGTAGACACTTCTGCCTCTACTAGAGACCATGTGGCAGCCTGTGGCACAGAGGCTTCTGTGAGCAAGCTGCATAGAGCTGGACCTGCTGGCTCTTTTGTTTGCATATACCGAATTTGAGATGGGCTATCATTAACCAAATAGAGAACAGCTGTGCTTACTGAGAAAGTGTGCTTCCTCAGATTTGTGGACATGTTGGAAATTCTTTAGCCACAATATCTGCCTCTAGAGTCCTGAGGAACATATGAAGCAGCCTCAGTTGATGTTTTAGAAGATCCTCAGCTCTTTGGACTAATATCTCCTGGGCTGACCTAGGGATGAATCCTTAGATTACTCAGAGTATTATATCTTGAATGGAGAGGTTAGGGTTTTCCTTTGTTAAAAGGCAAATTCCCCTAGCAATATCTCATATTAAGAAGTTCCAAGCCAGTGACACATTCTTTAGTGTGAATTGAAGGCTGCTAACTTCCTCTAGAAATTAAACTAGGAGCAGAGAAAGGACCAGATGATAGAAAGAAAGACCAGCATAGGGCTTTCCTTTCCTGGAGGCTAGCAGACATGGGGGACACTCAGAGATGGAAGGTGGAGCTATCAAAGGCCAAGTCTGCACTCAGAACTGTGCCCCTTGCTGAAAACAGATTAAGTTTTATTCTTGCAATATAATCAAAGTTATGGTTATTGTCCACTTTTTCTCATTTCTTTCTCTCCTCTTTGCTCTCTTTTCTTCTTCTTCAACCTTGATTTTCTTTTTACCTCTCCCTCTTCTTGTCTTGTCTCTAGTCTCAATGGTCCAGGATCCAAGTTGCCACCAGTAGCCCCCAGGGTAGGTTACCCAGAATGACTCATGGGTAGATGATTTCTAGAATAGTGGTGTGAGGAGTTCCCCAGACTGTCTTCCCAGCAAAATAACAACAAACAAACAAACAAACAAATAAACTGGTGAAAACTATATATATCAAAAAGACATTCAGAGTCTCAGGAAATTGTCTTCGGAGCATACAGCAGATAAAAATATATTCAAGAAAGTTTATTAGATCTTAGGAAGAACAGTAAGGCTCTGTGGCATTTGCACAGTTGCTCCTGCCTCCCCTCTCTGCCAGCTCACAGTGATGGACGTCCACTCCAGGCAAATGCAGCCAAGAGCGCAAGGCTCCGTTTCCACCCAGTGCCCAGTTGAGGGCTATGGTATCTCCCAGGGATGGTAAGGCCTTGACACTTCTCATCCTACCACCCACTCCTATATCTGAGTTTAAAAGGCTCTGTTCTAGGCAAGAATGACTGAGAGGTATGATTCTTTCTCTACCCAGTGGTCACTAGGAGGGTGGAAAATCTACCCCAGGCTTAGCAAACCAGAGACAGAGGATCTCAATCACCTCACGCTAGCTTGATTGTAAGGCAAAGGCTCCTTGCCAAGAAAGGCAAGCCACAAAGACCGGAGGCTGCTGTCCTAACTCTGAATGATGCTGAATGAAGCTCATGGAACAGAAGTGTGACTCTGAGGAGTAAGCCACTCTTCTTGACCCCAGCCATGGAGCAGTGGTGCAGATTTGTTGCTCAAGAGGAGAGGCAGTCCCTAAGAACAGAGATCTCTGAAGGTCTTTTCAGGAGACTCGTTGTATTTGTATCACAGGGTGAGGAAGTTCAATCCTAGGAGTGCTTTTAGAAACAATGGAGATTTTGGCAATAAGCAATTAAGAGGAGACAGTTAACTCCATGAGAGCAATAAGCTAAACCTTAGATCATCTACAAGTATACTAGAGAGAATTGTGGAAAGAGACAGCTAAGAAGAACCCCTCCTACAGTTGACACAAACCTCCAAGACTGGCCTCAAAGATTATACCTTCAATGGGACCCAGATTTAATTGCAACAGACTGTAGAACAATTCATGCTCCAGGGCATTGTCAAAAATAATAGAATAATCAGCCAGCAATTAGTGGAGGCTAATAGCTGGGCATGCTATCAATGGAGGCAGTCAACGGAAAGATCAGGGAGAGAGACAAAACACTAATCAAATCCTTGCTGTCCCAGAGTGACAGTGTACAGGCCTAAGGCTGCCCTCTCTAAGTGATAACACCAGAGGCTACATTCTTCAGGGGAAATATACCACTAAAATAAGCCAGCCGAGTCACCAAACGAAAATATAGGCAAACAACAACAAGAGAAGATCCCCTCGGAGCAGGGGATCTGGTTGTACAATATGGTAACTAAAATGTCCAGTTTTCAACAAAAATTATGAGATGTGCAAAGAAGTAGAAAAGGGGACTCATATGAGAAAAACGTGGGCCATAGAAACTGCTTGTGATGGGCCCAGATGTCAGACTTGGCAGACAAACATTTCAAAGCAACTATTATAAATTGTTCAAAGAACTATAGGGAACTATTGTTAAAGAAATAGAGGAAAGAAGAAAGATATAGTGATAACGTTTCATAAAATAGAGAATAAAAATAAAGAGAAATGATAAAAAAGAACCAAATGGTAATTATGAAGGTAAAAAGTATGATAACTGAAATTAAAATTTTACTAGATGGGATTGACAGTAGATTTAAACCGGCAGAAGAAAAATAATAAGCGAATTTAAGGATAGATCATTAGAGATTATGCAATCTGAATAACTGAGATAAATAATGAAGAAAAATAAATAGCCTCAGAAAATACGGAGCACAGGTGTGTAAAGAGAGTACCAGAAGGAGAAGAGAAAAAGCAGAAAAAATATTTGAAGAAATCACAGCTGAAAACTTACTAAATTAAATGAAAACTTTTAACCTATATGACAGAGAAGCTCAAAAAATTACAAATATGATAAAAACAAAGGGATTCATACCAGACATGTCATAGTAAAAATGCTGAAAGGTAAAGGAATCTTGAAAGCAGCAAGAGAAAGTGACTCGTCACATACCAGGAGACCAGAATAAGTTCAACTATGTTTTCATCAGACACAGTAGAGGCCAGAAGGCAGCAGGATGACATATGCAAAGTGCTGGAGAAACAACAACGATGACAATACACAAACCTTGCACCCAGCACAGCATTCTTTTGAAGAGGAAGGTAAAATAAAAACATTATCACAATGATTTACTATAATAAAACATGTAAACAAAATCTGGGAGAATTTGTTGTTAGTAGATCTGTAAGAAAAACTAAAGGAAAGTCTTCAGGGTAAAAACAAATGACTCCAGATAGTCATTTGAATGCACATGAATAAAGCAAAGAGTAAAGATAATTATGCAATTATAAAAGAGAGTATAAAAGTGTGTCTCTTCTCTTAACTGATTTAGAAGGCAACTGTATTGAGCAATATGTATATAATTGTATTATTGGACCTTTATTGTGGAGAGAAATGAGATATATATGACAATACAAGTGAAAGGAGGTAGGTGGGAGAAAAACTACACGAGGCATGATGTCAATGGAGGCAGTCGACTTAACAGAAATGACACTAGTTGGTAACTTGAAAACATAGGAACAAAGAGCCAGAAATGGGAAATAAGGTTAATATAACAAACTCTAGAAATAAATATTTGTCCTTTGTTCTCTCAGTTTCTTTACAAGACATATAATTATATAAAGTAATAACTGTAACAATGTATTTTTGAGTTTGTGGCTTATCTAGATGTAATATGTATACCAATAAGGGCAAAGAAGATATACGGTTATATAGGAGTACTGTTGCTCTGTCTCCCTGTAATTAAAGTGGTATAAATCTGAAATGGAGTCCGATAAATTAACATGTGTATGGTATGCCCTAGAGCATCCACTAAGAAAATAACTTCAAAAAATGGTGAAAAAATAATTAAAGGAATTGAAAGGTTACACTGGAAAAGATTTACTTAGTGCAAAAGAAAGCAGTAAAGGAAGACTAGAGGAAAAAAAAGACATGAGACATTTTGAAAACAAAAAGTAAAATGCAATCATAAATTCAACTATAACAACAATAGCATTAAATGTAAGTACGTTAAACAATCTAGTCGGAGGACAGAGATTGTCAGACTAGATTTAAAAAAGTCATATGCTAGCTACAGGAAATGCATTTTAAATTCAAAGGTACAACTAAGATGAAAGTAAAAGGATGGAAAAAGATATATCATGCAAACATCGATCATAAGAAATCAGGAGTGACTATTACTAACATCAGACAAAATAAACAAAAGGTAAAAAAAGTTAATAGTGATGAAGAAGGATGTTTTACAATTATAAAACTATCAATCTATCATGAATATAACAACTAACATATATACACCTAATCACAGAGCCCGTAAACACATGAAGCACAGACTGTTAGAACTGCAGGGAGATAAATAATACAGAAATAATTGTTGGAAACTTGAATACTCTACTGTCAATAATGAATAGAACAATTAGGCAGAAGATTTAAAAGAAAATAGAAAATGTGAACAATACTGTAAAACAAGTAGACCTAGTGGACATTTAAAGAAACAACAAGAACCAAATATACTTCATTTTCAAGTGCACTTGGAACATTCTCCAGAACAGACCATATGTTGGGCTATAGAAAAAGCCTTGATGAATTTAAAAGAATTAGAATCATACAAAGTATATAAAGTATACTCTCTGACACTAACAGAATAGAATGAAATTAAAAATAAATAACAAAAAAATTTTTACAAATATGTGAAAATTAACCCACTCCTAAATGACTAATGGATCAAATAAAAAATTAAAGAAAAATTAAAATACTTTGAGACGAATGAAAATGAAGACACATATACCAAAACTAACTGCAGTGCTCAGAGGGAAATTTATAATTTTAAATGCCTATAATTAAAGAAGAACAAAGATCTCAAATTAATTACCTGCTCCTTCATCTCAAGACAGTAAAAAATAAAAGCACATCACACCTAAAGCAAACAGAAGGAAGGAAACAATGAAGATTTGAGAAGAAATTAATAAAAGGAAGAATAGAATAACAATAGAGATCATAAACAAAAGCAAAAATGTTTCTTTGAAAATATCAATAAAATTGACAAATCTTTAGCTAAACTGACCAAGACAAAAAAAAAAAAAAAAGACTTAAATTACTAAAATCACTACAGTTCACAGAATTATGGAGACCCTGGCTGATGAAGTAATATATACACAAAGACACTCAACACACACACACACCACAAGTTGACAAAAAAGAAGATACAAAACTGCTACTACCTTCTTATAAAAACCATCAGAATCAATAAACTATGAGAACCAATACAAGTGCAGTTATGAAACTAGATGACATAAAAATAAATATGTGGTGTTCTATATCAGAAGTATAAACTTGAAGACATATAAGGATATAAAGTACCATTTCCAAAATTAACAAAACCCCATAAGATACATAAGAATTAACCTAAAGAAGAATGCATAAAACGCAAATGGAAAAAAATTTCTATTAAAGGATATATAAGAAGGCTTTTAAAACAGGAAAAAATATACTGCATCATTCTTCCCAAATTAGTCTCCGAATGCATTATGTGGCATTCTCCCCAGACAGCTTAGGTGGCGGGCTGCAGCAAAGGATCGACGCTCTTAGACTTGGCCTCATTCCTGGGAGTGTCACACCATGTCGGGGAGAAGGTCAGTGAAAAACGAGAAGTGGGGAAAGAGGCCAAGGCAGATATTTTCCTGACCTCCCAGTTTAGAGAGGAGTGTGCTGGCACGAGGAACCAGCGTCAGCGAGTGCCTGAGTGATCACCAGCAGGGAGAGCTGGAGGCAGCATCAGGATTTGGACCCACCTTTGTCAGTGTCTCATGTCTCACCTCAGGTTGCTCATCCAAGGATGCTGAGAGATGCAGAATCACCATGTACTCAGTGAGGGTACTAAGCCCCAGCATACCTTCCTCACAGGATACTTGTGAGAATCCAACAGCAAATGGAGTATTCCTCGGAAAATGTAAGAACACTGCGTGACATTTGAGGTGACATTCCAGCTGTCTTACTAAGACAGACGAAGTAACAGTCCAATTCTGCACATCAAAATTGCCTCAGAGTCTCATCTCTTATGTCACTCCTCAGGACCACAGTGGAAGGCTCAGGTGGGACCGGGGTTAAATTGGAATCGGTGACCAATTTAACAATAATTCCAATAATTTAGGGGCCCATACTTAATCTCTAATTTAGCAACATATCTATGAGGCCCTGCCTCCAATTCTCTCTGAGTACAATAGACGAAGCTGCTGGCAGCCTGTTCTCTATTAAGCTCGACTCCATTCGGTGGGGGAAGCATGCCACGAACTTGCCTTTGCATCTGGCTAGGAGCTTAGTAGGAAGAAAGTGCACATGAGAGGACTCATACACACCAGGAGCTCAGGATCCTAATTTTAAGGAGGGCTTGTGGAAGGCCTTAATAGAAGGGACCTCCGGCCAATAGAGCCAAGCATGGGGGAGCCCTTTCTGGGATATCCTCTGGACATACTTTAGACAGTCTCCAGAAACCAGTAGGACCTCTCTTGGGATCCAATAAAGACAACATTATAAAAGAATTTCATAGTAACCACATCTTACATCTAGAGAGAGGTTGGGACTCAGAGAGGAGGGGAAGCAAAGAAGGTGTATCTGACATATTTTCATTTGTTAACCGACGAACCAAATATTTACTAAATGCCTACTATTTTTTAAAACTCTAAAATGATTTAATTTTTGGACTCTCGGTCACCACATTTTTTTAAAATTAGGGAAAATTTTTCAACCTCCCAGGGTCAAGCTCTCTTAGGAGCAGAGGCAGCATAATCTTGTCTAAAGTTGTGTGTCAGATACACTTATTGGCTCTTTCTTGTGGTAATGTCGGCCTTGCCTTGTCTAGAAAGCTGTAGGAAGCATTCCTAATATATTGCCTGCATGTCCCCACACCCACAGACTGGAGTGGCTCCAAATTGTCTGGAGGGGATGAATGGTTGTTTGCTGCAAATGAGGTCGGTTCAGTACACAGTGAGAGAGTGTGGGAATACTTGCTGTGGTTACTGCAGCTTAGCTCGGGAAAGGTGGCAAGCCTCATTTGGAGGGGACCAAGGGGGATTTCTTTGGCTTGGAGGTCACAGAAGCAGAGTTATTGGAAGGCTGATCATCGCTTACTGACATCCAGGCCCATGTCCTAAAGATCTGGCAGTTAGTGAGAATCAGAGACAAAGGCTGATGCTGAGTTCGTGTGGGCGGAATCTTGGGGACTAGACCTCCAAGGAGATAGAGATTGTCCACCTGTTTTTTTTTTCTTGTTTAGCTGAACCTTCCATTGTGCCAGGTAGATGTAAAATGTAGCAAAAAAATATGTTTGGAATAAATATCAGGAAGCAGTTTCTTGTCCAGAAAATCGGGCTGTGTGCATGTCCCATCAAATAGCATTACTAAACATAATTTTCTCAGATGATGCTTGTGGACAGGAAGTTGGCCTTTCCCAGATGATATGTTAAAAGGCAATGACGCCACGTGTATCCAACACCTGATTCCATTCCTCTATTCTGTCCTGCTTCTCCATTTGATAGCTGGATCGGCTAACCAGGTAGTAGGCAACATGCAAGGGGGAGGAGGGAGAAGCAATCTGCCAGGGGAAGTGAGTACTTAGTTCCTGGAAGGTGTAACCTCCTGTCTTGCATTCTTTCTGTGTTTCAGAAATATGCCTTCTCCAACCTTGTTTGGCCCTGGGTTTGAAGCACGCAGGATACTGGGCTGATGATGTTTCCTCATAGCACACATCTTCTGAGAGTCATTTCTCATGCTCGCTGAGACAGGGAGACATGAAATGAGATCTGTTTTCATTGCAGCTGCTCTGAGTGTTGCCCAGCTCCTGGCGCTCCCGGCAGCATCAAGGAACGGGCGTCAAGTGGGTGGGCCGAGGGCTCGTCAGTGCTGATCCTGAGTGTAATTGGGTAGAAACCGTAGGTGGGGTCTCTCAAGGCTATGTGGTTTGTATGCATACACGTGTACTCATTTTTCTGACTAAAATCCCAGTTAATGTGTATCTAAACTAATTTTAGAAATGTTATCTTTGTTGGAATAGGATGATTCAGTTAGAAGGTGACATTTTCATGGCTGAAAAGTGGTAGAGCAAGAACAGGAAGGTATCAGGACTGTGTGGATGTGGGCGGGGACCTGCGGGGACTGAGCAGTTAGCCAGGTGTGGAGAGAAAGACGCCAAGCGAGGCGGCGAGGCCTCTTCTGTGATTTGATTCAACTCGGTTCGCTGCATGAACAGTTCCGGGGGGCACCTTTCTCTAAGGAGCAGGCCTGTAATTTGGGAATCTTCTGGGCTGGCAAATAGAAGCACCCGAGCTATGTCTCCGTGGTCCAAACAGCAGTTTATGTATGGGTGTGAGTAAACAGAGAAGATTCTTAGATTCTTATAGCTTTCCAGTCAGTTAGAACATTTTCCAGAGGCGATTAGAGTCACCAGCATGACCGCGATCCCTTCCTCTCTCCTCTTCTGCTTTTTCCTGAGCACTGGGGTGCAGGACAGCCACGCAAAAAGAAAATAGAGAAAATAGTAGGGTCACTGCATTATCTAAATGGCACTACAAGGAAAACAGTCTGCTATGGCTAGGGCGGAAGAAGCTATGGACAAGCTGCCAAAAAGGCTTTTGATGTCAACCTGGCTTGCAGTCTGCGAGCTGTTCTGGAGGCACTAGGACTATGTTTAAAACACAGATTTAGACTAAATTAAAAGGAAGTTCTTTGATGAAACCTGGAAGTAAAAACCAGGTTAAATAATGAAAAAAAAAAAAAAAAAAAAACAGTCTGAATTGGTGAGGAAGGTACCAAGTGTATCTTGGAATTTTATTTATTTAAAAATGTGCTTTTTAAAGGACTATTCACTCCAGCCTTTCAGGTTTAAGCCGTGCTATTTTAAAAGTGGCATTTTGTCGAGGACAATTTTGAGCCTCCGCAAAGGCAGGTACCCTCTCTTAGGGGACCCCCAAATAGGCATCTCCCAGTCTGCAAGGTGACTTACTCAAGCCCAGCTTGTCCCAGCCACATCCCAAGGCACCCCCCCCCCAACTCCCATTTTATTTTGAAGCAAATCTCATAAATCACACAATTTCCTCTATAAATATTTTAGCGTGTTTCTCTAAAAGAGAAAGCATTGCTCCTTTAATAAACAAGATAAAACTTTCGCTCATTCATCCAGGCCTGTGGGGAAATGAACCGTGTGACAGGTGAGGTCATACTTAGGTGATCTTGGCTCCCCTTGTGGGATTCAGAGCCCTCCAGCTTCTTGAGCTCCCAACCTAGAATCTTAAACTAGGAAAAGAAGAGCAAATAATGCTACGTGTAATCGCCCCTGGGCCGTGAGGGCCGTCCTCAACGAGTGCAGGCCGATGCTTTGCAGTTACCCAAGTTCCCAGCCAGGCTGTATTAACTGGGTCATTTAGCTCCAAGCTGACTTAAGTTACTAACTGCAGAGGAGGGAAGAAGAAATTAGGAGGTTTAGTATGGTCCAGGGAAAAGAGATGAGTTTTCATTAAAGACATACTTTCATTGTCTGAATAGGGCGGGGTGGGCACAATTAGAAATGGAACACAATTCAGTCAGCACCAGCAGGCAGATGTGCGTCCCCATTTTAGGAAGCACACACAGGTGACATAGCTTGGCTGGAACTTTGTTCTGAGGCTGGAGGGCATGCTGAGAGTGATGATTACGTTTATGTGTCAACTTGACTGGCCTAAGGGTTGCCCAGATAGCTAGTAAAACATTATTTCTAGGTATGTGTGAGTGTTTCTGGATAAGATTCACATTTGATTTTGTAGAACAAGTAAAGATATCTGCTCTCCCCAGTGGGGACGAGTATCATTGTATACACTGGGGGCCCGGACAGAACAAAAAGGTAGAGAAAGAATGAATTCTCTTTCTCTCACTTTGAGCTGAGATGTCCATTTTTTTGTGCCCTTGGACATCAGAGCTCCTGATTCTCTCGCTTTTAGACTCAGACTCAATTATAACACCAGCTTCCTGATTCTCCAGCTTGCAGATGGCAGATTGTAGGACTTCCTGGCCTTCGAAACTGCGTAAGCCAATTCCTATAATAAATCTCCTCTTTTATCTCTCTTTATATATCCTATTGGTTTGGTTCCTCTGGAGAACCCTGACCAATAACTGGTTCCTGGGTCCCTGCCTTCCCTCTCATGCAGTCCCTGGGGTTCAAGGTCAATGGTAAGGAGGAAAGAGGCAGGGCGTGCCAGTCTTCAGACTTGTCTTCCTAAGATAGGATGGGTCGCATTAACAAGTGCCATTCATGCTTTTTTTTTTTTCCTAGTGTATATTTGCAATAAGCCTGCGTGTTAACTGTTTTCATTCTCCACTTCACAGTGACCGTACTGGTGCAGCAGCGGGTTAGGAGAGCAAGGGGTCACACAGCTTGGCGATCCAGACCAATCTAGGGACAAGCCATCGATGCTGCTCCTTGCAGGTTTTATAATCTCAGAAGTGTGGTTCCCTCTCTGATTCCCAAGTTCCAACTATGAACTGCTTTCCATTGGGGCCCTAAGGCAGCTCGGATACAGCCCTAAACCTCTCTGTGGCTTCCCAGTGGGCCCGCCTCCACTGTGAGCCCCTGCCTGGAAAACATGGGCCTGTCAGACCAGTTACGGGATTCGAGTCTCAACAAGATAGAAGAGACCCGAGGGCCTCTATAGCTCAGTTTTCTGTGTGACCCGGGACCTCTGTCATCGCAGCTTTCAGTCATGAATAACAACTGCCACCATTTCCCAGACTTACAGGGAATTGGCCATCAGAAAGTCCTCAAGCCACATGGAGAAGAAAAAGCACAGGCATGGAAGTGCGAGACATGCATCTGAGTCCCAGACCTGCCACCGGTTCACTGTTTGGGACCCTCAATTTCTCACCTGTAGAAAGGGACTATAGTAGTAATATTCATTCTCAAGGTTGTCGTGTGTAAGGCAAATTAAATCACATAATTTTAAAAATCATTACATTTTATTACTTACGTTGTTGTTAAAAAAGCCATTGGATTTATATGTCAAATACGACAGTGGCCTGGCCTCTCTCAGTCGCATAATGACACTACATCCAATAGCTTAGAAAAAGAAATATCCTGCTGTTCATTGGCCGGTGTAATTTTAATGAAGACTCCTGCTCCTTTCTCCCCCCTTCTCTTAAAAAAAAAAAAAGAAAGAAAGAAAGAAAGAAAATACTAAGATCTTCCTAATAATTAGTTTAGCGACACCAGTGCTACATTCATTCTCATTTTGATTTCCTGGCCCCAACCCAATACTTCCTGAGGGGGCTGGCTGCAGTTTTTCTTTCCCTGGTTTTCTTTTCCCCAAAGACACAGAATCTTCGCAAGGCACAACATTTTCCTTTAAAAAGATTTCCCCTAAAATCCAGGTGTTATTAATGAATCTTCAGTCCCTCCTGGAAGACACTGACCCAAATAGCAGACACAATTGAAAAACCACAGTCATGCGATGGCCTTCGAGCTCGTAATTGCTTCCCCCCTCTGCTCTTTCTGTTGTCCTTGGGTTTATAGAATGTATTTAGAAAATCACATAATAATGTTTAGTAGTATTTGACACTAAATTGTTTTATATTTTCTTGCCAACTTGATGATGGATTAGAGGGATTCGAAGCTCATTTATGAAATCCTCAGCTATTTCAGAGTAAATAAAATTTCTTAAAAATAAGGTTTACTTATTCATTTATTCAGCCATAATTTGTTGAGTGTCTACAATGTGCCAAGCCTTTTGCTAGCATTGTAGAGAGTACACAGGTGAGAAATTCAGGTTTCTGGCCTCAAGGAGTTTATGTCTTGGAAGTAGGTGGAAAAACATGTAGAGAGATTAAAAAAAAAAAAAATATGAGAAGACAAAGAAAGGAGAGGTGGATTTTTCCTGGAAGGGTAGAGGCAGCCTCCTGGCTTATCTCACTTCTGCACGGGCACTGTCTTCATGCCCCAGCTTCTGCCGGCCCCTGCTGACCTTACTTCTGAATCTGTTGTCTAGACACACCTCATCTGAAGTTGGGCATAGCCACTTCTCATTTTCGATGTCACACGGCTCATTTGCACGTTCCCTAGCACTCTATCCTTTGGGTATTGGTTCTGAGGGATTCGACAGTATTTCTAGGAATGTCTCTGAGAGGGAAAGCTGAGGGTTACTGAATCTAACCCATCTTGCCTACGTCCTTCTCCCATTCTTTTCTCTGCAGCTGGCAAGGTCGCAGGAGCCTAGGGCTCTAGTCCCACTGGTGCTGGAACTTGACTGAGGAAGTGCGAGGACATGAATCCAATGAGGTGTTTATACCCAGGTCCTCACTAAACATCTAAGATAATAAGAGATTGTCTCTGTGGTTGGCCAAGCCGAACCACCCTGGAGGCAGGGCAGGGGTGGGAGAGTGGAGGAACCCCAGGACTGAACCCCAGGACAGTGTTCCTGGGGAACTAGAAATTACCAGCACAAAATGTTACATGCCCGGCCCTGCCTTGGGCCTTGCTGGAATCTGTGGGTGGGGCTGGGGCTGGGTCATAGCCTTCCAGGAGCCCCGGCTGTCCAAGTTTAAGGAGTGGGGTGGGTGTTGGAACAGGACAAGTTACAATCCTCAGGCCGTGTGTGCTCAGAGCCTACCGAGGGTCAGAAGTCGATGGGGCTAAAGGCACTCAGTGAAGTAGAGGGTCTCTAGTCTTCAGTGGTCAGAGAAGATTCTAGAAAGAGGGTGGGGCAGACAGGTGAAATTGGGGCTCAAAGCTTCTGAGAGATTTTGATGAGAATGAGAGGGGAATGAGCGATGTCACTTTTGTATACCTGGAGTCCTAAAGGTTTAGAGGTGGTACTTTGTAATATTAATAAATCGGTTCATTAGTTTTGGGTTAAGTGTAAGACTGGAATGAATTTTAAGAAGATCTCTTTTCCTTACACTGTTTTATGTTCTCATTGTACCCCTTTCTCTGCCCTAAATAGAGATATTAAACTCTCCCTATGTTTAATTAGACTAGATAATCATTTTTGATGATTCCCCATAGCAAAATGTTTATCTAGCCAAGTTCGGGCAAAGTATATTTTGAACAGATGCATGAAACTGCCTCCCTTGTGTGAATAACTCTCTAGAACTCAATCCATGTATTTTGCTCATCTCCCGACCTATATATGCGATTGTTTGCTGGATTTCCACCTGGAAATCCTATGGGCACCTCAGTATTAACATTTCCAAAGCTCTTTGTCATGTGCCCTACCTCCAGCACACTCTCAGCCCTCCTTCCTCAGAACCAAAACATGAGGGGCATGCCTGACCCTCCCCTCTGTTTTCCTCACCCTTTACCTAGAGCCAGTATTCCACTCTTGGAGGTACCAAGTCACTTTCGAGCCCACTCCCCCTCACTCATTACTGCAACTTTAGCCAATCACTGCATATTGCTTAGATTGCAGTAGAACTTGAATTAGTGTGCTTGCCTGGAAATAAAAATTTGGCCCAATCAGTTCCTTGCTTAACACCCACCTGTGAGTTTGTCTGCAGGGTGAAAACTAAGCTTCTCAATGTGGTTTACCTTCTAGCTCTCCTCTTCCCTTCCAGCCTCACCTCTTTCTCCCCCCAGTAAACTCTTCATGACCTCGAACTCCCCTATCCTTGTGTCTTTGAATGCGCCGATAAATATGCTTGTTGTATTCACTTTTCCTTATTTCTGCATCTGGAGAAATCAGTGTCCATGTCCTAACATCATCTCTCGACTGAAGCCTCCTCTGGCTGCTCCAGCAAGGGTCACCTCCTCACGTGGGTTTCTGTGCCACCTTAGGTTACCACATTTTCTTATAATTATACTGAACTTTGCATTATGATGACCTGTCAGAGAAAGAAGGGATTACTGTCTTATCCATCACAGAAACTTCATTGCCCTGCCAGAATGTTCTGTGTGTTTGTTAATGGTTAAAACAGAAAGGGTCTTAGATCTTAAAGAGTCTCTCCTAATTATTTCCCCTTAAATTTATTTATGTCCTCATTCATTCATTCATTCATTCATTCCCTCCTTGTACAAACATTTACTGAGTACCTACTATGTGGGAACTCCCTCTCTCTAGGGAACAAAGCCTCGATTAAACAGACATAAAAAAAAAAAAGCAGCTGCCAATCCTTCCTCCAGGAAGCTCTGCTCCACAGGCCTTCATTTAAGAATTCTGGAGCTTCAGTTTTCTTTTGTCAGCTGTTTCCTTAATGGCCAAAACTCATGGTGGCAGTGACAATGGATTCTGCATTAGTATTAAAAATTTATTTAATAAATAATGGATTAGAACCTCTGTTTAATAATTATTAATGCACTGCAATATCAGTTGCCCAAATCTCAAGATGTTTTAAACATAACTAATTGAAAACACAATTAACAGCAACTTGCTGAAATAAATCTGAAAGGCAAAGCACCCTTGAAAGGCTCCGAATAGAAGAGCAAAAATTCAAAAGCAGCCCTCTCCCCACAACTGCCTTAAGATACAGTTCATGCTGAGCTCCAGCAGAGATTCTGGGAGGAGACTGGGCATCTGGCAGGGTTTGGGACATGAAGGTTGGTTTAATGACAGCTTCTGCGCAGCTACTGAAACTTTAGGTGACCACTTCATTATGCCCAGAGGCAGAGGGGTGACCTGCCTGACCAGCATGCTTTGCTCAGACATTTATGTCCAACGGGCCCTTAGAGGAAGGCTGACTTGGTGACCTCATTATGCGTAAACTCAGCAAAGCAAAGACCCATCCCTGGGGTCTGGCAGTGCATGGGGAGGTGTTGCCTCAAGTCAAGTAACAGAATGAGTGAGTGGCAGACCTGTGGCTGGGAAACCTGTGCTCAGCCATCAGCCCTGGTATCTCCCATGCATTTTCTGGGGCCAGATCTGCTTATCCTGACTTAGCGAAAATGGTGCATCCGGGTCTTTGCATCTGGGTCTTTGAATCAAGGGCCTAAGGCAAGGACCCCTTTAACTTGCTTCAACGACAGCAGCAGAGAAAGGGAATGGGGGGAAAAAAGCGTTTATAGGCTGGGCCCTGGACTGGTTGTTGGATGCGAGGGTCCTAGAAAGGCACTGAAGGAAAGACACTGGCCTCTGGGCTGGGCTAAGCGTGGGCCGGCATGGATCTCCCCCCAACTTACATCTTTTATACACCGGTTCTTACTCCATTTTCTATCCCCCCTGTCTTCCAACAGTTCTTCACTGGGTTTTTAATTTTTGTATTCAATGAGACCTCGTAGGGAAATTAATCAACAGCAGGGTTGGCCGGTGGTAGGCACTCTGCACACGGACATTTTCCTTCCTTCCCCGGCCTCATCCACTGCTCCTCCGTGGTTAACCCATGCCCGGGATGCAGAACACTGCTGCGGGCATCCTTTCAACGGAATAATATGGTTATTTCTGGATACCAGAAGGTAGTTAAGGAGAAAGCTGTTCCATTCTGGGAGTCAATCTGGAGAGCAGCTTGGCTAGAGCTTGAGGTATGAGTAGGAGGACAGTGAGCAATGTGACCAGAAACGCGGGAAGGGAATATATTACAAAATTCCTGGATAACATGGCTGCTGAGTGTGTCCTTCATCTCCAGGGGGACGCGGGAAGGTTTTTAAGCTAGAAACTAGCATGGACTTGAACCTAATCTGTGTAATGTAGAGCTGCGACGCCTAAACATTAGCGGGCAGCACGTCACCTGGAAGGCATCTTGAAACTGATTGCTGGACCCCAGTTCCAGAGTTTCTGATTCAGTAATTCTGGGATGGAGCCTGAGAATTTGCACTGCTATCAAGTCTCTGGGTGATGCTGATGCTGTCGTTCCAGGGACTATGCTTTGAAAGCCACCGGTGTAGAGGATGGCCTGGCATGGGGCTGTTGAGGAGACTGGCACAATAACCCAGCTTTAAGATGATGTTAGCCTGATTTAAAACAGGAGCTGTGACTCTAGAAGAAGGGGGAGATACCACAGAAAAGGTGTCAGCAAGATTTGGTGGCCCAAGAAAACACATGGGAAAGAGAGGCGAATCTTCCAAAAGGTCTTTCTATCTGGGAACTTGGAAGAATGACGGCGTCTCACTGAGGGGGAGCAGGGCGCAGGGGCTTCCTGGTTGGGATGCAGGACAGTTGTTTGGCTGACAGTTCCAAATGGTTCCAGGTGCAGGTGCAATGAGAAACCTGAGGGCCAGCAATCGCTTCCAGTTTGGAACCTTGAGTGTGGCAGTGGCCTGCAGGAACGCTGTTTCCAGCAGGGGACCTCAGGGCCAGGGCAGAGTGGGTTAAACGAGGTGCCTAGCACACAAAACTTAAGAAAGTGTCACTCAGGGCTGTGCAAACTTCGCCTGACCCTGACTGCAAGCACCTCATTAAATCTTGGGTCTCAGGTGCCTTGCTCAGCTCACCCTAGACCCCAGGTGTGGTGAAGCTGTTACTTTTCCTTCCAACCTGGAAGGGGCCCGGCGAGGTTGGCAGGCTGAGAGGGTGGCTGTGGACTCCAGCTGTATATTGAGTCCCATCATTGTCCATATTGGAACAAAATCATATGCCATCATCATTTTGCCAGAAGCACCTGTACATGTACACCTATATGTGACTTGTATGGATCCAAATTTTGTGTCCACAGAGCTGGTGAATAGAGCTGGCCACTGGAGACTAAGATGGCTGGAAAGATTTACAAATCTATAGCACTTTCTGCGGATAATGCAGCTCTGAGACATTAGCAGTGCCTGGTTTTCCTGCCTTTGCGTTGGCAGAGCCAATGAACAGAGGCAGCTGTTCTGTAGAAGGTCAAAGATAGAATCTTGGAGCATCTTTCTTGAGCATGCTTTTAAATATACTCTGTTGTTGCTGTTTGTTTGTTTTTGTTTCTGTTTTTGTTTTAAGGACTTAATCTGCGGTTCTCCATCGTGCAGCCAAGGCAATCTAAGTTTAATCTCCAAGCATTCATCTCCCAAGTTTAGATTTCTCTTCCTTCTTCTCAGCTGGTGCATTCCCAACTTCTGAGTTTCTAAAAATACCCAGCGTGGTTCCCTCTACAAAATACCAGCACCCTGCCAGCTGTTAAATAAATAAACTTGAAACAAAAATGCTGTAGTTGTGAAATAAGATATATTTAATTAAATAAAAAAGGAAAAGCAAGTGCTATTACAAGAACATAAAACTGTAAGGCATAAGATAAAAACTAAATTACTACAAGGCAGCTCGATCCAATCTAATCCTTAAAGATAAAGATGAGACCAGAAAATTGCATGTATTGAGAAATCAACATAAGCCCTGAGCAAATATTAACTAGAGATCTATAAACTGGTTGATAATAAACAGTACTATGAACATTAGGATTAGAGAAGAAACTGGAAACCGAACCACATCGGGGTATGAGGGACTTCAGTTCATCTTTCCATCCTGCTTGGAGCAAGGCTGTGGAATGATCTCATTAGGATGACTTTTCCATTAGCTAATTTCAGTAAATATGAGCGGAAAAGTCGAATGGCGTAGGGGTACCTGGGCAAATTTCTATCTATCATTTTTTGAAAGACACAGTGATTGATGTGATCTCATCTTACCAGGTTATAAAATGGAGCTTACAGATAAAATGTTTGCCTTTCACCGTGGGTTTCTAACTTAGCTATTGACATGATTTTAACAGTGTCTTTAAGCATGAAGGATGGTCCAATTACATGTTAAGTAGCCTTTTTTATAGGTCCAATAAAGGTTCATTTAGACGTTTATACTGACAACTCAGTTCTTTGGAAGGGCATTTTTCAAGCCGCCTGCTAAAAGAGGACATTTCCTGGCCAGGAAAAAAAAAAAAAAGCCTGCTGTTAGAGAATGTTGCTCCAGCTTTCAGAGGCGCCATTTGTATAGAGGCCGGGTTTTCTGATGGAGAAGTCGGCAGCAGCAGCTGGAAAAATCAAGCTAATTCACAGGTGAAGATGCCCTCTTTGTCACAGTTTCAGGCTCTGGGATAAAGACCTCCTTTGAGAGCATTCATGCATTTCACACCCCACACAGGGAACTTCAGAATACAATCTGAATGGGAGACTGGCTGGGAGCGCAGGAAGGAGGGAAGGCTCTGACAGGCAGGGGAGGCGGTTCCTCATCAGATCAAGGTCCGGGGACAGCCAGGTCCTCTGAGGGAGCTGGAAGGGCCTTTGGGGAGAGAGTTAGCCGCCTTAGGCCCCTGGGGATGTAAGTGACCTGGCGGCTCTTAAAAACATACTTTTAATTTTTTTTTTTCAGCTTTTAGTGAGACTCCAACTAAAGTGTTCCTGATAGAAAAAAGAGCTATCCATGTGCTTCTAGCTCTGGAAAATAAATCTCCACAGTCTCCTGGAGTTAGGGCCTAGGTTTGAATCTTATTGTTTACTTCCTGCGAATCTTCTTGTGGTCTCAAACTCTTGTTATTTCCTTGAAGAAAGGGGCTTATATTGACATGCTAGGGCTGCCATAAAAAAGTACCACAGACTTGGTGGGGGCGGGCGAGAGGAGGGTGTTTAAATGACAGAAATGTATTTTCTCACAGTTCTGGAGGCTAGAAGTCCAAAGTCAAGGTTTTGGCAGGGTTGGTTTCTTCTGAGACCTCTCTCCTTGGCTTATACATGGCCATCTTCCCTTGTGGCTTCACATGGTCTTCCCTCTGTGGGTGTCTGTGTCCAAGTTTCCTCTTCTCATAAGGACACCAGTTATATTGGATGAGGACCCACTCTAATGACCTCATTTTAACTTAATTGCCTTTTTAAGGATCCTGTCTGCAAATACAGTCACATTCTGAGGTACTTGAAATAAGGTCTTCGACATATGAATTTTGGGGGCGCATAAGTCAGCCCATCCTAGAGAGTACAAATATGTATACTTTTTACCCTGCCTCCAGAGGATTGATCAATATGGGGTTTGGGGGAGGGTCACAAAAAATAAACTTTATACATTCCTCCATTTTGTTAATAAAGAGCAGGAGGGAAGTTGCACGGCTGAGAAATTTCTGTTGCAAGGTGAGAAGACTTGATGTTCAGAACTTCTGCAGGAATGACTCCCACCTGTGCCTGAACCCCTCACCAGAGCCCCCCATCTACTTAATCTGGATAAGGTCCAGACATGGATAATTTTTCAAAGCTCCCCAAGTGATTCTACTATGTAGCAAGGGCCAATAAACCACTGTTCTCGGGGTCTTGGTGCATAAACGTGACTCCCAAGGGAACGTGGTTTTGTTCGGCAAGTCACTTCTGACACATTGGTGGGCCCTGGGACATGGTCTGGAAGCAGAAGTGAAGACTGGTAGCTGCTCTACACAGTGATGTGTAGGGATGCTCGTGGTGGTCAGAGAACTTTTTTTTATCGATCACGTGGCCTTTAGGTAAATGTTTCTCTTCTTGTTATAGACATAGGCAGTGCCGTCTCTTATGTGTGAGAATTCGTCTATGTTCTTAGGGTGGGGAGAGATAGATTGAGAATGTCTGAAGAACAGTGAGGTGCCCAGGGCGTCCCCTGAATCTGGATGAAGTGACCATGGCAAGCCATCACCCTGGAGTGACACACCGAAAGTACCAGTGGGATTATTACAGATTGAATAAGTCAGATAATGGAAGGAACAGTGTTTCAAGGATTGCCCTGTTGAGCAGAAAGGATTGGATGAGAGGCCGAGACCAACCTCCAGGGGTAAAGTGTGTGGAGCGTTAAAAACTGAAGAGCTGAGGAGCGGCTCTCTATCAAACGATGGAGTTGGCTGCCCCCAACACTGGGAAACAAGGTTAGGATGTTGTGTGTGGGGGTGGGGGTGGGGGTGGTGCTTGTGAAGAGCTTATTATTTCTCTTGAATTTTAGGAAAATCATATTGCATCTCGTCTAAATCACACAGCTTACAACATTGCTCCTCGCAGTTGCCCACACACTTTGAGAAGAGTCTGTTGACACCCTCAGCCTCCGTAGAGCAAAGGGAAGGGCCACGAGGGAAGTGTGTGTGGCTTCTCTCCGCCCCCTGGGCCCTGGCCAGGACCGTAGTGGATGATGCACTTAGTACTGCAGGTCTTAACCGGCCACATGTGAGAAGCAAATGGGGCTTTTCAAAACTATTAAGGTCGTGGTCCCACCTAGACTAGTTACATCGTCCCTGGAGGCAGGGACAAGGTAGCCAGAGTGGAGAACCAGTGATGCAGAGATGGACGGTGGTCCCGGAGCTCCAGGTAGTGAAGGGCCAAGCTCCAGGGAAACTCCAAGAGAAGCGCAATAGAGAAAGAGCAGGTGAGACGAGAGTGTGCCTCCAGGTGTACCGGATGGTGGGGAGGCATGATGTGTTGGTGGGAGCGACATCTGGATCACTGTTATACCCCTAGAACCTGGTAAAGAGCCTAGTACGTAGACACACACAGTTCCCACTGATCTTATCTATATACTTGTGTTATCTGCTTCTCAGGAATATTGGAATGTCTGCCAAAATGCTGGACAAGTAGGATGAAGCAGAAGTATATGAGTAAGGCGTTAGAATCGTTCTTATGTTTCAGCCACATGCTTCCTATTTCCATTCCCCCTACTCTGCTGTCAAAATCAATAGAGATTCCTTGGCCACCATCCTTCACGCATGTAAATGTTTATTGACTATTTGCCATGTGCTCAGCACACAGACTTCCAGGAAGCTTATAGTCGGGTTGTAAAATGGAGTATGTACACGTGAAAATATGAAGTTCTACGCAAGTCTGAATGCTTTGGGAGTAGTCCCTTGCATACCTGAGCTGGCTCTCAGGAGAGGGATTGTTCTCTGGGGCGCTGGAAGAGCTAGATCTGTGGAAGGTTAGAGACTTGAGCTGAGCCTCATAGGATGGGGATGTTTCCATGGCCAGGGGAAGGGAAAAAGGCCTTCTTGATGGAAGTAATCACATGGCAGGCAGACGTGGTGTAAGTGATGGGGAGAGGGAAGGCAGAGTGATATTTGGGCCTGACTGCAGGGTGTGCAGTGGGGAAGATGGAAGAGACACTAAACGATAGAGCAGGGGGCACTTTGGGGGCACTGGGCAGAATTGTGGGCGAGTGACAGGTGAGTGGACGGCTATTACCTGGTTAACCGTTATGCTCTCCTCCATTCTCCTCTTCCCACTTCTCTGCTGCTCTGACGATTAAGACAGGAAACCACTAAGGAACTACCAAAGACATATCTCTCTGAGTCAACGAGCACTAAGCAGACAAAGGTAGGGATGGGGGCTCTTGAGCAGAAATCAAGGGGAAAGAGGCTAATGGGAAAGAAACCGTTACTTTATTTTAATAATAAAAGAATGAAAAAGTAGATTAGATGGGTGATTTCATGCTGGACTCAAAGGCTCTTCAAAATATTCTTGTCTCTTCAACTGCCTCTTGTTAAAACTATATGGCCACATTCCTAACCTACCTTAAGGAGTCCTGTTTTCCAAGTCACTAATTGTTTTCTTGAATTCTTAGAGATTTTCAAGTTTCTCCTAATCCCTCCCAAATCCTGTGCATTTCAGAGGTAACCTGGAGAGGCTCCGAGTGCCCTAGAGATGCTGATAAATCTCCACATACTTCATCTGGTGGAGGAGCTTTTTCATCATTCGCCCCGGTATTTAATTCATTTAATTCGTGTGTGTGTGTGAGTGTTGATATCCCATGGGCAGGAGGCAGGAACTGACTGAACACAAAGCAAATAGAACACCAGCTCTCACCTCCTGGAAGAGGAGTGGCCTGCACAGGAGTCTTTATTAAGTAAACTTTAAAATCAGATATGTATTAATGGGGGGAAAAAAAACTAACTCTGATTTATAAAGAATATGGTCATTCTGAACTGACAAGCTTTAAAAAAAAAACATGCCTTTATAGAAAAAAATAACAATAACACAAAATCACATCTATAAGGCTAAGCCACAAGACTGAAACAAAGAGAAAAATTCTAAAATTGAACGTCTAGGTCAAAATCATGATGAGGCAGAGACTCTTGTAGAAATCATTCAGCTGATCGTTTCCTCAATGATAACTTGGTGTCCAGGGGGATTTCCCATTGTTTGGCCTTACCAGCCTCCTCCGTGTGTCTGTCTGGAGACCAGAGGACCATGCAGAGGATGACACAGGGATCTTGGACCAAGAAGAGGAAGCAGTCGACGGGGTGAGCGCCCAGGCCCAGGGGCAGAGTCTTCTGACAACGACTGGTGGGCTCCCAGCTTGCGCCTGTGTGAATGGTCCTACGCTGGTCCTGACTGCTCCTTCATCTCATTAACTGGTGGCCTGGACCTCATGGGAACTGTCAGGACATCACGGGGTATCTGTGTTGCTTGGTGGAAATGAGGAACCAGACAGTGGGGAACAGAGGGAGAGTCAGGCTCTTCTGCACCTCCTTTAAGTTTCGGTGTTCGCATAAGGCACAGCTGGGACTGAAAGTGACCCTGAGTTTCTAGAGGCAGGGAAAGTTTCTAGGGGAGGGGGGCAGGGGCCCTCTGAGGAACGAGGGGCCCGTGCCCTTTGAGGTAACCTGGCATCAAGCGCTCAGAACACAGGCTTCTTGCTCTGGGGAGCACGGTCTGCCTTGGCAGTCCAGAGCAGTTCATTGCTTTGAGGCAGGTAGGGGAACCAGGAGGTGACATTTGGGATAATGTAAGCCATCCTGGATGACCGGCTGGGCCGCCTTGGGAGCTCCTGAGCTCAGCTACAGGGAAGGTGCTGATGGCTAGAGGAGCCTTCGGGTGACAAGTCTCCGTGCCTTCCCACTTGCTGCTTAATGTGCCAAGGTTGGCCCAGGGCCTCCGATTCCTCTCTGTCTGAGGAGGGTGTGTGTGTTTGTGTGGGTGCGCGTGGGCACGTGCACGCATGCGTGTGGGTGAGCAGGACCTGGAATGAATGTGAGGGTCTCCCAGATCACCACTTACCCATTTTCAGTGCGAGAGGGGAAGTTAGAGAGACTGAACACTTCCGGACTATCACTTTCTTCTGGCTCTGCCGTGGCCTGGAGGCTTAGGGTCAGGCCTGCTGCAGGGACGTAAGTGATGAGAACAAAAAGGTTGAAGTGAGTACAATGGGAGTGTATTTGTTTACTAGGGCTGGGCCACTGAAACAACAGAAATGTTTTGTCTCCCAGTTCAGGAGGAAGGAAGTTCGAGATAAGATGTTGGCTGGTTCCTGCTGGGGACCCTGAGGGACAACCCGATCCTTGTCTCTCCCTAAGTTCTGAGGGTGCGCTGGCAGCCTCCACTGCTCCTTGGCTTGTAGATGCATCGCCTCGACCTTTGCCTGCATCTTCACCTGGCGTTCTCTGTCTCTGTGTCCACATTTTCCCTTTTTAGAAGGACATAGTCATGTTGGATCAGGGCCCGCATTTAATGACTTTATCTTAACATGCTCATCTACAAAGACCCTCGTTCCAAATAAGACTACGTTCACAGGAGCGAGAGTTAGAACGTCATCATCTTTTTTTTGTAGGACAGAATTCAGCTCATCATAGGGGGTGCCACTGGGCTGTAAGGTATACGGGGAAGGATGTGAGTTTTAGGAAAAGGCTGGGTTGCAGCCCAGCAGCCTGTGAGCTGCTGGGTAATCAAGTACTTATGTTCTCCGCAGTAAAGGCAGGGCTTTCAGAGAGCTATTTCACGGGGTCAGCGTGAGGGTGATAATGTATCTAAAGGCCCCTTGACTTTTGGAGAGGAGGCACGTATCAGTTTTTATGGCAATTATGTGCCACCCATATGTTCTCTCACTGAAGAGAGCGGCTATATTCTTAGTCCCCTTGTTTTCTCGACTATGAAATGGGTTGAATAAATCCATCTACATGCCCAGGGTGTTAACTAGGCATGTAATCCTACAGCATAGCAGTTATAAAAAAGGGTAGCAACGCATGTTTGCTGTCAAAGGGTGACAGGCCATGTCTGAGAATTGGGGGGCTGGGAGTTAAGATCAACAAGGAACAGTAGGCCATGATGAAAAGGGGGATGGAACTGGACAGATGGGTTCAGGGGGTGGAGAGCAGACAGGTATTATGTGGTGTCCCACTGAGACAGGAGATATTCGAAAGCTTTGCCTTCATTCGCGTTCCAAATGATGCTAAGATTCTAACTCCAACTAATTTTGATGTGTGGCTTTTCCCCCAAGCCAACCTTACACCAGCTGGGTGTCCTACAATTGAACTCAGTACTTCAGACACTAGTGGAGAAAGCATTAGGTCTCACAGGTTATGGGCTCAGTCCTACAAGACTGACCTCTGACCCTAGTTCAGATGCCAATTGCAAGCCCAAGTTGTCACCTGTGCTCCTGACTGATACGACATGAATTGAAGGTTCCCTTAAACCCTTCCTTGGGTTTAATTAACTTTTTAGAGCAGCTCAAAGAACCCAGAGAAACATTTTACTTACTAGATCATTAGTTTATTCTAAAAGGATATAATTCAGGAACGGCTGGATGGAAGAGATGCATAGGGCAAGGCATGTGGAAAGGGCACAGAGCTTTCATTTCTTCTTAAGATATGTAATCTCCCCAAATCTCCACATCTTCACCAACCTGAGGGTTTTGAATCCTGCACCTTTGGGATTTTTATGGAGGCTTCATCACATAGGCACAACTAATCATCAATTCCGTTTTCATCACTTCTCCCTTCTCAGGTGAATGGGGGGTGGGCTGATCGTGGCTTGGTCTTTCTGGTGACTAGCCCTCTTCCATGAGCCATCAGGAGCCCATCCGAGTTGCCTCATTAAAACAAAGGACACTCTGTCATCCAGGAACTTATAAGGGTTTCAGGAGGCCTGTGTTGGGGACAGGGTCAGAAGTCAAATATTAAAGCAAAAGATGCTCCTAGTGGTGTTATTGCTTAGGAAATTATAAGGATTTCAGAAGCTCTGTGCCAGGAACTGGGGACAGAGACTAATATATATTTTCTATTATCTCATGGATACTATTTTATAGACACTTATTGGCCATGATGTGTCACAATCCTGTTCTTGGGTCACAGTGACTGTGACCCCTGAGATCCCTCCTGGAATAGAGGTTCTGTGACTTGCTTCTGGAAAGTCTCAGGACTTCGGCTGCTCAGCAGTGAAGGTTTTCTGTATTAGCTCTCTTTGATAGCTCTATTATTTATAAATATATACTCACCCTTAGTCTTCTGGCCTAAAGGGAGCCATTCCTTACAGGTGACAGAGGACGACCGGCCTCTCCACTATGACCTTGATGGTCGAACTATCACAGATGTTCCGGTCAGTGGCCCTGTGTGGCTCACTGGTCCCCTTGTGTGCTGGTGGCCTCGAGGGTGGGCCAGGGTCTGCATTTGTGCACAGACATGTTAATCATGGTGTTTCCTGACCCCGAGCCCTATTCTTGCTCTTCTCATCCTCATCATTGTTCTCAAACTGACTTCTTAGTACCGAAGGGCTGAAAGCCCACACCTTTCACCACGGCCCAGAAGGGGAGACATCTGGCTAACAAAGAAAGCTAAGGCTGGTGATTTCTCTTTCTCTTCTTGCTTAGTTCTGAAGCTGGAAAAAAAAAAAAATCCGGCATACTTCAAACTTGAGCAGTGGCTGTGAATGTATTCACTCTTGAATTCATCTGTGAGGTTATTATATGCAGCTTTGATGTTACAGCAAGACTACCTGGGTCGTTTTGTTCCAATTACTCAGGGCAGAGGAGGAGGACTTCGAGCCACACGAAGGTGCCCAGCTTTGATGTCTTGTCGAGGCGGTCCCTCTCGGGGCCGAGGCACCAGGATGACTCTGGGGCACGTCCAAGTGGCGGCCCTGACCTGGAGCACGGTAGCTGGGTGCTCTCCACATAGCGCTGCTCTGTCTCAGCCCTGAGGAGCCGTAGGGGGAGAAGCCATAAGCACGAGCCTGTCGAGCACATTTTCCATTGCATCACAGAGGGTTTGGAAATAACCTCATTTTCCTCAATTAGGAAGATGGAGACTGTAATGGCTGTACTTTGCTCTCCTCAGATGTCTTTCATCTCTGCATCGCAAAGTGCTCTGAAAGCATGATTAACGAACCTTGCCAACTCCCCAGCCGGGCGGGCGCCCCACCGCCTGCGTCTGTCAAGGCTAAATGGTTGAGGCCAGCTCACCAGGTGAGCTCGGGGTAATGGGCGAGTCTGCTGACCCCCACACGGGGCAAGGGTAGTCGCTGGGAGCCCCACAGGATGGGGGCGGGGAGGAAGCGAGCGTGAGGCAGCCCAGGCCGGGAGGTGGAGACACGGGGGGCCGGGAGGCCAGGGTCTCAGGGCCAGCCCAGGTAGTCCC
>CM053515.1:95739153-95792146 GCA_028627145.1 Eidolon dupreanum
CGAGTGGCATTTTCTAGGTTGGAACACAGGTCTCTGAGCCCTTTCTCTTACCTTGTTCTGGCTTCGGTGAGGAACACACTTCTAATTATGATGTTTTTCCTATCGAATAAAGTGATTTCTTTCGTGATTGCTTTTCCAAATGGTTCCCGGGAAAGTTTTATGAAAATGAATGTGGGTTTTCGTGCACATCAGATCCTGCTGTCCTGGGAAGGAAGGAGATGGAGAAGACCCTCTCTGAGCTTGAGGTCTCCTAAAAATGGCCACGGGTCCTGATGATCCTATGTAGCTTAACTGTGTTGTCCTTTCCTAATTTGGGACCATTTTCCGTTGTCGTTCTCACACTGGTGACGGAAGGTAATCCCTGGCATTTCCCAATAGCTAAATAATCATAATCAAGCTCCACAGTTGGAGTCTCCTTATGAGGTTCCAGTCCCTCCTCTGGACGACACCCACCACCATCGTTGCCATAGAAACGGCTGTGGTCCCAGGCGAGGCCAGGAGCATCCCGGGCACTTCCCATTGGTCCGAACCGATCTTCGCTCCTTCGTGTTGGGACTCAGTGCTCATCACTTATTATCCTGAAAAATTCGTGGAGGCTCAGTTATTCATCTCTAAGTCTAGCTGCAGCATAGGGCACAGAGGGGCAGACACAGACAGGTTCTGTCTGTGCTTGGACCTATTCCCTGCCCTAGGGTTGAAGTCATTAGAGTGATTTCTTGGATTTATCAATGAAATAACCAGCCCTTTCTCTACTTACTAAAGCCTGATAAGCTAGTTTAGCCAGGCTTTGGGCATCCCCCCACTTTCTCTGAGGGACACAGGGCTGCTATCCAGAGTGGCTCTGTAGCGACTCGGGGTGGGGAAAGGTCTGAAACCTGGAGTGCTCCTCGTGTATGGCCACAGGCGATGCCGAGGACCCAGGAGCGAAGCTGCTGTCTGGGCCGTAGTTTTGTCCACCAGATGCCTCCCAGGTCTGTGGACTCATCTCCATCAGACTCTTATGTGCACCTCGCCAGCACACAAACCTGTCTCAGATCTCTCTCCAGAACACATTCCGACCACAGATCGTCGCCCCAGGTTTTGTCAGTAACCTGAACAATAACGTTTCCTAAGATCTGAATTCAGAGCTAAATACTACTTTAGATGGAACCTCCGAACTGTTTTCCTGTTGCTGACTTGGACTGACAACAGCTTTAATCTCTTAACGTTGAAGCCAAACCAGATCTCAACAGCTTCTAATACCTAACAAACCCTAAGGTCCAGGTAAAAGCCCAGCCCCGGCTGAAACCTAGACACCAAGCTTCACTCGAAACAAGGTTCTCGCCCTAACCTAATACTATCCTAATCCTAACCCTTACCTTGACCCAGCCATGAACTATAATTAAATCTTGCCACCGTAGTTGCAAACTCTAAATTTAACCTGACCTGAAACCTAATCCAACCGAGAAATACTTTTAAGGTCTAGTTCTTCTGAGTCAGTGCCCTCCCCTACCATCTGTAGTGTAGGAAATTTTCCCGCTAGCCACTTATATCCTCTGGCTGGGTCTGTGAGAAAAACCGACAACAGGCGGATTAGCAGGAGAAAAGGCGAACAAATTTATTTGATGTTAAAAGTTTTACGTGGCACAGAGGGGCTTCTTTGAAAGAAGAGAAAACCCCAAAGAAACAGCTAGGCTTGGAGGCTTTTACACCATTTGGAAAAAAGAGGATAAATTTAAAGAGAAGCGACAAGACAAAGGAAAGAGACTGAGATTCTAGAGGCAGCAAGTTGTAGGAAGGCAAAAATGTGGGGGAACAAACGATACAGAAAGACTAGTTAGTAGGGCTGATGTAGACTTTCTCGGTGCCAGCTCATCTCTGGTGCTGAGGTGGTTATTTCCTTCCCGGTATGGGGAGTGGATGGGGGCGGGTACCTTCACAACGGGAATTTATGGTCTGTTTTCAGGCAGATGGGGGACTGCAGAGAGCTAATCTTGTGCCTGCTTTTTCTCAATTGCTTTTAGCTCAAAATAATCCTCACGGCAGAGCGGTATATTCTGGGTGCATGTTCCGATCTCCTGCACGCCCTTCCTCCACTTGTCCCTCTACTGCCATGTCTGCTGTTTTGGGTTCCCAATTGTGGTGACCCTTGTCTACAGGCAGGATTTTGGGTCTTGAACTTTGAACCTGTGTTATTGCTTGTTGCTTCTCAAAGGTGGAAAACCAACTGATCTGATGAAGATGAATCCTGGGCAATGTATTAGGTGAGGTGAATGAGCTGAGGTGTCACCCCTTTGAGAATTAATTGGCATTATGAATCTCTGTTATCAAATCTCAGGCTCTTGGTATGAGTGAAGAGAAATTTAAATAGGTATACGTGATGGCAGAGAAGGAAGAGAGTATAGTTTTTTGCTTGGGTTCATCATCTCTTTATGCCTTATCTTTCCTAAACTAAGTAGGGATGTAGTAAAGATTAATGAGATAATATACAAAAAGTATGTACAGCACTTGATAAATATCATTATCACCACCACTATCACTACCACCACCACCACCACCACCACCACCACCATCATCATCATCATCTTCCTCCTAGTTCTTAGTTCCTCGGTGGATCTGAAACCACTTACATTTTCACAAAAATAAATTGAAAATGTAAACCCAATTTTTACTTCTTTTCAGCAAAAGCTACCATTAAAAATACAAAGATTTTTGGAAAAGGTAACCTCTCTAAAGGCCAACCCTATAAAGTTATACAGATACCTTTACTGTTGAGCAGATAGATCAGTGGAAGATGGTAAAAGAAGCTACATGTTGTGTGAAGTATAAATCATCTCTTAACATGTTTGATTCAATGTGACGCAGAGGAAAAACAAAACATTTGGAGTTAGAAGGGTTTATTATAGCCATGCTCCATTGCGTACCAGTTATGGACAAGTCGTTCATTTGCTCACTGAATCACGCTGTTCTATGTCTCAGTCGCTGAACAGAGTAGACATCATCCCAGCCCTGGTGGAGCTTCCATTCTAGTGACATAAATACAAAACATGCAAACAAACACATATGCAATTATAATTTGAAATAAAATTGGAGATGTAAAAGTGAGGGAGAGTGAAAGAGAATAACAGTAGGAGATTCTCAGTTTGGAGGTCTGAGAGGGCGTTCTGGGGCCGAAGGGTGAGTAGAAATTACTCAGTGGAAAAATGGAGGAGAGTTGGGTTTTGACAACAAGGCTCTTAACTGACGGGGAATTCGACCTTATTTCTGGTAGCATTAGTGGTGCCTGTTTGTGACTTCATCATCAATGGAAATTGCAGCTGTTTCCTATCGCTGATATTGTGGTAGGTAGTAGACCCATTGTCAGACCTTGTTAGTTAAACCTTGATAAAGGAGCACATGTATTATTACTATGTCATGAGTGTATTTTCAACAGACATTTTAAAAGAAGCTTTAGGTTCACAGCAAAATTGAGCAGAAGCTACAGAGAGTTCCCATATACCTCCTGCATCCCAACCCCCACCCCAAACATGTAGCTTCCCCTACTATCAGAATCCCTCGCCACGGTGGTACATCACAGATCAATTTTTAAAATAATGTTTTGATTCCGTGTATTCTGATATAATTGGTTCCTTTTGTAGTACTATGTATTTTATTTTATACATTAAAAAAGCATTCTGAGCAGGGTTTCAAAGGCTTTAGCAGACTGCCAAAGCAGTCAAGACACAAAAAGGGTCAAGGTAGCGGGCTGTAGAAGGAGAAGCCTACCGAAGCCCTGAGACAGGTAGGGCAGACAGGCAGCCTCAGTGGAGCAGGAGTAGAGCCAGCCAGGGTGAGGGCGGCAAGATCAAGCTGGACAGGTCCAAGGGGCCAGATACTGAAGTGCCTTGGAGGCCACTTTGAGGAATTTGATTTCCTCTTATGGACAATGGGAAGCAATTGGAGGGTTTTAAGCAGAGATTACCGTCATGATTTGATTTACATCAAAACGTTAAAGCATTAAAATGACAGCACCAACAACAGTAGCCTCTTCACTGTTGAGAAGGGGAATGTTCGGGTTGGTAGAGATAAAACAGGGAGGCCAGCAACTCGCAGTAGGGTGATGACAACTGACATATAGAAAAGGGAATCGCGGGAAGGTGTTTTTCAGAGGTGGAATCAGAAGCTTGTGGCAATGAATTCGACGGGGGAGGTGACAGAAAGAGAAGTGTCAAGGACGATCCTGCGGTCTCTTACTTCAGTCACGGAGGGACGATGGTGCCATTGTCTCTGACAAAGAAGACGAAGGAGGGGCAAGGGGAAGGGGAGTGTTCACTTTTAGACATGTTGATTGAGATGCCTGTGAGACATCCAAATGCATGTGTCAAGTGGGCGATTGGATAAATGAGTCTGGAGCTTAAATGAGATCCGGGTCGGAGATACGAATTTGAAGATGCCAACATATAGATGACATTGAAAATCATGGAGATGAATGAGGCTGCTTTAGGCTCAAGCGAGATGAAAAAAGGACCTAGAACAACTCTGTGGAACTGCAAATTTTACAGATGGTGTAATAATGGATTATCATAGTGATAATACAAGAAGCTAGCTTTTATTGAAGTCTTACTGTGTGCTAGGCATTGTTCTAAATACGCTGCGTATATTTATTCCTTCATTCTCACAACAACTCTATGAAGTAAACTGAGGCACAAGAGATTAAATATTTTCCCCAAGGTCGCAGTTAGTAAATGAAGGAGCTCTGGGTATGAACTCAGCAATCGGGCCCCAGAGCTTCTTTCCTTAATCCCTGTGGAGTTTGGGACAGAGGTGCCAGAGGAGGCGGGAGAAACGAGGAAACCAGGAGTGTGACATTCAGAAAGTTAAGAGAAGAGCATTTTAAGACGGAGGTGTGGTCGGCCTGGTCAGACGCTGCCTGGCTGAGCTCCGAAGAGTAGCCATTGGGTCTGGCAACGCGGAGGTTGTAGACAACATCAGAAAATGCAATTTTGATGGAGTGGTAGGAGGGTAGGTATGAGAACTAGTTAGCTTGGAGAGAGAATGGGTCGAGGTTGTACAGATGGCATTGTCCTTAACTGTCCCCTGAGCATAGAATACTTACTTCGCAGGTTAGCTGTAAGGTATGGAGAAAGTGCGTATAAAACACACAGCACCATGATTAGCACACGATGGACATGCAATAAATGTTAAAAATTTTAACACCTGTCTGCATAAATCTTGAGGTCACGAAAACCTGCGGTGCTGGTGACACAGGAACAAGAATATAAATGCACGATGCTTGGTCAGCAAGCATATATGGTGCAGGCTCCATGACATGTTCAGTGAGAGTTCAGGGTGAAGAAAACACACTCTACCCCTTGGATGAATCGACAGGCTGGTACCAGATGACGAGCATACCTGTCACGAGGTAATCAGGCTGTCTGTGACATACCAGACCCCATGAGGTTGCAAATAGGGCAGACAGCAGTTCAGAGGAGAGATCTCTGGGCTGGGTTGGAATGGTGCATTTCCCTGGAGAAGAAGTGGACTATATTGCCCAGATCCCCATTTCTGCAGAAAGAGTGGGGGACTCCGGCAGAGAGTGGCTTTGTCCAAAGCCTTGGTAGGTTTCCAGCAAAGCTGTCCGTCACAAACATCCCTCTTTCTGTGACAATAACACTTCACATTTAGAAGTAACTCTCTCCACAGGGCTGAAAGTAATTTGTAAACAGAGCAGAATCCATCTCATTTCAACTCTCCATCCCGCCTCCCATCCCACGGGACTGATGGCTCGGGCTGGTGGGCAGGAGCAGAGGACCCTGGTGTGACTGAAGACAGTGGCGGCAAGCTCCCACAGAAATGACTTAGAGCTCGGAGTCAGAAAACTGGGTTTACGCATGGGTTGTCTCTGGAGTTCCTCAAAGCTACCCCTCAAGCCCCTCCCTCGGTGGGTGGCAGTGAGAGCAAGTCCACTTACCCTCAGAGCCTTTCACTGTTTCTGCTTCCTGAAAGAAGATGGGGCCAGCCCAGGTCCCACCTCGGTCCTCAGAGAGGCCATTGGCGTTTTCTCTGTCCTTGAGGCTGTGTGATTGATGACTGAGAAAGCTGGGCTTCTTTATATTCTCATAGAGGGTAGCCCTCCCTAGACCCCTGCAGTTTTGCTGGGATCCCAGACCTTGCCCTTGACAAGAATAAAGGGTGTGTGTGTGGGGGGGTGAGTAATGAGGAAGAGCCAAATAAGTCATGGTGGGTGGGCTGTGTGACAGAGCTGTGGTGCCTCCAGGCCTGGGGTCACGCCATGTGATGCACAGGCATCGGATCTCCCGAGCACAAGCCCTAGACTAACTCGGGGTGCTGTCTGGCTTTCTGAGTCATTTGGAACTTGCCCTAATTTTTCTGATATTAACACATTGTTTTTCACTAAGTATTCTTTTTCACACAGTTCATATAAAACCATCTGCAAATATGTGGAGTGCCCTTGGTGATTCCTACAGAATCCCTGAGTGCTGAGTGAACTCTTTAGAGGGGGCTAAGTGAGGTGAGCCTGGGGCAGACTGTGCAGAAACTTGCAAGTATGCAAGAGTGTGGAACTAAAGGGGAAGTTTCTCTCTCTCTCTCTCTCTCTCTCTCTCTCTCTCTCTCTCTCTCTCTCTCTCTCTCTCTTTCTCTCTCTTTTTTTTTTTTTTGCTTGCTGTTCCATCTTCTCCTAGCCTGCCTAATCACAGCCATCATTCAAGATCCAAATTAAGTTCTACATCTTCTAGAAAGCCCTCCTTGATAATTTATTTTTGCAGTTGTCCTTTATTTATTTTTATTGAGGCAAAACTCACATAATGCAAAATTAGTCATTTTAAAGTGAAAAATTTAGTGGCATTTAGTACATTCACAGTGTTTGCAATTACCACCTCTGTTTAGTTTCAGAATGTTCATCGCCCCAAATGCAGCCCTGTAACCCTTAAGCAGTTACTCTGCACTGTGTGCCTGCCCCCATCCCAGCCTGCCAACCATCAATCTGTTTCCCATCTCTATGGACTTACCCGTCCTGGTTATTTCATATAAATAGAATCATATAATATAGGACTTTTTGTGCTTGGTTTCTTTCAGTTAGCATGTTTTCTAGGTTTATCCATGTTGTCACATGAATCAGCAATTGATTCCTTTTTGTGGTTGAATGACATTCCATCATATGTCCAGTGGGTCCTCAAATAGCATCGTTTCGTTATAATGATGAGATACCATAGGGGCTTATCCCTTGTTTATATCAATCAGCCTATGGTAAAATTGGGTTCAGTATATGTCGTTTCACTTAAAGTCACAGAAGTTATTGATGACATTAAGTGAGGACTTACTGTATATGCCACAATTTGTTTATCCATTCATCTGTTCATGGGCATTTGTGTTATTCGTTATTTCCACTGTTTTACTATTGTGAATAGTGCTGCTATAAACACTTCTGTATAAGTTTTTGTTTCAGTACCTTTTTCCCCCTATTTCTTTTGGGTATTTACTCACGAGCGGAATTGCTGGGTCATGTGTTAATTCTACATTTAGCTTATTGAGGAGCTGCCAAAACTGTTTTCCATGGCAGCTGTGATGTTTTGCATTCCCACCGACACAACTTGATCATTTTATTTCATAGTAACCATTCTACGAAGGAAATTACATTTTTTTACCTGTGTTAGATACCTTCTTGGGTTATCTATCTTATTTCTATACCACCTTTCAGCTTAATTCTAAGCTCCACTATCTCAAGGACAAATTTTCATTATCTATCTATTAATTCATAGATTCAATTAGCAGTATAGTTTAGTATCTCAGAGTCTGGCTTTGGAATCAAGCTATGTGGGTTGAAGTCCTGGATCTGCCACTTGCTAGGTATGCCATTAAGGGTGAATTATTTCACCTCTCTGCCTCTTAGTTTCTTCATCTGTAAAATGGGGATAATGATAGTTGTATTAGCTTGATATCACGGCCATAGCACTTACCACTCACTTGGTGGCTTAAAACAACACAAATTAATCATCTTACAGTTCTGTGAAATGGCTCTCATAGTCTAAAATATAGTGCGGTGGGATTGCACCCCTTATAGAGGCTCCAGGACAGTGGTCCCCAATCTTTTTGGCACTAGGGACTGGTGCTCCTATGAGAATCTAATGCCTGATGATCCGAAGTGGAACTGAGGTGGTGATGCTAGTGCTGCGGAGCGTCTGCAAATGTAGATGAAACTTCGCTGGCTCGCCTGCAGCTCATCTCCTGCTGAGCGGCCCAGTTCCCAACAGGCCACAGACTGGTACCAGTCCGCAGTCCGGCTGTTGGGGACCCCTGCTCTAGAGGAGAATCCTTTCTCTTATCTTCTCCAGCTTTTACAGTCTGCCTTCATTCCTTGGCTGATGGTACCTTCCATCTTCAAGCCAGCAGTCATATCACTCTGATCTCTGCTTCTATCCTTACATTTTCCTCTGACTCTCCTACTCTGACCCTCTGCCTCCCTCTTATACAAGGACCCTTGTGATTACCTTAGACCTACCCGCATAATCCAGGATCATCTCCTCAAGACCTTTAATTTAACCCCATCCACAAAGTCCTTTTTGCCATGGAAGATAACATAGCCACAGGTGCCAGAGTTTAGGTTGTAGACATCTTTGGGGAGACCATTAGTTTGTTTACCACAATTGTTTTACCTCTTAAGATTATTTTGAGGATAAATTTAGATATTCCACACAAAGCACAGGTAATCAATGATATTAGACATAACAGCTTCTCCTGTCAAGGATGACTATGCCCAGGACTATTTCTGATCAAATGTTATTAGATTTAATACCTTGAACATAGTGAGTGCCCTGTAGTTATTTGGGGACTGTATGTGTCTGACTTCTAAAGTCTCGGTGATGTTCTCTCCTGGGAATGAACTGCCTTTTCTCAACAAGAACAAGTTATTCATCTCACTCCCTGTGTCAGAGTCCTTTCTGCGGTTTCATTTAGTTCAGATCCATTTCTTTGGGGATAATAAATTTGAGCAGTATAGCTCTGGTCTATACCAGGGATCTTATGTGTTTACGTTGTCTCTGAATTACGAAATCAAAAGTTCTGGGTTGCAAAAGGCACATCTGATAAAAGACTGTTGTCCAAAATATGCCAAGAGTTTTTATAACTCAACAATATGAAAACAAACAACCTGATTAAAAAATTATTAATTTTTTAATAATAAAAAAGTTCACCAAGAAGATGTACATATGTCAAGTGACCATACGAAAAGATGTTCACATCATGTCATCAAGAAAATGCAAATTAAAACAACAATGAGATTCTACTATACACCTACCAGAATGGCCCAAATCCAGAACACTGGCAACATCAAAGGCCAGGGAAGATGTGCAGCAACGGGAACTCTCATTCATTGCTGGTATGAATGCAAAAGTGTACACACCCTTTGGAAGATAGTTTGGTAGTTTTTTACAAAACTAAACGTGCTCTTAGGATCCAGTGATCTCACCCCTTGGTATTTACCCCAAAGAATTGAAAACTTATGTTGACACGAAAACCTGCACAAGGATGTTTATGTCAATTTTATTCATAATTCCCAGAACTCGGAAGCAACCGAAATGCTTTTCAGTAGGTGAGTGGATAAATAAACCATGGTACAACTAGAAAATAAAATATTATTCAGCACTAAAATTAAATGAGCTATTAATCAATGAATAGACATGGAGGAAACTTAAATGCATATTACTAAGTGAAAGAAGCCAATGTGAGAAGGTTTACATACTCCATGACTCAAAGTATACGACATTCTGGAAAGGGCAAAACTAAGGAGACAGCACAAAGATCAGTGGTGTCAGGGGTCAGGGAGAGAGATAAATAGGCAGAACACAGAAGATTTTTAGGGCAGTGAAAATACTCTGTATGATACCATAATGATGGAGACAAGTCAGTATGCATTTGTCTAAGCTCACAGAACATCAAACACCAAGAGTGAACCTGATTGTAAACTATGGACTTTGAGTGATAACAATGTGACAATGTAGGTTCATCTTTGTGTCACTCTGGTGGGGGATGTTGATAATGTGGGTGTCTGTGAACATGTGGGGACAAATCTTCATATCCTCTTTTCAATTTTACCATGAACCTGAAACTACTCTCCCTCAAAAAAAATAATAATAATGTCTTAAAAAATATAGTTCTGGGTGCCTGGGAATACACAGTGAGGCTCCAGAGCCCAAGACTGGGAGACAGCTATGCGCAACGAGAAGCAAGCCTGGACCTTGTGTTGAACTCTGAGAGCTTCTCAATTACTGTCCATGATGGGCTTTGAATCCTAGAAATGGTTCTACTTATAAGAGAGGTTGCACTAGGCAACGTCAGAGGGAGGATCCCTAGAACCCTTTTATTTTATCTTGTTCCAGGAGATGGGCCAGAGGATGAAGAGAGAATGGGGACAGGAGCCTTTAGACAACATAACGCCTGTGCCTAGTCACTTAGTCACTTTGGAGAGGAGACAGAATATTTTGCCATTGCTGTTGTCAGGCAGCCTTGCTAATTGCATTGCTGTAGCAGCCCCAGCTGGGAGATTTACAGCTGCTCTAAGACCTCATGGCAGGAGCAGAGATTCCTTCCCTGTCTGTGATTTAGGGGCCTGTGGATGGAGGCCAGACCCCTGCAGGAGGCGGCCGTGGGTGGGGCTGGAGAACAGAGGGCCTGGCTCTAGGGATGAAACTTGGGTTCCTGAATTTTCCCCTCTTGGCCTGGTCACCCCATCTGAAAAATGTGGGTGGATTAAAGATCTTGCACAAGTCCTAGCAGCCTGTGATTCTATAATTGTGTAAAGTGTTATGCCAGAGAATTTTTAAATAAATACTTCTCAGATGATTCATGTAAAGACCATATGAACCAAGTGCAACTCTTGGATTTTGACTTGGTCCAGGAAATTGTCTGGGTCGTGTCCTGCCCACTTACGTTTACTGCTTTGCAACACTTAGAGAAACTGTTAGATCTCCCGAGTTCTGTCTTTAATCCACCCCTGAGTTTTGCCATGACCTCATGGGGCTTTGAGGGGCTCCAAATTTCCAAGGGTAGAGAAAGGAGATACACACACTGATGGTTGTGGACTATTTCCCAAGAAACAGAAATAAAAGTGCTTTTTTGGCCATTCTGGTTGCGGAAAAAGGACCAGCGGCTAAAGTAGGATTTAAATAGCTTCTCCCACGGGAGCACGGTCTCATACCACAGAAGACGTGGCACTGACAACCAGTGCCATGAGAGAACCCTGAAGTTTATGACCTGCAGGGAAGAGTCAACTCTTTGGATACTTTTCGAAGTGTCTCCTGAACTCCGAAGGGAAACTGATGAGTTCCAGATTGAAACGTATCTTTCTAATAGTTGAAATGCTAGTATACTGCAAAGAGAAAAATGTCAAGTCACATCAGTAAGAAGGGAAGCAGCCATGGCAGGGCCCAGTGTGGGGAGACGGGAGAAGTCAGCAGAATGGAGGAGCAATAGAAAGAGCTGCACGAGCAAGTCCAGGCACAAGAACAGACACCATGTGTTTGGGAAGCTGCAAGCAGCCGAGTATTTCTTGAATGTGGGATGAAAGATAAGGAGTGATGAGTTGTGGCTGGAGAGATAGTCAGGGGCAGGCTAGGGAGGGCCTTATGGGCCAGGTAAGGTGTGTGAACTTGACCTTGGGAGTGTGTGGGTGTGGGGAGCCTTGAAGGGTATCAGGCAGGGACACTCCACGGGTCGTCGAGGGTTCACTAGCCCTTGTTCCTTGTCATCAGGTGGCACGTTCTCTTTGTTTTCTTGTTTTCACAGCAACCATAGGCCTTTCACTCAAGAAACTGTCACTTCGAGCTGAGAACAAGCAGAACAACAAATGCTCAAGACAAATTTGTGCTTTTCCCCAAAGTGTTGTTTGTGGGATGGGAGGAAAGAAACTTGACACGAGATATTTGGGACTTTGGGGACCAGCAGCGTATTTTGCACGTCACCGGGGGGCATTAGGGTATCCCCCTCATGCTTACTTACATCCTGCATGTTCTCCTGGAAAATGCTGGAGTCACAGCGTGTTTGTGGCCAACATACCTCCAGCAATGTCTGATGATGCCATTCTCCTTCCCGAAACATTAACCCTCCAAAGCAGAGTGGATGCCACTGTAATCTAAACAAGAGCTTCAGGTGAAGCAAATAGAATAAAAGGGAGAAAAGAAAGTCCTCTTTCTCCGTCTTGATGGACGTAGGAGGTGTGGCTGCGAGAGAATCTGTAGAGGTGGCCGGAGCCCCAGGTGTCAGATCGTGGCCTAAACTGTAGCTTTGAGGGATAGAGCTCAGTGTTGTGGTCAGGTGACTTCTATTTCAGTCCATCTGTCCACTGACGAGCTGTGTGACCTTGGGCATCGCGTTCCCTTCCCTGGCATCAGTGTTTCCACTTGAAAAATGAGACATTGAACTAGATGTTCTCTTCTTGCTCCAAAATTCTTCATATAATCACTGGAAGGGTTCTTCCTCCAGGTCTGAGTCCTTTGATCCATTTTATCTTAAACACTTTTGATGGTGTTTATGATTGATAATTAGCTGTTTCCAAAGAGGATTTGAGTCAGCTTACAATAAGCGGTGTGGTCACAAGGGAATCACTAAAAGGCAATTAATGATCAAATGTCATTTGATAGGCAGTGGTGACGGGGTGAAAACATACCAGAAACCTGGGATGAAAACAGCATTTTGAAGTAAATACGAAAGGAACATTCTGGGCTTGCTGGCTGCCAACGAGAAGAGAAGCCCCCATTCCATGCTCAGAAGGAGCCCTTCGTAATCGGAGAGCTAGATGTTTGCTGGCACCTGTGTAAGAGGCGCAGTGAGCAGGTGACTATACGAATCATCAATAGCACTTCTATAAAGATGCAGGATACCCCGGATGCTTACGTGCGGCTCTGTTTATTCTCCCTCTCTTAAAGATTCCTATTTCCTTTGGTGGGAATGAACAGATATGTCTGAGAAACTGATGAAGGTTGACACATTTAAGGTTTGCATTGAGAAGTGAGAGACAGCAGCAGGGTCAGCTCTTTGTAGGGGTGGATGTGAAGCCTGAGCCTCCCTTTCTGAGGTGCCAGCATGGCACGTGGGCCCTGGGGCACCCCATATCTGATGCTGAGCAATCTTCCTCCCTCCCCTGGGCGGCCACCTCACCAGCCTCTCTAAGAAGCTAGTGCCAGGCTTCTGAACAACTCTTTTCTCCTACTGACCTAGAAAAACCTTTTGAGGGGCTTTGGGAGTCTGCATTTCCTATTCTGAAGCAAGCTGAGAAGATGTCATGTACTGAGTAGATATTCTGCACAGCAACCTGTTGAAATCAGAGAAAATAAGAACTTGGCTTGAAAGGGAGCAAGTTTCATATTCTGCAGCTGCCACATGGAAGTACGGATCTGCCGCCTGAACTGTAGCAGAGACAGAAAACTGTCCATCAAATGACTGCAATGCTGACTCTGCATAAATTCAGGAGCTGTTCTGAGAACCAAGGGCTCTGAGACCTCCTCTTTCTCCATCACGTGTGCGAGCAGCTTACTTAAGGATGGTATAAGATGCATGGGTCTCAGACACTAGCAGAATTTAGCTCAGAGCATGGTGGAAGCATTATGGGTGTGTATGTGTTTAACTTAGGACTGGGGAAAAATGCTAAATTAAGAGCTCAGAGCACTGGCTCTTCATCCATCCTTAATACCATGTGACTTGTAAAGCTGAAAGGTTCACTTCAGTCTAATCAGGCTGCACACAGGATGGAGGCTCAGCTGAGAGGCTCGGATGATGCCATACCCCGCATCAGGTCTGTGGAGCTGGGGCTTCAGATAGCTTCTAACTATGAAAGCCCAAGAACTCAAATCTTATTAACACATTCCTTGCTATTCCTCCTAATTTTCTTCTGTCTGCTGAAGTTGTCTCCCACTCCTATCGTTAATTTCTTTTCCGTCTGTACTAACTCTGACTCGCATTCTCATCTTATTTCCTTTTTGAAATTTCTCTTGACTATTCAAACTAGCAGTATTTATAGGATTGTAAATGCAGGGAAGCTCAAGGCTCGTGGAGCCTTAGAAAACATTTCACTTTCCTTCTCCGGTACTGGAAAGGATTCCTTAGAAAGTATCTCTTGCTGATGATCTTCCAACTTCTGCTTGAACACCGCTAGTGATGGGATGCTCACTACCTCTTATCTAGTGTATTATTCAGGATCTTGTGCTCCGGAACCACATAGAGTTAGGTTTGAAATCAGCTCTGCCACTTACTAATTGGTTGTTCTTTGGAAGTTTTCACAAACTCCCTGTGTCTAAGCGTCTTCATCTCTAAAATGGAGTTAATAATAGTATCTACATGATAAGGCTACTGGTCTACTCTTGGATTTTGACAAAGGTTTGTATCTTTTAGAGCCTAGCATTTTAAAAAGACACTTTTAGGGAAATTACATCTTTTTATTTTTATAGAAGACGAGGATTATAGTTACCTGAACTATGAGATAAAGCCAGCAAATATAAACAGACATTTACAGATACATGTTCCACTCCAGATAGTTGGTTTCAGCTGTATTACTTTGCTAAGGCTGCTGTGACAAAGTACCACAAATTGGGAGACTTAAACAACAAAAATTTATTGTCTTGGCAGGGTTGGTTCCTTCCAAGGCCTGCGTGAGAAGGACATGTTCAAGGTCTTTCTTCTTCATTTGTAGATGGCCATCTTCTCCCTGTCTCTTCAATCATTTTCCCTCTGTGCATCTCTTTCTGTGTCCAAATTTCCCCTCTTGATAAGGATACCAGTCATATTGGATTAGTGCCTACCCTAATAACCTAATTTTAACTTGATTACCTCTGTAAAGACCTCATCTCCCAATAAAGTAACTGGAGGTACTGGAGATTAGGATACCAATATGTCTTTGGGGGTCACAATTCACCCCATAGTATTGAATAATGGACAAGATACTGGGCTGAGCATTTTGGGGCCTTGGATTAGGTCCCAATTCTATTAATAACTGGTTACATGATTCTGGCTGAGATTCTGGGCCTGCATTTTCACACTGTGACATGGGTGGGTTGACCTAAATGACAAAAAACCTAAATACAGAGGTTTTTTTCTAGCCCTAGAGTTCTACAATTTGAGTTGCCCATTTGTTTTAATGATGAACTGACAGGGATTCAAAAGGAAGACTCGTAAGTGTGGGGCTCAGATAATGGGTGTAACAGGTGTTTCTGAGCTGGGAGTCTTTTGCTGTTCAGTTGCCCTCAGACCAAACCATCTGGATTGCAATAAATGCATGGTAGCGTTCTAAAAGAATCCCCTTTTCTTCTAGTATGTTGTTTACAATCCTTTTGCTTGGGAAATGGCCCTGTTTTAGCTGCAGTGTTGTATTTCGAAGGACTTAAAAGCTCCATAAAGTAATACTTTGGGGTGAGGTAGCCGAGGAATTCCATGACTGTAAGAGCATATTTGTTAGGAGTTCATAAAAATAAATCAACTTTTATCTTTTATGGGAATAAACATTTTCAACTGGGAGAGTTCTGTTTTTCCCCCTTCTCCTCTAATTCTTAGAATAGTTTGCAAAAATGGCACCCAGTAGAGTCCTTTGAGATTCCTTCCTCTTGACATTCTGTGGAAATTATTGTAGGATGACTTTATTTCTAAGTGAGAGTGTGAAGTTGTTGCTCCATTTCAGGAGAACACTGAAACCATCAGTATATAATTGCATTACTATTAATTCTCATGTCAATGAGAAAGACACTTTAGAATCACTTGTTATTTAACTCTGACTGCAACCTTTCCAGGAAAGAAGAGAACGCATTGACAGATCCGCACAGGCTGGAAGAGGAGCCATTGTGATGATACCTCTTCATTCAGGGACAGAGTGAAAGAGAATGACGAGCTCTTTCATCGCACAGCCTGGTACTGGGCATGAATCAAGATTTTTATAAAAGGAACGGGAGATGGGTGCTTTCTGATGGATGCCTATGAAGAGAAAAGTTTGGAGCTATTGATGTTTGTCAGATGTAACTAGGAGATCCTGACTCAAAACAGATGCACCCTGGGTCTGTCTATTCTCCTTTCAATGTACTTACTGATGCGGTGATGGATTGACCAAAGTTTTCTCTTGGAGAAAATAACTGTCCCTTAGGATTTGGAGTGGGGCATCTTCCATTGAAGGGGAACTTCCATAGCAGATTCTTACAGTGCCCGAGGAAGGAATGAGGGCCACAGTCGCAGCCCTCCCACTTAGTGTCACCTTGGCCAGACACTGCCACTTTGTCACATATTGCAATAGGAGCATGGCTAGCTGCCCGCCTTTCTCTCAAAGTGGAGAATTGAGTTCTATAGAAATGTGGGTACAGCAGGGAGCTTAGAGGAAAGCATGCTTTTCCATCACCCAGAATCTCACAGTCTAGCCTGGCTCTTGAGATGGTGACAAAGTTTGATTTCATCTGAAAGTTTCACTTTATTCCTTTGTGAAGAAGTTATCAGTGGTATTGTCTTAACTCTGAGCAAGGAGACCTCCTGGCATGATTACTTGCCAGGAGGGGGCCCAGGAGCTCTGATGGCTCAAGAGCAGCAGGGCCCTAGGCCTCTGCTGGCCGAGCACCTGGTGAGCTTGGGTCGACACCCCGAATTCTAGGCCAAACTACGGCTGACTCACTCTGCCTCTCATTGCACCTTGAAGAGTCATTGATGTATCATAGAAACTTCTGGAAAATATTTTGATCAGGTAAAATAGATTTTATATGTACTGTGTGAAATTTTTAATGAGTGAAACATTACAATCATGGTTGTTGAGAAACTTGAAAAATGACAGGATTTCCTTTTTGTGTATGTCCATAACTAGAGAAATCTCAGTTAAAAAATGGGCTTAGATAAAAAATGGGCTGAGATAATTCTGTCATTTCTATAGAGATCAGGGATTGATTTTCTTCCATTGTTCTCCCATCCATATCTTTTCTTTCTGAGAGCAGAACAGAGCTCAAGACTCTGCCTCTGCCTCACTCCTGTCTTCCAATAAAGCTCTGCATTCATCAAGGTCTTTTGTGGTCCTTACTTGTTCACTGAATAACTGTCTTTTGCCATTCATCACTCCCTCTCACCCCCATCACTGTCACTGTTTCTGTTCTTTGGATGCTGAGTCCCCAGACAGGACGCTTAAGGGGTAGGATGACTTTTGGGCTTCAGCTCTTCAGAGGCTCTATCCTTGCACAGGAAAAAGATGGGTTTGCATCCAAGAGCCTTCCTCTTGAGGGACAAGTCCTCTGTTCCTGGCTGCCCTCTGGGAAGATAGGCAATGGTGCTATTGACGACATCCTGCCAGGGGTCGAAGGGTAAGAACCAGCAGGGCCACCCTTCATCATGCTGAGTCCAGTGTGGCCATCCAGCAGGCATTCTCTGAGGGGTCAATATATGCCAGACCTTGGGCAACATGGCCATGAACCTGCTGTTCTTCCTACTCTGGGAAATCAGCTTCTTGAAAAAGACAAGATATCCACAGGGAAAGTTGCCTTATCTAAGACCTGGGATTGACATCTGCCACAATTACTTCACCATGAAGAATTCATAACTGTTTTTGATGGATAATTAAATACAGGAAGTGCCAAATGGCTACTCAGAAGGAATATTCAGGAGGGAAAGTGCTCAAGATCTGGGGAAGTCAACGAGGCTTTTCGGAGGTGGCTTAGGTAGCCCTAAAGGACCTGTAGGACTTACTGGACAGAGAAGAGAAGGAGGGCCTTCCCGGCAAGAGAGTGACCCCAAGGCTGGGAGGAACAGAGCAAAAGAGAAAAAGAGCTGAATTTATATGTATTTCTATTAAAAAACAGTTTTTTAGTTTTTTTTTTCTCATTTTACTCTTTCCAACCCATTGTTGCGATTGTTTCCCCACCCCACACCACAGTCCCTGACTTCCTCCTTGATGTTACGTTTTTTAAAAAAACAGCCCGGGCAAGTGCTGCATTTTAAAGCATCTCTCGCCTGCCAAGTTGTGCTCCCAAGTCCTCTAAGCTCCGCATGCAGCCAGAATAACTTTAGGATGAAGCTCATTAATAATGTGCATGGTAAATCTCATCCTCTGTAGGAGGTCTGGAGAGGGGGGCTCTGCCCCTGTCATCGGGCTTTCAGAAATGGCAGCTCACGAACAGAACACCCTGTCCCCACAGCCTGAAAGGCTGAAGCTGTCCACACAGGAATTCTGGAGGGAAATTTCTTCGGTGAAATTTCTCCATCTGAGTGGAGCCTCAAGTGTAGGAACTTGGTCTCTTCGAATAGAGTTGCCTGCTTGCCCAGCATCTTTGTGGCATCTTTGTGGATAGTCTCAGTTGGGGGAAGGGGATTTCCAACGGCATGTCACTTAGCATGGGTACACCCATTAGTTATAATTAAACAGGCTGCTGCAATGATTACAAATACATTTAGTACCAAAGGATCATGCAGATATGCAGACCCATATTAGTGGTCTTCAGATGACAAATCAACCAGGCTTTCCAGCAGGCTCTGAAGGGGCTAAAGGGAAAAGACAGGTGATTTCCCTGGGCAGATGATCACACAGTCTCAAAGGGTGATGCTTCTGGGAGCAGATTCAGCTTGAGCCTATTTCAGGAAGTATCCTCCAGCCCTGGGATGCTAGGAGCATCTCTTCTTACTTTTTCTAACATTTGTGAACCATTTCTCCTCCTGATTCATTCTGAAAGAATCTGCATCGTCCACCTCTGGCTTCCTTCCTTCTAGAGGTAAAGATGCCTGCTGTTCATAGCAGGCTTCCCCTGTCATTTGGTCACCATCAGTGCCTGTGCTTTTGCAGAATCTGGGGGAAGCCCGAGAGCCCAGGTCAATACCTCACCCCTTAAGCTGGAGACATTTTTTGTTGGTCTCTCTGAGACTGCATCATCGGGTGAAGCCAATCCCACCCATGTGCTTTCGGTTAATATAGCTATCAGCCTGGCTACTTTATGTTTCAAAGGCTGTGCTATTGTGCCTTCGGTGTTCCGTAGACCCCATGTAATCAGTGTTTACTAGACTCCTTGACATATGGACACAAAATTTGGGAGGGGAAAGAAGGAGTATCAAAAGCAAAACACAAAATAAATTGAGAGATGAATGATGAATGACAGGTGGGTTCCCTGAGCAGAATGCAGGAGATCAAGAGGAAAGACTATTATTTATTAAAGAGTCAACACAGAGTGAGCAAGGCTGTGTGTTAGTTATTATGCTGGCCCTTTGAATGAGGGCAGCATGGGGTGATGGTCAAGAGCATGACTTCAGTGCTTGATTGCTTGGCTTTAAATCTCAGCTTTGCTGCTAACTAGCTAGGTGACTTTAGACAAATAGCTTAATGTCTTCATGCCTTGGATTCCCCATCTGTAAAATGGGGGCTAATAGTATTACTTATCTCATAGAACTGTTGTGATGGTTAAGTGAGATAATTTGTGTAAAATGTATGAAATAGGATCTGTATCTTGTGAAGGTTAGTTAGTTCTATCACTTCAGTATTTTCCCACCTTTAGTCATTATTACTCTCACTGTTTTACTGTAATCATGCACCAATGTATTTGCTTAATATTTAAAGACTCTGTAAAACTTAACGAAAGTTATAAATATAACATGTAGAAAAGAGCACAAAGCATAAATGTATAAATCAATAAATTATCATGAAATGTCAAGAAACAGAACAGGGCTAGCACCTCAGAAACCCTTCTCAGGGCCCCCTACTGCTTCTCTGGAGCCAGCCCTATTCTGATTCTCACTCTCTCTTATTTAGTTTGCCTGAGTCTCCTCATTACATTTATGGGATCATACAATATGTACGTTTCTATGGGTCTGACTTTTGTAATTCAGTGTCATGTTTGAGAGAATACCTTTGTTGTTGCATACAGCTGGAGTTCATTCATTTTCATTGCTGTGTAGTAATCCATTGAATGAATACAGAAACTTTATTTTTTAGTATGCTGTTTATGGACATTGTATTGTTTCCAGTTTTTGGCTATTATGAATAATGGTAGGATGAACACTTATTAAAGCACATTTATGCTGGCTCTATATTTAGGAGTGTAAGTGCTGGGTTATAAGATGTGGGTGTGTATGTTCAACTTTAGTAGGTAGTGGGTTTCCAATGATTGTACCAATTACAGTTCCAACCCTACAAGTTTCCATTACTCTTCATCCTTACCGACACTTAGTGTAATCATTGCTTTCATTTAACCATCCTGGGGATTATGCAGTAACACCTTATTGTGGTCTCAATTTGCATTTCTCTGCTTACTAATGAGATTAGGCATGTTTTTCATATTGTTCTATTTAAATATCTTCTTTTGTGTATGCCCGCTCAAGAATTTTATCTATTTTTTAATCTTTTCATTGATTTGTAGAAATTCTTCATATATTCTAAACAAAGGCCCTTGCTTGGTAACATGCTACAAACTACAAATAACTTTCTCACCCTGTGTAAACTTAGTTTAAACTTTAGATTATTTTAAGTAGTTTTGTGAAATTGAGTTTGGTGTTAAAGCAATCTATCTATCTATCTATCTATCCATCCATCCATCCATCCATCCATCCATACATACATACATACATACGTACATACAAAAATATATATTAGATAAAGGTTCTCTCCTGTTTCAACTAAAATTACTTTCTGGTGTGCCTTATCATCCTGTAGGACACACTTCATTATCTCATTTAATCCTCACAAAGAACCTGTTTGGTAGGTACCATCGTTGTCCCTGTTTTCCAGGTTTGGCATTGGAGGCACTGAAGTTTCATAACGTGACTAAAAGACACACAGCTGGGATGAGGACCCAGGTGTAGCTGCTTCCAGAGCTCAGACCATTTCCATCAGGCTATTTTATCACCAGTCGAACACTCTCTATCCTTGAGAGAACCTCTGCATCCCCACAGAGCCATGTATATGGTGAAGACCTGAGCGATCATTTGGTTGGATGGATGGATAGATGGGTGGATGGATAGATGGGTGGATGGATGTATGGATGGGTGGATGGACAGATGGATGGATGGATGGATGGATGGATGGATGTCATGGAGGCTTAGAGTCACATCTCTAACAAAGGCTTACTGTCTAGGGAGGAGCCCATCTTAGGCCAGTCTCTGGGTGTCTGGAGCCTGGTCCATGATCCCATAGCAGCCCTGCTGTGTCCTGTCTTTCCTTAGTGGCCTTAGAGTGGAGAGAGGTAAGAATGAATCTGGAGCGTAGGTGAGGAAATGGTAGTCCCAGCCTTGCCTTTTTTGGGAGGGGTGTGAAACATCCATCAATTCAGTGGCTATCTTAGAAACCCTTGCCTGCAGGAAGTGAACAGGTGTGAGTAATCTGCCTATCCTGACGAATTGTTAAGCCAGCTCTGTCTAAATGTCGAGACCACGGTTGAGAGGTGGGCCCTTCTTTGGGGTGGATTTCATGCACCCGTATGGGGAGCTATCCCCTGCTCCTTCTCTGGGCACAGAATAGGCAGATTCTAGGATCAATTTCCATGTTCTTGAGACCCACTATGTTTGATCTCACCTCACTTGTGCTTTTTTTTTGCCCAGCGGAACTTGCCCTTGTTCACCTGAACGTTTGCCAGCTCTATCCCTGGAGCTGACCTGGGTTCTTCTGTAGAAAGGATGGTAAATTGGATTTTGTCTCAAGAGCTCCGATGAGGATGCCCCCGGGGAGAGCTCTGCCAGGAATTGGGGTGGGGTGGTTATGAATGTCACTGCTCCTGGTTATCAATCTCTCTTGAGGTATTTGATGAAACTTTGTTCATAATAAGTAGCCACCTTTCTCCATTCTGAGTGCCAGTGAAGTGTTGTTCTGGACTCTTTCTCAGTGCTTGCCTGGAAAAGTGCTTGTTGTATTTAATAAATCGCATTGATTTATTGCCTTTATTGATCTGCTGAAACACTCTGTATTATCAGAGGTGATAGCCTTCTTAGGAAAACATGGAAGGTTTCTTCATTAGCATCCATTTTTCTATGAGGCTTTGGAGGGTGAAATACCAAGATGCACAGTGTTCATTCTTGTGATGTATTGAACACCATCAGAGTGAACAATGGCTTCAGTATAAATCAGGTGGAAGGAAGGAATTGAGACCATTTGCCATAGGCTTGCGGAGTTCTTGTGATGAAATGAGCAGGCTACTTTTCTTTCTTCTGGCGATGACAAGCTCCTCTCTTAATTTTCCGCGAGGGAGTCGCAGCAGGCTGCAGTGGCTCTTTCGGGAGAAGCATGCCTCCACAGCCAGAACAGCCTGCGCCATTTCTGCATAGCCCGCTTAAGGCTTGTGGTGTGACGGCAGGTAAATCACTCGCCGCTTTTGGGCCTGTGCCTCTCATCTGCATCCGTCCATGCCCTGACCTTCACGGCCATAGGTTTTCTTCCTATATCTCTGCTTCCTGTCCCAGATCTAGCTGGGTCTGAGCATAGTTCCAGGGCTTCCTGCATGCGGACCCTGAGATTCAGGGAGAAGCCCAAACAAGCCTGAAAGAGATGACAAGAAATGAAAGGGCATTGGCTCCTGACACTTCTGCCTCCTTCCACTGTGTTTGGCCCTCCTCCTTCCCAAGTCCTGCTGTAAGCTTTTCTCTTACTCCTGGAGAAGGCTCATAGAGTCTGGTACCTGCCTTCACCTCCTCACAGAGGGTCTGGCGAGCCTAGGAGCCCCATCTCTGGGAGCTTCAGGTCCTGACAACTGTAAATCCTCTGCCTTCCTTGTATATGTGTCCACTGAGCACTCAAAGCTCTTTGATTCTTTTCCACAGCAGTTCCCTCTTCCAGCACACTTACAGAAGACAACACGCGTTCACTGCGGGGAACCTCAGGCCAGCATCTGTGAGGACCAGGGACTGTTCTGAGTTGGCCTCTAGTCCCAAGCTCTGTGACCTTGGGCAGATTCTTTAGTTTCTTTGGACTTCAGGTTCCTTTCTGGCCTGATAGTGATGATAACGCACAACTCAAAAGATTACTGCAAGGAACAAACAAGTTAGTGTTTGCCAACTGCTGAGCAGCATCTGACACACAGGGCCTGTTCAAACAACACCAGCCGTCTTTATTAGCAAAGTTTCTCTAAATGCGCGTTAAGCAGGCAGCACTCAAAACTGTGGCCAACTGTGTGCCCTGTCCTCTAGAGGCCCTGGGATAAAATTATAAGTGAGACTGACATGTCCCTGCTTTCAAGGAGCTTATTGTTTAGTGGATGAGGCTGGAAACTAAACAGATGATTAAAATACAGCAGAAGAAGTTCTATAGGTACTGATGGTGGCGGTGGTGGCGGGGACACCACTGGTCATAGTAGAAGCATGTAGGAGGGACCTCTAATGCGGTCTAAGATCTGGTGCCAGCCCTCCCCAGGCTGGGTGGAGCCCCTAGAAAGTTGACTCACAGGGAACCCTAAGGAGCAAAGGGAGAGCTGGAAGCCTTCTGTTCATACAAGAGCCGTGTTCCAGGAAATCCACCTCCGATCGCGACCCCGGCGAGGAAAAGCCTTCCACTCCCATGATGTGACCTTGCCCTTTAAAAATTGTGTGTGATCAAGCTGATTTTTCTTGGTGATGATTGCAATACTTGCCCAATGTCTTTCTTCTCTGCTGGAAGGTGTGCCCCCTATAGGCGGGGCTCGGCACTGTCTGTTACGTCCATAGCGCTTGGCACCGGTCTGGCGCTTTTTCATGCTCAACATTAGTAAATGTGTTGAGGTGCAGCAGACATTGAAATTTGCCACACTCTGGCTTTCTGTCATGCTTGAGGTCTTTATCTATTTCCCTTCCCTTCTCTCCTTGCCACAGGCTGGCACCCGCTCAGAGTGGGGAGGGTCTGAACCCTCGTGATTGGCAGGATCGGAGCTTGAGCCGCTAGTGGTACCCATTCCCGCCTGCAAAGCAACAGCCAGCGCCCCAGCTCAAAGCTGGTTTTGCCTGCCCCCCCGCCCTTTCCTCTGGCAGAGGCTCCTTGTTCTTCACGGCTGCCTGTGCTTCGTATCTGATCATCAATGGTGCCCTTATCTTTGGAAGAAACACTGCCCAGCGATATCACACACTGAATCGATTAAAAGCAGAACTTTGAACTCAGCTGTTTGCAGAGGTCTCTGGCGAGTGACTCACTCAGTCCCCCCTTAAGGTGGCCCCGATGCTTTCTGGAAGCCCCATCTGCGCCTGGAAGCAGCTCACATGGTCACAGGTTAGCTTGGGCAGGAGCCATTTCCCATGCTGGTCACCTTCTTCAACTTCCCTGCTTTGACTTGTGTTTTCAGCTCAGTTCAGACAGAAAGACCTGCAGATGTCCTCTGCTTTTCCTGTTTTTGTTCTGACTTTGTTATTTAATCTGATGCTTACCACCATTGTACTTTTCTTTGCAGAGAAAATCACCACCAGATGGGCGTTTGTGTCAAATTTCAATCTTCCAGCCCTTCCCCAGGTGGGAGGTAGAGTAACATGAGCTGTCTCCTAATTCAGAAATGGAACTAGGAAAAGGAAGGGTTCAGGAGGCATGTGCTGGCTCTGTACTACAGACAGGTGGGGACTTGGGAATCCTGAGGGAGACCGTGTGGCCCAGAAGGGTCGGGGAAGACTCCATCAAGGAAGTGAGACTGGAGTTGGGTCTTGGAGGGGGAGAGAAAGATTCGAAGAGGCAAGGAATGGCATGGGGGTGCTTTTGGGTGGGAAGGGGAGGGGTGGTGTGATAAAGCACAGAGCCAATGGTGCGCATGTGTGCCCAAGGAGAAGCAAGCAGTCACTGTCAGAGGTACAGGTAGCTAAGTGGGATGGCCAGAGAGCAGACAGTATGCCAAGTATGATGGTTAATTCAAGTGTCATCCTGGCTGGGCTACGGTGCCAATTATTTGGTCAAACACCAGTTCAGATGTTGCTATGAAGGTGTTTTTCAGATGTGGTTAACATTTAAATCAGTAGCCTTTAGTAAAGGAGATTACTGGGCATATTGTGGGTGGGCCTCACCCAACCAGCTGAAAGTCTTAAGAGCAAAGACTGAGATTTCTTGAAGAAAGGATTCTCTTCGGGCCTGCCGCCCTGCAGAATTCAGACTCAAGACTGCAACATCAACTTTTAGTTATCAGCTTATGGGCTTGCCTTACAGGTTTCAGACATGCCACTTCACCCCTTACCCCCTACAATCTCATGAGCCAATTCTTAAAAATAAATTTCTCTTTCTCTGCATATATCTACTTATATCCTGTTGGTTCTGTTTCTCTGGAGAGCCCTGGCTGTGACCCCGAGTAACGTGGGGTTTCGCTGAGTGATAGTAGTTTGAGGGCAGCTACTGAGAACCAGGCTCCCTTTGCATGGCATTTAAAGACCAGACATTGAGTCGATTTCTACAGCCAAGTTCAATGCCCACCGGACTCTGCCGAGTGAGTCCTGAAGACTCTTTAAATGACCTTCCACACAGACACGTGACAAGCGTGTTGGGTGGCGCCTGGCTCGCTCATCGTTTTTCCATTTCTTGGATGGAGTTTGTTTTAGTTGACAAGGAGTCACGCTACCAGTGGGCATTTTCTTGTTAAAACTGATGCGCTCGCATTCTGTTGTGCAGCAGGAAGATTGTTTTTCGGTAAGCAAGCCTTAGATTTTTCTGAGCCAGTCATGTAAGAAACATCTCTCCTGAAGGCCACTGTGCAAATGAGTCTCTGCAGAAATGTGCCCGGGCTGTCAGGTGTGGGGAGAAATATCTTTAGTAAGAGCAGGTCATGGAATGAGACGTCCCCACTGCAGCATGGATGGGCAGAGGGGGTTTCCACAAGGACGATTCTTAAGAATCTCTGTAAAAATGCATGACTCCATCTGTCTCCTCTCTCTTCCTTGGCTTCAGATGAGCTGAGCCATTTAAAAATTCCCCAACAAGGGACCCGAGGCACCAGAAGAAGTGATGAACAGATTTTCAATTTGGCTTTGATTTGCATGTGAAATTTTTTTTTTTTTTTTGGCAGTTGAAATCGTGGTCTGAACTGGAGACTGGAGATGGGTAGTGGGTCTCTCCGTGGGAGGCAGATTCTTGACTGGTCTGGAAAGACGGCTGATGCTCCTGGGCACAGGGCTCTAACCTTGCCTTCTGGAGGGAAGGAAGAGATGGCGCAGGGGGAGGCGGGGAGGAAACGGACTGTCAGTGCAGTGCCCAGGGGCTCAGGGAAGGACTCTGCATCCCCGCTGGGAGCCAGTCCTCCAGGTCGCCTCTTAGAAAGGCCGCCCAGTGAACTCCCCACGGGTGTCTTTCCGGGGGCGTCTCCTCAGCTGCGGTGCGGACGGAGCTCGTCTGATGAGAGGCCGCCTCGTGGTCTCTCACAGGCAGGATAGCGGGGACCTCTGACACAGCCCGGGGGCCTCTGTTTCCCTGGGAACTGGAATCTGGCCCTTCAGAGGGAGCGGCAGAATTTCTGTAGAGAAGGAGCTCAGGGGAGGCATTCTGGCTGGGAGAGGAGGCCGAAGGGTGTGTGTTGTTGACACGCCACGTGTTGATCATTTGGGATGTGTTTGGTAGTGGTGGAGGAGAGGTAGAGCTTGGGAGGAATATATAATAATAACAATAGCTGACATTCATTGGGTGCTTTTTTTTTTTGTCCCAGGTACTGGCCTAAGCCTTTACTGATATTTAGTAATTTAATTGCCACAACAAGCCTGTGAGGTGCTCTTGTTATTCTCATTTTCAACTGAGGAGCAATATTAAGTAACTCGCCTAGGTAGAGCCAGGTGGGGACCCAGGTGGCCGGCTTTAGAGCCTGTGTTCTGAACCTCTGCACAGGTTAATACTCTCCCTAAGCTTCCTCTTGGTCTCAGTACCACATCCTTCTCTCCAGCCCACTGTGTGGGCCAGGCCTCCTGGGCAGGCCTTCCGAAGCTAGTGTGGACCTTCTTGGAGGCCGCTGCTGCCTGTGGCAAGCAGCTTCCAGCTCAGAAAGGAGCATCCCTGGAGCCTCGTTCACACCTCTTTTCCTGCTGAGATCCCCCAGCCTCCGTCTTCTGGCCAAGTCAAATCTCCACCCACCCTTGGAGGCCCGGGCTCTGGCCCCCCTCCCTCAGACCCTGTGGGGAGGCCGCCTCCTCAGGCAATGCTCTTTGGGAAGAAGTTTCAGTATGATCTGGTAAGCCCACTGGATGCCCCCAGCAGAAATGGCAAGACAAACCTCAAGGCTAGATTAAAAAAAATTCGGTCCCATAGGTGGAGGGCCATGTCCAGGGCTGTGGGCGTGGACCTGAGGGCAGTTTCTGGGATAGATCTGGAATCTTGGGGAGGGGCAGCACAAGGCCAGCTGACGAGATGGGCAGCACTTGACAGTCCCGATGCCGGACCCTGCTCAGCCCCCCTAATTTTACAAGTGGGGAAACTGAAGTCACAGACAGGAAATATTGCTCATCTCAGATCTCAGGGGACCTGACCCCCAGGTCCTTCTGCCTTGGCTTGGCTTTCTTCAAGGTCTTTGCATAGAAAGAGTCCACTTCCACATAAGTGCTGCATGACTTAGGATAGCATTCATTCATTCATTCACTTAGTCATTCATTTGTTCAGAAATATTTATAGAGTGCCTACCACAAGCCAAAGACTGTTCTGGACACAGGATACAGTTGTGAACAAAACAGACAATCCTCCCCTGGCGGAGCTATTATTTTTTTTGGAGGAGAAAGATAAATATACATTAAATAAATAAACTTTGTGTTTAAGATGGTAAAGACAATGGAGAAAAATGCAGACAGGAGGGTACAGGGTCTCCTCATAGGCTGGTTTTTGTCTGAAAGCAGGGGAGCCCCTTGAGCAATGGGAAGGGTAGTGGTAAAACCCCCTTAGGCAACACCCCTCTCAATAGCTTCTCCCCTTGTGAGGGGGCAGGGCATAGAGGATGGAGCTAGGGAGCACAATTCACAAGACCATGTGAAAGGTGACCAAGAGGAAGCACGCAAGGGCCAGGCCATGGTCCTGGGCAGTGGGATGAGTGGGGAGGTCATGGTGAGCTGCTTCGTGGAGGCAAGGCCAGGCTGGGCACTGAGGATGTGCTCTCAGAGGGAATGTAGAAAGGGCAGAAGAGAGCATGAGAAGACCTCTCCAGCTGGCTGGGAGCAGCATGCGGGAGAGGAAGGCGTAAGGGATGGGAGTGGAGGAGCGGTTTAGGAGCAGCCTGGGAGGCGGTGAAGAATGAGCTAAGCAGGTCCTATCTCCCAGGCTTGGAGAGAGCCTTGTGGTTCACGGCCAGGGGATGACCTTGGGAAGTGGCTGCTTTATGAAGGACCCTCCGGCAGATGCAGGGGGCTTGTGCTGGCGCGAGAAGGCTTCTGCGTCTCAGTGACTGTGGAGCAGAGGGAGGGTGTGGGTGTGAGAGAGGGAAGAAGAACCGTAGGACTTGGTGCTGAGCATCATGGTCCTCAGTTCAAGGCCATTTTTCTAGGTTTCGGCGGGAGTAGCAGCCTCCTATTTCACTGCTCTGTGTGTGTGGTGACTTCCCAGGATGGGGAGAGGAGACCTGAGTGCTGGGGGGCATTTCTCTAGATGTTGAATCTTATGCTACTGCTGCTATGTGTCTTTTTCCATAATCTGTTTTTCCTAAGTCTGGCTTGGACTTGGTGAGCACAAATCAGACAGACTCTGAAGGACAATTGGCAGGAAAATCTGAGGTCAGCCCAGGGCTGGAGGAGATGCAAGTGATCTATCGCTGGAAGGCCAGCTGGGAAGGGGTTGGGGGAGACTCAGTGTGCTGACTTGAATTATACTGCAGGGAAGAAGCCTCGGGGCAGACCTGGGTCTCTATGGGTCAGCAGGTACGGCTTAAGGAAGCTGGGACGCCAGGGTCCCCTCTGAGGATCTGATTGGTCTGGATCCCTCGGCTTATTGCAGGCTGGCATTTTTGGGTTGACAAGGCCTGACTCATTGCCACAAGAGTCATCACCCCCAGCCTGGGCTCAGCACTGGGTCTGGAAGGAGAATCCTGCTGTGATTCCAGCTCACTGAATGCTGCTGCTGGCAGGATCCAGGCATGTATTCCCAAAGCAACCTCTGGACAGACCCAGGCTGGCTGCGAGGGGCTCTGGCGACTGCTGGGGTCCCAGAGGTCCCCTGCCTGTCAGAGCCAGGGCCACTACTTGAGAGATAGCTGCTGAGGTCTCTGGACTGTCACTAAGGGAGACCCAGGCTCATGTGCAGTGGAGAGTAGCCAGGTGGGGACACCAGATGAAAAAAATAGAGACTTAGAGATGGAACTGGATCCCCATATAGTGGCAGAATGGAGAATAGAATCCTGCCATCACTCTTCCCAGCTTGCTTCTTCCTCCTCAGCTCCCTGAGGTCTCAGGTGATGCCTAGCTGAGAGGTCTCGGAGGCTACCACAGGACAGGTGAGGATGAGAGCCAGCAGTCCGAAGCCGGGACTCTCCATTGCCTCAGCCAGCAGCTTTGCTGTGCCATGGTTGGCTTCCCCACCCTCTCTGTGCAGACTGCAGTGGGCGTGTACTTCGTGCTTAATTATAATGCTCATAACCAGAGAGGGGCTGCTCGGAAGCGCATGTCACTTTGTTTGGGGGTAGGAGACACGAAGGCTGGAAAACATCTATTAGATCATCTCGCCTTGGTGTGATTGGTGTCAGATTGCTCCTGTTTTCTTCAGCCTGGGACTCAAGCAGGGGGGCCTGTGCTAGGCCCCCTGGGAAATGGCAGCCCCACAAGTTTTTCCTGAGCTTCGCTCTCATTTTCTTTGTCTGTTGACTCATTTTACATCCAGGGGTCTGGTTCTGTGGCCTCGATCTGCTGCATCCTCCCAGCGAACGAACATCAGTTCTTTTGGTTTCTGTTTATGGAGCCTCGACACTGTGGCAGGGCGATGTGCTCAGTTCTGGGGGTTCAGACCCTGATATCAACTGTGATGTGAACACCCGCAATTCATGGCTATATGTGGGATGCACCACGCAAGAAGTTCTGATGTAGGTTAGGAAAAGGAGAGGCCACTTCGGGCTCTGCTTATCAGGATGGCTTCATGGACAACTTCACCTTTGAACTGGGAGAGGACTCACTAGGTAGTAAGAAGGTCAAGGCACCACCATGGGGACCTATGACCTCTTCTTCCTGCTGCCTGACTGGGATCTGCTTGATATCCTCGGTCTGCCCCTCATCGTTTCGGCTGCGGGTTGACTCCATCTACATCTGACCTCTGCCACCTCATCCTGTACTCCTCCCACCTCTGGCCCATTTCAGGTGCAGTGAGCAGGCAGGTCAAGGCTGAGGCAGGGGTGGGGGTCAGGTCATCACAGAGCTAGGGCCATAGCTGCTGCAAGCCTTCCTCTGCAAAATGAGGGGTGAACCCTGCAAGTTCGACGTTCTAGGAATTTCTAGAGCAACTTGGCTGATCCGGAGTCCAGGGGTGGTGGCCTCATGTCAGTTTCTTCCTCATCATGGTCTCAACCTTCACCGCTAGCCTGGCAGCCCCCAGATCTGCACCTCCTGCACAGATTCCTCTCCTGAGCTCCCGAAACAGATCACACTGCTTCCTGCTGTTCTCGCTGGAGGGGCCTTAACCCAGCATGTCCCGAAGGGAAATCACTGGATTTCACACCCTCTGATTCACCCTCCAGCAGAAAGAACGTTCCATAACATACACACGCACACACTTCCGATCATGCTAATCTCTTGCTTAAAACTGCTCCACCACGGTAAAATCTGCAGAAAACCCATGTCAGTGGGGCGTAGGTCATTTGCGAGTTGACCCCCTGATCAACTATCATGACACTTACCTTTTAGACATCACATTCAAGCCAACCCTAACTGCTGAGCACATCTCTGTGTCTTTGTGTGTGCTCCTTCCACAGGGTAGGTCACCCTCATCCCATGTTTTCTCGATGAGCTTCTATTTTTTTTTTTTTTAATCAAAACCAGTGTCCTATCAGCTCTGTAATGAAACCTTCCCAGATATTTCTCATGCCAGTTAATTGACCTTGTAAATACAGTTTTTATAGCACTTATCGATTAGTTATTACCAATTTACAGGTCTATGGATACCCTGTCTCCCATCCATCTTCGGTCCCAATTTTCTCTAGCACGATGTCCAGCACATATTAAGTACAAAGGTGGTTTTTTTGTTTTGTTTTTTGTTTTTTTGTTTTTTTGTTTTTTTTTAAACAGAATGGAACTGACCCCTAATTGCTGACCTGTGGGACGAGCTCACTGACATCCTGGCCCTGCCCAAACTCAGTGGTTTATTTCCAGAAGGTTCTGCAGTAGGGACAGCAGTGAGAGTCTGTATTTTCAGCTCAATTCATGCCCTCACTCTTTCGCAGGCTGGAGTGAGCCCTTGAGCTGACCCAGTTCTGAGCATTCATCACCCAGTATTGATGACCACGTATTTTGCCTTGCCTCTTTATGCCTAGAGATGAAAGAAGAAATACAAGCTCATGTTACAAAGAGTATTTTCCGTGTTTATCAGCTCTCCCCCTCTCAGCTCGCATTCAGAATGATTTCTTAGTTCTCAGCTTTTATTTCTCTGATCAAAGTGCCCGAGGCAGTGAGCACCAGGGAGGCACTGGGTTTTTCTGCCTGAGTCTCATGTTCCCTTCTTCAGGGCTGTTTTAAGAACCCGTAGCCTAGAGGTCTCCAGTCCTGTGTGCGTGGCCTGGCTGTGGAAAGCTCTCCAAGGGCTGATAAGGCTGAGTTGTCCTGAGATTTGGGGAGCAGCTGCCTTGCCTGCACCTGGAGGAGATCAAAGCCCCTCTTACCTTTCCTTGTCCTCCCTTTCCCATTCTATTCACTCCATATAACTTTTCTCTCCAATGTATTAAATGCAGAAAATCCATGAGCAGGATTTCTCTCTTCAAAGGATCAAATAACCTTTCTTTTTTTTTCCCCCTTTAATTTTTTTTTCCCCAAACTGCAAAAGGAAAACATGCAAACAGACTTAGAGTTAAAGGTGAGAAGAAAGAAAGAAAAGTTGCAGCAAAGTAATTTCAACTTGAGAAGTAGAGCAGTTGAAACCCAGAAAAAAAATGTATGCTCAGCAATATGGTCCTCTCCTACAAATTAATTAACCCAAAGTGCTTGTTTAATTAGTGTGAGGGGTAGGGAATTGAGCAGCTAACAATATCTCTCACCCAGTTTAGAATGATGTTCAAAAAAGAACTTCCTCTTCCTTCTCCGAGAGGGTGGAGAGAGTTGCCTCATTCTGGAATCAGCAGGTGCCTCATGGCTGGAGACACACGTTGGGATGGGTTTTGCCTCTGCGAAGGTGGCCTTTTAGCTGTATCCCCTGACTCCCTGCCTCTGTGCATGTCGTAGATGGGCTTTCATAGAGTTGAGGGCAGAGGCCACTCAGCTCTGCTCCCAGACACTGGACTCTGAGGAGCTCCAGAGACCAAGTCTCCTGGCCTCTCAGTCCTTTCTACTCCTTTCTGCCCCCGTGGGGCACATAAACTTTTGAGTTTCCTGCTTTGACATGAGTGGGGATATTTATCACTTCCTGAGGCACCAGGAGAAATGGAGTCTGTAAAGGTCTTAGAGAGCTACCGTTGAAGACTCTGTGGCTGATGTTTGCTAAAACCCTTTGTCGTGGTGGCATGCTGCACAGGGGTCATGGAGGGGCGTCTTAACTATCTTTTCCCTTTATTCCCATGGACTCCTTTGGCATCCCGTGAGGCCTATGGACTTGTTATGGACTGAATGTTTCTGTCCCTCAGATTCATATGTTGAAACCCTAACCTTCAATGTAATGGCATTTGTAGATGGGCCTTTGGGCGGTAATCAGGTTATGAGAGTGGAGCTCTCATGAATGGAATTAGTGTCCTTGTAAGAAGAGGTATGAGAGAGGTGCTCTCTCTTTGCCATGTTAGGGTACAACAAGGAGGCAGCTTTCTGCAAGAATTCCCTCACCAGACACTGAAGTGGACAGTACCTTGATCTTGGCCTTCCAGAACTATGAGAATTAAATGTTTGTTGTTTAGGACACCCATTCTATAATATTTTGTGATAGCAGCAGGAACTAAGACAGGACTCATCCTCAGAATAATGTTTTGAAATGCACAAAATAAAACATATAGGATTAAAAAAGAAATGAATTATATTTATGGACAGTTATCAAAATATAAATAAAACAGATATGTGGCATATACATACATGTGCTTCTTTCTTAACTCATTAAAAAGGAAGATCTACTTATATTTCTAATAACTGCCATACATCTGAAATAAATAATATTTTGAGAAATTTGCAACTATCCTAATATATCGAAATATCTGATTTCTTCTGTTGACAAATGGTGGGCATTGCTAAAATGTGGTTTATTGCTCACCTCTGCAATGGAAGGAAATTGTACAGTTCAGGTTGAGGTTAGTGAGATTAAAGATAGATGTTTTCCCATCTAAGCTTATTGACCCTCTGGATTCTATCTATGCAGCTTTGGTGAGTCTCCACCGATGAACAAATGGGTTTCTTATGACTATAACCAAAGCGTTTGTGGATACTCCTGGATCTTTGTAAGTTCCCTTATTTTGGGGAGGGTCTTTGTCCTTCTCTGAGGATTGGAGGATTGATTTCTTGAAGTAATTGAGGGTTGTGTCATTAAGGAATCAGAAGACAAAGAGGACAGAAATGGCAAGAGAAAACCAGTATGATATGTGCAAGGTAAGAAGCACTGGGTTGTTGGCTCTTGCTATAAAGAATGAGGGCTGAGGATGTGTGCATGGCTGAGCAAGGATGCATGGGCATGTGCTGCTTCAGTGCTGAATTGGCCAAGTCATGTGACAAAAGGGAGGTGACATGGGGCCAGGCCTGGTGCAGGGAGTGAGAGTTGGGGCACTTGGCAGTTAAAAGTGGGGACTCTCCTCTCTTATCAATATAAAGGATCTATATTGGGTTTGCAAGTGTATTGATTCTCAGATACACCTGTTCACATGGTTTGAGTTTTTTCCTCCATATGTTCCCTGTGAGCCAGGCTTCAGTATTACCATGTGTAGATTTTCACCCACTGGTCACTCACTTCCCAACAGCCCCTCCCAGCTTCTCTTAAGCAATAGATTCAGGCTTCATGAATGAACATCTGTAGGCCAGTTGCTTATTTGCCATCTACTTAGTGTCTGTGATAACTGAAATAATCTCTGAACCAGAAAATATTTTAATCATTCTTAGTTGATGCTCAGAGAGCTGGGGTGGGCAACTGAACTTCTGAGCTTGAGAAAGATAAATCACTCTGGATAAGACTTAATTTTACTAAAGAAAAATCCCCGAATGACTTTTCCCTTAAGTTAATATTTTTTTGTCCTTAAAAACAAAGACCACACAATACAGGTGAATGATACCTTGAAGTCTTTGTTCTCCGGGCTGAGTCTCAAAGCTGAGTGCATCAGACAGGAAGCTAAAACTTGTAGGCAGAGGCATAGAATCCTCAATTCCTCCCTTTTAACATGAATCCCAGCCTCTTCCAGAGCACTGGGCCAAACCCTAATAACCACATGTGCATCTGGGGACTTACTTGGTGGTGAGAGATTAGATGACAATCCTGTTCAATATTTAAAATTATTAATGTGTTATTTCATATTCTCTTTTCATACTGTCTTCAAAATCCAGTGTATGTTTTATACTTACAGTGCATCTTAATTCAGACTTGCCTCGTTGCAGGTGATTGTGGCCACACGTGGCAACTGGCTACCACATTGGACAGTGATTCTCAAAGTCTTGCTCTTTACCACTAGCTGTGTTTCCCCTTGGTAATCTGCCCACAGGACTCATAAAAGCCTTGGAGATGGGTGTAGTTGCAAAGGCACGCTATGATTCGAGGTTATAGGAAGAAGCACAATGGGAAAGGCACCATTAACACTAGGACATCTTCATGAAAAAGAGCAACCTGAAGACTGCCATCCCCTTGAGAAACTGGAGAAGGCTCCTTCTGGAGTTTGTGGGTATTCTGAGAACTAGGAAGGTGTATTCTGTCACCCTAAGTGTGCGTCAGACACCTAGAGCACAGCAAAGAGATATGTTCATTAAGTGATACCACGTGTAAACAGCCCCATCTGTAAGGCTGACAGTGGCAAGAAAATAAGGAAAAAAAGAAAATGTCTTCAACTTTCTCCAGTAGCTCCTGCATCATTGCTACTCTGATGTTTTGTTGGTGATGCTGTTATTTATTTGCTTGTATTTCACCGTATTTCTTAAATGGACTGGATGCAGTTTACAAAGATAGTTGGATTATAGCAAGATGGTACACACACACACACACACACACACACAAACTCCAAAAAATGAGGCAGATAAGTAAGAATAGGAAAGATGAATGAAAGCAGGTGTGAGGTTGGTTCAAAATATACATCACTTAAGGTCTTACATATTTGCTAAAGTTGGGCTGTATTGATCTGAGTCTACACTTCCCACCACTCAAGGCAAAGACAGGAGCACACTAAGTGACATGAGTCACAGAACAACCAAAGAAGAATCAGATGTTGAGTTGGCACTAAGTCACACTGTGATGCAAGGACATGGGAAGAAGCACAGGGGCAGACATGCCAATCACAACGAAACTGTCACCTCTTCAGAGTGATGTTCCTCCTGGATTCCTCCTCAAAAAGGAATGTCACCACATCCCAGATGCCATCCTCAGTAGCACCTTGCACACACCGGTGTGATATCCTACCTCACCTTCTCACCTACCCAGTGTTTCTCTCTTGTCTCTGTTGAGACCAAGGACACATTTCCTTGCTGTTCTGTAGACGCTATTCTGCGGGAGCCCGCCTGACGCTCTGTGGGTACTCAGCTCTTAGATGAACTGCCTTAATCTGGGGCAATTTATGACATTTTGAGAAATGCATTTCCATGGTAGGGACTACATTGAGCTCATCAAAGTCTGTTTTCTACCTTCCTGGGCATACGAGTAGTATTCCCAGCCTCCTTTGCAACAAGGTGTGGCCTTGATGCAGAATGAGCAGAAGTGATGTGTGTCACTTTTGAGCTGAAGCGAATCCATGTTCCTGTTCCCTATCACCTGGCAGAAAGGAGAAGATTCTAAGGAGCCAGAGGAGGACAGAGCCACAGGAAGGAAGAAGCCTGGGCTACTGAAGGCCTGGCAGGAAGATGCCCAGCCAGAAAACCTTTACTGGGCTGCGATATATATGAGAAACCAACTTCTATTGTGTCAAACCATCAAATCTGGGATTTGTCTGTTGGAGTAGCTAGCATTATTTTAACTAATACAAGTCTCCCTTAGGAAATAATCCCTAAACACAATTTCTTTGAGCAAGAGGAATTGAAAGATTTGAGTGATACCAACTTCAAGGTTACATTCCCCAACAACTATTAGGAGTGCAAATATTCTCTGTTGTGGGGAAGTGGGTAGGTGTAGAGGCTCATGTTTAACGTCACCAAAGGTAGGAGTAAGATTAACACTCTTGTCAAAATTGTGTCACCTTACAAGAACTCCTGCCTGCGTAGAAAGCTGTTGTATCTCCTTCTGGAGATAAGCCAGGACATGCCTGTGGGTAAGGCCAGGATCCTTCTCAGAAAGTCACTTTGGGTCTGCCTTAACACATGGTAATCAAGGCCACACAGTTTCATACAGTGTAATCTGCTATAGTAACTTTAACCTGAAAAACATTGTAAAACAGATGTAACCTATGACTGCTGTAGCCCTTGAAAGCAGAACAAAACTTGGACAGTGAACTCGGCCAAGTTCCCGTCTCAGTCTGGACTTTATGTTTTCCAGGCATGATGAATGATAAATGGACGTGATAGGCCAAAACTTCAATATACAATCTATGTGTATGGTGCCAAATGGAAACTCTCTAAGGCACTCATCTATAGCATGTCTATAGTAAATATAATTCTGTTCTCATTCTTATAAGGCATAAGTGCTGAGCACCAGCTAATGCAGAACAGGCATTTCCAGGTGCCACGCCCACTATGCAAATTGAGATACTCATACTATTCATGGCCCAGGTCCTGGGGGCCCAAACCAGGAGGGAATGGCGCCCCCTGCTCCTCCCAGAGAAGCACTATGGGCATGCAGTTGTGTTTAGTGGTCACGGGGGGGCTGGTGATTTTGTTGCCATCATATTAGATGTTAAGGAGGTTTTAGGGCTGTGAGCCTTGCTGCTGTGCACGGCTCCTTGGTCCCTGATGGGAGTTTGACACTAAGTCATCTGCAGAGCTTGGTGATGTGCCTGGGAATGAGCTCATCAGCTCTCCAGATTCAGTGAACAGACAAGGGCAACGGCATTGAAACGTCCCAGCGATAAGAAAGAGTGGAGCTGCATGCTGGGCAGGGCTCCCGCAGTATGGTGTGCGTTATCCATGCCCGCCCAAGGGACACAAGTACTTTTAATTTCAAACTTTACTCAGACTACACGGGATCTGAATCTTTTGTTCCTAAAACAGGCAAAGCCAAGCTCTGGCAAGGGTGAGAAATTCACATCGGGGAATCCCAGATCTAATTTTTTACTCACATTTGAGGTCTTGAGTTATCCTGGGTTTGAGCTCCCTGGTCTTCCCTGTCTGGGAAGGTTACAGGGTGGGTAAAAGTGTGAGCAGATGCTTCCTCACTGTGGAGTTGGTGGCTTGGATAGCTGCAGTCCCTGGGGGCAGCAGATGTGATGTCCGAAGTGCCTTTCACCCACACCTGGGTTGTGCGGGATGCTGCTCGATGTAGGGGCTTTATCACTTCATGCTTCACTGACTGTCCATCCTCCTCTCCTGGCAGCACCTTGAAAGAGACACTAGTGTCCCATTATGAGGATGTTCTAAAAACCCCTGGTACAGTACCTCCCAAACTTTCAACGTGCCTACATATCACCTGGGCATCTTGAAAACAAACATGCAGATTCTGAGTCAGCAGGACTGGGGTGGGGCAACTCCCAGGGGATGCTGGTGCTGCTGCCCGGAGGACCACGCTCTGAGTAGAAGGGTCCAGGGGATCGTGCCGTGTGTGGACTGGTGTTTGGACAAGCAGTGCTTCTGTGGAACTCTCCAGCCTGCGAAGAACACCCCTGGTGGGCCTCCTTCTACTTAGCCTGAGTTTGTGCTTGTGTCTTTGCTTCTACAAACTTGGAAGGGCCTCATCAGACCTTTTGTCTGGGCTAGACATTTAGAGAATATAATCTGAGACTATCAGCAAGCTCGCAAAAGGTACCTGATTGAAAGCCTGGCCCAGGGCATGGAAGCTGGTATACAGTCTCGGCTCCTTGCTCCCTGCTGGGCATCCCAGGTCAAACCCAGCACTGCCTCATTCCTCTTGTTCTCTGGGGATGCTAAGGAGAGGATGCCTCCAGTCTTGGAGAGGCTTGGCTGCTTCCATTTTGACATGTGCATGTTTTCTGTTTTATAGGAAGAAATGTGTCTTGGCTGTCGGCCCACGTTTCATTCCAGCACATCCTTTTTACCAAAAGAGCCATCCCTGGAGCTGCCAACAGTGTTTAGGAGAAAGGCATCCAACAATACTTTGGATCTGGGAGTGTGGCCTGACCGCAGACATGGCCTCCCCATCTCCCAGAACCGTTCAGTGGAAAGCCTGGCACATGGTGTTGGCGTTTTTATTTTTTTACCCCAACATGTAAAAAATGTAAAGCTGTTTTTTTCCTTTCCTTTTTTTTTTTTTTTTTTTTTCCAGCTGGGAAAACTCCTGTCAGTGGATGCAGTGTCCTTTCCAGATTCAATATTATGCAAACTGCATCTCGGCGAGCGGAGTAAACAAATATGTCCGTGAAGCTGCCTGATGCACAGAGATGGAGCTGCCCCAGTGCGTAGCTGCAGACCCGCCCGAGTGCACGGGAGCCGCTGGGGCTGCCACTCAGCCGCCTCTGCCGCCAGCTCTTTCTTTCAGGACATGTGGCGGGCGTCTGAGAGCCTGGGATGATGGGCCACGGCGATGCCCAGTGGCAGGGAACAGCTGGAGTCACGTAGCCCTAGGGCGGCTGTGGGTCAGATTGGAGTCCTCATTGGCTGGGATGGGGGACTCTTGTCCGGGTGTCAGAGTAAAGCTCAAGAGCCCAAGAAAAGGCTGAGAATTTTTACTTTTCAACTCTCTCTCCCCTGCCTGGCAGGCTTGGGTAGGAGGCAGTTCTGGCAGAGAGAACTTGGCCGAGTCCCTTTCCTACCAAGACCTTCCCTGTCCAGGTATGCAGAGGGTTAAAATGGGTGTGACGGACGGGGGCATTCGCCCTGCAGTTCCGCAGGTGCAGGAGGCTTCTGCGCTCCACGTCTCCCGACAAACTCCCACTGCAGCAACCCTGTGAGCCTATGTGCCTGTTACGTGTTTCCGGCTCAGCAGAGGAGGAAGCAGATTTAAGGGATTAGAGTGCTGCGTGGAAAGGTGGGCAGAGGATAAATGGAGACTTTAGTGTTAAGACCTGGGGTTGTCTTTTTGAAAATCTCACATTTTCTTTCTTTCTTTTTTTTTTTTTTTGCAAAATGGCATCATGCTTCTCAAACACCCCTGCATCCAGAGCACAAACAAACAAACAAACAAAACAAAGTGACAAGGAACATCCAAAGGGCACCACCACTTCAAGACTTGAAATTAAATTTTTATCCATCTGTTCTTCAGGTACCACCTCTCCTACCCTAGTTGCATTGAATGTTTTCTCTTGTAGCTTCTTTGCCCTTTGTCTGTCACAGGGTAGGGAAGGGAAGGGTGGGTAGAGAATCCGCCCATCTGCCCCTCTGGGAGAGCCATATTTCCCTGTGTGCTTATTTCTTTGGACAAATAGAACTTGGAACATCCTCTGCTGGTTTGTGATGAAGCAAGAGCCCCTTCTCATCATTAGCTACCTCATGGAACCTGGCTTCGCAGAAACAGTTTCTCAAGCAGACTGGGTTCCATTACTATGAAATGTACTTGAAGTCTCAGAATGATTGAGGACAAATATTTGCAGCCTTGCTAGTCGGGTCCCTGATCAATTGGGCATGTCTGTTCGTATTGTTTGAGAGGGGAGATGAGTTCTGAGGTGTCAAGAGGAAATGGCTCTGTACCCAGCTTTGTGTCTCGAGCAGCGTTCCTCACGCCTGGGATGCCGTATTGCTGAGCAGATGGCAGTGTCATGGGCGTGCTCTGGTGGAAGAAAGACTGAGCTGAAATGGCATGATCTCCTCGTGTTGACAGCTTCGGAGAGTCTCCGCTGGTTCTTATAGGGGAGGTGCTGGGATGGGAGGTTAGTTAAGTCACAGGAGGAACAGCCAAGGCCAAAGCTTCACGTGGAGGCCATTGATGAATTAGATATCTGCGATCCTATTTTTAGTACCTAGCATGTATCTGATATTTCATGTAGGGTTTGGTTACTGAATTTTGGAAGTCTTCAAATCTCTCCTCTTTCTAGAATCTCACTGACTCCATTCTTCTTGGTGGAAAAGTGGTGAAATCAATCAATCAAAATATTCTTTGATCAATCACCATCAATGGTCAACGGCACCCATGCAATATTCAGATCCCTATACCAATCAACTATTCCAAGAATATCCCAGGTAATGCATCTTGAGCATTATTTTATTATTATTTTTTAAACGCCTACAGCATCTGGTATTCCTAGGTGGTTTCCCATCCAAGTACTAACCAGTCCTGACCCTGCTTAGCTTCCGAGATCAGACGAGATCGGGTGTGTTCAGGGTGGCATGGCCATAGACGCATCTTGAGCATTGTTGTCAGGCTAGTTTATTTGCTTGCCCCTCTCACCATCAGGCTCCATAATCCCTAGGCCTTTGTAAATTGTCCATTGGGCTTCTAGGAGGGTCATTGTTCTTTCATCAGAGAGGTTAGGAAGTCTCAAGCTGCAGGCCAGGATAATAGGCAAGACACATAGGGAAAGTACTGGGTCCTGGAGGCTCTCTGAGATTCTCTCAGGTTTCCTCTGAACATAGAAAGAGGGAGGTGGGCTTTTTGTCAAGGATACACAAGTCCCTGCCTTGCCTTTCCAGGCCACTAATTTTGGGCTATTAAGGATTCAGACACCATATACAAATTCCCTCCTATATGAAATAGCATGAAAGTTAGCATCCAAATAAAATTACAAAAGATTTATTTAGAAAAGAATGTTCTTCACATCCTTACTAAACAGTATAGATACTTCTGCCCTTGATGAGTCATAGGTTAAAATGTCCTTCAGTCTTTGTAATATTTGTCAGGATCAAGAGTACTAAGGGTTGCGTTTTCACATGTCTGTAATGAAAAAGAGGTGTCTATTCAGATAAAAAGCGGAAGTACAGATACAGGAATTGTGCTAGTCTCTGAAAAAGTGACACAAGATGACTGAGAAATGTCATCTGGGAGAAAGGAAAGAAGTAGCCCTACATAAAAAAAAAAAAAAAAAAAAAAAGGAATAGCGAAAAGACAAACCATGAAGTCAGTGTGTAATTTTAGCTGACGTATCAAGCTTTGCAATGAAGAGCTTGGTTAATTAAAAATGGATATTTGGTCCTCTACAGCCACTAAAAATGGTGACCCTGATGAGTGTAGTGACTTGTGCAGTGCTGGGCATCTTTGGTTCTTCCCTAAATGGTAGGTAAAGGAGAAACTAAAACCATTTAAAACTATTTATATAAATGTCTTACATTTTGTGTACGACTTGTTCCTAAGTATAGGATATATTTTGTGGACATTTGGGATTTATTTTTCCATTATATTCTCTAACTGGCTAATGCTGGCATAGAAAGTAGTCATTAATTTCCAAATAATTATTTTTTAAGTGTCTACTAGCATCTCATCTGAACAGTCATCTCATCCTCAAACAGTAATAATTGCACCTTATTATTTCTCATGATTAAATATTTTCTTTTTTTTTTAAACTTGTCACAGTGTCTAGAAGAGCACTGTTCAATAGAAATATAATGCCAGTCACATGTGTGATTTAAAATTTTCTAGTAGCTATGGTGAAAGTAAAAAAATATCCCATGAAATTCAATAATATATTGTTATTGAATATATCTGGAATATAATTTTAACCTAAATCTGTATAAAATTTATAAAGATTTTACATTAAAAAAGGCCAAATCTTCAGATGAGCCCCGTTTCAAGTGCTCAACAGGCACATGTGGCTAGTGGTTTTCATTTTTGTACAGTCTAAAACTTCTAAAATACTGTAAGTAATGCCCAGGATTATAAGTAACCCTGTCTTATTATTTTCTGAAAGTGGGAACATCACTTAATTTTAACTAGCAACCATTGGCATTGTGCTTAAGATAGGTTTTAGTGTTTTACAATACCAAGGAGCCAGCTTCCATTTTTAGGTTATGAAATATTTTGGTTGTGGCGGTTACTGTTATAAACTAGAAATGCTATTGAAGTCACCTCCTCATCTTTTAAGAAGACATGTTATTTTTTTCTCCTTTTACTTAGTGATATGATGTTTTAGGTTTTCTCCCCACTATTTAGCTATCTTTGCATTCCCAGAATAACCTTCACTTAGTTATGAAGCATGACTCCTGACTTTACATGATTCAATTTGCTTTCATTTCGCCAGGCCACATTTTATTTCACAAGCTCAGATTTTCCCCTGAAAATAATATGACTAATGCTAGACAGACACAGGCAGTCTTTAGATTGAGAGAGAAGAACTAATTTTTCTCCTGAGGGCCAAGAAGCTGAGAGTGTGAGGCAGGATTTCAGGTCAGAGTCGGTGGTTGAGTCTGGAACCTCCTAAACTCGGTCACCTTGGCACGGTGCCAGTGCCTTAAAAAAATGGGCCACATATGGGAGGAAAGTGTTATGTAAGGAAATGGCAGCTTTGGGAGCTCAGACTTTGAAGAATGTGGAGCCACCGTATACAGGCATAATACCTGGAGAGAGCTGTGTCCTCTCCCTTCTCTGCATCCTGAGAACTTCTATAGAAATAGCCTGGGTGGTACGTGTCTCAAGCACCCCAATACTTGTGACAGTGGCCTAGAAGCATGGACCACCAGGTGCTGGTGTCTGGATCATTGAAAAGCTTTGGTCCATGGGCAAGGATGACCACTGTTTCTGGGTCACATACTTTCAACAAATACCATGTGTGTGGTCCACGAATAATAGCAGCGGTATACCTGGCCGTCTAATGGACTGATCAGATTTTCTAGCTTTTTTCTTTTTGCAAAACTAGTAACCAGTACTGACTATTTGCACAGAGTAAGTGTCCTTAAGATTCTTGGAATTTTCATGAATGTGATACCCAGAAGGAATGAAAAGAGATGTTTTTCTAATGGTGGGATAAGTACTAGTAACTATTTAAACTTGAGTATTAAAATATAACTGTGTAAGTTCGTTAGGGCTGCTGTGATGAAGTACTATGGACTGGGTGGATTAAAAAACAGAAATTTGTTTTTTCACAGTTCTGGTGGCTTAGAAGTCCAAGGTCAAAGTGTTGGCAGAGTGAGTTTCTTCTGAGGCTTCTCTCCTTGTCTTGTAGACAGCGGCTTCCTCCCTGTGTCCTCATGTGGTCTTTCCTCTGTGTGTGTCTGCATCCAAATTCCTCTTCTTATAAGGACACTGGTCAGACTGGATGAGGGCCCACCCTTGTAACCTCGTTTTAAGTGAATTACCTCTTTAAAGACCTTCTCTCCAAATACAGTCATATTCTGAGGTCCTGGAGTTAAGGACTTCAACATATGAATTTGGGAGGAGTGCATTAGCCCATAACAATGACCATATTATTTTCATCACCAAGTTAAAAAAAAATAAAAAAATATAATTTATCTAAATTTTTGCTTCTAGAGTTACCTGAAATCAGATTGCAATTTTCTTTATGAGTGCATTCTATTTTGCAAAATTTTAGATCAGGATTAACTAATTTAAAATAGGTGAGAAACTTTTAAACTTTTTAATTTAGATAACTTTATACTCTGTAACAGTTTATATGGGCCCATAAGGTCTGTTTCAAAATGCTTGGGACCAGATGTGTTTCAGAATTCAGAATCTGCGGATTTTTAGAAAGGTAATAAATGACATCCACTGGATATTCTATACCTCACCCAGAGGGATCTGGGGCAGCCACGCAAAATAAAGTGTGTTACAATTTTACACAATAGCATGAAAACAATAATTGGAATAATAACCATATATAAATATCAATTCAGGTCAAATTTTACTGTTAAATGAGTTCAAACCAGGTTTTGTCCTCAAATGTTTCATGAAAAAAACTGGGTTTGCAGAGAATTTGGGATTTTAGAATGGTAAATAAAGAATTGCAGATCTGAGTATTACTGAGATTATCTTCCTCCTGATAACGTAAAAGTTTCACCTGAGTATAGCTTGCTTAAAAAAAAAAAATATATATATATATATAATGTATAATATAAATGAATGTATACTTTATATAATTTTTAAAATTATGTACAATTATATATTTATTAATATAGTAATATATAATTATATATTCTACCTAATTAAATATGTAATTATATGTAATTATATATATATACACACACATATGTGTATATATGCATATGTATATAGTCTGTTGAACTCTTTCAGGTTTGTTTACGAATATTGAACTTCTTGGGTTGTTAAGTTCATATACTGATTTGGTGAAAATCTTTTCCTAGTGATTTTTGAGTTTACTGATGAGATTAAAATAGTACTCATTTCATTTTTAAAAAATAAACTTCATATTTGTGTTAAAATCACATTTTTATTCCTAACCCTTTTTCCTTAATTGTATCAACTATATATTTTTCTGTTTCTTTAAAAAGTCAGTTCTTGGAATTATTTATTTATTCCTGCAGATTTCTTTCTAAAAAGTAGTAATTTATAATATTATCTTTATTACTTTCTTATAAAAGGTTTTCACATTATTGTATTCTTTTTCTGACTTCTTAAGATAGGTGTTTCCTTTATTTCATGACTTTTGAAGCAACACAACTGAGCCTCAGGATTTTTCTGAGAGCTGCTTTGGTCTCGTTCTTATTTGGTTTATAGTTTATACTTTGCAGGCTTCGTTAACTCAACTGCATCTCTCCCTCAAAACTTCAAAACTGCCACATTCAAAACTTACCATGATTGATTTACCTCTTATTTCCTGTTTGTTCATCCTCTTCCCCTGACTGTATCTTTTCCCATTGGCTTTTTTCTTTTTTTAACAAAATCTCATTCTCTTCTACTGAAAACCAGAAGGAGCCAAAGTCTCCCTTGCATCTGCCCTCTCCCCTTTTACAGCTGAAATGTCAAGAGATGCCACATGCGGTGATTGCTTTAGCTGCCCTTGAAGGCAGGACACTTTGGGGGATGACAGGGTTCAACGAAGGACAGAGGCTTTGAGCAGCTGATGTGGAGAGAAATCAGTGAAGATGAAGAACTTGAGACGAAGAAACAGAGGAATTGAGGGGCCGAGGTGTTGGATCAGGATCCTGGATCCAACCGGCATTGGGGAAAGGCCCACCCACGGGTGCCACCGTCCTCGGTGAGAACGTGGGAGAAAAGGTGGCGAGTGGCAGCCTGAGAGGGGGTGGGTATAAAGTTCTGTGAGGCCATCAGAGGTTCAGTGGGCGTTTTTGTTTGGTTTGCAGGAAAGCAAGCTTTGTCTTAATTCTGCTACCTTATGTTACTGTTTTCTCTTGTTTGTGCCTCCTTTTGTGGGTAAGGGGAGAGGGTAGTGGTGGTGATGATTTTACTCTTTTCTTTTTTGTGTGTGGTCTATTTTCTAATTTCATTTTTTGCAATTTCTGTGGAATATAAACCCTTTTGAATTCTATTAATGATTTCATTGAATGAATAAATATTTCAGCTTACATATCACTTATTATCAGTGTCAAGTATCTATTCATTCTCTGCTACCTAAGATGACGAGATATACCTATTTCTACCACTCCTCTCCACCCCTCTTTTCTTCCTGCACTGGACTCTGTCCCCACTCTGGGCTGTGTGGTGATAAAGTGCTACTTTTTACTGAATTTCTTATTTTTAAATTGAATTTTTACATTATACGTATTCTACCAGAAGGCTTATCTATGGCATTTGCATTCTGTTTTGTGACCACATTTATAACAATTATGTAGAAATAGTTTTCAGTATAAATGCTTTTAGTGCTTCCATTACAAAGGGAGGAAGGAAAGGGCTGAGGAGACGGTGCTGAATGTCATTCTGGGGAGAGACCTTGGCTCCAGCCCACGGTTCAGCATCTCCTCGGGGGACTTGGAAAAGGAGGTTTCTTCTTTCTTTCATCTTGTCTCCCATTCTTGGCCACCTCACTTGGTCTGCAATGACAGTGGACCTGCTTGTAGGAACAGAGGCTAAAGATGACACCAATTTCTAGATTTCAGCCATCACACATCTTGCGAGAGGCAAAGAGCTGTATGGAAGTTTGCTGGCTTCCTTGCCCTGCGTTTCTTTCCTCCCCATGTATTTTTGTTGTTGTTGTATAAGATCCAGAAGACCCTTTCAGGGTGGCTTTGATCTTGGATATTTGGCTCAAGAGTATAGTTTGTCAAGAGTCAAACACTTACCTAGGAGCACTCCAGGTATACTTATGGGCTTTTCGGCTTTTATATATATATATATATATATATATATATATATATATATATATATATATATATTCTCCCACCTTTCTTTGGGTTGATGTATATGTGAGCAATTTCCTAGAAACAATCTGCAGATGTTCTGGGAGGCTGGCAACATGCTGGGTGTGGATTTCAGGGGTATGGACCACCAGACATGCCACAAAAGTGACGGTGAGCGCTCCTGCATTGTCTCCATTCCAGTGATACCCCAGCTGGACACAGTCCTCATGGGGGACACTGCAAATGTCTGGATGTGCCAGATGCCAAAAACATTCAGATGCTTCCCCGAGATGCCATTTGGGTCGCCATCTGAATGTGACCGCATTAATGAACTACTTTCTTCAGGCTTGTAGGCTCTCTGGGTATAAGATGGCGCTAGATTTTTCTCCAAGGAAAGGACTTGAGCCACACGACAGAAAGTGAGTTCAGATTTGGCTTGCAACATGTTAATGTTCAAGTTGTTTTCAAGCATTTAAGAAAACCTGTTGGCTTCGATCCATTAGCGGTGACTTACTTGTTTAGGGTGTTTCTTTTAGTTGCTTTAGTTGTTTTAAAAAAGTGTGTGTGTGTTTCTTGTTCATGGACTCACTCATGCTGTTTAACCTTAGCAGTGTGGCTGCAGCTTAGGGGGATGCAACACCATTCAGGTGTGGTCCAGACGAGCAGCACCAGCATCCCTTGGCGTGTGTGTGGCATGCACATTCCCAAGCCCCATTCCACCCCCACCGAGAGTGCGGCCCATTAGAGGCTTCTGCAGGATCCTGGTGCCCATTAGAGAATGGGAGCCACTGTCTTAGCAATCGTCCGGTCTTCCTTTCTCAACCTTCATGTGAGGTACGAAGACTTCCCCTGAGGGGGCTTCTTTACTCAAGGTCATGTGTGAGGTCAGTGTCAGAGCAAGGTCAGGACCCAGATAGTACCCATGAAAACAGCCGACAGAATGTAGAAGGTGTTCCATAGATTAACTTTCCTTCCTCTTATTTCTGCCTCTCTCCGGGGGCGCAGCAGGGCATAATCAGCTGGGGATGGTTATTGCTGCCTCTCAGTGCTCTTCTATCTTTCTCCCCTCACTTTAAGCAAAACCCATAGAAAGGTCCTAGGCCCATGCTATGAATCCACTGTGCATCCAAGAGCCAGCTGCCTTGCCTGCGGCTTCATTGTTATGATGAGAAACGAAGGCTTGGCCGACTTCGCTAGGATCCCTCCTAGTGCCGACTTTCTGAGGCTCCATGGCAGGCTCTGACACGCACGTTTCTGCGGTCGGCTATCAACAGCCATCTGGCAATTAGCAGTCTCTGAGGCAGCTAATCCCACTCTGAGCTGGATTAAAGCTGAAGCTTAAAACATGGAGATAGGCAGGTGATTTATGTTTGAGTCTTTGGGTCCTGCTGTCCCTGGCAGTTTGGCGATGGAGGACAGAAAAGCTGATTTCCTCCCTTATCTATCTTGAAAGGCTCAGCGGAGCTGGATCAGCTTTCCAGAGGGACATCCTGTGCTGGGAGACGTGCTGGGCTGCAGGAAGTGCCAGGTGAGCTCCAGGAGCCCAGCTCCAGCTCTCTGGGGCACGGCTGGGCCGGCCAGAGGAGATGGACAGAGCCAAGTCCTGTGTCCAGCACTGCATCACCAGGAGCAGGTGCAACGGCGAACCTGGGGGATAAAGGCCAGGTCATTTTGGACCATGGCTTCCAGATGCCATCAAGGGCCCTGAGGTGGCAGCTGACAAGCCCTCTAACTCCACTGGGGTGTCCTCTCATTAGGCAACATGGTCAGAAACCAAACTTATGTGTTTGTTCATAGCCTGAGGAGATAATTAACTTATCTCCATGGAGGGACTTGATTACATTCCTAGCATGATCAGAATGAGAATTGTGAACGTGGAGATGCTTGTGGTGGTGGGAGGTATTTGCAATGGTTGGCTGAGGAGCCATTTGTTCAGAAATTGGGCGAGTAATCAGACAAATGCCTCTTTTCCTAATTGTTGATAAAAATCAGCTATTATGGCAGAGCCAGGGACTCACTCCTGAGACAACACATTACTTAAGGTGAGCATGCATTGGAATATGTTAGGATGATCTAAAAACATTTCACATAGCTTGAGTTTAAAAACAAGTTGTGCCTGTTGTGAATTTTGTATAGAGCCGGGCATAGGGGAGCATGATTTACTGCCTGCATTTTATGGCTGGCTTGTTACTACTGTCAGGAACCACTTTCATAAATATTTACTCAGGTTAGATATCGTATTGGGCACCTACTGTGTACAGCTATGTGCTAGGTGCTGTGGAGCCAAAGAAGGCAAGTTCTCTAGCCTTACTGTTTATTGTAATAGAAAATTTTATACAATATCCTTGAAGCCTGAATTGTGTGGTTTATTCTGTGAAACCCACAGATGTTCAATTGATGGAGAAGCCAGAGTGGACCAGAAGGTAATAGCTAATGCTTCTTGAGAGCTCACCTGTACCAAACACAGGGCTGAGCATTATCCCACTCAATTCTCACACAATTTTGTGAAGTGGCTGCTGTTCTTATTTCTGTTTTATATATGAGAAAGCCATGGGACAGAGAGGTTAAGTACCTCCGCCACGATGGTAAGAGGCAGACCCAGGAGGTGTGTCCAGGTTGGAGGACTTGAAGAGCCCATGCCTTTAATCCCAAGGCTGTAGAGAGGTTGGCTGACAAAGGCTGCACCTCCCTTTCCCTCCATCTTGCCTCTGCCACTCCAGCCCTGGGCATGCACCCCTTAGCCACACTGGCCTCTGGCACATACTCGAGCACACCAAGTGGCTTCCTGCCTTTGGGTTTTTGTATCTGCTTCAAATGCTCTTGTCATCTCTGTGTAGCTTTCTGCTCCTCATTATTCAAGTCTCTGATTAAATAGTCACTCCTTACAGAGTGACCATCCAATCTAAAACCACCCTTTGGCCATCCAATCTAAAACCACCCTTCCCACCTTCATTCTTAAACCTCATACTCCTATTTTATTTTTATAGCATTTACTCTGACCTGAAATTAAATTATTTTTGTATTTGTTCACTTGTTTATTGTCCAATTATCTTACCAGATGGAGAATCTTTGGAGCCTGCCATTCTTGAAGCACTTTCCTGTTGGATTTTAAGACAATTTGGTGGGACTAAGGTAATTCAGGTGCTCTTATTCCCAGCTTTTGACAAAGATGCTAAAGCTTAGGGAGAGAACTTGATGTATTCAAGGTCACATACCTAGTCCATGACGGAAGCAGAGTTACACTCTGAGTGGGCCTTCTGATGCCTGGATCAGTGCTAATTTATCTACACAAAGACAGATCCACTCCACGTGACCATAAATAACCAATCTCATTATTTTAGGGTTCTGGAATCACTGAATTAACCAATGACACTGACTTAAAGTTTCTTACGAGTTCTTTCATCACCCTCCTCCTACATCATGTCATGTTGAATGGAACAAAATAAGAGCCTTGATTGATAAGATTTTTTGATTCTGGAGATTTGAGGCAGAGCAACAGATGAAACAAAGAAAGCATGGACAATTTAATTAGTTTGTATTCCTATCTTACTCCACAAAGTTTCAATTTGGCTACAAAAATACCTAATAAAATAAGATGGGTATATAAGAAATGAGAGCAAAAGAAAAAAGAAAAACTAGCAGGAAACATTAAATGGTCCAGAAATGAGACCAAAAACGCAAATTTAAACGACCTCCCATGATGAACCGAACACAGTTTAGGTTCTTTGTTTTCCAGCAGGTGTTGTCCAAAGGAAAAACATTGTTGGTTGAGTAATTTAAAATGTCTTTACATAGGAACAGACCAATTACTTGGGAGAAAAACAGCCTTTCCATTTTCTAAACTGGAGGTTTTCTCTTGAAAGGAAAATTTCTAGTACACTGTGTCTCGACTTTTCTAAACCTATGACCTTTTTTCAATGGCAATAAAAACCTCATCCTTCCATTGAGAGTTATCAATGCACAGAAAATGGATTTTATGTTCTATCTAGTTCCCATTAGACAATTTTGTTGATCTTTACTTTTTATAGATTGTAGTAAAAATAGGTACTGCTTTATTTTCCAAGTCAAAAATTAAACCGTCAGATCCCCCAGAGATACTGACCTACTCCCTTCCATGCATCTCTTCTCATTTGACACACATCACAGTAATAATCAATTTAGGCAAGAGTCATCAATAGATGCTGAAACTATTGGGTAAAAAATTGATGAAGATATTTACTTAATGTCAAAGTACCTGCTCTTATTAATTCTGAAGGGGAAAAAAGTAGTTTTATGATGAATGCCACTTTAGCAAAGTGGTCAGCATTATCACCATTTATGAGACAAATCAACATATGCCTCCTGACATGATACACTCAGAAAACCACATCATTTCTGTGGCATTCCTGCCAAAAAAGTGTTATCTGAATATAATCCTGAGGAAACGTCAGACAAAACCAAGTTATTCCATGAAATAACTGACTTGTGCTCTTCAAAAAAAGTGAAGATCAAAAAAAACAAAGAGACAGAGGTATGGCTTAAGATTAAGGAGGCCAAACAGGCATAACAGAATGCAGTGAGTGATCCTGGGCTAGAATTTCTTTTTGAGTTTTCTTCCTATATAGTTATTGTGTTTTTGAATAAATAGGGGTCCTTGTTGGGACAATGGGAAAATTTTTAAAAGATTTGTAGATTAGATAATATTAAATAGTATTTTCCGGATTTTGATTATGTTACTCTAGTTACAGAAGAGAATGCCCCCAAATAATACACACTGAAGTTTTAGGGATAAATGATTTCATCAATCAGCAACTCATTCTCAAATGAGCAAATATATGTATGTATTTAATTTTACATAATTTAAATGTATAGAATTTAAATAAATATAATTTGAATATATAATTTAAATATATAATAACTTGAATATGTAGGAGGGAGTGAGAATGTGGTAAAATTTTAATAGCTGTAGAATCTGGAAGAAGAGTATCTGGAGTTCTTTTTATTATTCTTGCAAATTTTCTGCACATTTGAAATCATTTTAAAATAAACACAACCTAACAAAGATTGACAGATCTAATTAGCTGGTTTTAAGGGGACCTTGGCTAACAGGCTGCAACTCCCCTTGCAGGTGGGAGGAGCATCTGTTTACTCCAGAGAAAGTGTCAATCAAATGTTGGGCTGCATTTTCAGAGACAATATTTGCCATTTCCAGGACCCTCTCTTTTCAATTGACTTATTTTGTAGACTCATTCTAATTCACTATTAAGGTCCTGTCTCCAAATTTGATTGTGATAGAATTCTTTGTTAGCATAGAAAAAAGAATGACATTCTAAGAAGAATGTAAGTATTTCTCACCTTAAAATATACTAGTTAATTATCAGCACCTCTACTGCCTCCCTATTACTGTTATTTATATCTCTCTAGGAGGATTTCCACTTTCTGCTGCCTTTCATCACCTCTTTTTTTTTTTTATATATTTTCTTTTCCTCTGCTTTTTTCTTCTCGTTTTTGTATTTTATTTTATACCGACAGTTTTATAAGGAATGGTTTTAATAGGTACATGTTGTAAAATGAAAATATTTTACCAGGATATTACATAAAATACACAGGAGAAACTAGGGTATAAATTATATTTTTATCGTAAGATTTTACTGCAAATAAGTTCTCATATACAATCTTTTATTTATGATAAGAGCAAATTCTTTTTACTTATAGCTGCTTTTGAATTTGGTGCTTCAATAAGAAAGCTTATGGGTAGCTACATAAAAGAAGGTTCTATTTTGATGAGAAATGAATCTCTTATTTCGGGAATGTTATTCTTCTTGTTGACTTACAGAGCGAGGAAAAGAAAGAGGTGCTGGTTGCTGAGGAATGGAGAGAAGCATCAGTCTCTGTAAGATAAAGCTGTGTTGTTACCCTTACAGGTGCAAAGGGGTGTATGTCGTAAGCCCTTGAAGGGGCTTCAATGCCAGGGTAGTCCCAGTTTCCCTCAATCTACCTCTACCCAACCTACCCTCTTAAGCTCCAGCCTTTCCCTTCACCCTCAGAAAATCTGCTCATGGCCTGGGACCCAGAGAGATCACCATTAAACAAATTTTTCCTGCCTATGGAAGCAAAGGGGATTAAAGCATATGAATACTATCAATTGTTTCTAAACAATAATTCAATGATCTGTGTGTTCGTCCTTGGAGATGAGAGATCTTTTTCATGAAGTCAGCTTCTGCCACAGCAAGATCATAAAATGATTCTAAATTCCTTGCTTAAAATTATTCCTTGGGAATTATACTTTCTTTTTTAATATTATCATTTAAACCTATGATAATTCTGACCCTTGGGGTCCCAAGTAATAACTGGGTGCCACGAAGCACGCATCTTTTCTGCCCTCAGGGAAGCAATACAAAGGGTGGGACCCTTCATATAAAGTGCCATGATTTTGCTCAGACTGGCTCAGCTCCATTGCAAGTAAACTCCTTCTCATCTGCACCCAACATGCCTTAAACTGCAGAGGCCAGGATTACTTGGACACTTGAGGAATCCCCTTATCATCAGTCACCTTAGACAGAGGGCAGGAGCTGTGTAGGTATAACCTGGCTATTTCTGGGCCTTACATTCAATTGGGAATACAAGATTAAGAAAACTGTGTAACCTGTCTCTTTCT
>CM053515.1:95792646-95813261 GCA_028627145.1 Eidolon dupreanum
GTTATCGGTAAATTTCTTCCAAATGGGTTTTCTAAATTATATTTTCACCAGGGTCCAGCCGTATATGGGTTTCACAGCACCACTGGTAACACTGGGTGCTGTTGTTTTTCTCTTTGTTGTTATAGAAAGCATTAAACTGTTGTTTTAATTCGCCTTTCCTTGATATCTACAGAAACAAAATATTTTCCCCATTTGTCTTCTAATTGTGTGTCCTCACTTATGAATTGCATGCCCTGTCCTTTGCCCATTTGATAAGCAATTGTGTTAAATCCTTTTTTGGCTGGCCTCTCTCCTGGCAACTCTCCACATACACATTTCCCCACAGGCTCTCTTTCTAATTTCTTTTCTTTTTGATCTATTGAAACCAAATCCTTTTTCTAACTCAATATTACAATAGACATAACAATTCTAATTGCTCTATTGATTCATGGCCACTGCAGTCAGGGGCACATTAGGAAGAACAAGACTTTGCTATCGGACACCATGGTGTAAAAGCCTGGCTTCATGCTTTCTGATCGTACGCTTTGGTATAAGCATCGTAATTGCTCTGAACTGGTTTGCTTCTCTGTGAAATGGGAGTAGTGGTGTATGTCAGAACGGCATTTGGCCATTGGTAGCAGAGACCCAAGTACAGTGGCTTAAAAAGGTAGTCATCTGTTCTTTCCTGTTAAATAATTTTGGAGGTGGTATGGTGGTTCCACAAGGCCTTTCTCCACCCATAGCATGGCTGTGGTATTAGTGCTGAGCAACCTTATTTCTAAAAGATCAGGAAAACAATTGGATAGTGGCAAAGCGGAACCTATTCATTTCACTTATTAAGCAAAAATTTGTTATTACCTATTGGATGTATAGTTCCAAGATTTTCTCTAATGGGGAATGTACATGCTAAGTCAAATAAGAAGACCTTGGTTATTATGCTGATGACTTAATCATGGAAAATGGTTACCTCCTTTAGGAAGACCCAGACTTGGAATCTCTGAGTTCCAAGGTGACTCTGTGGTGTTCTAACTACTTGCTCGAGTATCCTTACAATAGCCTTCTATCTCAGAAAAGCCACCTCTGTAAACTAACTAAATGCAGGCTCAGAAACAGGCTTTCAGGGTTATTCAAAGGAAGAGCCCATATCCTCACTACCAGATCAAGTCACTCACAAATGGACGCTTTCCGGATGTACGCATTCCAGTCTGTTAGTTAGAAGATCAGCCTCATGATTTATAGTCACATTGTTTACCCAGATGCTTCTGAAGTATCACAAGACCATGTCACTGCCAGAGGGTATCACAGATCTCCTGCCAGCCTAGAGAACATAGAATCTTCTGGTTTCCTTGATATGGTTTATTATTATTATTACCACCAGTAGAATCATAATTCTTCTGTCAAAATGTGTTCATTACAAATGAAATTTCTGTTCAGATCTCATAGTTCATGCCTGAAAGCAAAGATATTAGGATTAATGAGCATTTTTGCTGATGAGAAGAAAAAGCACTGAAGGGTGATTGGACTTTAGCCTTTTAATGGGCCTGATATTCTTCTTTCATTAGGGTTGACAAGGGCATATCTGGTTCACTTATGCTGTGTGCCATGGTTTAAGAATATACTGGATGTGACATGAAGCTAGCTTTTCATTCACAATAAAATAACCCAGTAATCATGTGCTACGTGTAAGCAGAGCCCCATTGAACGAGGACTCTGGGCAGAGACAGTGTGACAATGTTAACCTGGTTAGCAGCTGGTGGAAGGGCTTCGACTGGTGTATTAAAATGTTGGTGTAATTTGATTCCAATTTTCTTTCATGCAGTTGGCAAGAAGGATTTACAAAGAGCAAGCCCGCTTAGGGACCCCAGTATGAACTTTGAAGGAACCACAGGTGAACCCCGAAGACACCCATGGCGATCCTGGTAAGGAGAGAGTACGGACACACACATTTTACCCCTGGTTCACGTGGATGTGAACGTGCAGTGGAATGCACTATAACACAGGAGCCAAGTGTCGACTAGAGGGAAACATAATTAGAAGGCTTCGGGGCTTTTGGAGCGTAGAAAATCTTATTAATGGTGTTGGGGACAGGCATTCTTCTTCTTCTTTAATATCTCAAGACTATAAAATGATAGAAACCAGGGAGAAGATCTGAGATATCAATTCTAAAAGGCTCGGTTTGTCACCATTTTGTGGCCATACTATTTAGATGAACAGAATGAAGGGCCGATGAGGGCGTAGGTCCAGGTGGGGTGCCTTTTAAGTTAGGTGGCATATTTCCATCAGGTGGCTGCAGATTCTTACATGAACCTAACTGGCTGCTCTGAATTGCTTTTACTCATACTCTGACACCAAATGGGTACGTTTTCTTTCCCCTATACCAACCAATTCTTCAGCTTTCCAGACATCAACTGGGTGTCCTACAATGGAATTTAATGTGATACCAACTACCAAGAGTTAACATAGACCCCACAGCTTAAGAACTCAGTTTCATGAGGCTGCCCCCATGCTAGCTCCAAGTCTCAGACTGACACCTGCACTTTTGATCAACTGGCTACATGTGGCGGGTTCTCACAGCCCCTTCCTCAGCTTTGATAATTTGCCAGAACAGTTCCTGAAACTAAGAACACTTTATGTTTGCTCGTTTATTAGAAGCGATATTATTATAAAGGGCACAAAGAAACCACTAAATAAAGAGGTACAGAGGGTGAGGTCCAGAAGGGTTCTGTGTGCAGGAGCTTCTGTCCTGTGGAATTGGGGTGCACCACCCTCCCGGATGCATTTATCAATCCAGACACTCTCTAAATCCTGTTTTTCAGGGGTTTTCATGGAGATTGCTTTATATAAGCACGATTGGTTAAATTATTGGCCATTGGCGATTAAACTCATCCTCCAGCCCTTTTCTCCTCCCTGGAAGTTGGGAGATAGAACCAAAAATTCCAAGTTTCTAGTGAAGGCTTGGTCTTTCTGGTGAACATCCTGAAGCTATTTGGGGGGCCCTCAGAATCAGATATCTCATTAGCATGCAAAACATACTCTTATTTGTCTGGAGATTACTAGGGGTGTAGAAGCTGTGTGCTGGGAACTCAGGACAAATAGCAAATATTTATTTTTTATATCACAGCTTCATTGGCCAAGAGATCAGGGACAGTGGGGCTGAAGTGGGTGTCACTTGGGAAAGACACCATCTATAGCTGAACACAGGTCATAGGCTAGGCTACGGTGCTGGGAAAGCATTGTTACCCTCATGTCCTCACCCTCTTTTGCAATCAGTATCTAGCATCTGCTATGTGTCAAGTATTTTCTTGAGTGATGTGATGGATACATAGATCAACTAGGCATTGTTCAAATCACCAAGGAGCTCGTGGTATTGGAGGAAATGGCATGTAAGCAACTGTACATAATACATTGTGCAAAATTATACTCAGAGGCTTGCAAAAATGCTATAGGGACACAGAGGAGAGAGAAATTAATTACTCCAGGAGATTCAGGTAAGTTCCCACAGGGGACGTAACATTTCCAGCTGGGCTGTGAAAGATGATAAGAATATCACCAAGTTGAGATGAAGAAAGTATATTCCAGGTAGAGGGTACAACACAAAGCAAAGACATTGAGTTTTAGATCTTTATTCAGGAAACAGTGAACTGACCAGCATGGTTATAGCATAACTAGGAACAATCATAATAGTCAACATTCAACAAGCATTTATTACATGCTAGGGACATTTTTATGCATATAACTTATTTCATCTTAAAAGCAATTCTATGAGGTAGTTATTAATATTATCTCCATTTTTTAGAGGAAGACATAGAGGCTTAGAGAGGTTAAGGACATTTCATAAGATTGTAGCCTATGGCCTGCAGGCAGAATTAGATAGCAAGTATGCTGAGTATGAATGACCAGAAAGACTAAGAGTATAGGACTTTATATCTCAAGCCACAGGTTTATTCTTAATCTTTGTCCCTCCCCAAATCCTCAGATGCAGAGTATACAACATGATTCATTCGAGTGCAGGAAGAATATTCTTGAATTTTCTATTTGTTTATCTTTTTATGATTACATTGTGTGTTGCATAATGTACCCACTATGTTAGTACATTAGAACAGGTATGTAATTTATAAATAAAAAGGTATATATATGTTGAGGTTTATACTGAAACATTTATTCCTGGAAGAACTGCAAATCAAACAGGTGGTAAGACAAATGGTTTAGGCCAGTAATTTTCATGTGTGGTTTCCTGGCAACAGCATCAGCATCACCAGAGAACTGGTTAGAAATGCAAATTTCCAGGCCCCCAAACGCACTGACTGGATCAGATACTCTGGCAGTGAGGCCCTGGGATCTGTGTTTTAACCAATCATCCAAGTGACACTCATTGGTCTAGGCAATATAACTTTTTTTTTTTTTTTTTAGTTTCAAGTATATAGTACATTGGTTAGACATTTCTATCGTTTATAAAACAATTCCCCTAATTGCTCCCTACCTCCCCCAGCCCTCCACCTAACCTTTACATTAATGCTAACTGCATTCCCTATGCTGTGCTCTCCATCCTTGTGACCATCTATCAACTACTAATTTGTACTTCTTTAACCCTTCACCCCATTCTCCCAGCCCCCTAACCTCCCTTCCTTCTGGCTGTCACCAGATTGTCCTCTATATCTGTGAGTCTGTTTTTGATTAGTTCTTTTTGTTCCTTAGATTCCACATATAAGTGAAATCATATAGTATTTACCTTTCTCTGTCTGACTTATTTAACTGAGCATAATAACCTCTAGGTCCATCTATGTTGCTGCAAATGGTAGGGTTTCATTTTTTTAATGATTGAGTAATATTCTATTGTATATATGAACCATAACTTCTTTATTCAATTGTCTGTTGATGGGCATTTATGTTGCTTCCATATCTTGGCCATTGTAAACTGTGCTGCCATGAACATAGGGGTGCATAGATCTTTATAAATTATCATTTTGGTTTTCTTTGAATAAATACCTGGAATTGTTATTGCTGGATCAAAAGGTATATCCATTTATAATTTTTTGAGAAACCTCCAGACTGTTTTCCATAGTGGCTGTACCAATTTGCAATCTCACCAACAGTGTATGAGAGTTCCCTTTTCTCCACATCCTCACCAACACCTGTTGTTCTTTGATTTATCGAAGATAGCCATTCTGACAGGTGTGAGGTGATATCTCATTGTGGTTTGAATTTGCATTTCTCTGATGCTTAGTGATCTTGAGTGTCTTTTCATATGTCTATTGGCCATCTGTATTTCCTCTTTGGGGAAATATCTGTTCAAGTCTTCTGCCCAATTTTTAATTGGATTGTTTGTTTTTTTCTGTTGTTGTTTTATGAGTTCTTTATGTATTTTGGATATTAACCTCTTATCAGATGTATCATAAGTGAATATCTTCTCCCATTCAGTCGTTGTCTTTTTGTTTTGTTGGTGGTTTCCTTTGCTGTACAAAAACTTTTTAGTTTGATGTAGCTCCATTTCTTTATTTTTTCTTTTGTTTCCCTTGCCTGAGGCAATATATATCCAAAAAGAAATTATTGTTAACAATATCAGAGGGTTTATTGCCTTTATTTTGTTCTAGAAATTTTACAGTTTCGGGTCTTGAATTTAAATCTTTAATCCATTTTGAGTCTATTTTTCTATACAGTGTAAGAAGGTGGACCAGTTTCTTTTTTTTTTGCATGTATCCATCCAATTTTCCCAGCACTGTTTATTGAAGAGACTATCTTTACCCCATTGTATATTCTTGCCTCCTTTGTCATATATTAAGTAACTGTATAGATGTGGATTTATTTCTCTGCTCTTTATTCTGTTCCATTGATCAATATTTTAGCTTTTATGCCAGTACTAATCTGTTTTGATTACTGTAGTCTTGTAGTATAGTTTGATATCAGGTAGTGTGATACCTCCAATTTTGCTTTTCTTTCTCAAGATTGCCATGGCTATTTGGGGTCTTTTATTGTTCCACAGAAATTTTAGGATTATTTGTTCTAGCTCTCTGAACAGTGCCATTGGTATTTTCATAGGGATCGCATTGAATCAATAGATTGCTTTGGCCATTTGAATGATGTCGATTCTTCTTACCCATGAGCATGGTATATGCTTCCATTTATTTGTATATTCATCAATTTCTTTTTGCAAAGACATATTTTCTGAGAACAGGTCTTTTACCTCCTTGGTTAATTTGATTCCCAGGTATTTTATTCTTTTCGATCCAATTGTAAGTGGGATGGTTTTCTTCATTTCTCTTTCTGAAAGTTCATGATTAATATATAAAAATACCACTAACTTTTGAATTTTAATTTTGTATCCTGCTACTTTTCTGAATTCATTGATCATTTCTAATACCAGTTTTTGGGTGGAATCTTTAGGGTTCTCTATATATAGTATCATTTTATTGACAAATAACAAATTTTAATTCTTTCCAATTTGGATACATTTTATTTTTCTTTCTTGTCTTATTGTTGCCGCTAAGACTTCCAATAAAATGTTGAAGAGGAGAGGTAAAAGTAGGCTTCCTTATCTTGTTCCTGATCTAAAGGAAAACACTTTTAGCCTTTCCCCATTGAGTATGATGTTAGTTATAGATTTGTCATATATGGCCTTTATTATGTTGAGATTTGTTCCCTCTATTCCCACTTTGCTGAGGTTTTTTTTTTTTTTATCATAAATGGATGCTGGATTTTGTCAAACTTTTTCTGCATCTATTGATGTGATTATATGGTGTTTATCTTTCAATTTGTTAAGGTGTTGTACCACATTAATTGATTTGTGGATATTGTACCAATCTTGCATCCCAGGAATAAATCCAACTTGATCATGGTGTGTGATCTTTTTAATGTATTGCTGAATTTGGTTTGCTAATATTTTATTGAGGATTTTTGCATCAATCCTAAGATTGATCATAAGAGATATCAGCCTATAATTTTCTTTTTTTGTAATGTCTTTTTCTGGTCTTGGAATCAAGGTAATGGTGGCCTCATAAAAGGAGTTAGGGAGCCTTCCTTCTTCTTGAATTTTTTGGAATAGTTTGAGAAGAATAGGTATTAATTCTTCCTTGAATGTTTGGTAAAATTCACCTATGAAGCCATCTGGTCCAGGACTTTTGTTTTTTGGGAGGTTTTTGATTACCAATTCTATTTAATAGATGATAATCGTTCATTTCAGATTTCCTGTTACTTCTTGATTCAGTCTTGGGAGATTGTATGTTTCTAGGAATGTGTCGATTTCTTCCAGATTGTCCAATCTGTTGGCATATAATTGCTGGTATTATTTTCTTATTATCCTTTGTATTTCTGTGGAGTTTGTAGTTATTTCTCCTCTTTGATTTCTGATTTTATTTATTTGAGTCCTCTCTTTTCCTTGATGAATCTAGTTAAGAGTCTGTCAATTTTCTTTATCCTTTTGAAAAACCAGCTCTTGTTTCATCAATGTTTTATGTTGTTTTTCTAGACTCTATTTCATTTATTTCTGCTTGGATCTTTATTATTTTGTTCCTTCTGTTCACTTTGGGCTTTGTTTGCTGTTCTTTCTCTAGTTCTTTTAAGAGTAAGGTTAGATTTTTTTATTTGAGCTTTTTCTTGTTTCTTGAGGTAGGCCTTTAATGCTATGAATTTCCCTCTTTGGGCTACTTTCACTACATCCCATAGATCTTCAGTTGTGTTTCCATTTTCATTTGTCTCTACGTATCTTTTGATTTCTTCCTTGTTATCATTGATAAGCCATTCATCATTTAGTAGCATGTTATTTAGCCTTCATGTGTTTGTATATTTTCCAGTTTTTTTCTTGTAGTTGATTTCTAGTTTCATACCATTGTGATCAAAGAAGACGGTTGATATGATTTCAATCTCATTAAATTTATTCAGACTTGTTTTGTGTTCTAACATGTGGTCTATTCAGGAAAATGTTCCATGTGCACTTGAGAAGAATGTATGTTTTGCTGCTTTGGGGTAAATGCTCTGAAAGTCTTAAATCCATCTGGTCTAGTATGTCATTTAGGCCCATTGTTTCCTTGTTGATTTTTTTTTGTCTGGAAGATCTATCCACTAGTGTCAATGGGGTATTAAAATCTCCTACTATGAATGTATTACCGTTGATCTCTCCTTTTGTGTCAGTCAATAATTGTTTTAAGTATGTAGGTGCTCCTATGTTGGGTGCATATATATTTACTAGGGTTATGTCCTCTTGATTTATTGATCCTTTTATCATTATGTAATGCCCTTCTTTGTCTCTTATTCTAGCCTTTGTTCTAAAGTCTATTTTATCTGATATAAGTATCGCTACCCCAGCTTTTATTTTTTTTTAATTTCCATTTGCATTAAATATCTTTTTCTATCTCTTTACTTTCAGTTTGTGAGTGTCATTTGATCTAAAGTGAGTCTCTCGTAGATAGCATATACATGGGTTTTGTTTTCTTATCCATTTGGCCACTCTATGTCTTTCGATTGGAGCATTTAATGCATTTACACTTAAAGTAATTACTGATTGGTACATAGTTATTGCCATTTTATTATTTGTATTTCTTTTTTCTTTTTTACTCCTTCTTTTATCACAGAAGTCCCTTTAACATTTCTTTTAGTACTGGCTTGTTGGTGATGAATTCCTTAAGCTTTTTCCTGTCTGGGAAGCTCTTTATCTCACCTTACACTTTAATAGAAAGCCTTGCTGAGTAGAATATTTGTGCTTGTAGATTCTTGTTTTTCATAACTGAATATTTCTTGCCAGTTGCTTCTGGTCTGCAAAGTTTCCATTGGAAAATCAGCAGACATTCTTATGGAAGTACCCTTGTAAGTAACTAGCTGCCTTTCTCTTGCTGCTTCTAAGATTCTCTCTTTGTCTTAGATCCTTGGCATGTTAATTATGATGTGTCTTGGTGTGGTCTGAATTCCTTTTGTTCGGGACTCTTTGTGCTTCCTGAGCTCGTATGTCTAATTTCTTTGCCAGGTATGGGAAGTTTTCTGTCATTATTTCTTCAGATAGATTCTCAATCTCTTGCTTTCTTTCTTCTCTTTCGGGCACTCCTATGATGCAGATATTGTTTATGCTTCATATTGTCCCAGAGATCTCTTAAATTATCCTCATTTTTTAAAATTCTTTTTTTCCTTTCGTGTTCTGATTGGGTGTATCTGCTACTTTGTCTTCTAGTTCACTGATTTGATCTTCTGCTTCATTGAATCTACTATTGAATCCTTCTAGAGTATTCTTCATTGCAGTCTGGTTCTTTTTTATGGTTTCTATGTCCTTTTTTATGCTTACTCTCTCTCTCCGTTGAGGTTATTATTGTGCTCATCCATTTTCCACCTAAGTTTGTTAAACATCCTTATAACCATTATTTTGAACTCTGTCTCTGATAGGTTGCTTTCTTCCATTTCGTTTAGCTCATTTTCTGGAGTTTACTCCTATTGTTTCATTTGTGGCATGTTATTTTTTTTTTTCTCATTTTATTAGCTTCTCTTCATTTCTACGTATTAGGAATATTTATTTTGTCTCTCAGCTTTGGCCAGATGGCCTTATATGGAAGGTATCCTGTGTGACCCAGAGGCATACTCTCCCTGATCTCCTATGCTGGGGCCTCTAGACATGATCTTTGTGTGGGTTGTGTGTGATCTTCTGTTGTCACTAAGCTTTTATTGGTGTTAGGATATCAGTGATGGGATTAATGCTTAGGCTGACTAATTGTGGGAATTAGCTGCACCCACAGGGTAAGTTCCTGTGTGGGGACTGACCCTACTAAGTGGGATTTTCCCTAGCAGAATTGTGTACTTGTTGAGATCATTTTTTGTGTATACCACTTATAGGACTAGTCAGGAGTTGCTCTGTTTTGGTCTGGTGCCAGCCTCCAGATGCATTGGTTTTGTGGTCCTTTGGGAGGGATTCCCCAGTAGGCCAAGGTCAGCTGCTACCTTTGATTGCTCAGGGCTTGCTGGTGGAAGCTATAAAGTGATCCGCAAATGGTTGTTGCCTATGGTAGATCTATAGGTAAGTGGAAGAGACAACACTGTTTAGGCAGCAGTCCAGTTATCTCCTATTCCTGACCCAGGGCAGTTTAGCAGAAGGACTAGTGCTTCTCAAGGCCTGACACTGTCTGTTAGTTGCCCGTAAGTCTCTGAAACTAGAAGAGCCTCTGGATGATATGCTTGTTGGGTGGTGCAGGGACCCTGGGAGTGTCCTGGATCTGGTGAGTAAATTTCCCCCTGCCACTGCAGTGTTCGTTTACATGCCAGCACTGTCTCTGTGGCTCCATGTACAAGTTTCCAATCGTACAAGGTCAGCCGCTACCCACATCGGGCTTGCAAACACCCAAGCTCTGTTTAAGAATTACAGAAGCTTGTGGGCGTGAGTTTGTGGCCTGCCACCGAATGCTTTCACGGGTAAACAGGCTGTGTGTGGGCTGCATGAACTGATTGCTGTTGTTTGCTGTTGAATTCATGACCCAAGGAAAGCGCAGGATGAAGCTGGATTGTCTGGGAGCAGGCTGGCCACAGGTAATTTGTGGGTTAGGTGGGGTGTCGTCTCAGTGAGGCAGGAGCCATAAGGCCTACATAATGCCAGATTTGCTGCCAGCTCTGGGACTGTGGGCTCCCACCAAAGTCAAATATTGCTGCGTGACCTACTGTCATCTGTGATGGGCCCACAAAACCCCTGAGATCAGCCCAAGTGATCCTGTATCTCATGCTGGCAGCAGTGACCTTCCCATCACCGTATCCCCTGAACTTTGCTCGCTTGGCTGGCTGAGATCTGTTGACTGCACATAACATGCCACTCCAGGGCAGGGGCAGCTGCCTGTCAACATGCAATGGGCACTTTGCGGACTGGATGGGGTAGGTTCTCAGGGAGTCAAGGGCTATCAGGCCAGTAACCTCAGTTTTCTGTGTCTGCACGTTCCCACAGTAGTCTCAGAGCACAGGGAGACAAGCTGCTGTCTGGGGCAGGCCCACAGACCCTTGCAATCCCCGCTAAGAGATATTGTAGCTGGTACAGGCAGCAGTGGTCTGCTCACAACTGTTTTCCCCAAAATGCACTCACTGCACTGGCCAAGGTCTGTTGCCTGTGCAGAATGCTCAAACACGGAGAAAAGCAGGGCAGTGGAGGCTGCCTGTCAATGGGCTACAGGCACTTTGTGGCTTGGATGAAGCGAGATCCCAGGGAGATAAGGGCCATGAGGCCAATACAGCCTCAGATTTGCTGCAACTTCTGTGCCTGGGAGTTCCCGCTGTAGTCACAGATCACAGTGAGACCAGCTGCTGTCTGGGGCGGTCCCATAGACCTCTACTTTCCCCCCACATGATGCTCTTTCAGGCAGCAGAGGTCAGCCGGCCACTGATTTCCCCGCAGTGCCCGCCCTGTGCTAGCTACTTTGTTGCCTGTATGGATTGGGAGACCTAGGGGGAGGGGCAGGTCAGTGGCAGTCTGCTGTCAATGGGCCACCTGGGGCAATTTGTGGGTAGGGTGGGGCAAGTCTCAGGGAGACAATGGCCATCAGATCAATACAGACTCAGTCTTGCCACAACTTCTGTAACCATTGCGTTCCCACGAAACTCAGATCCCAGCAAGACCAGCTGCTGTCTGGGACTGGCCCACAGATCCCTGAGATCCATCCAGGCTCATGTTGGCAGCAGTGATCTGCCTGAAACTATCTCCGAAATACAGGCTCACAGCGCCAGCTGCCAGCTGTGAATGCTTGGCCCCGAATAGGCACAGGGCGTGGCAGCCATCCAGCAACAAAGGCCTCGAGCAAAGGGCGGGTTGGGTGGAGTGGGCTGATCCCCTCAGACCGGTGCTTCTTAATGTCCCTGTGGGAGGAGGCTGCACAGTCAAGCTGGCCTGGTCTGTAGATTGCTCCGTAGCGGCCGACTAAGGCGCAATGGTGGCTACCCATCCAGCCCTCTTCTGGTGCCAGGTAATGCAGTCTTTCCCTGTATGAATTTTGTGCGAGCGTCTGACCCTCCGCTGATATCCCAGTGAGTGTCTGCCCATTAGAGGGCCTGTGCATCGGCCCTTCAAAGGGGCATTCTTCCGTCTCACCCAGACAGCCAGAATCCCCTCTGGTTTTTACAGTCAGAGTTTTTGGAAACTCCTCTTCCCTAGGCTTGGACCCTGGGCTGAGGAGATCCCGGATGAGGCTAGGACCCACTCTCCTTCAGGGGAGCCTCTGCAGCCTCACTCTCCTTCCCAGTGTTCCTCCATCACCTGTGGATGCGGGTCCAGCCCAGTTTGCAACTTTGTCCCTCCTACTAGCTTCGATGCGGCTGCTTCTTTATATTATTAGATACCTGAGTTATGATCAACTAGACTTCAGGTGATTCTCCATGTTGATTCTTTTATAATTTGGTTGTAATTTCAGTGCAGACCAGGGAGGAGGGGAGCCCTGCTTTTCTCTAGTTCGCCGTCTTCCTCTTGAGAGCTAAGCAATATAACTTTTGAGATGGAAGGTATGATGGTTTAATTTGAATTCTAGAAAGATAATTCTAGTTGGATTAAAAAATAATGAGATACTAGATCCTTTAAAAGGTCGTTATGATGTTCATGGTGAGAATTGAGCAAGGTCTGAGTCAAGTAAGAGGAGTGGATTTCAGAAATATTTAAAGGGACAAATTAACTGTGACTGAATTTGGGGGTTAGGGAGAGGGGATTAAAGCACCAAAGATTCTAAGGCACAGAATTTCTGTCACCGTGTGTGCCTAGGAGTCAGTGTGAGTCAGAGGGTATGAAGGCAGGAACTGATAATGAATGATCCTGTTGAAATCAAAGTATGTGAAGGTTATTCAAGGTGAGAGGGCAGTTGGAAATTTAAACTTTTAAACTCAGAAGACATATGAGATTCAAAAATATATATTAGAGAATATCTATTAGAGAGAGAACAGCATCTCTGTAGCAATAGAAACATTGGACATGGATAAAACGAGGAAATTCTGTCTTTTCGGTAACGAAGAAAGAGTCCGAGTCACCAGTGAAGAATAGGGGCCAGAAGTGAGATGGGATCCTAACACGGAGGCTGATGTTCAGAGCAACTAACGTGGGAAACAGGAGGAGGAAGCAAAGCATGAGAGAATACTAATGTCATGTTGACCTCTACGATCACATTTGGCCCATCGAAAGTGTTGGGCATGTGCTGGCTGGAGAGTCAAGTGAATTAAGAGCTATAATGCGGGCTGAAAATTAGAGGTTTGTAGCTTTTTGGGGCCAGAGACTCCTTTGGTAATCCAGAGAAGCCTATGGATCCTTTCTCAGAATAATATTTTTAAATACATAAATTAAAATATATAATGTTAGAAAGGAAATCAATTAAGATGAAGTATTATCAAACTATCAAAAGCAAATTTGTGAGATAATAGGGTATATATTTTAATAATGTACATACCTTTATCAGCGTTTTAAATAATAGTTTTAACAGTGGGATGAATAATCCCAAATTCAAAGTTGAGATAAACGTAAGTGATAATTTGAGATGTTTGCAACAACTGTTACATGATATGAAAATATTGGTGATATCTACTGGTGACAGAAATCACAGGTACTGCTAATATTTTCTGGCTTGTATTGATAATTGAAGTTAATGCTAAATTTAGTTAAAAGTTAAGAAATAAATACTTTTTCCCATGAAAAGACATGGGCTCCCTCTGCGTTCTATCTGTGGACAACCTTGAGGATGCCCGGACTCTGAGTTAAGAACTCCTGTGCTCAATGAATAGACAGAAGTGCATGCATTTCCCACATATAGTCACAGATTTGTTTGCAGATAGAAATTAATTTTCTGGATCAATTTTCATACGCCTTGTTCAAGGGGAATTTTGTTGAAAAGACTTGGATGTTTTAGATTTAAAGTAATTTGGGTGCATTTAATTAGCCACCATGGAGAGTCGTTGAGGAGAAATCAGTTAATCTCTCAATAAAAACATGAATCTTGCTAACCTACCTTCAACCAGAAAGGCAGTTAGTGCATATTGACAATAATTCCCCAGTGTTTTAACTCTAGTTTTAATGTTTTAGTCTGAAGTGACATAATCTATAATTGCTTATCATCTATGGATAATTTTATAACTGAGATTATGGTAGTGTAGTAAAAATAGTTATTTGGCTAATTTTGTTAAAATTAGAAGAAACTTAGAGGTATCTTTCAAATCTCACATTTTGCTGATGAGGAAACTGAGACCCAGAAAGAGAAACAGACCTTGTTCTGGTTATTTACTGCTATATAACAAATTTACCCAAAACTTGGCAGCTTACTTGAAAAATTATTTTTTATCTCAATTTATTGGTCAGAAATTCAGGCAGGGTTTAGCTGGGCATTTTTTTTCTTTCTACATGACATTTAACTGGGGGATGAGCTGGTCCAGAGGGTCCAAGAGAATTTCATGCTATGTCTGCTCCTCAATGCTGATACCTGGAGGACTGTGCTAAGTCACAATGTCAACTGAGTACCTACATCTCCAGCATGGTGGTTCATGGCTCCCAGTGAACAAGACACCCAGGTAAAAGCTTCAAGGCTTTTTATGAGCCAGTCTCAAAAGCCTCAGAGTATCACTTCTGCTGCATTTGATGAGTCAAATGAGTCAGCAAAGCTAGTTCAGATGAGAGGGAAGGAATATTAGACTCCATCTTTCAAGAGAAGGAGTACCAAAGAAATCATGACCGTCTTTGGTCTATTGCAGTCTACCTTTTGGCCAGAAATCATTTATAGTTCCCCAACATGCAAATACATTTACCACTTTCCAAGATTCTCAAAATTCCTACCATTCTAGCATCAGACTCAAGCTGAGGTTTAGGACCTTGTTATAATAATAAGTCCAGAAGGTAATGAGACTCCTCAAGGGTGTTTCTTTGAGTGGATTCCTCTTGATGCAAAGGTGTGTTCAATAAGAAGGCAAGGTGCCTGCACTCTTCACAACCAACAACATCTGTATTGGGTTTCTTTTTTGTTTTATTTTGCTTCTGTTTATTTTTATGTGATTGGAGTCTATCTTGCTTTCATTCCATCAGATAGAATATGGGGATTATTTAAAAATAATGATAAAAGCACATCAGCAATCTTTCAATGGGAGGGATTAATGTGGGTTCCAGGGAGAAAATTAGTTTGCTTTTTTGCTAAAAATCACAATGATTAAAGGAAAAATTAATCAGAAGAATAAAAAACACACTAGATATTATCTCAAGCAGAATGGACATGAAAAACAAACCACAAAGCAAATAATGTGCATGATTATTGACCAAAATGGAGAGAGGCTAAGATTTGGAAAATAAATATTTTTCAACACAGGCACATATGGAGCCAGAAGGCATTTTAATGTTCTGTGTTTTTATATCATCTATGCCAAGAGAATTTATGATCAGAACATTTCTTCATGATTTTTGAAATTAATAATACAAAAAAGGAGCCTGGCATATTAAATGAGGATTGTTTTCCACAATGATTCAGTAACAGACACCCCAGAATGTTCTACCCAGCAGCGATAAAATGGAGGCTCGGAAGCTTCCACATCTAAGCTTCTATCTTTTTATAAAGAACAAACATATATCAGCCCATGGGCCCACATAAGCACATTAAAATGACCTATTTAAGAGTTTAAATGGTCAAGTTACCCAAATTTTGGTGCATAATAAAGCTATATATAAGAATTCTAGCTACTCGTTAAAGCAGAGTAATTTTCTTCCCCCTCAGGAAAATGATTTTCTAGGACCATAGTATATAATGCAGTGTATATGTATGTACCATGTCTATAATCTATAACTAGACCATCACATTGGAGGGGAAGACTGGAAACATGTCAGACCAGTAATTCAAAGAACAGTTCATTTTTGTTTTTTGACCCAAATGTACAGAAAATATCTTCAACTAGCCAGATTATTATATTATACTGTCTTATGTAGAAATTTGATATTGTCACCTAAGGTCACATGATGAAGTGCTGGAAAGCCCCTCACTGGGACTTGGAGAGGTCAAGGAGCCTGTCCAAAGTCACAGACCATCCAATGTTAGAGCTCAGGATGAATCTATTCTCCTCATTCATAAATTTGAATTTTCAATTCTGGACCCCACTCCACATGTGCAAAGTTTCTGTATTCAGTTTTAAAATCTGATGTGTCTCTTGATTTTTCTTTTTTTTTTTTTATTTATACAAGTTTAGATTTTCCTTACTGCTCATTTCCTCATTTGTTCATTCAATCCTCAAATATTTGAGTGGCTACTATATGCTGGACATACTCTACGCTTTAGGTGATACAGCATGTAGAGACTTTATATTCCACTGGGGAAAGATAGACAATTAATCAACCAGTCAATCAATCACTAATGGGGCAAAATGTGCACAGAATAATTATTCTATATAGAAATGACAGAGGGACAACTTTTGTAAAATAAGGTGACTTTGGAACAGAAATATGAAGGGAAACAAGGAGCCAGCAGGGCAGCAGTCTTCACGGTGTGCTTCCTCTACAGTTCTACAGGTTCTATACATGGTTTAATGATCTGTTGTTGCCATCTTGATATTCTTAATAATTTTTTTAACAAAAGACATCTTCATTTTATATTGGGTCCAGCAAATGACGTAGCTGGTCTTGGACCAGAAATGAACTATGTGATAGTCGGGGGAAGAGCACCCCAGGCAGATACAAGTAAGGACACAAGAGCTGAAATGAACAAAAAGTAGAAGGCCAGTCAACTGGAATGGGGCAGGCCAGAGGGAGAGTGACATGAGGTGACATTAGAGAGTGGGGAGAGGACCATGGCTCAGCACTTGTAATGACTCTGCTTGTCATTCTGAGTGAGATGGTAAGCCATTGACCAGAGTGGTGACATGATTTGACCTTCATTTTAAAACAATTATTCTGGGGTTGAACTATTTGGTTATCATAAAAGCTCAGGGTAAGATTTACCTATTTCCCAAAATAGACTAATAGCGATTTTACCCAAATTAGATGCATATCTTATAAAGAAGCCTTTTAACTTTTTAAAAATTCAAAATGTTAAACAAATACATTAAAATCTTTGTGAAAGTGACAAATTATCAACTTTATGGTTATATACTAAACCTTTTAAAAATTTTCTCTCCTAGATAGTTTCGATTTTTAGAAACTTAACAGCTATAATTCCTAACCACAAGTATTCTTGCCCACAGAAATATTCTTTTATCTGGTTTTACTAGAATAGGGATCATACATATTCTAGAGACTGTTTAATCTTCTGCTGTACTTCAACTTCCTCCCTTGAGAGAGAGAAGAAAAAAATCCTGCTTCATTGTTGAATAACACCACAATTTCATGAAAGATGTTTTTGCCAAATATCCAAAGGAAAGAATCTTATTCAATTCTTTTGCTGGTTAGAGTATTTCTTTTTGAAAAATTAAAAATTATATAAGTTTCTGAAACTAAATCTAAAGATTATTCAGTGTAAAATATAGTACATGGGATTAAAAAAATTTTGATATAAGAGCATGAAAAGAAAATTTGAAATTGCTAAGGGATAGTCTAGAGTGAAAGAGAGAAGCACTGGTTACACAAAATATATTAGAGTTTTGTATTTGTAGTTATAGAGGGATCCTTGTAATGTGGGGTCCAATGCATTTGTCAAAGTCGGTGGGAGTTTCTTAGAAGAGAAAAATGTCCCATAATGATGTCCTGTGTATGTATAATCCTTCCAGTACTTTGCAAGTGCTTTTGTATCTTCCGTATCAGTTTATCCTCACCATTCTTGAAATGAGTAAGGTGAGTTTTATTTCTAATGGATAGATAAAGGCATAGAAGCCTAAAGCATTTAAATAATGAGCTCAAGGTTCGTAGCAAACCAGTGACAAAACAGGAATCTGTATGTTCTGATTCTCAGTTCAATGTTCATTCCGTGTCCTTATATTTGTTCTCTTTATGTTAAGGAGATGGAGTGGCAGCTACGTGCGCTCAGTGAAATAGACCAAATAATGATCACTGATGGTTGTGCAAGGAGTAAAAAGAGATAAGAAAGTGCACACACACACATACACACATGTACACACAAGATTATAATTGAACCTCTTCACAATTAAAAACTTCTGCTTTGCAAAGTTAGCGTTAAGCAAAGAAAAATATAAGCTATTGACTGAAAGAAAATATTGGCAAATAGAAAGAACTGATTTCCAGAATATATAAATGCTCTGCAAATTGGATAATAAGAAAATATTCAAGGAAATTAAACATGGAAAATATTTGAACAGAGACTTCATCCAAAAATATGGATGGAAAGTAAGTCTACACGATGTTAGCCTTTTTCTTTAGTTATCAGGAAAATGCAAATTAAAGTCACAATGAGATCTTGCTACACACCTAAAACAGAGGCTAAAATAAAAAATATCGGATAATACCAGGAGCTGATGAGAACATATCACCACTGGGAATTCTCACATATTGCTCGTGGGAATGCAAAATATTCATCCATTTGGAAATTTCGTATAAGTAACTCTACAACACAGAAATGCCACTCGTAGATATTGACTCAAGAGAAATGAAAATTACGATCGCACAAAAGCCTCTACCTGAATGTTTATAGTAACTTGATATCAAAATTTCTCTAAATGTAAACAACTCAAATGCACTTTAAGTAATAATGGGTAAACATACTGTGGCATATCCATGTAAAGGAATACTATTCCACAATAAAAGGGAGTAAAGAACATGCAACATCGTGGATGGATCTCAAATGCATTCTGCTAAATTAAAAAAAAGCCGGACTTAAAAGACTGCATGCTATTAGTTCCATTTACATGATATTCTGGAAAAGATCAATAGTTGCCAGGGACTGAAAGTAGAAGGAGAGATTGCTAAGGGGTTTAAGGACATTTTGAAGGAGGTAGAACAGTTCTACGTCTTGATTCTGGTAGCAGTTACATTATTTGTAACCTGATGTATCACACTCATAGAACTGCACATCAAAAATGGTCAATGTTGTCAGTAAATTGTGCCACATTTTTATAGAAAAAGGAATATAAATACATGAAATCCAATTGAAACCAAAAATCGTGATGTCTAGTTGATGTCAAAAGAAAAAAATATTCCAGGCAATAAGAAACACATAAATTGTCCAAAGTTTCTCATATTTGATAATAAACTTACATTGTCAGCTGACACTTTTAATTACTATCTTTAAAAGTAAAAATTCAAGGACATCTGATTTGTTGGAGTCCATTATTCAACTTTAAAAACTACATATTATGATAAATTAAGAATGAAATTGGATCATGAGTGATCTAAATAGTATAATTTTTTATTATATTTTTAAATGAAATAATTCACTGAAAATGCCTTTACTTACTAATTTATTCAGCAATATGGAAATAATCTGAATAATTAACCCCCAGGATATAAACCCCAAAACATTCACTCAGCAAAGGTAAATAAAAGACAAAAACCATTACCTTTGCAGGCCATTCTTCAGTTGGCCAACAGGTATTGATGTTCCATGAGCTCTTAAGAATCTTGTCAGCTTCAGTCCTTAGTATTGTCTGTGATTATTGCTTATTTGCCTTAAGTATCTGATATGTATTTGACTTGGCACCAACATGATAGGTTTGCCTTCAGAATCCTATCAGTCTTTCTTCGTATTTCAAGTCTAGTAGCTTTCGTGATCTAGTTAACCCACTGGACAAAAGTCTAATCATTTTGCAAAATCTACTTTCCTCTTTGGTTTTGATACAGTCTCTGCTCTCTTGTTGAAAATGCTAAGACCTGTGTTTAGTAAACAGTCATGCTTTTTTCCCACAAGGTAGAGAAGCACTGCTTTGTATTTGGGCAATCAGATTTTAAAAATAAAAATGGGAGAATCAACAAAGTACAAATTAAAGTAACCTTGAAATACCATTCTCACACCTACTAAAATAACAACTATAAACAAATCAACAACAATAGTTCTCAGTTCTGCTAATGATATGATGAAAGTGGTACATTTTTTTTTTTTGCTAAAATGGCCTTATACATTTCTAAACTTATTTGTGGTAACAAAATGGAAGTACATTATGAGATCTTAAAAATGTACATTTTGATTAAATAAGTCTCCATTTAGGATTTTTTCCAAAGGAAATACTTTGATGGGGAAAAACTGATGCCTGACCCATATATTATCCCAGAATGAGTTAAAATAGCATTAAAATAGAAAGCTAATTAAATGTACACCATTAGGGGAATTGATAAAAAAGAAAAGAAATTTAGTGGAATACGGACTGTGGGAACATCTCAGGTAGCAGGAGAATTAATTTTAGCTACCTGTGGTCAGCACTTATGTTTAAACATCCCTCGCCTCCTCCCCTTACCGCCCCTATAACAGTGCTAAGCACCTTTAACAAACTATATATTTCGTTTATTTTCTTCATTATCTGTCTCCTTTAACTAGAACAAAAGCCACCTTGTGAGTACAGAAATTCTTACCTATTTTCTTCACTGATGTATTTTTTTTCTCCTGTGCCTAGGGGGCAGGTCCTGGCATATAGCGGACACTAAATAAATATTCATTAAAAAATAACAACTATAGAAAAAAGAATAAAAAGATACTCAGTAAGGACTTTTAGCAGCCTCATTTTGATTCTGTTTTTGCTTTTTATGCAGCCATTTGCTTATTTGTTCATTCAGCAAATATTGACCAAGGCCTACTCTGAGTCAGACATCATAA
>CM053515.1:95813761-95833301 GCA_028627145.1 Eidolon dupreanum
TATATGAACTTAAAGGCACAAAGATTTGTGGCCATTTTGACCAAGAACTAGAAGATGCACACTCAGTGGTTCTGAGGTTATTGGTGTCTGGTAAATGTGTCGTCGGTAAAAGGTTACAGGTAATGGTCAGGTCTGTTATCTAATTATGCAGATAAATAGCAGGTAGGTTTTAGAAGTAATCAAAATATATATACGAGTTTTGCAGTAAATCTAAAATATGATGTTACAGCCATTGGCTGGAGTGCCCTCATTGGGCAAAGGGGAGTAGGGGCAGTGGGTATGAGAGAGACTTCTACACATGGCTAATCCTGGGGTCTCAGACCTCCACAAGCAGCCCTGCCATCTTCCCCTGCTGCACCTGCCACATGAGGTGCTCATCTACACAGTGTCTGCCCTGAACAATGCTGCCACCACTGGTTGTTTTTCACTCTCACAATGTCCCAGCCCCCACTTCCATGGTCCTTTGGCTGGCACAGTGGGGGACTCAACAAACAGACAAGCATGGGGGAAATAAAACACATCCTGTGCTAAAGGCGTTGCCTTTCCTTGTTTTTTTCAAAAGCTGCAACTTCACATTCAGTTTGGTTGCTCTTCAGGTGGTCTCTTGGGTGGAATGGATTGGTTGACAAAAGCGTGGACACTTGCTTGTCTAGAGATGAATGGCTTAGTTTCCAGAAGCCATTGACATTCTGCTGCGCAGGAGATTGCTTCCTCTTTGGTCTTTAATCTGTTAGTACGATTGCAAGTGAAGACTCACAGAGAATTGCATTACAAGCCATTTTTTGGTAGAACTCACATGTGATACATAGAGGCTGGATGTACATAAGCTGCGGACTCAGCCTTTTGTAAAATAAATTGATCCTTGATTAAAGGCCTGTGGGGGTGGGGAGGGGGTGGGAGCAGGAAGGGAAGGTAGGAGAGAGGTGAGCTGATAGAAATTCAGGGTTAGTCATTTGTCTAGTTAATGGAAAAGACAATAGCAATATTTGTAAGAATCTGTCTTAGCAAGCTACATACACACATGAAGGCATTGACCACACGAGTGAACTTTGCAGCAGATGCATTCCTAGTTGAACCTTAAGATGCCTGTGGCATTGGCTGCCCTTGACTGCAGCCTTGTGAGAGACTTTCAGTAGAAACTCTGGCTGAGCCACACCTGGTTTCCTGACCAACAGACACTGGGAGAAAATAAACATGTATTATTTTAAGTTGTTAAGTTCTGGGGTAATTTGTTACACAGAGATAGAAAACTCATATACCACCTAAGATTTGGGATAAGCATAACTTAAGCTAGGGGCTATGTCAGTTACAGCAAAGAGATTTCTGTTGATACAGGTAGACTCATGTTCAAACTATCCTCCCCAACCTTCCACCTCTCCACTCTTTCCTAGGCATGGATGTGGCCCATGACACTGGCTTGTTAGGCCAAATTTCAGTTTCCTCAGGTTGAAATGAAAAAAATCATAGCCAACGTTTTTGATTGTAAAGACTTCTTTAGTTATACATGAATCTTACGATTTTTTTAAATTTTGTTTTGTTTTGTTTGTTAAGAAATTAGGCCTAATCATCACAGCAAATGGTATCCAAAGCTGATAACCAGTTAGGCCCAGATTGAATAACCTACTAATGTGAATGAGCCCCGTGATGATAGAAAAAATCCACGTTAAAGCATAAAGCTCCTGCTTAAAGAGACTTTGTTTGTTTGTTTGTTTCCACATCCCAATATGACAAATACTCTTGGGACTTACGATGGTCTGTGATCCTGAGGCTGTGGTAATAGTCACACCATTTACTTATTACTCTTTAGACTCAGATGGCAGCTCCAGGCCTCAGAGCTATGGAAAAATAAGTATGGACATCTGGCCAGAAAATGGCTCTCATGGCACCACAATGCTGGCTGGCTCTGGCATCTGCTTTTTTTTTTTTTTTTTTTTTTTTTTGGTATAAATGATGCTTTTTTTTTTCTTTCTTGAGGGTGAGAAGACTGGCAGTCTACTTAATTTTATAAACTTAGTCCAGAATACTGCTGTTCTTTAGAAATATAATGCAAGCCACAAATACTAGCAGCTGACATTACTAGTAACAATATATTTTATTTAACCCAGTATATCTAATGTTTTATCACTTCAACATGCAATCCATATAAAACTCAGTTACTAAGATACTCTACTTTTTTTTTTTCCACACGAAATCTTCAAAATCCAGCAAGGATTTTCTTACACCGATGGCACGTCTTATTCACACTAGCCACATTCTAAGTGCTCAAGAGCCACACGGGGCTGGTGGCCACTGTACTGGACAGGGCTGGTCTGGAATGTGCAGAGCAGCCCCCACTTCCCTGGCTAGCTGCTTAGGACTCACCTTCAGGCCCCTCCATGGTCTCCTCGTGAACTGCCATGTTCTTTCTGCCCCACGGGCTTCCTGCTCTGTGCCCTCCTCCTCCGTCAGCTTGTCTCATTTCCCTGCTTCCTCAGACTGTATCATCTGGCTACAAATGGGGATGATAATTCAACAGCAGGTTCTTGGGCTGCTCCTCTAAAGATCCCTTTTGAAACAGGAAATACAATAGGATATAGATTATGGCAACATGCAAACCCTTCATCGATTATCCATGACATCTGCCATCTCCCTTCTGCCATTTGAGGTAACTACGTTATTGCAAAAAAAAAAAAAAATCTTATTTTAATTATAATTGAATCAGAAGATGCATCCACGATGCAGAGTGCTTTGGCATGTTCTGTGGATTTAATTTTTGTACAAATAGTGGAGCAAATACTGTAGAGAAGAAGGGGGCTTCTTCATTTCTTCATGAATTCAGTCATTCAGAAGATACGGAGTGCTTGCTGTGTGGAGGCATCGTGTTTGTTGGGGGACACAAAGTTATATGAACCGCGGTCCCTGCTCTTGGGAAACGCACAGCCTCAAAGAGGAGATGAGCCTGGAAGAGATGCCCAGCGTGGCGAGGTGTCTCCGCGAGGGCTCTGACTTGGCACGACCAGAGACACCCTGAAGGAGGTGAAATGGCACTAAATATGGGAGGCATGGGTGGGACTGGGATGTGTCACCAAGGATGAGAAGGAAGAGGCGGGGAGATTATTTCAGATGGAGACTGGCATGATTCTATGACAGCGAGGTAAAACCGTACACTGAAAATGTGTGCAAAGATACAATCTCTTGGACGGGCTGGCATGGACAGGGAGAAGGCGCGAGGCCCTGTGGGCAGTGAGGGTGCACGTTCAGACCGAGCTGCAACGTGGTGGGGTTTTTGTGCTGCGCAGGGGACTGTGGCATTTTCTGGGCTGGGTGGAGCCATGGAAGATTCTAAGCAGGACCATAAGAGGGTCATAGCTGTGCTTTTGGGGAATGGAACTGATAGGTGTGTGCGTTTGTGCACAGGTGTCGGGGGGCAGGAGGGTGGGGGTGGACTCTGAACCATTTGTCTCTCATGGGAACAAACAATATTAAAGTAATGGGTTTATGCAGTTTTTGACCTTTAAAAAATGGTATTTTCAGCAAACTTCCTCTTCCCCACCTTGCCCTTGTTAAATATTTCATCTCAACTGGAAAATACCCACAACAATGTTTATTTATTTTTTATTTTTTTTTTATGGTTTTAGCCTCTCAGTAATAAACCAAACAAACAGTGGGGAGCTTTAAAGGGCCTTTCAGCTGAGAAAGATGAAAGCCGATGCCTCTGGTTTCGATTATTGTTAGAAAGCGCGAGTCCATTTCTTCTGGAAGTTCTGCGAGGGACAGGGAGCAGGAGGGGGGCTGGTGCCGTGACCACCCCGTCCTCGACCTGGCATTTCAGTAGTGTTTCTTACTTGTCTGGGGTTTATACGTGCGCCCCAGAATCTCATTATCTGAAGCAGGATCCAGCTTCCTCGCTTGCCTCTAGAACCCTCTTGTTTGTCAACCCCAGTAAGAGAGATGAAGAAATAGGAATTCATTTTTTTTTTTTTCACAAAACTGTTGAGAAAACAGCAGTGCCTTATGGCTTAATATCCTAGGCGCAGCAACAAAGTTACCTCCAGTCTGGAGGGCATGGTCTCTTAATGTAGCTCTTTGCTTAGACCACTGGCTTAAGCTGCATCTATCACTGTGACTTTAAATTGCCCAGAGGTCCCATTAATAGCAACAAACAAACATGCAACCCTTGTCTGCTGACATCGTTCTTTCCATGAGTCTTTGCTCATTTCATTTCTCCCACCTGGAAAATCCTGCTGATTAATTTGTTCAGACATTTTTAAAAATTTTCAGCCAATATTTAATGAGAATGTACTGTGTGCTAGAGCCTAAGGACTCAGAGATACATAAGATGCAGTCTTTCGGGAGCTCATGGGTAAGAACACAGGCATTAAAATAACTTGTGGCAAGTGCTGGGATTGGCATTATCTTCAAGGCTAAGTGGACGCTCAGCCGGGGCCGTGAGGTCACGGAGCCTTCTTGGAGGAGAGGATGTCTTCTTCCTGATTGGTGGCCTATGAGCTAACCTTCCTGATTGGTTGCCACGAGCCTCCCACACTGGGCACATTGCTGACTTGGCACCTCCTTCCTCTGAGCATCACTACTTGCCCCTCACGTGCTTTTCCTTGTTGTGTTTACTTCTTACATTCTCGTCTGTCTCTTTATTAGAACAAACAAAGTCATGGGTTTATGTACACTTTGACTTTTTAAAGAAAATAATCTCAAGTTTTCTTATCACCCAGGTCATTGTTAAATATTTTATTCCACCTGGGTAGCACCTGATATCAGTAGAGGTAGAGTTCATCAAGACGGAGAGTAAATGAGCTCATTCCTTCATTCTTTCATGTAAACACCTGTATGTTTTATGGTATTAAATCATGAACAAACAAATTGTAGTACTTCCCCTCATAAAGCTTACATGGCAGAGGTAGTATAAGCCAACAGATAAAATACAAAAGCAAACAAAACGTGATGAGAAGCACTATGAACCAAAATAATAAAAAATGAAGTTTTGGGGGAGATGGACCTGTAATTTCTTTTCTCTTGTACATTGCTTGTTTGCACAAATGTCTACACTGGCCACCTCCACTGTCCACAGGGTAGACTTGGTGCTGATGGATATGCAGTTCATGGGTTTATAGGAGAAACTCTGGGGCAGATGGGCTGGTAGTGGGCACAGGCTCGGATCCATTCTCAGGGAGGCTTTGCTGAGTTGACATCAGCTCTCGATGGTGTCCCGAAGCAGGCACATAGGCATCTGGAACCCCGTGAGTGTCCTCCGAGGGCACACGTCTCGCTTCCTTGGAGCCCTACTCCCTTTCCTGTGGAGTATGCTGAGACATCCTGAGGCTTCCCCTGTGTTTCCCTTATGAGCACAGTATGCCCGGGCTAAATTTGGGGCCATTAGATACTCCAGTGCAAAAAAAGTGTGCAAGTCAGCTTTAATTTCTGACAGTTTCCTAAGGTGATGTAAACTAAAAGTTGAAGCTAAATGCTTCGAAAGAGGGTATAACTGGGTGCTGGGGTGAGAAGGACTTAATACAGGATGATGAAGCAAGGCCTGGCCACTGTCAGGATGACCAGAGCCTGGTTTTAAATGGGTTTCTTTCCCTCTCCCTGAGTGATGGGCAGAGAGAACCAGCTAGGCCACTTGCTTGGTGCATTTCGGATAAAGAACCACCAGAATGTCTTACCATTTTAAATCAATTTATGATCCCATGTGTCATAAGACAATTTTTTTTCCAGTTTTACTGAGATATAATTGGCATATAACATTGTATTAGTTTAAGGTATATAGCATAATGATTGATACATGCATATATTGTGAAATGATCACCATTACACATGTTTTTCTTGTCATGAGAATTTTTAAGATCTCTCTTAGCAACTTTCAAATATACAAAACAGTATCGTTAATTATAGCCACACCATACCTCCCCAGGACTTATTGATCTTATAATGGGAAGTCTGTACCTTTTGACCTCTTTTACCCCTTTGAAGTTTGTTTAAAGTGAGACTCAAAATGTCCCTTGTCCTTTTTCTTATTTTTTAATTAAAGAAATTTTCAACTATAGTTGGCATTCAATTTATTTTGGATTAGTTTCAGCTGTACAGCATAGTAGTTAGACATTTATTTATATAACTTACACAGTGACCTCCCTGATAAATCTAGTGCCCGCCTGGCACCATACACAGATATTACAATATCTCCGACTATATCCCCTGCACTGTGCTTCACATCCCCATGACTATTTTGTAATTACCCATTTGTACTTCTTAATCCCTTCACCTTTTTCTCCCAGCCCCCCAACCTCCCTCCCATCTGGCAACCATCAGTTTGTCCTCTGTATCTATGAGCCTGTTTCTGCTTTGTTTGTTTATTTATTTCCTCGTCCTTTTCCATATAGCTAAAAAGCTTTTGCGGGAAGGTGTGAAGCTTGAGGAAACAGCAGGACTTGCAGAGTTGTCCCACAGTCAGAGGCTGCAAGAGAGCAAGACACTGTCTGTGGCGACGCGCACAACCTCCCGGCTTCTCTCGGGACCCCAGCCAGAGTCCTCCTGGACAAGGCCCAGATGGAGTGGCCTGACCAGCTGGCACAGCAGTCGGCCTTTCTTGTGTGTTAGATGTGAGATGTGTTCAGTGAACCATCTGACAACCAACCAACATGCTTTAATTGGCGCCTGCTGTGTGCCCTGCCCCAGCAAGATCACCACAGAGTTAGATGGTTCGAGGGGAGAGACAGAGGCGCCACACTCGATGCAGGTGATGCAGCCCAGAGGCCTCCCTGATGGCCGTGCACGTGGCCAGCCCCAGTAACTGCTTATCACCTTTTGGTGTGAAATAAGCATTGCTAGGGGTGCTTATGAGGATGGATTCTTGGATGCCACCCTGTGAGATGCTGATTTATTGGGTCTGGGTTGGAGTCTTGAAATCTGAATTCTTGGCAAGCACTCCGGGATATTATATTGTAGATAAGGCAAGTTTATGAAGCTCTGCCTTCATGCAGCTCAACCCAGTCTTTTATTTGTTTTTTAAAATCTACCAGGAATTTTACTTCTATTTTTAAAACCGCTTTCTTGAGATTTGATTGACGTAAAAATAGCTATATGTATATAATGGATACAACTCCATGAGTTTACGGATAAATACATATGTATACATATGTATACCTGTAAAACCATCACCACCATCACGGTCATAAACATATATATCACCTCCCCAAATTTCTTTCTACCCCCATTATTATTATTATTTATTATTATTATTATTATTATTATTAATTATTTTGTGGTAAGAACATTTAATACAAGATCTATCCTCTTAGCAAATTTTAAGTATTCAATTCAGTATTGTTAGCTATAGGCACTATACTATATAGTATATCAACAGTACTTATTTATATTACATTACTGAAACTTTGTACCCTGTAACTGTCACCTCCCCGTTTGCTCCTTCTTCTAGCCCTTGCAAACACCATTCTAGTCTTCTGCTTCGATGAGTTTGATTATTTTAGACTTTACGTATTGGTGAGATCTTTCATGGTACAGGGTATATGAGCAAGGCTGCTGAAATCAGTTTTGTACAGAGTCTAGTCTTTCTCTGGGCCTCATGCACCTGTCCAGCCCTAAAACCCTCTACTTCTGACCACTCTGAGGGAATTCAGTAAGTGTTGACCAAAAAAGGCCTCTGGAAGATACCCTCTCCCCCACCCCCTGACACAGAACAAATGTCACTCAAAAGAGATAAGTGTGTATGTGTGCGGGGGGGAGGGGGGAGATTTATCGAAATTCCACAGTCATTACTACTGTGATTACCAATATTTAAAATTGTAATAATTTTCTGAGAGCTTCTATATGTCATGAGTTCTTCTAAACTCTTTGCCTTATTACCTTCTTTAATTCTAACAACCAAACTTTGAGGTCTGTACTACCACCAATCTCATTTTACAGATGAGGAAGCAAAGAGAGAAAGAGCTTAAGTAACCTGCCTGGGTCACACACCTGATAGACGCACAGACTGTGCCTAAGGGACTCCCATGCAGAGCCTCCTAAAGCATGAGTGACTCAGGACTGGGACAGAGAATGTTTTCTATTTCTGGACTTTCATTTTCTCATTCATAAAATAAGGATTCAGGATTATATGACCTCTGAGTAGGGCTATATTTGTGGGTGTGCAACTTGTACAGCCAAACAGCTCATGAAGGGCCTCAGGCTCAATTTCACGCTCTGTTGTTACCATCTTAAAATTTTTAATAATGTTTTCACAAGGAGCCCCATGTTTTCATAATTTCTTTAAACTTTGCAAAGTAGGAAGCTGATCTTGTCTCTCAAAGGCCATACTTGTTGTTACAATGGATTTTTTTTTTCCTCACCTCCCTTCTAGATCCTGAATGATTTCCTGAACATACTTGGTCACCAAATCACCTTCTGCAGTGGTGATGGGGCAAGGGACTGACCTGAACTTTTATGGTGAGTGGAGTTTCTGGGCTGGTGGTGAGTGCCCACGGTGTATCTGCAGAGGTCTCTTATGGAGCAGAGCACATGGAGAGCTCTTGGTGGCAAAGGGTGGCGTGCCCTGTCAGCTACAACCAGCTCTTGGTAATAGCCCCAGCTCCAGGCAGCCTAAGTCTTTGTGAGTTTTATCACTACATAGACCATTGACAGCATGTTAGCAATCTCCTCGTGCAGAAGGGGGATGAAGATTCAGGGAGAAGTTGAAGTTAATGAATTCATTTCTCTCTAACAGGCTTTTTGGGCCTTTGTTTGACCACCCCTCACCCATTTTTTGACATGTGCCCACCCCCATCACTCCTGAGTCCCAGGAGTTTGTCCCCATGCTTGGAGCCTGAAACAAGCTTTTGAAAACATTGGTTTCTTCCTGACAATATCTAGTGTTATTACACGCACAGAGTGTACAATTCTCTTACACTCACTGTCTGAAAGGTTTGGCTCAGGAGCATGAAGGAAACGTTTATTGAGTGCTTATCATGTGACCTCCTTACTCTCTTCCCCCTTGCTCCTCCTCTGAGTAAAGTCCTAGTCTCACTTAACTTCTAAGGAAAAAATAAAAAATTAAAAGGCACTTAGCAGGGTTAATGACTTAGATTCCTATCAGTTCCAGAAGAAAAAATTCAGACACAGATGATCCATCCGAAATGTAGGATAAAAGGTTCATTCTTCACACCCTGACGCTTATGGGCAGAGCAAAGATAAGCCATGAAGAGAGTGTCAGTGTGTGCCTGTGTGTGAATGTGGGCTGTGTGTGTGTGTAGACTGGGAATGCAAAGAAAGGTAACACATGTTTTTTTTTCTTTTTGCCCCAAGGGAGGCATTTTCCCTATTCCTTTCTCCTTTTCCCCTTCCAACTTCTAGATTTTACAGGTTATGTTTTGAACCCTCATCTAAGGTTAGTCATCGCTTTCTCCAAGAAACCTGTCAGTACCCCATCCCAGGTGTTGGTTAGATGTTTACTTTTATGCCCCCGAGCTCTCATACCTAGTCTACCAGTGCCCGTGCCACCTTGACTGCCATTGTTTATCTACTCGCATGTAACTCATGGGCTGTGACATCCATACAGGCTGGCAGTGGGGCTGGCTTGCTTACTGTTACTACCCTAGTAAATGTTAGTAAATATTTGTTAAAAGAATGAATTTATAGCATGAGGAGGAGCTACAAATGGCAGGAACTGAGTCCTGGGGTCTTAAATGTCAAGACAGGCGTCTTGCATGGGTGAGTGTAGCTCTATAGGCAGGGTCCAGCCAGGATAGGCTATAACAAGTCTACATTTCTTGAACACTTACCAGGTGCCCCATGCAAAGGACTTCACTTGCATCATCCTATTTAATTGGACAACAGCTGGACAAAGTGGGTTATGATTAAGGTTTTATGGAGAAGATAAGTGAAACTTGAACTTTGAAAGGTTGGTCAGGCATGGAAAACAGAGAAGCGCTTTCCATTCATAGAGAACAAACTGAGCTCGATCCCCGAGCTGTGAAATGGGCTCAGGAGAGTGTCTGTGTCTGCAGCACAATGCAGAGTAGCTGAGATGGGTTGACGATACTGAGCTTTACCTGAGCCCTGTGCTTCTGGCTGTCAGAAAGTCCCCCTCCTCTCCTGTGTTCCAAGAAAAGCTAATCACAAAAACCACTGTGATCTTGAATTTTCCTAACTAGATCCATCAATTCTTCCTCATGAATTTCATTAGGCTTGCACATTCTCCCTTGTTTACCTGCCTCAGTGAAACTGGAGGACCCTTCCTTTTCTCTGGTACGTTCCTCCTTTGTGGAGATTCTTCCTATTGCAATAGCCTGAGGAACATCATCTCCTCTATTGTCTGGTCCATTTTATCTTGCACAGGGGCTATATCTGGCAGGAAGCCAAGGTCAGGGGCTTGGAATCGATCCCGTAGGCATAAGAGGCCAATGATGTGGCTGAAGGGTTTTTAAGAGAGGAATGGCAAAGTCAGAAATGCATTATAGAAAGATCACCCAGCTTTCTGTATGTGAGAAGAGTTAGAGAATTTACTAAAGACAAAGACATTTCATATTCTGATAAGGAAAGATGGGGCTCTGAGCTAGGGTTGGGTCAGTTACGGGTGATATGTCAAGGATGGTATTCCTTGGGACATACATGGTACCTGTGTGTGAGGCCAGGGGAAGGATTGAGGAAGGCTTCTTGGCCTGTGTAGGAATATGTGTCTGGTGATGCTAATTCATTGGCACTGTCAGCCATCATGAGAGAGGTAGTCCTGAATCTGGGTCATGGATGGTGAGCAGCACGGAAAGCCACAGACACAGGCCAACTGCATGTAGAAGGTTAAAAGAGGTTGTGAGCGCACCATGAGAAGCAGAACTCAGAGGCTGATGCCTGCAAGACTCCACAATGTTCTTATAAATGGAAGTGGGGGAGGGGACTTAAGGTATATATGACCTTCCTCCATCTAATTGGGCCACTGTTTTATTTTTTATTGAACTGCTATTTTACTTCCATGTGAGAAGAGATCCTCTAACCCGAATCACTTCAAGGAAGATGGAGGAGGTGGGCATCAAGGCTCTCAAAGAGATAGCCACTGTAGCTTTCATTCGCTCTCTCCTCTGGTCTGTTGTTAGTTAGCGATAATCGAGCCTGAGTGGAGACCTGGGTTCTGGGCCCCCTAAGCCTCTCAGCTGAAAATCAACACTAAGGAAATGCAGGTATTTTGTGACAGTCAAGGGGACAGTTGTTTCTGTGGTAGATGCCACACTTGGAGGCAGTGGATGATTCCAGTGCTAATTCCTCAGGGAGGAAGGCACCTTTGTTGTATGTCTTCACAAGGCTGTGCTCAGGCTGGAGTTGTGAATTGTAGACAACCTGGTGAAATGTTCTTCTCAGTTCTGCTCCAGATATCTGTGTTTTTCACACATTAATACCATTTTCAGGCTTTCCCCACCCCTGGTTTTTGAAAGCTTAATGCAGACGTAAGCACTCCCCAGGTTTTTCAGGGAGACACGTTACACCAACATAATTATAGCGATGATGATTCATGTTGTCACAGTATCATGAACCTGGGCCCACAGAACAGTCTCCACATCAAACTCTGATTTAATCTGCCCTCTGCACGGTGGCTGCCCGGGGATGCGGCAAGGCTGCACTGCCGCTGGGGACCCCTCCATGCCAGTGCCTTCAGGATGACTCATACACTGGGAGCTTCCTGCTTGCTTCTGAGCCCAGTCTTCTGCCTTGGTACCCAGACCAGCAGGCTGACTGTTTGCTGCATGTTATCACCTGGATTTTCCATGGAAACCACAGAGCCCACATTCTCAGTATGGGATCAGCCATCTTTCCTGGCCTTCTATTTGTTTCCTTCCAAACTGCAATTATTCATATGTCAGAAGGGACAGATTTCCAGGGAAGTGATGCTAAAGGATGAAGAGATATTAACCAGGCAAACCCTACAGAAGGTGATTGAGCCTGTGAATAGGTCTGTAGTTTGGCAAAGGGCTTTTTCCTGGGTCTTGTGTGGATGGCCAAACTAGATAGCAGGATTGTTCAAGATCTCCTCCTACTTGGAGAATGAACATACAACAGACAGTGCTAATGCTGGGGTATTGTATGTGTCATCATAATTCGTCCCTCTTCCTTTCCCCTTTCCTCTCTATATTTTAATTCTTCAATGGAAACTTATGAAAGTCTGAGTCTTGACTTCCCATTAGCAAACTTCATAATCTTTAAAATAGTCTCTCGTATAAATAACTGGAGAATGATGATTTTCCCAAAGCAATATCCACATCAGTGACCAAATGCTATAAAGCGACAGACCTCCTAAGGAGATTGTGTGTACCCTGGAGATACAAAGAGCAAGGGAGAAGTTGGGGTTGGGGAAAAAGTAAGATGACTTACAAAGGGCTTATTTTTATTTAGCAGTTCCTCTTTCTTTCAGAACTTCGTTTTGGGATTTATAGGGTGTTGGTCCATGGCAGGGGAGCTAGCAGAAGCTACTCTAGGATTTAATTGCTACTCAGTGAAGCCACTGAGGACAGTAGCTTCTGATATTGTAGAGGGAGGTGATGTGTACTTGGTGGGGATGGTAAGTAAGGGGATTGGTTAGAAAGTAGAAATTTGTGTGGGACAAAGAATATTTTTTTAAATGTGGATGAAGTACATTCATAAGGAAATATGGTCGGCTTTCTGTCTCTTACATGTTCCCAAAGTGATTATGATCATTTGAATGATGACAGGTGTCCCATGGCATTCAATCCATGCTCCCAGGTCTCCCTGCACAAGATCATGAGATTTTCTTCCTTTGTGCATGTTACAAAGCTACACTGTCTACTAATCCAGGGCCAAGTGGCCAGGAGATTGTGTGCAGAAGTGGAGGAGTGTGTGTGTGTGTGTGCGCACATGCAACTGTGCTTTCGTATGAGTCTGTGTGTGTGAATGAGTTGGTTGGACATGTGTGTGCATCAGTGTGGAAGTGTGAGTTGTGTTCTTGTGTGAATACATTTGCAAGGTGTTTTTCAAGTGAAAATCCATTTCTTTATAAAAATAGAATTGCTTTTCTAAGACAGAAATGCTGAGTAAGTAGATGGATGGCTCTGAGTTTTAGAAGAAGCTTTCCAGAAATTGGTGCAAGGAACTCGCTAATGGTACTGGGAGATAGAAGGGGAGACGCACAGACCACACCGCGTTTTGCATTTCAGCCTCTGTGGATCCTCTCTCCCTGCCTATGCATATTTAAAATTTCTTTCAATATATAAATAGGATAATTCTCTCTCTTCATCCCCACCAGAGTTCATTTAACAGGCACAAAAAGAATTGCACATTCAGGCCTGTCTTTTCCTGCTTCCTGTTTTTACTATTTATTGGTTTTTCTCATCTTTTTTTTTCCCCCTCCCGTGTTGCTTCTCTTGGATTAAACTGTGTTTCAGGATTTACTGGAGGGAGAAATGCCATTTCTTCTAATCAAAGCTGAGCCTGAGGGAGGTGATCTCCAGGCTGCTCTGTTCTTTGGCACCATCCCAGACCTTCCAGAATGAATAGAAAGCCCTGGGCCTTAGACAGTCTGGCTTTTACAACCTTCCTTTAATGCCACCTTTTCCTATTCTTCTTGACAATTACCCATTTGCCTTTTGAATGAAGCCCTGGCACTCCCCAATGTTCCAGAGACACAATTGGAAGATGAATTCTTTTTTGTTAAATTTATTTTTTAATTACGGTTGACATACATACAATATTATATTAGTTTCAGGTATACAACATAGTGATTAGACATTTATATACCTTATGAAATGTTCACCCCAATAAGCCTAGTACCCATCTGACACCATATATAGTTATTACAAGATTATTGATTATATTCCCTATGTTGCACTTTACATCCCTATGACTTTTTATAACTGGCAACCTGTTCTTATTAATCCCTTCACCTCTTTCACCCATTTCCCTGCCGCCAGCCCCATCTGGTGACCATCAGTTTGTTCTTTGTGTCTACGTGTTTCTCTCTGTTTTGTTGGTTCTTTTTTTCTTCTTTTTTAGATTCCACATATAAATGAAATTATATTGTATCTGTCTTTCTCTGTCTGGCTTATTTCACTTAGCATCATACCCTCAAGGTCCATCCATGGCACCACAAATGTTAAGATTTCAGTTCTTTTTATGGCTGAGTAATGTTCCATTGTATGCATATATGTACCACATCTTCTTTATTCAATTGTCTATCAATGGACACTTTGGTAACTCTACGCAGCAAGGCTATCGCTTAGAATAGAAGAAGAGATGGAGTTTCCCAGATAGGAAAAAGCTAAAGGAGTTCTTCACCATTAAACCACTATTACAAGAAATGTTAAAGAGACTTCTTTAAGAAGAAAAGGTTAAAAGACAAAAGTAAGAAGATCATGTATAATTACGACAATAAATTAAGTATACACATAAACACACACAAAAAGAAGTAAAAATGACAAAAACGTAAACGTGGGGGAGAAAGTAAAAATTGTAGTAATTTTAGAATGTGATTGAATGTGACCATTAACTTAAAACAGACTGCTGTTAACATAGCTTGGCATATATGAAACATGCATGGTAACCACTAACCAAAAAATGATTAACATATATGCAACGAGTGAAGAGGAAGGAATCCAAACATAACGCTATAGAAAGTCATCAATATACAAGAGAAGAGAGCAAGAGAATAAGAAAGAAACAGAGAAAAACTACAAAAACAATCAGAAAACAATAAAATGGAAATATCTACATACCTATCAATAATTATTTTCAATGTAAATGGACTAAATGCTCAATCAAAAGACATAAGGTGGTTAAATGAATAAAAACAAGACCCATGCATTCGCTTCCTGCAAGGGACCCACTTCAGGTCGAGAAAAACACACACTGAAAGTGAAAGGATGGAAAAAAAAAGATATCTATCTCCTGGAAGTAGAAACAGAGAAAAAAAGCTACTGTAGTAATACTTATATCAGACAAAATAGACCGTAAAACAAAATAGTCTGTACAAAAGGTTATAGCAGGAGACAAAGAAGGGCATTCATAATGGTGAAAGGATCACACCAACAAGAGGATACAACTCTTGTAAATACTTATGGACCCTGTGCATGAGCACTTAAACATATAAAGCCAATATCCAATATTGACAGACACAAAGAGAGAGATTGGCTTGACGACAGTGATGGGGTGGTGCGGCGGGGGGCGGACTTTAATGCTCCATTGACATCAATGGATAAATCATCCAGACAGAAGATCAACAAGGAGACAGTGGCCTTAAATGACACAGCAGACCAGATGAACTTAATTCATATTTTTGGGACATTTTACCCCAAAGCAGAAGAATATATGTTCTTTTTAAGTGCATAGTTTAGGCCATTCCACTGGGCATCCTGAAACACAGACCTATACTGGGATCTTAAACACTCCAAAAATCTTCATTTTTTCCTTTATTTCAAATGCGGGAGAATCTGAAACTAGTGCCAGCTATTTCTCAAGTGCTACAGCGGGCTCATTGACATGCGTTAGTTATGTGATTATTCCCATGTAAGAGCCATTGTCCTTCAAGACAGATCCCTGGTACCAAGTGAAGTGAAATGCGGCGGGGGGGGGGGAGCGGGTCTATGCATTCCCTGTGAATTCACTATCAGAGCTCAGGGACATTACCAAATCCCTGTGTCGATGTCGTCCTAGAAATAGGCTGGACCCTCCTGAGGAAGGGCATTTCCTAAGGGGGGTGGTGAGAGAGCAGGATCTGGTCACATGGTACCTGCCGTGTCTTTGTTTAGATGAGCCGTGGGTCAGAACCCTGTCGATTATGGTGAGGGAACTCCGGGCCTTAAATACCCTACACTGAATGAGGAGCAAGCCCGTGCTTCATTGCAGTACAGACCGTACTTTGCCCGAAGTTATTGCTTAAGAAATTCCATCCCGATTCCCCACACTAGCAAGCATCACGATACCGGAGACTTCCCCAGTAGAATGGATGTGTGGAATGGGCCACCCCGGGGAGCGCCACCATGCTAAGGGAAAGTGGCTGGTGGCATTTGGCTCCACTAGCTCACTGCTCAGCGATGTTGGCGCTCCAGCCCTTCCACATCCAGCTCCGCGAAACTGCAAAGGACAAAAGTCCTGTGCCTTCAGGGTCTCTAGAGTCTTCTTAAATGGTGTCTTCTATGCGCTTAAAAAGAGTAAATGGCGTCTACAAAGATCAAAAGGCCACTACACTTGAATGGCAGTGTAGACTGGGATGTTGGTTGCTGACCTTTTCAACATTCACACTTTCTGTTTTCGTTTTTGTTGTTGTTTGTTTGTTCGTTCGCTTTAGGAACTAGATGTAGTAGTAAAGAAAACGACTCTTGAGCTGAACTGCATGGGATCAAATGCCAGCTCTACCTCTTCCTAGTTGTGTGATCTTAGGCGGGTTACTTAACCTTTCCGTGCCTCAGTTTCTATATATGTAAAATGTGGACGACAGAAGAGCTGTTGTAAAGATTCGATGAGTTTGTCTGCCAAGAGCACTGAGAACTTTGCCTACAGCAGAAGCACTGTATAAGTGTTCACTCCTGTCATTGCAAGTCACCATTGCAGTTACAAGTGACATCTGGAAGGTGTGTTGAATAGCATGTCCTGCTTGAAAATATGATAATGGCTCTTGTGTTTGCAACTAGTATCTATTAATTAAGAAACCATCATTTGTGCTCTGTAATTATATTTATTAAACCCTAACTCCTATCATAACAATAATTAGTTCTTGCTAATTAAATTTATCAAATTCCCCCTGGATTCATATCTTAGGTAAATATTTAGTAGCCCTACACTAATTATTTTAATCAACATAGAGTGTATTTCAAATGACTACAAATAGTTCTAACTAATTAAATTGAGTACAAAATAATATCTTATGTAATAAATTTGCAGGTGCTAAAAAGAGTGTGGATGAGCCGCTGGATAATGTCTCAGCGACCCAACCACCCGACTTACTGATTGCAGCATTTCTAAAGCCTAACCAACACGTTAAGGAAAGTAGCCTGAGAAGTTTTCTTGTTCCTGTTTTGATTTATTTTCTACTGCCAATGTTTTGTGCACAGAATGAGCTCTGTGTGTGATTCAAGAACATACCATACGATTTGAAATTGGACCCATCGACACTAGTGATTAATTCAGGAGCAAGAAGCTGGCAGCAGCAGCTGTAAGACAAATCCCTGCTTAAAGTATCTGAAGGAAGAAAGGCAAATCAAGGTTCTCCTTCTGCAGGCTTGGTTTCCTCATCCTCAAACCACACTGCCAGTTCTACCTTACACTAGGAGGTCCTCCTGCTCTCACTGCTCCCAGCTCCTTCTTAACAAAGGAGATGGATCCTTAAATTGCAGCCGGCTGAGTGGCAGCCTGTTGCTAGGAAACTGTTAGATGAATGTATCATTTTTCATCATAAAAATGCTTCTGACCCATTCTTAGAAAGGCATGCACACTGAGTTGTGGCCTCATGTGGGACTGGCCTGTACTGACTGCCCATATCTTCTCTCTTCTGGGGTCATTGTGAAATAACTGGCTTCAGTTAATGGTGGTCACTCTGTGGCCACACGTAGAGTGGCCTGTGGCTTGTATTAGGGTTCTGTCCATGGCTGGAGTGAAGAAAGTGGCATCCATGGCTGGAATAGGGGTTTTGGTTTATGGCCGGGATTAGTGGAATGTTTAATTCACAACAGAGTTTCAGTACTCAGTCTGTGTTGAAAATTAGGGTTTAGGCTAGTGTGAAGTCCTGTTAGGGAGAGAACAGAAGAAAATGACTGTGGACACATTGGCAGTTAAATTATATTATCATAAAAAATAATAAAAAATCTCTACCTATAGAATAAAAACATTGAGTTCAAGTATCAGTCTTTACCTATAGAATAAAAATATTGAGTTCAAGTATCAGACAATCCATGTAGAAAACTAAATCTTTTCAAAATCATCTCCAGCCCTGTCTTGTAAAGGAAAGTGAATTATAAACAAGCAGCCAGCAGTAGATGCTCTGGGCGTGGTGTCTAGGATTACCCCGGTCTACCTGAGCTTCCGTTTTCATCAACTGGCTGGCAAGGAGGGGGTTGCATCCCTACGTTATATATTACATTCTGTCTTTGTGGAGGAAAAGTCTCGAGTGGGCCCGGGAAGGATCACAGGCGACATATTTGACAGCGGATCTGCACTTACGCCTCTCGGAGATGTGCACACGCACATGAGAAAATGCACGAGCTTTGTTTCCCCCTCTCATTAAGCTGTCATCCACTTTCGGTGCAGATCTATCTCTTGGTTCTGAATATCACTTCCCCCACTTCTAGCTCTCCTTGGAGTATTTGTGATCTCATGCAGCCATCTTTATGATAGATGAATCATTCCTATGGCAACCACAGTCATCGTGAATCCTCTGAGTGAGCTGGCAGGAGAAAACAGCTTTCAAAAGAACAGAGACCCTAAAGGAGACCCTGGGTAGTAAGGAAACCTGAGAACATTGAATTGATGAAGGTAGGATCAGATCATGTCAGGACTAGAAAGAATGAGGTGACTGAGTTCTAGAAAAGAAACTGATTTTGCTCAATATCCCACAGAGCTAGAACTCAGGCTCCTTTTATTTCTTGCACCATGATGTACAAGTAAATAAATGAGCACAGACTTGCCACGAGTCAACTGAAGGCAAATGGGTCATATAATAGAATTTTTATGTGTATTTTATTTGAATGATTGACTCAAATATGAAATTTGATTCAGAGAATCTAATGCTTTAGGAAGGACCAAGGCTGCATCTAGGCCTAAGACGTGTGTTTCTGAAAATCTCGTTCTCTTCTGTTCCATTACTTTTCCAGGGCATGTGCTAACTTGTGATGATGGTAGTGTTGGGGCCTCCAGCCAATGGAGGCAGCTCTGTAAATAGTGATGAGAGAGCCTCTCGGAGCTGGGATCCTAAAAGAGGGCATTAGGGACCCAGCCATACCCTTGCTGTGCATGGCAGAACATGCAGCTATGATTTACTTAATAGTGCCTTATGGATGGGGCATAGCACTAATTTTAGCTGAGGGAAGATCTGCCTGAATGGAGCTGAGACCAGGTCATAGATACCCATGGCTTTCTTCCTCTGTGGCCATCACAAGGGCATCCATTCACCTGTTGCTTACCTGTGAGTTCTGAAGAGTCACCATTGATACTGCAATTCTGTGCATGAAGATGCTCCCCCATCCCATTCTGGCCCAAATATGTTTAGGGAATCCTTTTTTTTTTTTGATAGAACAAAATGCCTTATTTTATGCTTTGAACAGTTTTTATCCCAGATTGTGACTGAATAGGAAGAAAGCTTAATTCTTCTGAAAGAATCCACCACAAAAGACTATGATGTGTATTAGAAGGGAGGCATTGCAGCTGTTCCATTTCTGTGCCTTGCACAGGGTTCTCCTGAGATGGCACCCTGAAGCCTGCCAATTGTGCTTTTCCTTTAGTAGATTATCCAACAGAGATCCAACCCCCTTGACGAACTGAGCACAGAACTACAGCATCTGAGCACATTTCTACTCATTCTGAGGAGAGTGAAGTTTAAACTGTTATTTTTCAATTCATTGTCATA
>CM053515.1:95833801-95870377 GCA_028627145.1 Eidolon dupreanum
CTTTTAAGACTTGGTGACCTGGGGACTTTCCAGCACGGGAGCAGAGTGGTGCCAAACACCAGCGTCCCCGGCCCTCACTTCTATCCTCTCACTAGTCTGTGTCCTGCAGCCCTGGGTTCCTCTTAGTCATAAATCTGACAGGAAATATCTCAGGAAACACAGACTCCTCCAGAGCCCTGCCTATAGCAGCGACACTGATTGGGACGAGGCGCCAGCCCACGTCTCAGCCCCTGAAAGGCTGGCTTCCTGTGAAAAAAAACCGCAGCACAGTAGCACATTATGTCCTTCATTAATGGAAAAAAAAAGACAACCTCATCAGTGATCCTAATGACATCCTTAACAATCACAGGGTGTGTGTTCGGCACTCATGCCTTCAGCAGGAACGTCAGATCCAGGAATATATTCACAGAGCTGTTAGTATTTTGACAGAGAACAAAATGAAAAGAAAAAAAAAAAAAGACCCCGTGTGCATCTTCATTTGCATCTGAAAAAAAAATCTCAGTAAAATATATGTACTTAATCTACATATAATATTCATATATTGGCTAGAATATTGAACCCGCTAACAAACCTATGCTCCTCTGAACTTTCTAAATAAATGGTTGGGTTTTGTGGACCCGAGATTAGAGATCCTCGATGCTCCTAAGCAGATGGTGCATTAATAATGGGGTATTGGGAGGATAGGCTTCCCAATTCCAGTGTATTCATTAATACACTTTAGACAGTTTAATTGCTTCCTGAAACACTAATTGAAAGAGGTTCATTTGCAAACGCCTAGGTTCTAATAATATAAATCTGGCACAGTGCCACAAAAGCCCCTTAAATACCATTGTAAGATGAATCGTGGCATTTAAATAAAGGCAGCTACATTTAAAAAATAAAATCAGTACAGTGAAATATAAGGCATACAATTTTTCAGAGTGGGGTAAAGAAAGCACAGGAGGTGCCGAATCCTTCCAATATTGGGGTTTGCGAACTACTCAGCGACATCACGCAAGGGGGCCTTGGGACTGTGAACATCTGTTACACTCTGTGACTTCAGCGGCACAAAGCGGAATGTTCTCGTTTACATAAAGTCATTTCCTAGAGGACTAGCTATGGAATCTGTTATTTCAAGAGAATATGTGACTAAATGTTGTTACACCTTTGAAGGAAGGATTTTTCCCCTTAGAATCATTCTGCCTACTGACCTTCCTTAAATTGTATTTCATGCTTTTATGGGCATATTGATTCTACACATGCTTCCCCAGTATTTACCAACCCAAACTCTCAACAGTTAGTCTAAGAATACATAAAATGTTTCCTTCCATGTGGAAAAAAAGTAAATACAGATTGATCACCTAGATTTTAGTAATTCTCAGTTTCTTTTGGTAGAGTAACTGTATTCAATTAATAAACACGGGCGCTGGGTGAATTGCTTATGGGCCAATGAAGATATGAGTAAACTATGAACTTGGTATTAGGTGGCGGTGGTCAGAAGTTCCAAACCTTCGACCGATGACTGAGACCTTTGATGTTTTCTATACTTACGTGAGGCAGGTGCAGGATGCTTTGCGTAAATTGTCATTGGACTAACTTTCAAGAGCTGAACTCAGTTTGGTGTCCAGGGTTGTTTTGGAGATAGTTGTAGTCTACTTAGAGGAAAGACAGGTGAGACCCCAGTACAAATGCAAAGCATGGCTTGCTATGCGATGGGCCAGGGAGCTGAGAGAGCACTTGCTCCTTTTCAAGCAGACAGGCGGCATTGACTGTTAAGGAGAAGGGCCTCCCAGGAGCCTTTGTGATAAGGCAAAGAACCTACTATGTGTCAGAAACTACTGGGCTTTTTAGGGGGGAAATTGTTTCCCTCAAAAAAAAAAAAAAAGAAAGAAAAAATAACTTGTTGCTTTTAAATGATTTCTCAGTCCTGTTGATCGTTCTCCTGGTGTGAATCTGCTCGCATTTCCGTTTTCAGTCCTACCTGTGGTAAAGATCTGCTGATTCCTGATAATATCTGTGTACTGAATGTACATGACTCCAGCTATACATATCAATCTCTGATTGTGCTTCTAAGTTATTCTTAACCCCTACCCCTCTCCCATCATACCCTTATCTCATTAGCCACTCCTTTTTGCCTGTCCCGTCTCCTTGGCTTCTAACTGGCTTTTCCATCTTCTATCTCATCCTCCCCTAATCCTTCCTTCACACAGTTTCCCAGGTGAAATTTGAAGTCTGACCACACCACTCTCCTGCTTAAAATCTACAGGATAAAGTTCAAATGTTTTAGAAAGGTGCTCTTCCTTCATAGCTGTCCAGATGTCTCCCCCGGTAGAGCTCTGATCTTCACTCCAGATGAGATTACTTTCTCCTATTGGCCTCCATAGAGGCTTTTGAGTTTCTCTGCTATAATGGGAGACACAGCTTATAATTACTTGTTTATTTGTCTATCTCCCTAACAGTCGGCACTTGGAGGCAAAACCCCGGTTTTGTTTTTCTTTAAAATTTTTCTATTCTCAATCAGTTGCCAAATGATTGGCATATAATAGGTGTTCCATACATGACTATTGACTATAACTGAATATAATAGGAAAGCAGACAATAGCTTTGATTTTTGGTAGGAAAAGAAATTTAAGCAGAATAAGAACCACGTAGTGCCAAATAGAGGGGTCAAAGCTGTGTCGGATTATAGGTATTATGCTGAGTATTTGAGTGCTACATCCATACAATCATATCTATACTATAGAAACCAGACTATTGATAACTCAGATATTTATACCTCCTCTGGGTAAAATATCTGGTTATTACAGGAAAATATCATATATATATATTTCTGCATGTGTGTACATGGATAAATGTCTCTGCATTTCCAAAGAATGAGGCTACATTTTGAAACATATCAACAGACACATTTTGATGAATATAAAAAGTTACCCAGGTAGGTTACTTGATATCAAATGTATGTTTTCAACTTGCTAAATCCTATCAGACTAGAGTTAAAAAGTCTCAGATTGCCTCCATGGGGAAGGCACATCAATAATGTAACACAATCCCGTAAGTAACATATTGTTTGCTAATGAGAAGTTCACCTGATACCTTCATACATGAGGAAAGACTCTGAGGAGAGAGGGTTTGGAGAAGTAGATCCTAGACCTTACAGGGAACAATATGATTAGCTGATATTGTGGTGGGGGAAGATAAAGAAGAGAGGTTTTGAGCCAAGTTTTAACTATAAGCATGTTGATCTTATTTGATTTTGAGAAAATATCTATTATGAGATGGTCTGGTATAACTGATAATTAGTGAAAGCAGATTCAAATGACAAGGAAGCATTTAAGTGAGGATAAGGACAAGACAAGGGTGAGGGTGCTTTACAGTTAGATGCCTTAGGACATGGAAGTCCTAAATTCTAGTGGCAGGTCTACAAGTGTCATCTCTAAAGAGTTAACATACTGCTTCTCAATATTTAAATACCTATCTGTCTTAATCACTCTCTGTATTTCCTTCGCTCACTACTCACTATTATCAACACCAAAGAGCCACAGAGTTTCAACTGCACATAGAGCATTGATTTAAGGACTGTCATTAATGTTTGGATCTAATCAAGTAGAGCATTAGGGATTGAAACAGGATTCGAAAGTTATAGCCACCAGAAAGGAATCAGAGAACAAAATGTCTGGTATCGATAATAATTCCTAAAACATTCTTGATTAAAAATTGGGAGAAAATTAAAGCATTTTATTAGCCGTAGAAACATTGATATAGATATGACTAGTTAGTGTTAATCATAAGGAAACTCTTAACTGCACCTATTTATTCTCAAAGCCACCCCACCTCTATCATATACACATATTGCGCATAGAGCGTAGATCACAAAAGTCTACAGTAAATAGTTTCATTTCAACTTGTTTGCATTTTCGTTTGTACAGATCTTGAAAGAATTAGTCTTGCAAATCAAATATCACAATTGAGAGTGAAAGGAGGCATGTTTCAACTAGAAACAAGATTACTTTTAAGAGCTTGCACTGAATTTTCTGTGTGTGCAAGTAGGTGCATCTTTCATATGCACTAAAGCAAGTTCAACTACATTTCTGTTGGTGGAGAGTTCTTATGAGTTGTCTCTACTTGAACATAGTGAAACCTCTGAAGCAATCTCAGCTTTTACATTAAACCTTAAGCTGGCTTCAGGTAAGGGACATTTGTCATATTTAGTTTGCCTAAATGTCTCAATCTTCTTACTACTTTGGGGGTACGGCGGTTCCTCAAATAATGTTATGTTCAAAACATTTCATTATGATGTTGATGAGATGCCATAGGAACTTAACTCTTGCTTATACCAATTAGCCTAGGGTAAAATTGGTTTTGTTATACATAATTTCACTTCAAGTTGAAGCACGTCTCAATGATTTTAAATAAAAACTCACTGTGTACCACGTTCATGAGTCTTTGTGGAAGTTTTCACACCGGACTTTAAAGGAAGCCAGAGGTTCCATCTCTCCTTCTTTTTTCTGGCAAGGTGCAATCTTACGTACCAGCCTTTGCCAACTGACCATTCCTGCCCCAAAGACGCAGAGATTCAAAGATCATTTCAATTCATTTTCATGATGGTGACATCCAGCGTCAGAAAGAGCGGTATCTATCAGTGGGGTTCTAACCACATTTTTCCTGTGGCTTGATTATGGGCCTGATTTCTAGCTGCCTCTGCTCTTTTAATTTAGCTAAGAAATGATTTAAAGATTATTTAAAAATGAACTCAATTTATATAATTTAGGTCAATTCTTACACATGTGTACTTTTTATCCTTTTATATGACATGTGTAGAGCAATATGTGTTCTAAAATATTTAATGTAGTTTTAAATAAATGCACTTCCATTAAATTTTGCTTGGTATAATTGTTTTATCAGTTGCCCACTTGAATATAATGAATAACTTTTAAGTAATCTCAGGATTTTTGTACTATATCCTCTTTTCACAACTAATACCCTGAATCTCTGATAGTTTACTAGAGTTAAACTTTATAAAAGAGCACAGTTTGTTCATTTTATATTTGGTCTATTGAATTATCACTTGGCATTATTATCTAATCTGGGTTACATTTCAAAGTCAAAGTCATTAAATATTTTAAGTCTCCTTTGAGGTTTGTCTTTTCTTATTAGGACTAGGGCATGGAGAAAAGGTATATCTGAAAGAAATTGGTAATGAAGGTACCATATCTCACATGTAAAAAGGGTCAAATTCCTGTGTGAGACAGAAATTCTAGTTTCTGTAAAGAGGAGCTAAGGAAACTTGGTTCCAAGTTTGAGAGTTTCAAGGAGATTTAGAGGTCAACTTTAACTTCCTTCTACCTAAATGCATAGATAAAGGCTTTTTTTTTGTTTGTTTTTGTTTTTGTTTTTAATCAAAAACATAGAACAAGAAAGATGTGAGTCTGGAAGAGGAGCCTGGTAGCAACCTTTAGACCTTGATAGTGGCCCATAGATAAATCTGTAGAGCTAAATTAGTTCTAAAATTTGTTAAGTTATAATAACAATCCTGCTTTCTTGTTGATGGTTTGTCTTACACTGAGAGTTAAAAGGTAAGAACTGGGCTGATCAAAATCAATCAGGGTGTAAGAAAATGCTACTCCAGATTTGCCTGCTGGGGGCATTGTCTCAGATGACAGGTCAAGCTAGCTCTCTAAAAATGATTCAGCTGTGAGACAGGCTGCCCACCCAATGGTGTGGACAGATATAGGTCAGGGGACATGTATTTGTGTATCTTCTCTGTGAGAAAGTTTAAAGAGTCATTTTTCCTTTTTCCCTCACTCCTTCCTTCCTTCCTTCCTTCCTTCCTTCCTTCCTTCCTTCCTTCCCTCCTTCCTTCCTTCCTTCTTTCCTTTTTTCCTTCCTTCCTTCCTTCCTTCCTTCCTTCCTTCCTTCCTTCCTTCCTTCCTTCCTTCCTTCCTTCCTTCCTTCCTTCCTTCCTTCCTTTTTTCCTTCCTTCCTTCCTTCTGGGATTTGTCTATACCTCATCCATTTTCAATTGTAAAAATAGTTCTGATGAGAATTTGGATGACAGCAGACAAATCTGACTTTCTACATGGCTTTAAGTAATTGATGTGACAGCTTTAGAAAGACATATTGATTAATAATTCTGTCCCTGGCAGTAACTATCTCCACGAAGCCCTTCTCTATTTTATTATCGTGTAAATATGTAATCTGCATAAAATTAAAGCTGTTACATGCTTGAAACCTGGCCTGTTTAAGAGATACTTATTGTAAAGAATAGCTATGGCTGTAGTTGCTACTATTTTTTTTTTAATTCAATACTAATTTTTCCTCCACTTTAAAATTGTATTCCCTTGTCATCGTTCCTTCTGAACTGTTTTGTCTTCATCTTAGGTATCTGTTTACTGAGCTGGAAATGATGTTGAGTGTGAACATTTGGTGACCATGTCACCACCTCTGCTGAAAACCGACCTGTTAAATTATGACTTCGTGGTCTCGTTTTACATCATACTAGCCCAGGCTAAAGTACTCCCATAAGAAATATCAGTTTTCATTTGAACGCACTGAACAGTAAATATCTTCTCCCTGGAGCATGTCCTATTTGTTGAAAAGGACACAGAGATTTTAGAGTTCACATGCAGCATTTAGGGATCACACAGCTGGTTTAAAAATTAGTGCATTTGGAATAATTAATGGCTGACTAGAGGCATTCTGCTGTTAAGTATGGTCTAAAATGTTCTTGACAACTAGAATGTTAGAAATTTTCCCTAAAATTCTTAGTTGTCGGTGTGTTTAGAAGACAGCCTAAATGAATGAAATTCCAGGGAGAGTTAACACAGAGTTTTTAATATAGACAGAAATGTCCAAGCTCATGACAAGTCTGCTCTGATATATTGTGAGGATTAAATAAGTTAAAACACATGAAGTATCTGCCATTGAATCTCATACATAGTAAGTGCATACAAAAACTGTCTATTATTATCATTTTTTCTCTTAGTCCAATGACTCCTATCTCACTTTAGGGCAGCGGTCCCCAACCTTTTCGGTACCAGGGACTGTGCTCCTATGAGAATCCAATGCTTGATCTGAGGTGGAGCTGAGGTGGTGATGCTAGTGCTGGGAAGCAGCTGTAAATACAGATGAAGCTTTGCTTGCTCACCTGTCACTCACCTACTGCTGTGTGGCCTGGTTCCTAACAGGCCATGGACCTGTACTGATAGGTTGAGGACCCCTGATTTAGGGTATTTAGAAACTGACAATATTAAAATTTACATTATGGTCATACTGGAGAATGATGTAATTTCATGGACTGGGTGGTTTGCAGGGCTATGGAAAGGAATGATTTTTTTATTTGCCAGTGCCTTGAAGAAAGAAATAAGCTTACAATTTCTGAGAGGCGTCCCCCAAACCTTTCATTCACACATACCAGTTCTTAGAAGATAATGCATAACTCTAGGCATGACAAGAACTCAGGGAGAACCTATTTAGAAAACATGGGTCCAGGTTTACAAAATAATCCACACTGAAGTCGGAAATGTCCAAGACCCACCCAGTGGACACCCCTTCCTTCAAACAGCGGGTTTAAACTCTCCTCATGACTTCCGTATCTTGCAGATGGTGACTGCAAAAGAATGAGTAGATACACACAGAATGACTTTCGGCAAGGAAACTGAAACTATGGGAAGTGACTATGGGACAAGAATAGATAAGAAGTATCTCGCTTGGTCCAGGAATCTTCTCTCAGCCCCAGCCCCGCCCTCCTCTCCCTGCGAATTCCTACGTACAAAGCGGAAAACCAGATTCTTTCAGGCTTGTTAGATTTGTCTCCCAAGAAAACTGAACTCTGTGAGAACAGGCCCCATGTCTTAGATCACACAAGATCTAGAGCTGAGTGCAGTGTCAGGTACAGGTAGGCAACTGCGAAGATTAAAGCTATGAAGACTTAATGTCTGTATTATTGGAAAGAAACAAGAGATAACGGACATAGGAGATAGATGATCTGGGTTCTTGAGCTTGGGCAGGTTTGCTTAATGTTTAAGTTGATCTGTAACTAAGATCACAGATATAAAACTTTGTACGTGGAAGGTGCTTTATTCTTGCGAAAGAAAGAATGAATAAAAGAAATATAGTAAGACTTTCAAACTTTTTCTCAAGTTTCTTATCTGAAGTAAAACCTGTACCACTGCATTTTCCGTGGTGCTTTCTGCTTTAGTATAAAACCCTAGGGCATTAATGGATTACAGTGCAGGTGACTGGGATTCAAGCTCTCGCTGTTCCATTTTTACTTGACCTTGAACAATTTGAGGAAAAAAGTGTGAGAAAAAGAAGAGTAACCTAAGTCACACTGGCCTCCTTGGAACAGAGTTGAATTTTCTGTATAAATATTCACTACTGGACAATATCACATTTATATATTCATTCATTCATTCATTCATTTAAAATATATATTGAATGCCTACTATGGGCCAGACGTTGTTCCAGATCTCAGGATGCAGCAGTGAGCAAACCTGACAAAGTGCCTGCTGAAGAACAGAGCAGGTAAGAGGCAGAGAGAGTAGGGGTTAGCGAATGAATTAGTCCTTAGTGGGAAGAACTTTCAGGTAAATGTACACTTGTATAATGACCTGAAGGAAGTGAGAAGCAAGCCTCACTGGTTTTCAGGGGTTTGGTAGTTAGGGTAGGTGAATTAAGAGACAAGTTTAGATATTTAAATAAAGACATTGAATTTGAAGTTCAGCAGCTGAATGTTGCAACCTGGAGTTGAGAACTAGAGGTAGCTATATTGGAATGGTCAGGCTATAGGAAGCCTTCAGAGTCCAGGGGTTAAATGGGTCTCCAAGAAGAGAGTAGGTAGAAGAGAAGAGGCCCAAAGACTGAGCCTTGAGCAACCCCAAATGTAGAGGTTGGGGATTTGAGAGGATGGCCCTAAAGAAGTCTCAGAACAAGTAGTTAGTGAGATAAGAGAAGCGAGAGAGAATGATGACTCACAGACCAAGACAAAAAATATTAATATCTAAAAGAATAATACTAGTTAATACCTAATCTAATTAATACCAAATTAATTAAATATAAAACAGCTAATTAACAGCTAACATCAAATAGACTAATATCTAATATTTCTTATCTCTAGTATAACTAAAGCTAAAAGTCTTTAGAACTTTCTCATATTATTAAGCGATGGTTCCAGCATTGGACAGGTGACATTGGTATCTTGAAGGCATTTCCACTGGCTTAAACAGAAACCAAGTGTATGCATCTGGAAACGATATGAGAACGCCTGTCTTTGAGCATTTAGCTTCATTTCCAGAGAGGTACGCCTGGTCCTTCACAAAGTTTGGATTGATTGATTTAATTCCCAAACATGCTTCAATTTTAGCAGAGATTGAAACAGTTGTCACATACCCACCATCTGTGGCTGGTGTCCCAGATGGAGTGTGAGTTCTGATGACATGAGGTACCTCTAACTGAGGCTGTTTCTGGAGGCAGTTCACAGAAGAGGGTTCATGTCAGCCCAGGACATGTAAGGATGAATTAAAAAAAAAAAAAGACTATGATTGTGAGTGAGTCACCTGTTGGAAGAAAATTCAGTGATTCATTTGGCCACTTGAGAACCTATCTGTGTCACAAAAATATCACTGACCAAAATAGGTTGAGCAAAGAATAGAGGAAAAAATATAAGAAAGTGAGAAAAACAGTATAAAAATTATATATGGCGCATTAAGCAAAAACAATTTCACATATAAAAAAACTGGAAGAAAAGGAACTTAGGGAACTAGAAAACATTCTATTTCTTCTCTAATAATTTTCCATGTTTTCTCAATTTTTCTAATTTGAATATAATTGCTTTTATAATAGAAAAGCAAACACTAGTGAAAATTGAAGAAACTGGAATCTTTATAAATTTATTTTAGCTTTAACATGCAATAGGGGCAAAAAAAAAATCATGCTATTCCTAGTTATCCTTCCATGAAGTTTACACCCTATTTATGAAATTCAACTTCATCTATGCTAATAGCTGTGAAAATCAGGCAGCCACCCTACCTGCTACCAGTGAATTGCCTGGGGTGTTGCCTTCTCAAGCTTCTGTTTTATTAATGATCTTGAAACTGAAATACTAAGGAATGAAGAAGTGTTAAAAAGTCTTAGTGATATGATACCAACATTTGCCAAGAAAATGAAATACGCTAAGATGAGAAAACACTGGGGAGGCTAGTGAGAAGCCAACTGTTCCATTTTTTGATCCTCAGACCTTTGCAGTCAGTTTTTCTAAAGATGAGCCCTCCTTGGCCAAACTTGAGCTGGTCACCCTCAGCCTGCATGTAGACATCAGTCCCCTGAGAGGTACAATTTGTCCTTGATAAAGCTTGGATTGATTGATTTTATTTCCAAACATGTTTCAATTGCAGCACAGTTATAATTTGGGAGGGAAAAAAAAAAGGCTTTAGGCTTTATAATACTCTCACTTTATTAATTTTTTTAATAAAGAAGAAGGATTATTCAAGATACGATTATCCAGTGGCCCAGTTTGCATAAGTTAAATTACATATCATTAATATGTTCAGTTTTATAAAATTAAAAATGCTATTAAATGGTTCTATGATCATTTTTTCCCCTTTCAGGGTACATGTAGATATAGTTTCAACACTTGTTTTATTTAAACTGAAGAAGATAGTGTGTGTTCAGAGGCTGTAATAGACACCAGAAACGTTAAAAACAAGCAAAAAATAATGCAATGTTGTAGAGATCGTCTGCTTCTATAGATGGCTTGCTTCTGGATGGAGTCTTTTTTGGGGCAGCTTTGCACAGAGCAACCTAGGTCTTGGAGTTACCAAGACATACCTGATAAAGCAAGACAGTGAAGCAAGATCTTTGTAGCATCAAAAGCATTCTCTGCATTTTTAAGGTAGTCGATGTGTTCTCTGAGTAAATAGTCACACTGGGTAGCAAAAACCGGAGACCTGTCTTACTGGGTGGTGGGTGGCAAATGTTAGGCACGTGGGTCTGGTTACCATAGTGTTGACGAAGCCAAGGGAGCCAGGGAGACGACTGGGGAAGACGTTCAGTAGCAGAAGGACCAGGAGATGGGCATCATCATCTACCGAGTGTTTGCCAGTATATGTCCTTGCGTGTTATAAACTCTGTCTTACTGCTCACGAATGGACTCGTAAGTGGGTAGTCACTTCTTATCATTACAGACAAAGACATGGAAGCTTAGAGAGACTTGGTCCCTTGCCCAAGATGACATTTTACAACAAACTTTCACACTTTGAGTCCTGAAGCCATTTTCTTAAACACTGAATTAGTCTAGACTTTAATTTGTTAGACAGCATGTCCTTATGTGGCTTTAAGCTCTTTATTCATACTTTTAAAAACTTTCTTAAGAGCTTCTAAAAACTTTTCTGTTGTCTCTTCCTGATCATCTGCAAATAATCAGCACCTCTAAAATGAAATTCACCCCGAACAGCAGGGTCTTCTAGTACAATGAAATCCATAGAAAGCACACCTAGTATTCTGGAGAAAAATGTATTTTTACAATGAATTTAAATAGGACTTCAATAATAGACATATTTAACTATGTTATAGTTGACTTAAAATCACCTCAAAGTTGTCAAATGTACCTTGTGAAAATTTACATAGGATAGCATGTGCTGATTTACTAATAGTGATTCGACATGAATGGCTAAATCCTCAGAAGTAATGCAGCCATTTTAAAAAGCGTGTTCCCCCACACCTAGAAATGATGAGATTCATTAACATAAGTGCTGTGCCGTGGCCGTCAGGCCTTCTCTGAGTGCTTGGCAATCTAATTGGATGACTTCTCATCCAGGACTGTTCAGAGTCCTCATCGCCCCCTTCTACTCAAGAGCTCCGATTGACTGGACAGTGATGGGTTATAAAGATTTTTCTCGGAAAGTGTGTCCCTAGGCTTCCATACATCAATAGCAGAAGGAACAGGACCCAAAGAGGCCTGAGAATTATCTTCCCAGCTCCTCTCTTATTCCTGAGAGTTATACTCTCAGCTTCTCATAATGGAATAAAATGATTTCAGTGTCTCCTCTGTTGCTTATCGACCTGCTCCATCTGTTGCTGTCCGTCAGTTTCCTAACTTAGAATCTTCTTCTCTGTTTTTCCCACCAGAGGTCCTGCTTCCTTCTCTCACAGTAATTAGTTAGACTTTTCATTATTCATAATAAACTATCAAGGATATGCGAACACATAAGCGGAACCTGTTTTGCATTGATTCATTAAACAAATATTTATTGAACTCCCACCAGGCATGGTTACAGGTGTTGGAGGCAAATCAGTGAAGAAAAAGCTTTTGTGAAGCTTGTGGTCCTGAGGTGGGGGCAGGTAACAAACAGATAAATAATTAGAAGGTCAGAGTGTGATAAGTGCTCTAGAGAAAAGTAATATAGGGACAGTGGGATGGAGGTGCTGGGAAGAGGTACCATTTTATTGTGAGGGATCAAGGAAGATCACACTTTTCATATGCTCTTGAGCAGAAAAGTAAAGGAGGTGAGGGGGAAAAATCAAGTGACTATCTGGGGGAAGAGAGTGCCCTGCAGAAGGACCAGCAAGTACAATGGGCCTAAGGACAGACAGTAAGGAGGTTATTGTGGCTACAAGGGTTGGAGCAAGGGGAACGAGACTGGAAGAGAGGCCAGGTAGAAAGCTAGATCAGCTTGGGTCTCGTAGACCATTATAAGGGCTTGGGCTTTTATAGGAAGTGATATGTGAAGCCTCTGAATGGGTTTTTAGACAAAGAATAACATAATCTGACTTGCATTTTAAAAGAATCATTGTGGCTGCTGAAATAAGAATAGACAATATGAGGGTAAGGGAGGAAGCTGGGAAACAATTGCAATAACCTGGGTGAAAAATGATCATGGCTTACATCAGGCAGAAAGAACAGAAGTGGAAAAATTGGTTGAATTTGGACGATGTTACAATGATTCTCTTAGGAAAGCTTGAAATTAGTTGCTGCAAATGTTTTAAACTTCTCCAGCTCCTCAAATTCTTATATCCAGCAAGAAAGTATCCTGACTTCTAGACGTCCTCTACTCCCCTGTTTCAGGTCGAAAGCTACATTATTACCGTAAGGAGGAAAGCAATGTGGTGGGTGATTGACAGTCCTAAGAGGAATGCTGGTTCAACAGATATGTGACCATGGAGGAAGTTGCTTGACTTCCCTCAGCCTCAGTCTTTTCATCTATAAAATGAAAATGAGAGTAGCAGCCATCTCTTAGGTTCACGGTGAAGCTCAAAAGGTATATTTATGAAAATCACTTAATGTAGTGACTGCCATGTAGGTGGAATTAAATAAATGCTAGCTATTACTATTAAAATTATTCTAAATTATTATTATTATTTTTATATATGTACTTTTGCTTTTTAAGTCCTCAGGGAAGGCCTAGCACATTCTAGTCTCTGGATCCTGAAGCTGTCTTTCTCAGCTTCCGGAACGGTGCTTCAGCCTCACTTATGTCTCAGATGTTTTGCTTACAGCATCCATGAGAGCTGCCTCCTTGTTCTGTTTTTCCTCAGTTTCTGTATCTTTCAAGTAGTCTCTCTCCTCCTCTCCCTCTCCCTCTCCCTCTTTCCTTCCCTACCCCCTCCCCAAATCCCCAGTAGCTTTTGTTTTAATCAAAGTTTTCTTCCCTCTCTTTCCTTTCCTAGGTCTGTCTGAAAGCCTCTTCACTCTTAATTCCTAGACTTCAAAACAACAAAGCTCGACTCTGGGAAACACTCATTGGATCCTTGAATCTATTTGTGGTTTTACTAACGTCTCTTCATATCCTTCACTCTTTACAAACTTCCTTCTTTGTTTCTGTCTTTCCTTTTTAACCAATAGTCAATCCAAGGATGCAGCTGGAGCCTTGCTGGTTGAATCCTTCCACGCCCGGCTGGCTTCCAGTGTGGTCTCTATTCTGTCCCTTTCTCTCAAAATCCCTAGTCTGTTCCCTTCTTGTAGGGCCCAGTTGGTATGCCTTAGCTGTCTTGTAAGGGTGGATGTTTTGAAGGTGGGTGCCTGGAGAAGGAGCATGCCTAGTGTGTCTTTGTCTGCTGGGTGATTTCTCGTACCAGTTAAAAAGTCACTAAATCCCGAGTCTGTCCCATTGAGCCTCTTCTCCTTTCTTCTCTTTCCAAAGAAGCACATGTCAGTCCTGCCTCTGGGCTTCGCCCTGCCTGGGCCCGCTGGCCCTGTTCCAACGTTTCTGCTCCTTGGGGACCTAAGCTACTCTGTTGGACTTGAAGTTCCATCGAGCTGGGTGTGATCCTTTTAATCCTGTGCGTATGAAGTTGCCATGAACCTCCCTCCATCCTGGGATTCGTCTGTGATCATAACAATACACCTTAAGGATTTTTCCATTTCACATTTTCATGATATCCTGATGGCTGCACTTGTATTCTAGACGCATTCCAAGGGGGACTTAAGAGCACTAATGCACACTCAATTTTTATTAAAAAAGAAGATAAAAGAGGGTCCTCAGAGAAACACGACAGCATTAACAATTATTATGTAGTGTAAAACTTTACTTTTAGAATGTGACATCGATATCTTAAAATTCCGTTTCCTTTTTTTTTTTATTTAAAACTCAGTTTTTTCCTCCTTTTACTTTAATTCCTTTCTAAACAAACAAAAGCACTGAACAGCACTTTATAGTTTGTAATGTGCATTTATTCACATTCTGTTATTCAAACAAAAACCACAGTATAGAAATCTTCTCTGGAGGGAGACAGAAATAAATCAGTTTTTTCCCTTCAGGAAGTTTTCTCTCTGGAGGGATAAAGACAGAAGTAAAATAATTAACTCGTGATCGTGCATTTGGAATGATCATTATTCTGTAGTCAAGCTAGGGCTCTTTAATAGGTAATATATCTAGACCGGTGTGAGAAGGGCTGGAGAAGCTTCTGGTGCATCTCTGTCTTTGTTGGCTGAGCAAACAGCTTAATCCTCAGCTGTTCCAACTGTCTTCTTAGCTGTGCCAAAAAGTCCCCACCCATTCCCCTAACTCCGGCCAACGGTGCTGGGCCGGGTTTGCGAACTGATTGCATATGTTACCAAGGAAATTATTGGGATGTCAAGTGGTGGTGTCATCTTTCTGGCAACATATTCTTGAGCAGATTGTGATCTAGTGACCTACAGGAACATCATTCAAAATGACAGCCCCACTGCTGGTCCATTCCCTACCTTTGTTCTTTGGGTGGGAACCCCATCTGGCAAGGGAGAAGTACAAATAGATCCAGAATTCCATTTCTTCAGCCTTTTTCCAGAACTGCTGCTCCTAGGTTGTCAGCCAGTCCCCATAAGGTAAAGCTCGAGCCATATCTATTCGTTGCCTCTTTGTCCATCTAAGTTAACTTTACACACATCACATGAGGGATCTCCTCCGAAGGGCTGTAAACTTTACAAAGGTTGAAAAGAGGGATGGCAGTTTTCTTAAAATATTTTGAAACACGAGTTTTCATTTTTGAAATCACAAAACAAATACTTAACACGTGTTGAAATATTTGCTCAGAATAGTTCCTCATTTTTTTCCTCCTGGATATTGAGACTTTCCCACCCATTTCTTTTTTATTTTTTTTTTAAGATAATTGTGTATCTGTGTTTTTGTACCGCTCCATGTTTTTCCATGTCTCTTTGATGTAGACTTATTTTGATATTCTAGAGGAATAGTGTGTTTATTTAATTACATGAAAATATAATTCTTCTCAAAATTCAGTAAGTGACTTTGAGCTTCTCAAAGTTCACCTTACACAATGTAGTATGAAAGTCTAGCTTGCTTAATTCATTGACATATAATCTTCCATTAATTACTATTGTGCATTGAGTAAGGCACGATGGTAAATAATATGAGGTTAAAGAGATAACTAAACATATCTTGTACTGTATGACCAAAAAATAATAATAAATAAGCATACAGTACAAAAGCAAGTATAAAGTTGAAAATGACAAATGCCCACAGAGAAATGCTTAAGAGTTATGAAGAGGAATGGGATAATTAATATTTCCAAGATAAAGGGAGACCTTTCCATTTTTTTAAATAATGTTGTCGCTTGCCTATAAAACTCATTTTTATAAAGTCATTTTAAACATAAAGACTGCTTCTATATTTGAGCAGGGAAATAATTTTAAACTATTCTAATATAAATGTACGCTTCACTGGTGACCAGTGGTCGTTGCTGCTATGTTCTGATTTACTCAATACAGGACTGTTTTTCTGCTTTGTGATATGAAACATCTTGGACACAGCCCCTGTCCTCACATGCAGAAAAAGATACCACCTTGATCCTCAGAGAAGTCATGATGGAGCAGGGCCAGCAGAGAAGCATACAGCTGATAGTTCAGTTCAGACCATGAATGGTTTCTTATTGAATAAATTACTTAATGTCTCTTCTCCTTTTTCCCCATCTGAAAGTAGGAAAAATGATGTTTTCTTCCTAGAATTCTACTCATTTGAGATCATGCCATTGCTGTGACTAGCATGCAGTATGAATTCGAGGACCTCCATACCTGGTGGCAACCGTATTAAGCTGAGCCAACCCGTGGTTTGTGATGGTTTATACACTGTGAAAGTGCTATGAAAAATTTCACAGACAGACATAGATAAAAACACAATCTGAGGCATCTACATTACTCTTGGGGGGAAAAGTAAACATTTTGGACAGTTAGGATTTTCATAGTGGAGAATCGAAAATTTAAAGAATCCATCTGCTTGCCAATGGTGGGGTCAGAATTTTTGCACTCTGTGTAATAAATTCTGATAGCATTCATCTGAATTTATAGAGACTGGTTTTCTTTCTCCTTCACCTCTACTCAAGTAGAATTAGGAAGGCTTGATTGTTTGTTATAAATTCTAGCACCCTCTGCATGAAGCACCTTTGTCTAATCTATCTGAAAACTTCCTTTTAACGGGGATCTTCTCTCTGATCCCTTCCTTCTCTTCAAACTTAAGCACTCATTGCTCTGGGCTCACATCAGGCTCTGTGCGTCTCTACTATGGTACTACTGGAATATGTTGTAATTGTTTATTTTTATATCTTAAATATGCTATTTTTATATCTGATATACGCTAAATACATGTCTCATCAAAACAGTAACTAGTTCATAGAAACTTCTGTCTAAAACAAGAGAGAGAGAGAAAGAGGGAAGAAAAGACTAAGAAACAATGGAAAAGAAACAGAAAAAGAGAAGAAGAAAAAACCTTTCGGTCAAATCACGTCAAGTAATTTTTCCTCCTTTTCTTTTTACTCTGGGTTTCATACAATATAAAAATAAAAATAATCATTGTAAAAGAGTCAACAGAATTATATTGAGCTAAACTTTCTAAAATGAGATTATACTTTGGACTTTCCATTCAAAATATATGCTAGGTCTCATGCAATAGCCCTGCATGTAGATCTATCAATTTATTTTTGCAAAGCAGCAAAGCATTCTGTAGTGTGGCTGGAGCATAAATTAGATTTTTCCTTGTCTGTCAATGGATATTAAAATTGTTTCCAATATTTCTCTTTTCAAACGTTCTGCAAAAAATATCTCTGTACTGATGAGTCAATATTTATGTAGAACTAATTCTTAGAAGAAGAACTGGTGGAGCCAAGCAAATGTGCTTTCATCTTTTTATAGATTTTGCCAAAATGTCTTCCACAATTAATGGTGCATTTTCTTCAGCAATTGGCAAACACTGAACATTTCTACCTCTACTTTTCTTCTGGTTCAATTTTATGGATAAAACAATTATATTTAATTTTTAATTTTTATTTTAATTTATATTTATAAGATTACCAGTGAGATGGAATATCATTTTACACATATTTATCATTTCTTGGTATTTCCTTGTCTCTCTCATTTATTCCTAGCCGTATCATGCTGTATGAAAGATTTTAAGTCTGTATCTATTGTATACACAGTAAATAATTTCTCCCAGTCGCTTACCAGGATTTTGGATGATATTCTTATAAAGATCCACTGTGTAAGGTAATCTAATTTCTTTGGAGTTGCTGATCCACATGTCATTTGCACAGTACTTTTGTGTCAACAAGAATTAGCCAGCGCCCTCCAATCCCCAACAGTGCTTTATAACAAAGATTTCACACACTCCATTCCCAAAGGGAATCAGATCCTATATGTTAAACAAGGAGTCCCTCACGGTGCTGAATATTTAATGAAATTGTGCTCTAGGTTGGACGGATATGAGATGCATGCGCTGCTTTCTTCCTGGTGAAATCCTTAGTGCTTCGAAAAGCTTGAGAGTGATTCTGACGTGCCCTTCATGGTTTAACAATGTCTTTCAAGAGGGAAACTGGATCCTTGCAAACTGTGCTGGCATCTCATCTGGCATCATCAGAACCCTTATTATTCTATAGCGGGTAGATTCTCTTAAAGGTAATATACGGGGTCAAAGTTTTCCATTTAATTTTTGTTTCAGACTACTAGGTCAGAGGATGTTTATTATATTTGCAGTTTCATTTTCCTTTTTCTCTTGTTTGATGTGAGTGTGAGATGTAAAAATTTAGCCAATTTATATCACCTTCAGGGGAATCCATTAGCTCATTAGTAGCCTTGGAAAATTACCTCCATCCACTTCCATCCCTCTGCATTACCATCCAGAGTTTTACTATATAAATAGAACAAATTTATTTTTATAAATCCTTTTATTAAGGAGTTTCCTAGGACTTCTCACAACAAGAAGAAAAAACTTGTATGGAAAGCAGTCCAAGTTCTTTGTAAATCTGAGGACCATCATTTATTTATGACACATAATTACAATAATGTTGTATCAATATTGTTCACCATACCAAGTTTACGCTCATCTGTCTGAATTTTAAGACTAGCATTCGGTTCTACCATATCAATCTCTACCTACTTCCTCTGCATTTTTTTTTTATTAAAGCTTAATTTACATATAATGAAATTTACCATATTAAAATATACAATTTGATTAGTTTTTATGACTATATATAATTATATAACCACTACCACAGTCAGGATATATATGGAATATTTTTATCACTTCAAAATATTCCCTTGTGGTCCTGCCTAGTCAAAAACACGCATAAGAACTACAGGCAAATATAATGTTTCCTGTTCCTGTAGTTTGTGCTTTTCTAGCATTTCCTTAAAATTGAATCAAACAGTAAATAATCTTTGTATCTGGTGTCTTTAACTTAGTATAATGTTTTGTGATTCATCTAGCTTGTCACATGTATAAACTGTTATCTTTTCTTACTGAGTAGGGTTCAATTATATATGTTTAACACAATGTCTTAACTCACCAATAGATGTATATATAGGTTGTTTCCATTTTTGGTTATTAAGAAACAAACTGCTATGAACATTCTAGCAAAATCTTTGCATGCACATATGTACTTATATACATACCTACTGGTAAATCTGTTGAGTCACATGGTAAGAATATGTTTAAGTAGTTGAGAATGGACAAATTATTTTCCAAAGTGACTGTATAATTTGCATTCTCATCAGCAATATTGAGAGGTTTAGTTTTTCCAAATCTTCCCTAGCACATGCTATGGTTAGTCTTTTTAATTTTAGCTAATTTAGTGTGTGTGTAGTGATATCTCATTGTGACTTTAAATTTATATTTCCCTGGTGAGTAGACAGTAAGCATATTTTCATGTACTTGTTTATAATTCATATATCTATGGTAAAATCTCTGTTCAAATCTTTTGCCCATTTAGAAAAATTAAATTATTTGGATTTTTTATTATTTTGAGTTGAAAGAATTCTTTATATGTTCTGTATATAGTCCTATGTGAGGTATGTGTGTTGTAAGATTTTCTTTCAATCTATGACTTGTCTTTTTATTTTCTTAAAATTTTTTTTGAAAAGCACAAGTTTTTAATTTGACGAAGTATGATTTATTATTGTTATTATCATTTTTGTGGTCTGTGCCTTATATGTGCTTTCTAAGAAAACTTTGCCAACAAGATCACAAAGATTTTCACATATGTGTTATTTAGAATGTTATAGGTTTAGCTCTTACATTTAAGTCTATAATTCATTTCAGGCTAATGTTTGTATATTATATAATAAAAGTCAAGGTTCATTTTTTTGCATATCCAATTTATCAGAATCATTTTCCCCACAGATTGACCTTGGAATCTCTGTTAAAAATTTATTGACCATATATGTGTCATTCTATTTCTGGGTTCTCCATTCTCTTCCAGATTATATAAGCATATAATCACACCAATACAATACTCTCTTGATTATGTTTGTTTTATAGAAGTTTTTGAAATCAGCTTGTGTAAGTCCTCCAACTTTGTTATTTTAAAAAATTTGTTTTAGCAATTCTACGTTCTTTGCATTCCTATATAACTATTAGAATCCACACAAAAAAACGCTAGACCGATTTAGGGAAAATTGACATCTTAAAAATATTGAGTCATCTGATCCATGAACATGGTATATCTCTCTATATTTTTGATGTCTTTAATTTCTCTGAACAATATTTTGTAGTTTTCAGTATATAGTTTTGAATATTTTCATTAAATTTAACAAAATTTGATTAAAACTTACACATATGGTTAAATTAAGGAACTTGAGGTGGGAGAATATCCTGGATTATCTAGGTGGAACCAATGTATTCACAGGGATTCTTATAAGAAGGAAGCAAGAGTATCAGAATTTAAGGAGATGTGACAATGGAAGCAATGGTCAGAGGGATCTGGGGGCATGAGCCAAAAAATGTCTTATCCTCTCTTAAACCCATCTTTTGATTTTTCCATTAACAGTTATATTTTTTAGTTCAGAAGTTACATTTGAAAATTTAAGCTTTATAACTTCAATCTTGTTATCTACTTTTTAATCTTATAATACTGGTTTATTGAGTAATATTTATTTTAAAGTCCATATTTGATAATCTTAATACCTTTGTCATCATGAATCCATTTTGTTATTTGTTTTATTTTCTGTTGGTCCTGTTTTTTGCTATGAATACAAAGTTTTGAATGGTTATCAGACATCGTGTATTAAAATAGAGAGAGAGAGAGAGTTTCTGGCTGACATTATCTTCCTCTGGGCATGATTTCCTTTGTTTTCTGGCAGACTACCTACAATCAAGACATGAGCTCATTAAAGGCTGTGTTGCCATTGTTGTTAGGCTTAGACTAGAATGGATCATCCCAGTCCTGGGGTACAGCTCTCCAGAGGCACCAATTTCAAACCTAGATTGTTTGTTAGAATTCCTTCCCATAGGAAACTCTAATTTTCATCTCTTTAATACCTTGTGACTTGAACATTCTGCTCTGTGTATCCAGTTTATTTATTTAATTAATTTATTTATTGGCTTGGTTTCTTAGCTTCTTACTCTGAACACCTTAAGGATGTGACAAATACTTCAAGAGTCTAAACTTTTGATTCTCAATCATGGTGATTTTGCCCTTCACGGGGTATTGGACAATATCTGAAGACTTGGTTTTCACAACTCTAGGAGTGGGGGTAGGGGGTGGGTTGCTACTGACATCTAGTGGGTAGAGGCCAGTGATGCTGCTAAACATCCTGCAATGAAGAGAACAGCTCCTCAGGATAAATAATTATCTGGCCCAACATGTCAATAATGTGGAAGATGAGAAGTCCTGGTTTAAACCACCGAGTGTCAAGTTTACTTCCTTCTATCTCTCTTCTCTCATATATTATTTCCTCCAGACTTGATTGCCTTGGCAGTTGCAAGATTCCATATTTAAAAAAAATTCTCAGCCTTATGAGGTATTAAATATCTTTGCTAGTTTTCTGTCTTGTAGCAGTGAGCTTCTGCCAAACTTCTCAGCTTCACCTCTTGTGCCAAGAATAGGCAAGTCCCAAGGGTAAACATGGCTTCCAGAAAATTGTGCTCACTTCGATATGCCTCCTTTTTTTTTTTTTTTTTATGATCAGGCTCTTCAAGTCTAAGCTACTTCACATATCTCCAAAGTCGTCAAACAAAGCTTTAAAAATCCTGTGTAGCTTTTTCTAATTGTTCCTGACCAGAACGCTGGAATCCACAAGTGACACTTTTATAGCCAGAAGCCATTGTCCTCCTAGTTGATGAGAAAGCAAGACATGGTAGGCAGAAGTTCAACTCAGAAGAGTAACTGTGAGGAAAAGTGTTCCATATTAGATTGGAGGCAGGAGGCAGTGCCTCCTTCACAGCCAGTAATACAAAACTGAAAAAGTCTTTTGCAGAAAATCTGTTCCACAGCTTTAGAGGAAGCTGTGGGCTAGAAAGGTAAGGGCGGGAGGGACAAAACCTCATGACAAGGAAACCACTAGCAAAGCCACTGGCTGAATCTGTAATACTCTCAAGAATTACTATCAGGCAAACCCCTGGCACATCATTTAAAACCTAGTTCTGGGACCTGGCAGGGGGCAAACTGATTTTCTACATTGAGAAGACTGAGTACAGGGGCTCCCTGCACCTCAAAGGAGGCGGCAAATACAATTCTCAACCTCACAAAGAAGCCTCATAACTAATAATTGTAATACCAATTTATTCTTGTGAAATGAACTTTATATTATTTTAAATAAGTGTGTTTAGGATGTCAAAGATAAATAATTAGATAAAATCCATTAAAATAAACAAGAAATTATGAGAAAGTCAACTGAAAAAAATCTTAAAAGATCAAATTGAAATCTTAGAATTTATAAAATAGAAATGAAAGAACATGATAGATTACAGGAAATGTGGAACGGAACCAAAGGAAAAACAGTCATTTGAAAATGATTAAAGAATTCATCGAGAATCAAGTGGCTTTAGGAAAAAAGTAAAAACTAGAAAATCATTGTATACATATATATTTTATCAATTCATAATATGTCTAGAAGGAATTCTGGAAGAAAAGATAAAAGGAGTGTGGAGAAGCAATCTATGAAGACATAATGGGTGAGATTTTTCAAATATTAAGAAACTCTGAGTTCTTAGTTAGAAAATATATAATAAATTCTGTGGAGAAAAATAAAAATAAGTCTACAACTTGACATGTAGAAGTGAAATTGTAAAACATTAAAGAGAAAAGTCTTAAAAGCTAGCACAGTGAAAAGAGATTATCTACACATGAATTGTAATTTGATTCAGAATAGACTTATCACTCAGTAGAATGTCCAAAAGACCTCAGAACTATATACTGAAAATCCTGAGGGAAACTCACTGTTTACCTAGACTCTTATGCTCAGTGAAATCTTCATTCCTGTCTGAGGGTAAAGTAAAGGCATTTTTTCTGTCATACAAAGACTGTTGTCATTTACAAAATAATATCAAAAGATTCATTATGATGGGCACTTCAAGTAGAGGATATGTGAACTCAACATTGATGAAAGGGAAAGCAAGTGAGCTAGAAAAATAAAATTAAGTCTGTAGATTAAAATTTTTTTGTGTGTTTAAAAAGGTACAACCAAAATAAAGACAGCAGTAACATAATGGGAGTGCAATGTATTTTTAAGGTATACTAAAATTTCTGACAAGTTTGGCATTGGCAAAAAAGAAAAACTTTGAATAACTTTAGCCTTTATTAAAAAATATGAAATTAAATTCAAGAAAAGATCCGAAGATTAGTAACATAATTTATATCTTCAAACCAGCAGAGAAAAAAAATGGATGGTAGAAATTATTTAGACCAATAGAAATTAGGAAAAATAAAAAAGAAAGAAAAACTGGAAAACAAAGTTAGTATAACATATAATTTAAAGTATATTTCAGAAAATAAAAAAGCAATATCATCCAACATATCATGAGACTTTTATAGGTTATATACTAAAACAAGAAAAAGCCATTACCAGAAAAAAAAAATAGACCAATTTCACTTTTGGTGATAGATCAAAAGGTCTGTAACAAGTGCCAGGGAATAGAATTCAGTGGTGTCCTCAAACAACAGACTATGACAGAATAGATTTTATGTCAATAATGTACAGACATTACATCAATATTAGGGCCTGTGTTAATGGCAAAAAACATCAGAAACTTGACAATATCAAGTCAACGCTTGATTTCCTCTGAAAACATCATGCGAACATAGAATTCCTCTGAAAAGACAGCTTTTGTCCTATGACTTAAATAATTACTACAAATAATTTTTTTAAATGAAAAAGCACAGAAAACAGTCCAAAGTAACCAAGCATCAAAGAATGGAAACATCAGGAGGGTTTACCCTGTGCACGCACAATTATTTTAATATTGGAAAATTAATCGAAGTAATTCATTACAATTAAATAAAGACAGCAAATTATGTAAATTTCCAACCACTATGCTGTGCACCTGAAACTGATATAAAATAATATTGAATGTCAAATTGTAATTGAAAAGTTAAAAAATAATAATAAAACTAAATAAATAAGTCACAGACAAAAAATCACACTGAGTCGAAAGGAGCTTGTTATAAACTTTACATACGATTTTAATACTATCTTATGAAATTAGGAATAGAATTTATTGCTAAAGTTAACAATAATAGAATCTATTATTGGACTGGTAGCTTTCAAACGGTCTACAGGAAACCAGGCCTCATGGTGAAGTGTTGGAAGCGTCCCTCTGAGACTGGAAGCATTGTCCAGTGTGTCCCCATTGTTGCTCACTTGGGTTACACCATTCTTATACAGTTCTCCCTATGAAAGATGTAAAACGTTTGTGAGATTGTGACAGTTCTCTGCTCAAATCCTGACAGTGGCTCTCCATCTCAAAGTGGGGTCCCTGCATAATCTGGCTCTGTTACTTCTCCTCCCATTATTTCTTACCGCTAGTCGCGTTCTCTCAACCATACTGCCCACCCTGGTAATCCTTAAACATGCCAGACGCACCAGCCTATACACCTAACTGCGTATCTCTCGCCATCTCTAAGCTTTTTCTCAGTTGTCATTTTCTCTAAAGGGTCATCCTGACTCCACTGTTTAACACTGCAGCCCCCACTGCTAAGTCCTCCTTATCTGATCTATATTTTCTTGTTTCCTTGGAATTTACCACCATATAACACATTATATAATTTTCGTTAAATGTGTATTGTTTCTTTTCCCCTGCTACAATGTAACTTTCACCAGGGCTGGGATCATGTCTGTTTATATCATAAATGCCCAGGAATAGTTAAGTACATCACATTTAGCAGGCATTTAAGAAATATTTGCTAAAAGATGAAGTGAAGAAATTATGTGCGAAAGCTAGATACATTTAGAAGTGTGTTTTGGAATGAATATATATATATATATATATATATATATATATATATAATGACTTTGGGTCTTTTGAACTAGTTATCTGTATACATATATGTTTTCATATATATATTAGTAGTCTCTATTTTGTTCATTTTAAATATATTTTTTCCTTAGTAAGACTTCAAGATCTTTGTAAGAAATACTATACCTGGTATGACTTGTATATATTCCAAGGTGGTATGAGAGGCTGCTTTCTCAATGCTATTTTCAATTGAAAGGACAATTATTCAATATTCGATTGATCTTAAATACTAAGCACATAGTTTCATGGGGAAAGGAAACTACCAAATTATTCACTCTACTACATGAATACTCCCAATACACGTACACATATACATGCATGTATGCATATAAATATATTTAAACACAGATATGTGTACATGTATAATGTGTATTTATGCATGCATTCACTGACACATACAGATTTTCATGTTGCTGAATATTTTTGGATTCTAGCCTTATAACTGTCATTTACTATGTTCAATATGGAGGGAGAGTCACCTAGCCTTTCTGAATTTCTTCCTTTGCATTTGAGTTAAAGAGAGTAAACCAGGTAAGCTTTAATGGTTTGATTTACCCAACTGTTCCCTTATTTGCTTCTTTGCTTCTATGTTTATTTGTGTCTATTAGGTTTGGTGGAGTTTGGAAATTTATACACATTGGAGTGAAGAACTCTATTACTGCTTTGTTCAAAGCTGAGAGCTACAAATTATCAGTTGTACAACTTTGAGAAATATACTTACCCCCTTCTTGGTTTCAATTTCTTCATCTGCAAAATAAAGATTTTTGTAGTACTTATCTCAAGGGGTATGATTCAGTAGGTTCATAGATATAAAGCATTTAGAAAAAATGTCTGGTACATAGTAAGTGCCAGATAAATATTTTTTTACTTTATATTTAATGGGGAGTAAAAATGGGTACTGGGAAAATAAATGAGAAGCCTTTAATTCTCCCACATGCATCTTTTTCTCAGACAAGCCCAGCTACTGGGTCTGCAGCATCCTACTGTTTCAGGCATCTGTGTCTTCACACACAGTGTCCTCCCGAGCTGGGAACCTTCCATGTTTGGGTCTAAGTCCTGTCATCCTTTCAGGCTCACCCCAAGGCTCACTCCCCTGAGCACTCTGCTTGCCACCCCCTCTATGATCCTTGCCCTTCCCCCGCTTCATGTGCAATATATGTGCCAGTACAAACAAACAGAAACTGAATATCAAAATTTAACTAATACTCATCAGATTTTTCACTCTGTATTCAGCAGTATGCTAATAACTTTATTTACACTATCTGGTTTAATCCTTCTCAATGATCCATGAGATGTTAGGTGTTATTTTCAATATTTACAGGTCAGAACATGGAAGTTCAGAGACAAAAGTTGACTTCTCCAAATTCTCAGGAATAGTAAGTGGCACAATTGGAATTATACCATTTAATTTCTTTAAGCCATGGACTGTTTATGAACAGTGATAGTTCAGTTATCTGACTCTTCAACTACATTAGAAGCCTGTTTAGGAAAAAATGTTATTATTTAGGTTTTATATACATAGTGCTTAGAATAATTTCTGGTAAAAGGTAAGCATTAGGTAACTGTAGAGTGATTGGAAGAAGGGATGAATGGATAGTGCATGAAGGAGGTGATAAGAGGTTAGGAAACACGGTAATTTGAAACCAAACCTGGAAGGGCTTTTTATAATACACCATGATTTGGGCTTCATCTCATAGATTTTTAAGTGCTAATACTGCATTGGACACAAAGAATTATATATCAAGATATACAGTTTCAAATGATGTCCACGGCAGGCAAATTTGGAAGAGAGCTTTTAAGTGGTCATTGCAGTAAATGAGAGCCAGAGCACGGGCCAAGACAACAGAAATATCAACAAATTAACTCAAATTCAGTAAGTTAAAACTGAGTCAGGAGTCTGGACAAGGCTTACCTGGTCCTCTGCTCAGGATCTCTCAGGGCTACAATGAAGGGTTTGGCTGCTCTGTGTTCTCATCTGAAGCTCACAATCCTCTTCTAAGCTCATGAGGTTGTTGGCACATTTCAGACTGAGGTCCCCATTCTCTTGCTGGCTGCCACCTGAGGTCTGCTCTCAGTGTTAGAGGCTTCCCACAGTGACTTACCATGTAGCTTCTCAGAGGGACTTCCACAACAAGGCATCTCCCTTCTTCGAACCCAGTAAGATCATCTCTCAGTCCACATTGCTAAGATGGAGTCTTATATAACATAAAATAATCGTGGGGGACTATTTCCATCAACTTTGATGAATTTTATTATCTAGAAGCAGTTCCAAGTTCTGCTTGCTGTACTCAAGGGGAGGGGACTGTACAAGGTGTCACACACTGTGGCTTACCATTGGCTGTGTCCATCACCAGATTCATTTTAAGGTCAGACATTGAGATGATGGGTTGACCAGCTCCCATACCAGCATCGAGGAAGCTAAGTAGAGTGGTTGATATTGTAGAGTCCAAAGGCCGACTGTGTGGGGTCTACATAACCATGGGCAGAAAACTTAGTCCCTCTGTGTTTTAGTTTCCTCATCTGTGAATGAGGGGGAAAAAGAAAAGAAAAGAAAGCATTGCTGTTACATGAGTAGGACATGCGAAGAACCTAGAACTTAGTAACCGCTTGTATATATTCAACAATATATTCACAATTACTGTATATTGACCAAGATGGCTTTAGCATTCCTTTCAGCTTCACTAAACTTTAGACTGGCTCCTGACCTCCCTTTTCTTAGACTATTTGTTTTAGAAAACTTGCAATTGTAAATTCTTTCTCTTTTCCTTTAAGATATAAATCTTCTCATAGTCTCTTGCCAGCTTTACAATCCGGAAATGTCTTTTTCAAGGACCTGGGAGCTATCCCTTTGAATGTAATCATCAAGAAATATAGTGCTCCTATCTCCCAAACTGTGTGGGGATGGACGAGCCTAGCTTCCACAAGGAACAATCAGGAAACACAGATGGCTTAATCACATGGACCAACCTTCCTTCAAAGGCCCTCCAGTACTTTTCCACTAGCTCACTCTAGCACTTAAAAATCTTGTACCATTTGACATTAAAGAATTTTGCTTGAGTAGAGCTTAATCTCTCTCCCCTACTGCAGTAGGTTTCAATAAAGTCTTCCTTGTCTATTTAACTCTGCCTGGTATAATTTCTTTGGCTATATCACAACAATCCATATGGGAAGCCTCTTTTTCTGACCTGACTCATGGGTAGCAGCCTTGGAATCTGGCCAGTAGGCAAGAAAGAAAATGAATAATTTTTGGCATTCTTCTACCTTCCTCTTTTTCTACTTATTTCCCCCGAGTTTTGTTGCCCTCATTGATATTAAAGCCTTTACATAATGCACATACCCCAGACCAATTTTTCTCCTTCCTTAGTCCATATAACATCTGCCATATAATAAAGGATGTCATTCAAAAATTTCTCAGAGGAGTAAATGCCATATAATGACTCCTCATATTATACATTCCCAAAGAATTTCCATTTTAACAAGGGAACTCTTTACCCAAAAGAAGTTTATTGAATTATGGCATTTTATCACTAATTCCAACCTAAGGGAAGAGGTGTTATTAGACATTGGCACCTTCTAAAAACTTGTAATTAACTGAACAAATTGCATCCTATTTAGCCTATAAGTAGGCCCTAGTTTGTACAAATGGACAGAGCATATGTTCACCCAGAAAAGAAACGAACAGATACAGAGCGAAACAGAGAGAAATCCAAATCTAAGTCATATGGACAAAATTGAATAATGACTCATTAGTTCTTTTCTGTAACTTAGACACAAATAGAGAAAATGGGATGTATCTCCACTTATAATCCAAAGGTTTAAAAATAGTTTAGTAAGTCTAACGTCATGTAAATGTCATAGAAGCTTTATCTCTAGGGTATAAGCAGAACTCCTACCAGCTTACTACATGTGCTTCCAGAGAGTTGCTCACTCTCAGGGGCTCGTCATAATTCCAGAGGACACTGGTGTTCAAAGAAATAAATCTCTTTAATTGAAACAATATAGGGCCATGGATCAGAAACCGTGTATGTGTATGTGTATGGTGGTATATGGAAGAAGAGGGTGAAATACATTTATTTGATCTGCTTTCTGATTTAGGAATTGTGTGTATGTGTGTGTGTTTGTGTGTGTGTGTGTGTGTGTGTGAGTGCGTGTGTGTGTTAGTGTTAGTGTTGTGAGTGCCTGTACAGCAGGGCAGATCCGCACAAGGTCTTTCGAACTCAGGGAGAAGGTGTACAGAACCAATGGGAGGACATTCTATTGACCGAACAGAATATTAATATTTCAGAATATGGTGTTTGCATTTCTGGAGGAAATGTCAATTCTATGTGACTTCTGATTTTGGAAACGTGGTTTGTATGACTCCTGGCACTTGTACGGTCTTGAATATAACTTCCTTACCAGAGAATGCTGCTTCGAGGGGCTTGTTTTTGTGAAACTAGAAATTACATTTCTGGAATGAGGAATCCAGTAAAACCAGCTCTAAACTCATCAATATTTTATCTTCGATTTTAATTTTTTAAAGTTTTAATAGAGTAAGAAAAGTTGATGTTCGAAGCATGAAAATAAACCGAAGAAGCAAAATAAGGCATCAGACCCAGTTCTCTTCAAATGCAAAAAAAAAAAAGAAAAGAAAAGAAAAGAAAAAGTGATATTATCTTGATTCGTTTTCTCTCTGGTGTCAGAGGATTTCTTGGTTGTTGAGGTGACTTGTTATTATAAAAGCAAGGCCTTTCTGGCTGTTTCTGAGACCTGGGATTTAGGGTGCGAGGACAGGAGATGACCTAACCCACTGAACGTCACACGCATCTCAGTACCACAGGACACCAGAGTTCCGAGCAAAGCTCTCCCCTTGCTGAGGGCTGCGCTGCGCTGCCAGAAGACAGAAGCGCAGGGAGAGGAGAGTTATGTTTCGGCGGCGGAGCCAGTTAAGTAGCATGTTAGGCGCCGTTCCACTAAAGGAGGCCTTGTGAGCAAATGCCAGCTCCTTAAATCTCCTTGCACTTTCATGCACGGGACGATGCCGGTGATAAATGACGTGGAAACTAAACCACGGCAAAGTACTTCAGACGGTCTCTCTAGAATTAAGCTGGCCACGTATAGATCTAGGAGTCAACCTTTTCAATCTGCAGGGAGCAGCCAAGACCGTGACCTACAACCAAGGCAGGAGGGAAGGCTTAACTTGAATAAAAGGCAGAGTGCTGTGAGATAGGAAGCCTCGCGCTTTATTAAACAGGCTGGGGCAGGAAATTAGATCCTAGGTTAGTGTGGACATAGATTTTTTGATACATTTCAAAAGGCCTGGACTTGACTTCCTGGACTTATTCACACACACACACACACACACACACACACACACACACACTCCCTCTTTCACATAGGACTGAGCATGGAAGAACATCCAGTGTGTACCTTTTGGTCCCATCATATAAAGAATCCACCTTTTACTCCTGGTGAAACTATCAAGTCTTCAAGCAGAGGGCCTCCCTGTCACTGTTGTCTTCCTCAGGCTCTGCACGGAGCAGTGACCCTCTCAGCCCCACGTGGTCTGGGGGCGCCGGAGACCACGAGTGCATTGACTGTAAAGGTGGGAGCAGTGATATCCTGGCTGTTGAACAGAACTCTGTAAATTTATAACTTCCCAGATGCTTTTCTCCAGCCCTGCACTCTGACACAGGAGTTAAGCCTTTAATTTTGCAGAGAGATCAGGGTCTAAAGCTCCCGTCAGCCCAGGAAGGAGCACAGAGAAGACCCCTCCCAACGCAGAGCTCTGAGGCTGACAGGGGGATGGGAGAGGAGACTGGCAAAAGGAGCCTAGGCTTAAAGGGACACAGGATGGAGGGAAATGTACGTTCAGGAGAAACCAAGGGAGATGCACAACTGGATATCGCCTTCAGGCTCTCCTGCGGCCAGCTCAGAAGAGGCTTCAGTAAAAGCGGCCTCGTGAATAAGGAAGTTACCTCTGCTCTAAACATCTCCCCATTTCCAATGGCATCCTTCTTCCAGTCTTGTAACATTATTCACACCTCCAACCCAAACTGACAATATCAAAAAGTGAACCACGAAGCATGTTTCCTGTAACCTTCAGAGAACCAGTATGGTGACTTTACTCCCCAAAGGCACAAAGCGCTATTTGCAATCACTGGAGTATAAAGAATGTCTGATGCAGGAGAAAGACCCCGGGCTAGGTCTGAGAAGTCCTGGTTCAAGTTAGGGACCCATCATTTTACTTCCTCGTCCCAGTGAACAAGAGGTTCCCTACTATTCTGTATTTCATTTGAAAAAAATAGTGTTGGGAGAATACATAGCATATCCCTGCCTTACCAAAGCAACAGATAAAAAGTAGCATATGGACCTGACTTGTAGACCAGGAGCAGGTTATTACTACACGGACTGATTTTCTTTGTTAGTCTTCTGGTGTCTACAGGGCAGGAAAATAATGACAATGAAAAATACTTGTGAATAGTTATCGCCTGTTCTTCTAAGGCGCTCCTCTGGGGGCAGTGTCCACAGCATATTTTAACATCTAATTCTGATGTTTTACTGCCCAAACAATAAGGTATATTTTTTAAAAACCTATCAAATACCACCCAGAATCCTACCATTGTAAGTAACATAAATATTTAATTCTTTTTATATTAACCTCTGCTTTTAACTTTCACATATATTCATATTTTAAATAGATGCAATCAATTATAGGATGAACATTACGTTGTATTTTATCAGTTAACACCACATGGTAAACATTCTAAGTATTCTCCTGTGCTTCTCTCTCGTCTCCATAATTACTGTTTTCATGGATGCACGATGTTGCATACAGCTGATGGATTATACTTAATCAACTCTCTCTCACTAGTTGTTTGTATTGCTACCATCATTTTAGTAATGAAGCTTGCCAAAGAAGTGCTTTGTATCCATTTTCAAAAATGTAGCTATGGATTCTAGTGGCTTGGCAAGTTGCAATGAATGTTGGGGATTTTGGTTCCCAAATTAAGGAGACAGTAAGCGGGCCTTCATTTCAAAGGCTGAATGCTGGCCTCTCTTGTAGAACCTTCTCTGGGAAGACACTAAAAAGAAAATCAAATTCACTATGCATGGGACTTGAACCCTATATTTTCTCCATAAGAAATCGAATGAGTTTGAATGGTTTAGCAAATGCATTAAGGGGCTACTGCATGATGAAGCTGCCATCTCTAGTCAGTCAGTCATGGTTAAGCTCAAAGACTGACTCAAAGAGGTGGGTTACTTCTCTCCTCTGTTACATAATGATTGAATAGACACAGGAAGTTACTTCATCTTTTTTCACAGTTTACTCAGTCTAAAAAATGTGGAATGCATAAGACAATACAGGTAAAATGTTTTGCAATTCTCTGGCATACAGTCAATGTACTGTAAAGCATAGCTATTGTTATGATTATGTATTTCCAGGCTGAATGAAGCATCTCAGGCAACTTCTTTAACTTCCATAAGCCTCCATTTCCATAAATATAAAATAGATCTCAGGCTGGGGTCCATCTCATGATCTGTTATAAAGATTAAAGAGAGCAAGGCTTGCAAATAGCTCAGAATAGTAGTGCCCAACTCTTAGCAATTCTTCAAAAAAAAAAATGTGAGTTTTTTTAGATTTTCTAGTGATGATCAGAGCAACTTGGTTAGGCTTGTGTTACTATCTCTCCTCGTACTGGTAGGGAAATGGGACCCTGAGGAATTTAATAATCTAAGTCAGTCACTCACCTTTTGGATGTACAAGTCGGAGTTCAAACCACATCTGCTTAACTTCAAAATCAGGCTTTTGAAACTCTGGGGAATTTTAGATGAATGAGACAGGTTCTAGACGATCAGACTTCTGTCATGTAGCCAGGAGAGCTGCAGTGCATGGGTGTCTAAGGTGGGTGAGAGGGGCACCTCGAGGACTGGGGGAGTTGTGGGGAACTGTGCTGGTTACTAGAGCAAGATGGAAGACCCTGCATGAGAGGAAACCTGCCCTGGGTATGCGGCTGTTCCCCGAACTGATATCAATTGTGAATTCCAGGAGAGCAGTGTGGAAATGAACTTAATATTTCTGCAGATGAGAAAAGGTGCCCTTAGGGAAGAAAAACCTGGTTGGGCTTTGACATTCAATTTCCAAGCACTTTAGCTTCTAAGAGAACTCTAAAGACGCCTTCCTAACCCACATTTCTGCCGCATTTCCCGGCCCCCTCTGCCACCCCCACCCTTTTCCCTGCAGGCTGCTGCTCAGGCCACTGGCCACAGATTCTTTAAGAAGGGATTTACTTGGCTCTGGGAGACAGAATTTCTGACCTGAGCCTTTCTAGGAGAAATGGAGGTTTGACAAGTGGGAGAACAGAATGAACGACTGAATGAAAAAGGTGGACCTGTGTGCTTTCCTCTTTAATTCACTGGCAGCAAGTTAATGGAAATGTATTGCATTAAAAAAAAAAAAAAAAAAAGAAAGAAAAATGAAAAAATTAAAAATCCCAGGAAAGTACTTAGAGTTTGGAATTTAATTTTGCGTTTAACCGAGAGTTAAAAAGCATCTTTCCATTTCACGTTGAATTAACATTTGGCACAGCTGGCCTTTCAGCACTGGCTGCCCTGGTGCCTTTGCCCGGAGGAAATTTTAAGAACATCCCTAAGTGCCCTCTTCTGAGTAAGTTGTAAAGGAGAGTGAGGTTGGGCCAGAGCTGGGCAGAAGCCATGCTGCTTCCTCTCCCCTGCTTTTAGCAAACACCGAGGACGACCTGTTCAAGGTATCAGGGTAGCGATGGGCTTCCATTCCCACATTTCACCCAGAAGGTCCTGCTCCTCCCTCCAGCCTTATGTAGAAGCAGCAGGCATTCAGTCCGAGCTGCTCTGCTCGGAGGTAGGTGGGCTTGGCCTTTGGATGATGCCAGAGGTTAAATGGCGTTGAGAATTCAAGTCTGCACACTATACATACATACATACATATACATATACATATACATATACATATACATATACATATACATATACATATACATATACATATACATACACACACACACACACACACACACTACACACACACACACACACACACAGTGCTTAATTTTGTCTGCGTAATGGCATCAACTGTGTCACACTCATGCCCCGATGGGTTTGACTCCTCAGTTTGGCTGTGAGCTCCTTGGGGTAAGATGCACTTCTATCCTGCACAGTTTCTGGACTTGAAGGCTGCTCAGCGGCAATGTGACACAGTAGTAAAAGCGAGGATTCTGGTGGGAGGCAGCCCGGGTTCTAACGCTGATCCTGCTGCTCACCCTACGCTGCTGGCCAAATTACTTGACTTCTCTATGCATCAATCTCTGCATCTATGAAATCAAGCTAATTTTTAGTGCTTATCTCCAAGGGCAGGTGTACAAAGGAGCTGAGACACATATTATACTGAATGCAATGCTGGACAGCTTGATCCCTTCACTAATTAGGAGTTATTACAAAAGTCACTTTTATTGTTGTGTTTTCATGTTTAGAAACCACAGAAATAAGAGTGGGAAATAGACATGTGTTGCAGGGAATGTTCTATTTTTGCTTTATTTCCTTTTCTTCGTTGTCTGAGTTTGGACATCACAGGTAAGGATTGCTTTGGACAGTGAGTTTCTAGTTTATCACATCTGACATACTATATATTTACTTGCATGTTTATTTGTCATCTGTTTTTCTCTAATAGCAGGCAGGAGCTTTTGTTCTGGTTCTTCACTGCACAGTGCCTGGCATGTAGTCATTGCCTAGCAAATATTTGTTAAGTTAGTGACTCGATGATGGAAACTTCCCTGGACTTTCATATTTTCCACTTTAAGACACCAGCAGAGAAAGTGTCTCTTAGCTTCCAGTTAGAAAATCCCAGGGAATGGATACTTGTCCTCGTTTGGGTCAAATGCCCACTTGGTGGGTGTGGGAAAGGATCACACGATCATAAGGCCATTCTGGATGTAGAGCGGGGAGAGAAAGGGCCATCCCAGAACAAGGAGGCATTGCTGAGAAGACGGAATCACAGCAGCTGAACAAAAATTATACAGTCCTCTCCGCTAAGGAGTTCACCTGGAGTAATTTCATCTTTTTCTCTCTAGTTTTGAATTTAGGAAGGGCAAGGCCATCTTGACCTAAAAAAAAAGCCTTTTATGCATTTACCTGAAAGAAGATTACTTCCGTCTTATCCTACAATCAGGCAGCAAGTATTTACTGGATAATGATTGCCTGCCAACAGCATGCAGTAAGTGCCCTGTGATGCAGAGGGATAGACATGCAAAGCAGAGAAATGTATTTGGGAGTCATTTACATCCTGGTGAGAGAGGAAGCACTGCAAGCAGATGAGAGAAGACAGGTGAGGGGCAAGGAATAGAATCCACAGTCTCAGGAGACACTTCCACAGAGGGAGGGAGGTTGGTGACGAGGTGCCGGCAGGAGCACAGAGAGGACAAACTTCAGAGAGCCCTGGTTCTGCAGGGACCTGGACCAGGGAGGGCCCCAACCAAGGAGGAGCCCCTCCCACAAATACCACAAAGTGACAGAGACCGATAAGCCTATACATATGACCACCTTGAGGACACAGGTTCTGTCATACTCAGATTTGTTTTCTCACTGTAGCATGAGGCTCTTTTTTTCTTAACCTCAGGTGGTGTAAATATTAATAAAAATTCTTAATATAAACAGAGGTCTTAATATACACATTGCAGTCTTTAATGGTCATGACAAACACCACCAATCTCTGTGCCCTCTAAGCTGAAAGGACAGATGGGCCAGTGCCCTTAGCCCTCCTTGTCTGATGTTGGTTACTGTTAGTTATCTTAACAAGCCTCCGGGGGGTGTCTTCCATGCTTTCGAGAGATCCAAAAACACTATAATCTCAGGAATACATGGTGTCCTTAGGGATATTCAAGCACACAGAGTTCTAGCAGCATATGAGCTCAATTGATAGAATTTTTAAAATGATTGACAATTACCAATAGCTGGAGGTTTTAAAACTTATTTCATGCACTCTGTGAATATACTGCTTCAACTTCTATTTCTTAGAGGGCTCGTGATTCATCCACTGCAGAAGGAACATTTTTAAAATTGTTCAAGGGAAATTTAGTGAATGAAATAAACCAGACTAGATCAGATGCTCGTTTGATGACACGGTGTTTACTTGGTTCGCCTTCTGCGAGCCCTCCTGCCATGCCAAAAGCAAACTGGGCCATCTACTTATGTATTAAGTACTATATAGTGAAAAAAGGCACATCTTTGCACTCAAGGGTTTTATTAAGGGAGGATGAGACAGGTACATGGATAACTATAACACAAGGTAACAGGTGGTAATTACCCAATGACTGCATATTTCCTAGCAAGGTGCTTTAATGTTTTTTTTTCTCTTTTTTTTTTTTTTTTTTTTTTT
>CM053515.1:95870877-95948772 GCA_028627145.1 Eidolon dupreanum
TTACCTGGCTTTAAATGTTCTGTAATATTAAAACATCGTATATGATTTCTACTCTGATAACACCATGATCACCTCCTCACCACGAAACACTAACATTACTACCAAATTCAAAAATATTACTTAATGAGTTTTAGCATAATTATAACAATATAATCACTGAAAATATATGTGCTATATTCTTTACCCGTAGTAGCTAAAATCCCCATAATAAGGGCACAAGTTTGGTGCCATGATCCAGGTTAGGCGCTCAGGCTCTGAGGGTAGAGTATCTGGTTCAAATCATCGCTCTACCTCTTGTCTCCTGTGTTAAATTGGTGAAACTCCTTAACCTCTTTAACTCTCAGTTTTTCCATCTGTTAAATGTAGCTAATGATAATATATGTCTTATAAGGTTGTTGTGAGAATTAACGTAATAGCCGCAAGGTATTTATATCAACATGCCTGGAAAATGGTAATAAAAACAGTTCACATTTAATGAGTTCTTACCATGTGCTAGCCGCTGTCCTAACAGCTTTATGTGCAGCATTAATTTAATCCTCACAAGGACTATTATTGTCTCCAGTTTTAATACGAGGAAAATTAAGGTTAGCGAGGTGCAGTAACTCTTCCAAGGGTACACAACTCATTGGGAAGTATATAGCAATAGCAGAACTTGAGTCTAGACATATATGCACCTGGCTCATATTAAATAATCAATAAGCATTCATTTTTGTGGTGGTTGTTGCTGTTAGCAATTCAAATGCAAAAGTAGAAACCCTTTCCTAACATAATGAGAAAAAAGATGGTTCGATTGTTTCACTGAACTAAATTTATGGACACAATCTAGCGAGCATAACTATTAGTATAATTAAGCCACTTGCCAAGCACTTAAACACCACTAGATAATACCTTAGGCTTGTTTCTTCTAGAAATGGCCCGATACAGTCTCTTTCACTATGGCCTCTGTTTTATTAGCAGGAAACTAAGAATAAGCCTTAGGATGGAAGGGAGACCTAAATCTCTTACCCGTATGATGCTTCTCTTGAAAAGCATACACTCAATAAAGGAAAGTAATGGATAAATGAAATAATCACATAGAAATGTTTAACTCATTATAATAGCGCTGTCCTATAGAACATCCTGCGATGATAAAAATATTCTATATTAGTGCTGACCAACACAGTAGACACTAGACAAATGTGGGTTCTGAGTACTTAAAATGTGGTTGCTACCACTGAAGAACTAAATCTTTAATTTTATTTAATTTTAATGATTTTTAGTTACCATCCCTTCAATTATTTTTCTTTTCATAAGGGACAACTTTAAATAATAGTCTAGCTTCTTCTCAGTCCACCTCCTCTATGACTCTCCCACCCAAATCTTTACCTCATTGTTTGGAACTGATGTTTAAAATCATATGATGCTTGATGCAAATGATTGTGACTAGCTTTTATTTAATAATAACACAAAATGTATTCTTTTATACTCACCAACAGATACAATACCCAAAGCTACATTCCATTCATTCAGACCGCCCCCCACCTCCACACACACACACACACACACACACACACACACACACACACACCCTGCTCCCACCGTCTGGGTGGATGACATTTTGGCTTGATGCATTGATACCATGTAGCCATCAGCATCCACTATTGACAAGCTGTCGACAACATCGTGAAATTATCTGCCAGTCGTATGTAATTTCTTGAGGACAGTGTTTCTAGTAACAAGGAACGAAGCATATGCCTTGGAACTTTGCAGATCTAAAATATTTTCCTGCTTCTTCATTTGCAAAATCCCCATCCCAAATGTGAATTGAGGGAGCATTAAAGGAGAAAGCTGGAAGAGTTGAAGAAAAGAAATAAAATAACATACGCACCCAGAGATCAGTTATATTTTTGAATAAGCTTTCTTTAGAAGTGATAGAAATGAATTCAATCATACGAGGCGGTAAGGGCTCTTCCAGTTTGGCAGAGACTCCATATTATATTGCAGAGCAGAGTTTCGTACTGACAGAGCTTGGGGGAGAAGAGGGAATGTGCGTCTTCTGTTCTTGATTTCTGGGCCACAGGAGGACCAGATTTCCTGCTCTCTTCATTTATCTGGTGTTGCTGAAAAATTTCCTAGTTGTCGTTCCAACAGGACAACATATTATAAATTTTTGCTCGTTTCAGAAAACATCATATTAAACTACTAAAACACAAAGCAGCTTATCAACTCAAACATTTTTCTGACCCCAAATCTTATTTCGCAGAGTTCACCAAAATGGAAGTAGATAGTTCTGGCCTCAGAATCTTGAATACGTACATTTGAAATACAGTATAACTTTTATAGATGCGTTTCCCCTTTGCTCTGTGGTAACTGACTTTTAGAAACCTTTAACTTCCCTGGCGTCTCTTAAAACATATGCTTGATATGGGAGGAAGCGAGAAGGTGATGCATTCTCAGTAAAAAGGTCAATGGAGCCACATGGTCAGCGACCATCACTGAAGGAGAGATGGAGGGTGAGCAATAATGATGAACGTCTTTTTCCCCCACCTCGGCTAACAGAGTGCTATTTAAAAAAAAAAAGAAAAGAAAAAAAGAAAAAGAAAAGAAAAAAGAACAGAACTCACCTAGGAGTCAAAAGATCAGGATCCAATCCTGACATTAATGTCTAGGTTAGTTACTTAACCCCCTTCTCCATGTCTTTGTTTGCAAAGAAGAAACGATAACCTTTTCTATTCCATCTCAGTGCTATTTGAACATCAAATAAAATAACATTTGTAAAAACGCTTTGAAAATTATGTTGATTTGAAAATACTGTGATTTGTTTAAGAAAGCGCTACAGCTATCACTTTTCAGCAGTCTGCTTTGTAGAAGGATGACACAGGTGGCTTTTAGGAAAGGCTTTTTTTGTGGGCAAAAGTGGATAGCTTCAGGGGTGTAGGAAGGAGAAAGGCGTGGACAGACTTCGCATTACATTTAATTATGGAATGTGATCAACGTTCCTGGGCCTGAGAGAGGGTAAATTATCAAGTTCATTATGGAATGAATTCCAGTGACAACATTATTCCATAAATAATAAAGTCACCCTTGTTCGATTTGGAAATTGTTAAACTTTCCATAAACCGGGATGGTTTGTATGCGTTTATCTGTAAGCGTGAAATGCTTATACTTAACTTATGTCCATTTAGCTTAATTCACGTTATTGACACCTAAATTATTTTACTTAACAATAAGTAAAATCCATGTTTGTTAGAAAGAACAGTTTTTACAGAGGAAAGAAGATCTATAACGAAGTGCCCTGATATTTCATGGTGCGTGTTGTGCTTGGACTTTCAGCTGCTCAGATTGGGAACAACACGATGTTGAGTTCCCATACACCCACCAGGTACACGCCATTGTGAGTTTTCCTGGAAAAAAGAAAAAAAAAAACACAAAGTCTATGTGTGTGGTGATAATAATAATGTTAAGGGGGAAAAAAAAGATTGTAAAATGAAAGGACAGAGTTTCCTGTTTGTTATTTTTCAAAATAATGACTGTGGGTTCTCTCCCCATGGAAAAGATGCTATTTATTTTTTAATGATGAGCTGTTTCCCAGAGAAACAAAGTGGCATTCTGTCGACACCATATGGCGGCGGAAAAACAGATTCCACCGTGTTCCATTTGTTAGGCTGTCTTCTGCATTTCTGTATCCATAATTCATGTGGGGGCCTCTGTGATTGCCAAAATATTCAAACGGGTTTCTCTTAGCAGGGCAGCCTGCATGAGGGGAGAAAGGTTTTCAAAACAGCAGGACCTGAACAGTCTCCTGCTGCTCAGAGAAGAGAACACTTCCAACTTCTGTCCTTCTGGCGGCTTTCATTGTAATACTAATTTACATCCTCGGTTTAGACATCGTGTTTGCATTCAGAAAAAGCAGCTTATGTTCTTTTATGCTAATACAATCATACTTGAATTATAACCCACACCCTTAAAGTCACATTACTCCTTCTGCCTCAGTGTAAGCAGAGAACCTGGCCTTTAAGAAATTAGTAGAAGCTGATATGCAGCAATGGCTGAACGGATACCATTTTAAACACATTGATTCTGCAGATTTTGGTTTCCAAACAGACATCTGAAGTGGTTATAGATACATTAAAAATAGTCGTGAAAGCCTTTCTACACTGTCTAAGCATATGATCGCCATCTACGTATTCAGAGGCTGTTTTCAGTGCAAGTTCAAGTGGTGTTCTCTGGTGTACAGATACACACATGTCCAGTACATGATACAGAATATAAAGAGGGGATTGGATGAGTCAGACTAATTGATGTTTGGGCAAAATGGAATGTCTGAAAAAAGTTTCATGTTCCTGTGCACACCCAGATAATAAGAATCTAAATCATAAGCCTTCTATTGGAAATACACATTTTTTTATTCTGGAGAATCTCAGTGTTCTTTCAGTAAGCTTAGCCATTTCATGTTTCATTGTAGTGCATTTGGGGAAACATAAAATAATTTTATATAGAAAAATAAAACATGTAGGAAATACTGTTCAATTACAGGTAAAAAGTATAGCGATAATGCAATAATACCACTCGAAAGTTCTTTTCCTCTAACTATAGTAGAATGGACAAAATTTAGGTTACCAAAAATAGAAGGTTATTTGCTATTTTTATGTATAAATAGAAGGTTATGGCTTTGGGTTATAAGGGGCAGAACTAAAGGCCCAGAGAACTTAATCGATTCCCATTTCTTCAAAGCCAATTTGGATAAACTCCTAATGTTTCTATTATTTTTCAGTTTGGAGTGAGGGCACAGCTGAGTTTATTTTTCCTGATGCTATTCTAATCAAGAAGCAGAATTTCAATGGGCCCAAGGTTTTGGTTTTTGACGTAAGTGTAACTTGCTCTTCCATCAGACAGCCTTCTGATGGGGGCTTAGAAGACAATGGACTACAGGAGACCCTCTACTGGAGTTCATGAAGAATGACCAGTCCAGTGGTCATTGGACTATCCAAATAAGGGAAGGGAGGATCCCATCCTTTATTCTTTGGGTGAAATGTGAAACCTTTAGCCTGGAGAAGGGTCAGAGTACCAGTAGCTGAGTTGAGGGTAGTTTCAACTGGTTTGCCACATTACTCACAGTTTCCTGCCACTTTGACCCAGCTCTAACCCTGATTGTAATAGATAACACAACAACTGACACATCTCCCCAAATTCCAAAATACTTTGTTTGTGTCGTGTTAACATCTGACTATTAGGATATTTTTAAGAAGTTCAGTTCTCCCAGGAAAGCTTTTGAAGGGAAGTTCCACCCAATTGTTAGAATTCAAATCTCATACTTTTTTCCTTTTCAATTAAAAACTTATACATTCAATTAGACTATATCTGTGAACCTGCTTTAGCAGTAATTAAGATGAACATTATGATATGGGTAATAAAAAGTAATAATTTCCTTCAATCTCTTGGGTTTTTTGAAATACATTTTCTCGATGGAAATCAAATTATTTTATTGCGTAGAAGGGATTTCTCTCTATTCAATAGGGTGAAACGATGCCTGAGCTGTTACTTGTACAACTACTAAGTCGGAATCATTAAGAATGAAGTTTAGTAAATAAAGTTATTGGGTGGCTGCTTTCTCACAGAAGATTTGGAACTCTATTAAATTAATAGGAAATAGGTCTAGAGTTTTCTCTAACTAACCTATCCTCAGTGGAGAACAGAAATGAAATGGCCTTATTCAAGGACAACCATTCAAAATCCATAAATATTTTATAAGGATGAAATAAATTGCTTATTTTCAAACAGGTGCTATCGTAAAAATTATTTTGATATTTCTTTTGCCTCAGGGCCCTTAAACAAAATAACAATTTATCACATACATAGTACTTAGACATTAGGCTAGTCTGTGTTTTTCATAATTGGCTCAGGCAGAGGGAAGCTCACACTTAGGGATCCTCAGCTGTAGCCCCAGTGTCTTCCTACAAGGAAAATCATGCCTTAAACAGAATCTGCATCCCATTGCTCCTTCTGCAAATTTTCAACTAAAATGGTACCATTTCCTTCACGATGATGACAATAGATCGAAATGTATTCTGCTAACTTATTTGATAGATAATATTTACCCTCCATCAATGCATTCAAATGCTCTCTAAAATTTGTGGGTGATTTTTATTTGAACAGCGAAAGCACTATATTAACAAAAATATTTTCTTTTTACCTCATTTTTCTTTTGGATCATAGCCTTTCTCTAAATAATGTATATACTATGGAAGTTTGAGGGGGGAAAATTTGCTCCTTCAAAGAAATGATGTAAGAAAATATGGTGCCACTACCCCAGCATCTATTTACACCTAATTGTATCTCTTGAGGGGAAAGAAGTTAAGTCAAGCCATCTAAATATCATTTCTCTGTCCTCTGTAAGACCAGTGGTATTATCCATTAATGAGGTAAGCAGTAAGCTGAAGTCAGGGCCAGATCTGTGGTTGGGGTCAGGGACCAGCGAGTGGCCCAAGGACATAATTCATTCCATGAAGAGTATTAAGATGGTGAGATAAAGACTAGGTCATTTTCTGGCCATGGTCAGGTGGTCAAGTAAGTAACTGTGAAGCACTATGAAATGAACCAAATTCTTATGAGTATAAAAATCTTAGAAAAGATGTTGTGAACCTCTCAAGGGGAGGTCGCCCCTTGAGAAACCAAATGATGAGAAACCAAGAGAATTGCCAACAGAAAATAATAGCAACCAAAAGAAAAGCATCTTGGGTATGTATGTGATCACTGCCTCTCTGCTGGCATCCTCTTTTAAGAGGCTGTGCCCCCAACAAACCCAGAGAACTCCTCTACCCCAGAGGAATCAATGATAAGCCAGGCTGATCCAGTCAGATTCTTCCTTTTGAAAATTTGAACTAGGAGACACAGAAAATATGCAAGTTTGTGGCTGAATCAAGATGATCGTGATATCAGCATATAGATTCCCAAATTGCCACTGCTGCTGCTAAGGCCACTGGTATTTCTGTAGCTACGCAGTTGGCCACATGTAGCAGGTTGCATTACTGGCCCTGAGTCTACATTTACCACGTAACTGCCATTCCTCCTATGAACACAACGGAGTGTATGTATTTCCCTTCTCCTTGGTATTGCCTGTGGCTATTTGACTTGTTCGACAAATAGAATGGGGTAGAACTAACTGACTGCGCTGGTCCTGAGTTGAGGCTGTAAGTGACCTCAAATATTTCGTGCTCTGGTGGCTTTGCTGTAGTATCAAGGAAGCTTAGAAGCCAAATTAGTAATCCGGAAGTTTCTTTGTGAGCATAGAATTAGAATAAGAGAAAGTTTACTGCAGGATTTAAATGTTTAATGATATCAAGCATGAGGTTGAAGGTCTGCACGTTTTGAGGTGAAATATAATGAAATATAATGAGGCTATTAAGCACACACACACTTTAAAAAATTATTAAAGTATAGTTGGCGTACAATATTGTATTAGTTTCAGGTATACTACACAGTGATACAACATTTATACACTTTATGATGTGATCACCATCTGTCATCATGCAAAGTTATTATATTATGGGTTCTATTCTCTGTGTTGTATACTACTACATCACCATGGCTTATTTATTTTAGAACTAGATGCATGATATACCATCTCCGTAATATTTGTGATGGGGCCTGATGTGCCTGCATCACTAAGAGAGGTCCCTATATAGTGGTTGGCATTGCCTATGTCTACACACATCTCTGTGACATTCCCTTCCTTCCTAACATTCATCAGCCCTATTAATAGCTTGAATTTAGTATCCTTCTGCTCCAAAACCATTTTTCTCCTTAGCACAATCTGTATGTCTCTCTTCTGATGAAATATATGTGTTGATAGAATTTCATACTCAAAGAGATTCTTATAATTTCTCTTTTTAACATATCTTTGAGGAAGGTGCTTCTATTGATTCCAGGAAAAAAAAAATAGGCTGAACCTATGATCGATTTTTGTATAAATCACATTTGTTGTTTAACTTCTTCAAAGATAACAATTTTACCTAATGTTTCTGGCAAAACGCGGGGACATCATTTTATCTTGTAAGCAACTGAATATCTTGCTTCTCCCCCCGCCCCCTTTCATGCTGTTCTGAGTGTGGTGACAGAGCTGAAAGTGTTGTCATGTAGAGGAATTCCGATCGTCTCCTTCGGGGCTCAGGGATCACACCGAGAGCCGAATACACGGGGCCACTGATCTGTTCCCGGAGGAGCTAATTGATAAGAAACATATTTTATGAATGAAGTTACAAGATAAAAACTGAGACTAATGAAATACCCCAATGACTCCAAAGCGATTAAGGAAGGCATTCCATACACCACTTCTAATTAGACACCGAAGTGGAGAATTCACAGTTGACTGAATGTTCTCCAGTGGTGCTGACCACTTGTTTAAGGGGACAGCAACTGAGAATACACATAACTAAGGAAAGTAAAACCTTTCTTTTACGGTGACAATGGGCCATTTAGGTGAGCCTGGGCTGGGTCTCAGACAATTGCAACTACAGAGAATTTAATATTTGCTCTGTTTTTCAAATGATTCCTTGAGCCAAACAAGTTCAGTAGATGTTTTTAAAAATATTGTTTTACAAGATAATTTTTTCAGCTTTTTAAAAATGATTAAACATGAGGTCACAAACCTTTTAAAAATGAGTTTTCCTTTTTTTCTCTCATCGGTCTTTTCTTCAAATCTTTAATCCAGTCTTAGCATTTCCCTTAATCATTATTCCTGTGAAATATAATACCTTAAACTTGCATTGATTCTTGCATGTTGGATAATGTTTGCTCCTCACTTCTGAGCTCTCTTTCAAAATATTGTTTTTTATATTACTTTCACTGAGATCTTATATATGTATTTTTTTTATCAATGATGTGGTGAAACCATCATAGACAAGAGCCAAAGAATAAATCGTAGTCAATAGATATTTATTGATTTGAGTATCTAATGTGTGTTGTAGGTATAATGGGAAAGCAAAGAAAATCTGACCAGGTACTTATTATCCAGAATATTACAATCTATTCTCAGAAATTAAATGTACATACAAGACAAGAAAAACTAACAACATGTGACAGAATATAGTTATCAGTGGAAATGTGCCCAAGACTTTATTTTATAGGAGTTTAGATGAGGGGAGAGGAGCAAGGCCTAAAATAGTGGACAAGGCTTTCAGGTGGAAGGAAAAACTCAGAGGTCATGTGAAAGGCACTGAATTTGGACAAAGTGGAATGGAAAGCAGTGGACAGCAAGCTGAATGAAAGTGACGGGGAGAGAATTAGCATGGGGTATTCATGACCAAGGGAGAGAGGTGTTATCTTTGTTCATGGGTTTGTGTCTATCACGAGCTCTCATGAAAACTAGGCCAGAATTATATATAATATTTTCACTTGCAATAAATCAGGGCCTTTTTGCCAGGTTTAGAGAGGCCAAGATGGAATAATTTAAAATCACTTTTAATCCTTCTTTATTTTAAAAATCTCTCCTAAGAAATAATAGAGTCTTAGAGCGGACAGAGAAAATGAAGGTTATCTACTTAACGATAACTCCAAATGAAGAAACTTATTCTGAACCATTGATAGTGTGCATGGGGTCAATGAGCCTCCAGTAAGTTATATAGGGTTTGTTCACTATGTTTTTACATAGGGAAGTTTCATAGTTCTAATTCATTTACAAGGCATTCAAAAACTCTCACAAGGCTTGGAAACCAGTGCTCTATAGCATCTTTGCCAGGTGGTCTAGAACATCAGAAATAGTGACAGGCAGCTCAACACCCATCAATTGATCCAGCTCTAATTTCAGCAGCTCTCACTATCCCTAAGTTATACTGAGATCCCCCAGTCAGAAGTCCTAGATTGGCCCGATTTTGTAGACGCACACCTGTATTCAGGGAGGCTGATCTAGTTAGGAGCTAATCAAGATGAGACCTGATATGCAATGCTCAGGTGTCTCTTTTTGGAACATTGCTACATAACGCACAGCCCTCTGTCTAGAGAATGTGAAGACTGAGTTTTTTTTATTTGTTCTTACTTCCTTAACAATGAAATTAAAATAAAAATATAAGACCTTAGGAGATCATTTGATTTAGCTCACAGAGCTCAGGATATGGGTAGAGCAGCGTTAGAATGGTGATCAACAAACAGTCATTTCTATTGACCCTCCTGGCTTCATGAGTAGATTTGGGAAGCATTTTTACTTTGGGTTCCTAAGTTTCCTCCCTAAATGAGTAGAGCTGTTTAAAATAACATACTGAATAGTTTTTTTTTTTTTTTAAGTGATATACGTATTAGAATCCCCTTTCCACTCACATCTTTCAGAAGTGGTGCCAATAATGTGGGAGACAATAAATTATTCAGAGAAGGAGAAGCCATGTAACAAACAGGAAGCCAGTGGTTTATTAAAGATAGCTGCACACAAATGCACATTTGCCAGCAATGTCGGCAACAAATCAGAAATGATATATGACCTTTCTCACACGCCTGCAACATTTAATATCTTTGAAAGACATTAAAGATGTCAAATGTTTAGACCACAATCTGAGAAGCGGTGAAAATATAGTATCAGTGTTTACAAACAGGCTTAGAGCTTGGTTGCAATTACCTATGCCTGTCTTTTCCTAAAGAGTAAACATCTTTCACATATTTATTTGCTAGTGTACTTTGCTTTGCAAAATAGTTCTGATCCTGAGGTGGTGTTTGTTAATCCAATCCCACCTTACCATAAACTAGAATTATCATTTCAGAAGCAGTTATACTTCATTTATGTACAATTTCCGATTTGTAAAGGTTCCCATAATTCACATTTGTTTATCTCCCTCCCCTGGCCCTGTGTTTGATATTGAATGATTTATAAGGCAACTACTTTACAGCACTGAAGAAACTATTTATTTTTAAGCAGATAATAGTGAATACTTCTTGAAAGTACAGCATTGTTTTACTAATGCTTTTGCTTTATAAGTCGAACTTTGGTCTGTCTTCATTTTTAAAATTAATTTTATTATGAAATATAAACATATAAAATAATAGAGAGGATAGTCTAATAAACCCTATGTGCCCATCATCCAACCTCAGCAATTATCAACTCATGAACAGTCAAGTTTTAACTATACTTTCATACCACTTTTTAAAAAAATTGAAGCAAATATTAATCATCATATTATATCATTTAATCCATAAATATTTCAGAAATTCTAAAAGAGAATGACATAAAAATATATCTAATTGTCGTAATCACACATGGGAACAATTAAGATTTTCATATCATTAAATATCATCACTGCTTAAAATTTACCCTTCGTCTTGTCTTTTTTTTTAGCAGTTTGTCTGGATCAGGATATTTTTGTTTGAATTTCTTGGTGTGACTCTTAAAACTTTTTATTCCTTCATCCTCTGTCTCTCTCTTATTGGTCTTTGCATTTTATTTGTGGGGAAAAAAACGAACAACCTAATTTTAGGCTGCTCTCCTTTACTTTCATGTACTTTATATTTTATACAGTTTGTAATTATTGCCCAAGAAGAGACTACTCCAATATAAAGGACTTTACCATTAACATAAGCATTAAATTTCCTCTTTTCTTTTAAACTCACCCTATCCCCTCCACTCCACCAATGCTGCCCTCACCAGGGTCATTCCACATTGACAAATTCAATGGTCATTTCAGTCCTGTTCTTACTTGATCTATGATCAGCATTTCTCCTTGCTATTTCTTTCTCTCTCCTGACCGCTTGGTGTCAGGACCCAATACTGTCGAATCTACTTCTGTTTCAGTGGTTGCTACTTTGTGGTGTCCTTTTCTTTACTAAATGCATATTTTTAACACAACAGTTTGGAGAATGCCAGGGTTCAGACAGGTACTTCTCGGTTTTCTATCTCAAGTCATTTCCAAGTTGACTCCCCCTAGTACCATGATTTTAAATGCTACATAATATTTTCTTTATCTCTGACTAGATCCCTCCCATGAATCCCAGAATCATGAGTTATACTGTCTTCTTGAAATTGCCCATTGGAAGTTTATTAGGCATCTCAATCTTCTCCTGTCCAAATCTTAACTCTCGGTCTTTTCCCAAAAGAACATTTCCCTGCCCTCCTCTCGGTAAAACATTCTGCCCTCTGTAGAAATTAATTTTATTCATAGTGTTGCTTAGTTCTCAACCCATGGAATAATTTGTAATACCTCTTTTTTTTATTCATAGTCCACATTGAGGGCACTTCAGAATTGTCTCTGCTTTATTTCAATATATGTTCAGAATCTGATCACTCTGAAGCACCTTCCCTCCTACCACCCTAATTCAAGACATATCATATTTCACCTGGATCGTTATGAGTACTTCACTTTTCTTCTTCTTTCCTTGCCCTTTTATAATCTTACAGTCTGTTATTTACACAGAAGCCAGAGTAATATTTTAAAAACCTTATTTAAATCATGTCACTACTTTACCCAAAACCATCCATCGTGTAGCATCTCCATCTCACCCAGAATGAAATTTGAAATCCTTCCCATTGCCTACAAGTTCCTTAGTGATTTTGTTTCCCTGTCAATTTCTCTATAATCTCATATCCAGCTTCTCTGTACCACATTCCTCTCACTGCAGCTACTTCGGTCTCCTTGCTGGGTCATTGTGTGGCTGTTCCCTCTGATTCGAACACTTATTGGCTAACATTTGAGTGGCTGGCTTCCTCATTCATTTGGATTTCTGCTTGAATGTTACCCTATTGATGAGTTCTTCCTACTTAAAATAGCACCACCACCTTCGTCGTTCTCTATCCGCTTACCCTGTTTTATAAAGCTTCATGACATTGATCTTGGCAATAATTTCTTGGCTATAACACCAAAAGCACAGGCAACAAAAGCAAAAATAGACAAGTGAGACTATATCAAACTAAAAAGCTTCTGCACAGAAGGAACAATCAACAGAGTGAAAAGGCAACACACAGAATAAGGAAAATATTTGCAAGCCATATATCTGATAAAGCCTTAATATCTAAAACATATAAGGAAGTCTTACAACTCAATTGCAAAAACAAAACAAAACTGAAAAAAGAAATCACAGAAAACAACTCAATTGAAAAATGGGCAAAGGATTTGAATAGACATTTCTTCAAGGGAAACATACAAATGGTCAACAGATATATATGAGAAGATGTTCAACATCACCAATAATCAGAGAAATGCCAATCAAAACCACAATAAGAAATCACCTCATAGCTGTGAGAATGGCTATTAACACAACAACAAAAAAAGATAAGCATTGATGCGAATGTAGAGAAGTTGGAGCTCTGTATACCACTGGTGGGAACGTATTTGGCACAGCCACGGCGTAAAACGCTATGGCGCTTCCCCACCAAACCATAAGTGGGACCCAGCAATCCCACTTATGTGCATTTATCTAAAAGAATTGAAATCAGGATCTTGAAGAGATATCTGCAACCCCATGTTCATGGCAGCATTATTCACAGTAGCCAAGATTTGTAAACAACCTAAATGCTCGAGAGATAAATGGATTAAAAAATGTGGTCTATACATATAATGGAATATCATTCAGCCCTAAAGAGAAGGAAATCATGCCATATGTGACAGCCTAGATGAACCTGGAGGACATTATGTTTAGTGAGATAAGCCAGTCACAAAAGGACTATTACTGCACAAGTCCACTTACAAGAAGTACCTGAAATCGTCAAATATGTAGAAACAGGACGGTGGTGGCCAGAAGTTGGAGGAAGGAAGAAATGATGAGCTACTATTCCTGGGTGTGTAAAGTTTCAGTTATGTCAAATGAGTTCGTCCTAGAGATGTGCTCTGTAAATTGTACCTCAACTCAATAATGACAAAAGATTGTTTTTAGGCGTTGAGATATAGTGTTGTTTGTTTAGTTTCTGTCTTCCCAGCAACTAAAATCTAAGTCCCATTCGCACAGGCACTGGGTCTTTTTTGGTCATTACTTATGTATTCCATGCCTCGATCAGTGACTAGACCACCCCACTGAGGGTGCTCAATAATATTTGTGGGATGAATTAATGTAGTGAGAGGGAACATAGTGCGATTTAAGAAATGAAAGAGGGCCAGTATGGGAAATTGGTTTGAGGGGAGATGAGTTAGGCAGGGGCTAGACTGTATAGAGTGTTGTAGATTACATAGGATGTTTTAAAAAAAGGCAGTGTGTGGTCACTGGAATGTTTTAAGCAACTGGACTGATATGATCAGATTTAGGTTTTGAGGAAAATATCACTGTGATCTGGAAAGTATATGATCATTACAGCAATTGTTATCAGGCCCAGACTAATTCAATCAGACCCTCTGGGGTTGGAGCCTGAACCTCAGTGATTTCTAAAGCTTTTCAGGTGATTCCAATGCACGGCCAAGATTAGAAGCTAGTGGTTTTGGGTAAAGTTCCTGGGATAGCAGGGTGGAGAAGATTCAGACCAGAGATGTAGGAATTTCTGGTTTAGCTACTGGAAGTTATTATAATACTCCTATCCTTACAATCAAAAACAAAACAAAACAAAACAAAATGCTATGCAAGCTGAAATCAATGACTTTTTGGACCAGAGAACTAACCATCACCCTGAAATATCAAGGGTCAGATGCATCTGGCAAGATACATCAACTGAGATCAGCTTACCTGGAGCAGAAGCCACTGGGGCCATAAACTGGTAGGAATGCTTAAATGGTTATTTTGACAAAATTGCTAGAGTCTAATTCTGGACTAGCATCAGAGTAAGAAGCTCTTGTCATAGGGGGCCCTCATAGTTTCCCAGGGTTTTTCTTCAGTTTCTCATGAAGAAGATCTGAGAAAGCTCCTTACATAGTTTTGGCAAGGCAGAGCTCAGGAAAGAAAGAGTAGCTATCATAAAACCTTTCCAGGCCTCTTTCCTAAGCAAAGGCTCCAGGGTGAAGGACTTCACCAGAGGGCAATTCTGAAATGTTATCTGAGCTTAGGGAAGTGAACTTGCCCCATCACACCCTGCTTCAGTCTTCCTCTCTCACCTCAGAGAAAAAGGAAGAAATATTTGGTTGATCAAGAGAGGAAAGGGCTTGAGGGCATGCGACTGGGAATTCTGTACCTGGGAAAGAAGCTTGGAGACAGTGAGGACAAATCCTCTACCCAGATGAGGGACAGACCTATCTCAAGTCCATGCCCCTGGGACACAGACCCACTAAAGAGGGAGCCTCAGAAGGTTATAAGACATTCCCTACACCCACCCCTTACCACCACACACCACATGAATAAACTTCCAGTAATAATGACAGTGGATTACAGGTACAAAATCTGACAGACACAGACTATCTGAGGCGGAGTACACAGGGAAGCCCCAAAACTGAGAGAAGAGGAGAAAACAATCCCACCAGAGGAATTTGAAGAATTCATTGCCTCTAGCTACAATAAATATTAATCATAGTCCAACTCCTAGCTAGATTAACATAATTCTCATACTGAAGGTCTATTTACTATAGGTACCTGTTACCCTAAAGAACTCTTGTCTTTGAACCAAAATTACAAAGGTGTGTCAGAAGGCAAGATAACACATGGTCTGAAGAGATAAATTATTTTTAGAATCAGACTCAGATATGACAGATTTATCAGACATGGAATTTAAAATGATTATAATTAATATGTTAAAGGTTTTAATGGAAATGGTATACACAATGAAAACTCAGATGGGCAATATAAGCTGAGAGATGGAAACTATTAGAAAGAATCAAGATAGAGGCGAAGAAACTGGCTTCAAGTAGGAATGTGGACAAATTCTTGAACATTACAAGAGGGGAGAAATTATTGTTGCAGATGTAGGTTTTTATTTGTAGGTATGTTCCTAAATGCTGGTGTTGTTCCTCTGTTAATTTCAGTCCTCTATTTTTTGACTCCCCACAGGAAAACAAATGTTTGCTGACCAAGGAGGCACAGGGTAGGGAAAGGCAGTGGCAGGAGATCATCTTGCATATACTTTCTTGCCCTTCCTCTGGGACTGTTAACTAACCTCATTTCTCCAGGGCATCTGGGCGAGCAAATAAATGTAACAAATGAAAACGTATGTTTTCCAGTATGGTTTGTAGTTGAGGCTTTGTTTACATAGACCAGTGATTATTCAGGTTTAATGATATCACCTGGCTAATTAAGATAAATACTCATAAAGGTGTTAGCTTTAACTTAGATATGGTTGGCTATTATGTCACAGTCTAAAATCAAACTCGGTTTCTTATACTAGATCCTGGTGATCAAAGAAAAAAAAGTGGATGAAAGGGATACATATTATCATAAACTACCATTTATTGAGCACTCATTATGTTTTGAGCTCTGTTCTATGCCAGATCTTTTACAAAAATTACAATGCCCCTTCCAGATAGGTTTTTAAAATCTCCATTTTATATTTAAGGAATTAGAAGCCCAGAGAAATAAATAAACACATGGAGCTGATAAGAGGTGCCTATCCTGAAAAAATTCACATTTTTGTTTAATTTTTTTTAACTCCAATCTCCAAAGCCACTACTTGTTCCACTATACTATGTTGTTTCATATAACTTCAAAAAATTTAGATGTAGCATAAAGAGCAGAAATGGACCCTGGAACAGAGGAAAAGTTTTTATGGCACAATTATTGCAGGTATTTTGTTAAATAATACTTAAATCTAAATATTTTTACATAAATAAGGATGAGACTTTGTAAAGGCAACTATCAGAGAATTCCTGTACTTTATTTTCTACCAGAATTAATTGGTTTTGTGTTTTTTCACACCCATGTCTAGAGCATTGTTGAGGAACCAGAGTAATAAACAGTTATGCAATAGTTTCTTGATTCTAAGGCTCATGTTTTGTGTTCAAATTTTAGCAGTTTGGAAGCTGAGATGCATCTTATCATCGTGTCAAAAGAAACTTTCCAGTGGACTACCAAAGGGGTGAGTTGTGGTGATTTATTTTTTAAGCTCCATCTTGGAGGTGACTTTTTATGTAATTTGCACTTCGGGTAAATACTTTGTATTTGCATATACAGCAACTATTTAAGTGTAAATTTGGACCCCTAATGGTCACTTTTCATACCTTTAGAAGATCATATTATGATGCAACAGTGAAGTTATTGTAAATATAGAAGATTTCATACCAAAGGCCAGAAAGTGCACTTAAATGCAATGAAAATTGCTAAATCTTTTAGAATAGGTCATCTATTCTAAAAGAGGGTGGTGCATGATGGACGACTCTCACATAGGCTTTGAACTTCTATTTTGCTGAAATCTTCCAGCCAACTCATAAAAAAAGCTGTTTAGCTTCCAGCAACACATAATAAATTAAGAAAACTAAATAAACAACACAAAAGTTTGACCAGATAGCCAATGCAGATAAAACTTTATGCCTAAAACATATGCTGTCAATTGCAAAGGAGCTAAATGTCTCCCACAGAAGGAAAATTTGTGATGGGGGTATGGAGGGCACAGAGATAGAGAGGGAGCCTCCACTAGGGACGATAAAAAGCAATACATGATTTCACTAATGTTACGGAAACATTGTACAAGAGAGGTTCCAGAGAAGTCTTTGAATATGCCAGATAATTTTTATGGGTACTAATTTACGAAGGACTTGAAGAAAAATATTATGCATAGTAGTGATCAGGGGAGACTTCCTAGGAAAAGTGAATATTGAAGGATGGTAAGAGTCTTAGAGTTTGACAAGTTAGGGATAGGGACTACTTTATACATGTACCTTCTTCCTCTACCCACCTAATGCCCACAGCAGGGCCTTCCACATTGTTCACCACAGAAATGTTTGACTAGCTTGACAAGCTGAAGGACAACACTTACTGATGGATATAGAGTGTTTAAGGTCATGGAAAAGCCTAAAAATGCCTGACAGGGGCCATTCCACATTTCACATTCTCAGAATCAGCAGCATCCTATTTTTAAACATTTCATTTGTCAGCTTTTTATTATTTAAAAAAATGTTCAATTTGCTTAAGGTGCCTCAGGCAAAATATGATCAAATTCATTGATGACAGTGACATTAAATAAGAATGGACAGGGACAGAAAAGCCAGGGACTGTTAAAATGGACCCAAGGATAAAGAGCTCTCTCAGCTCTACACTCTCCGATGTCCAAGGTTTAGTGAAATAAAACCAGAAACCATCATAGACTGATACAGGATCAACCTCAGATGCCATGTTTTTACAGCCTAAGGGACTGAGTGGTGCTATGACTAGACCATGAATCTTCCGGGGATTTTCTGAATAATCATCTTGCCTTCACATGGTGTCTCAACTTGAACTGTTTCCCTCAAGAATGTGTCAGGGAGGGAATGGCACTTGATATTCTTCTTTGGAAATGTTACCCCAAGCACACATAGATTTAGATGACTTTAAAAAAAGGCTGTTAGAGACCTGTGAGTGCATACAGTGGTGTCATATACGATGCATTAGGAAATGGAGAAGGCAAAAGAAGGCCATGTAGTTTTTTATAGTCTCTTTCATTAGTACATATACAAGTATTTTTCTCTAATGTGAGCCAGATATCTGAGCATGACAATTTTTTTCAATATAGTAGCCACAAAATGAAGGAGTAGAAAGGAGCCAGGACACAGTCTGACATGTCATGAAATTGGGACCCAAGCCAAGAGTAATCCAAAAACATTAGCTTAAAAATCGTATTTCCTCAGTGAGTTGTCACATTGAAGCACAGGTAATATCTCTTTAGTTCTTTGAGATCAGGGTCATTGAGGGGAGCTGGGGGAGAAGAGAAGGCAGGTGATCCAGCAATACAGAGATTAGTTCTAGATGGAATTCTTAAGGGCTTTTTTAAGATTCACAGTCCTTCTCCTGTGGATGTACTTATCTGTGCCTTGAAGAGGCACTGAGTGGTTGAGAGGCTCCAGAGGTGGTCGCCTTAGAAAGCCACAATTAAGCCTTTTTGTGGTCTAGGTGAAAATGGAAGGGACAAGGCATTATGGAAGCCAGAAAAGGGCAGCTTCTACTGATAGGAACCAAAAGAAGAGACCAAATGGAGACATCACTATTTAAAAATACCTAGTGCTAGAGCAACTGGAGATCCATTGACAGAAAGAAAAAAAAAAAAAGAAAATATACTAGATCTAAATCTCACACCTAATACAAAAAAAAGACTACCTCAAAATAGATTATGGACTTAAATGTAAGATGTAAAACTATGCAATTTTTGGAAAAAAATAGGAAATCTTTGAGATCTGTGGTCAGGCAAAGAACTCTTAGATGTGGCACCATAAACACAATCCATAAAAGGACAAATTGAGGAATTAGATCTCATCAAAACTAAAATTTTTTTTTTTCTGCAAAAGATCCTAGTAACAGGATGAAAAAACAAACTATAGTCTGGGAGAAAATCCACCACCCACCCCCACAAAGAATTAGTGTTTAGAATATATAAATAACTCAAAAAACTCATCAGTTAAAAAACCCAGACAATCCAATTATAGTATGAACAAAAAACATGAGCAGACATTTTATCAAAGAGGATATAAAATGACAAGCACATGAAAAAGTGTTCATCAACATTTGCTATGAAGGAAATACAGATAATTAAAACTACAGTGAGATATCACTATATACCTATTAGAATCACTAAAATATAACAAACAAACCAACAAACAGTGACAACACTAAATGCTGGCAACACTACATTGCTGGTATCAATATAAAACAGTACAACCACTCAGGAAAATAGTTTGGCAGTTTCTGATAAACACGAAAATACCATACAGTTCAGAAATTGCACTTGTGGACAGTTATCCCGGAGGAATTAAAACTTATGTTCATAGCTGTACATGCATGTAGATAGCAGTTTTATTTGAAATACCCCAAATTTGAAAACAACTTAGATATCCTTTAACAGATGAATGCTTAAACAAGTTGTGGTACATCCATATTGGAATAGACCTCAGCAATGAAAAGGAATGCACAATTGATATATACAACAATTGGGATGAATCTCCAGATTATGACGGTTTGTGAAAAAGAAAAACAAATACCAAAAGTTGTAGGCTATGTAATTTTATTTATATAACACTCTTGAAATTATAAAATTATAAAGATAAAGAACAGATTAGTGTTTGCCAGAGATTTGAGATAAGAACTGAGTGAAGGAGGGGAAGAAGGTAGGTGTGGGTCTTAAAGGGTATTGAAAGGGATCTTTGTGGTGATAGACACGTTCTGTGTTCTGTGTCTTGGCCGCGTCGATGTCAGTATCTCGGTTGTGATGGTACACAGCAGGCTTGCAAGATGTTACCACTGGGGAAACTGGTGTGGAGTACAGGGGATCTCTCTGTAGCATTTCTTATAACTGTATGTGAATCCACAGTTACCACAAAATTAAAAGTTCAATTTAAAAAATGTGCCTAATAGTCCATAAAATTAAAAATAAATCAATTTGTCATCTCCTTTCAAAAGTTTAAATCATATATAAATTAACTAGATTCTGGGGAGAGAGAAAAAAAAAATGGATCCAAGGAAGCACTTGAACTTTACTTTTTAGTTATAAAATGACTTGAAGTATGTTAAGCAGAGGAATACTAGAGTAAGATTTGTATTTAATAAAAGTCATGAGTTTTCTATGTGGTATGGATGTGCAGTGGTGGGGTGTTTATGGCTTGCACAAGGAGACTAGAGAGAGTGAGACCAGAGAGGAGGTGATTGCAACCAAGAAGAAGAAACGTGATAAAGGACTGGTCTTTCAAGGCGAAAGCATTGGGGGTGGCGAGAAGGGGAAAACACAGAAGAAATATATAGGTGGTAGATTTATACCATGTAGAAGTTGGTTTGGTTGGATCTGAGGTGAAACAGGGCAAAGAAAACCAAGAATCGAGGATAATTTTCAGAAGTATGGTGGTGCTTTTCAGTAATCAGTTTTCAGAAAGGCATTTTCTAGGGGTGAAGGACCGTAGGAGTCTAGGTGAATTGCTTAGTGCTCAGTCGCTTTGTGCTCACCCCTTATTTTTCTCTTGGGGAAACTGTCATCCAGAATAGTAGAGTCACTGGTCTAGCACATAAATCTTGACTTCCTTACTCCATGAATTTCAATTCACAAATAAATATCACACTGGTTCTCCAGAAATTACATCATTCCTAGAAGAGATTTATTTCTTGACCTATTTGTGAAGTTAAATGTAAGCAACTGTCCCTACAACCATCTTACTGAACTCTATTTTGGAGGAGCAGAGAGAACATCCTGTTTGCGGATCCATTCAAATAACATTTGTCCCGAGGAGATGTTCAGGGTGAATATGGTGTGTTGTTGGGTCACCTGTGTTTATTGTAGCTCTGACTCAAATAGGCTCCATCCAGATTGTTGTGTCACATGCTTGTGGACTCCTAAACAGAGTCAGGTCCTCTCAGACAGAAGAGTGTGTGCATGCAAAAGCTATAGATCCTCCTTGTCCTTTGACCAAAAAGCCCAGAAATGATCCCAAGGGTATCTGGGAATCTACAAATGCTCTTCTGGCCTTTCCCTGTTAGGAAGAGAGAGAATTCTGTGTACCTCTCCCATCCTGTATTGACCTCTTAAAACAACAGTGCAATATTAGGAGAAAGAAGATTCAGACTGTGGATTTCTCATTTCAGAAGCCCTCACTCATATTTCCTGAGAAACTCTAGAACTCTGCAGGGGTCTGTCATGACATCAATGCCCCTAGCAGCTGGCCGCCTGGACAGGTCTTCCTAGAGCCTATTGACAAGGCATATGAACTTGACATAGATCAACTTTTGACAAGTGAGAACTGGTGTGAATAGGGGTGGGTTCTATTGTAACATGCCCTCACCTTCATTTGCAAGCCATTTCTACAGGTGTCTTCATGTAAGGAAAGAAGCAATACCATAACATAAATAAGCCACCCAAGTTGTCATGTGAACACTTCCTTGCACAGCAGAGACCTAAGGGAGTCATTAATTTTTGCTGATGCCCTATCATCTTTAAGGTTGGGTTTTATCCTTACATAAATACCAAATTACCCCGCTGTGTTTATTTAACAAAATACCCAGAAGATCCTAAAAGTGCTTTCACATAAGACTTTTTCCCCCTTTCTCTACATCTGTCTCACTGTTTCTCCACATCCACACAAGGGATTCAGCCTAACCCTGGGTAGCATTTCCTGCTGGTGAGAGCTGTGCTAAGTTTGGCCATGGGAAATGAAGCTCTTTCCAGGGAAATACTATTTTTGTTTTTGTGTATGCTTGAATAGACATGGATAAGAAATTAAATCTGGCCAGGGGGTTGATGCTGGAGTTTGTGGGGAAAAGAGGCATATGGAAGGGTTAGGGGCAGAGAGAAAAGTCTGGTTAGGATACAACCCCTAAGGTGATAAAAGAAGGCCTGGAAATTTGCCAGAGAAGATCAGTGTGGCATTAGCAGCAGAAGAGATGTGCCAGTAGCTGATGAAATATGATCTTAAGGGAAAGCTCAAATTCAGTTATTAGTGGAGGGATAGAGCCAGCCTGGCCAAGAGAAATGATTGGAAGTAGAGGAACATAAATAGAAACTGTGATTAGATAATGCCGGTTGCTTACCTACTGCCCAAAGATATTGGGCTACATGCTAAGCTCCTGACAGACTCACCAGGTTCGTCATTGTTGCTTTTCCATCCAGCATGTAAAGGAAAGTTCGTAGGCACAGACCAGCCCATCTGTGCATTGGCAGATGGAATGGGAGCTGCCTGAGTAAAGAGCACAGTATGATTTAGGGCTGGATATGAATGAACTCATACCTAAGATAGTTCCAATGCAATTGCATTGATATGACTATCTCAGATTTTTAACTGAATGGTTTCTGAATTGATTTTTAGTGTTTAAATTTATGCTAGTTAATGACTTTTCAAAATAAAATTGACTCCAGCTGACTTAAACAACAATAGAAGATTTAAAAAAAATATTTGATTATATTTTAAGCTCCAAATTAACATTTGTATAAAATTGGACATGTTCCATTTCCCCTTTTGTAAACTGGTTTGTTTCTGAACATGCAATGTCAAAAAGAAACCAAATTACAAGGGGATTCTGACAATCTTTAGCTCAAACTTCAGTCAAACCATCAGCTGTCTAAGAACCATTGGGTAAGTTGCTTAATTCCTCAGTTTTCTTAATAGAAGAAAAAAAGAGTTAATAATATTTACCTTGCAAGACTATTGTGAAGATAATTACAAAGTGTCTTAATACTCTGCTCAGCCTATAGTAGACATCCATCAAAGGTCCACTGCTTAATTATGTAATTTTGCATATAATCTTTGTGTGTATATGCGCAATGTTGAAAAAGGCCTGGATAAGAGGCAGGACATTTTTTTTTTTTATCCAATGATAGAAAAAAGGCATGGAGAAAATTGTAGGCATGGTGATTTGGAAATATTTTTTCAGAGCATTAATATTGATTGGTGAGAAAATTAACAAAAAGAGAATGGAGAGCCTTAAATATCAAGAATTTAAAATTAATTTCTTAGGTCCAATAGTTGGCCAACTTTTTCTGTATGAAGCACAGTAGTAAAAATTTTTGGCTTTGTGGACCCTATGGTCTCTGTCACAAATAGTTAATTCTGCCATGATAACATAAGAATGGCTAACAGCTATGTTATGCTAACAAAGACAATATGTTAACAAATGAACGTGTCTGTGTTTCAGTAAAACTTTATTTACAAAATCAGGCAGTAGGCCCGATTTGGCCTGTAGGCTGTAGTTTGCCAACACCTGGTTTAGGTGACACATGATAAATCCAACATCTTTTCTATCATTTCTTCATTTAGAAATACGCAGATATTTTGCTTTTTGAATTAGTTAGGTTACAGCTAACTCCAGACTCTATTAGTTGATTCATTGAATAAATATTTGAGTGTCTACTGCTCTAGGCACTGGAGGAATAACTGTGAGCAAAACAGACAAACATTTCTGGCTTTAAGGAGCTCGTGTTCTAGTGGAATGATAGAGTCGTATCCGTCACTACTCTCTTATAGAAACCCTGCTCTACATAAACCATATTTATCAATGTTTGCAGTAATGTGTGTAGATGTTCTGCACCCAGTCTCCCTATATCATCAAATTAAGGGCTATCCTAGCATAGTGGATCTGGATATCAGCAAGACATTTGACAGAGTAACCCCTGATGTTGCAGTGGACTTGACTGAGAAATGTGGGCTGTATGATAATATAGCTCAGTGAACTAGAACCTGGATGAAAGACAGTACTCAATGAATGTTGACTGATTGATCACCAACGACCGGGAGAGCAAGTCTCCAGTGACCTAGAGAGCCATGTCCTTGCCTCTGTGCTACCCAACCTTTCCATCAATGACTTAGATCAAAACATGGAAAGCATGCTGATCAAATTTGCAGATGACATAAAGCAAAGAGGGAGACAGCTGTCAGGGCCAGGATCTAAAATGATTTCGACAGGCCGGAACAATAGTCTGAATCTAACAAGATGAAATTTAATAGGGATAAATGGAGGGTCCCGCACTTCGGTTCAAAAGTCAAATTGTACATGAGATGGGGGAGAAGTGGCTAAACTGTACTGTATGGGATAAAGCCTTAGAGATTTCATGACAGCAGGCTCCGTGGGAGTCCACAGTGTGATAGGAATGTCAGAACTGCCAGTGCAAACCAGCTACATTGCTATGAGGGCAGGGTTCAGGGCAAAAGAGGTGGCCGTGCTATATAGCACTGGGCAAGATCAGATCTTATATATGTGCGGTTCTGGGTGTCAGACGTTCGGAGGGACGTGAATAGACTCTGTCTTGGTCAAAGGAAAAGACTCACTCAATGCATATGGGGAAACTTGAGAACATGATGATTAAGAAAGTAAAGGTTATAATCTCTTAAAGCTGGTTTCCTTCCACAGAACACATTGTAGGGGAAATTGGAAAAACTAACTCTTGCTGAAACTGCCTCTACTTCTCTTGTACCAAAACCCTTATCTGCCCTGAGGATCAAAAAGTGAGTGAATGTTTGTTAAAAGGCAGCACCCTCTGAGGAAAAGATGCTCGATGGAACCCAGAAGAGCATGTGTTAAAATCGCTTTGTTTTAGTGGGTTTCCATATCAGTTTCATGTCTTTGTAATTCATGAGCCATTTTTAAAAATCTGCATCAAATAACCCAGGAGTGAGGTAGGTGAGCAAATGTATGCCTTTTGGCCTACTGAGAAGCTTAATCTGGGGGTCAGATGTGTGTTCTCCAAGGAATAGATTTAACATGTATTCTCAGAGAAACTTCAGGGAGTCAGAGGCTCAAGGAATGGGGAATTTAATTTTTGGGTTATCTCTGAGAATATGTTTTCATTCAACCCTTATTGCTGCAAATCATCCTCAATAAATTTGTCTTCTTTCTTGCCTCAGTGAAGGGAGGGAGGAAAAGGGGGATGGATGGAAGAGGAAAGAAGGAAGGTAGAATGAAGGAGAGTTGATTTCTAAAATATTCTCCTAATTTTTAGGATGAAACCCGAATGTGCCCTGCCTAATGCAGTCTAATCTGGCCTCTACATGTGTAGTTTACATCATCAATATCATCTCTTCAGTCCAGTGACTGTGACCTCCTCTCTCTCCCACTGACTGGCCTTCGATGTCAGTGCTGTCCCTCAAATTTAAAACAATTTGTCTCCCCCACCCTGTCTAATTCATCCTTCAGTTCTTGCCAGAAAAGCTTAGAAGTTACAACTTCTGGGAAAATATCCCTGCTTCTTGAAGTCTGGGTGGGGCCCCATTTGATGCTCTCTGAGCACACCTGGTCCTTGTTACAGCATCACACTTACTCTGTTCATCGTAACTGACTGAACATTACCGTGTCTTCCTTGTAAGCCCCAAGAGGACAGAAACCATGACTGATCTATTCATTGTTCTGTTTCCAGCATTTGGTATGCTGCCTGACACAAAACGTGTGTTCAATAGATTTGTAAAATTGAATTAGTTCATTGGAGGTATTAAGAAATTTAGGGACATCATTTTAGGCATCAATAACAATGTACTAAAAAAGAGATGGCGCTAATACTGTAGTAGTGACAGGAGCCATCTATTCCAATGTGCTTTTATGATAGAATAAGAAAGTTAAATGCCAGTGAAAGAGATTGACTTGCCCAAGGCCACGTAGCCATCAAGCAGTTAAGCCAACATTAGACCCCGTTTATCTTGTCCAGCAGTATTTTTCTGTCTCACTGGAACTGCCACTGCCAGACTGCGAAGTCACAGATCTGCTCTGGCAAAATCAAACGTCACAGGAATATATTACCTGTGAATCCAACGAAGGCTGGAGAACTGGGTTTGGAAAGGGAGCAGGAGCTAAGAATGGTGAGACATTTGGAAGGACAGGTGGGAACAGATCCCAGTCTGAAACAAGTCGCGTCTTGGAATTGTCTGGCTAGGATGCTGTCCTGGCACTGGACACTCACCCCGCTGTCCCTGGAGGCTCACAGTGTTGGCACCACTCTGCTTTCCTACTGAAAGATTTCTCAAATGTTCCTGCATTTCACTTTTTCACTCCTTTATAATCCAAAAATCCCAGGCCGGAGCATATGATTGGCTGAGCTGAGGTTATAGACCTGAAACCTAGATGCTGGGAGCAGGAAGAGAGAATCTGGTCCCATTCTGATTTCTACTACATGAGGCAGATGTGATGAACGACTCAGTCTAGCAAAGGTGTCCAGGTACTGGACAGCGGTAAAACAAACAGATCCTGCCATGTCACCTCTCATGAAGATAAGACATTTCTTATCTTCAGTGTCTCCATTCCCCCAAGTGACCTGTGGATCACACAAAGCAGATTTCCTTCTGGCACTAAGAATAATGAGCTAAGAAGAGGTATTACCATTTTTAGATATTTGTACTTTTTGTGTTTAGAAAGAAAAGTCTGTAACGATCCCTTTCCTTGCTGCTTCTCTGTTTTCCTGTTTGCAAAATGAATGCAGAGTTTGGGTGGCCTCCTTCTACTGCTCAGTGGTTGCTTCACAGACTTACTCCCCTTGAGACATCAGTGATGTTCTGTGGAAAGTTAGTAAGTAAGATGCGCTTTTATGATAGAATAAGGAAGTTATTCCATGACTCAGTAACTAAAGAGAGGTGATGACTATACCGGACTTGAGGACTGAGACTCTTTCAGAGGTGCTGTCGTCATTCTGGGTGCCCTCCTGACTTTTTGGAACTTCAGATGAGAGAGAAGACACAGGAGATTGGGCTGGAGCACAGGTCCCAGGATATAGTTGGAAAACTCGATTTCTGGCTAATACTCTGAGAGTAATTATCACCTTTGGTCATAAAAATATATGAGTGGGCTCCCAAATGGACTGACTTTGAAAAGTGAAGTAGAAACTGTATTTAGAAAATGTTTAACCTCAAAAATTGTACTTTCTAGCTTAGAGCTGAGGTAACTTTTGGCTGGGCTGACACCTTTACTCGGTGTCCTATTGTTTAAGGAACAGACAGCCCTTTAAGTGCATTTAGCATGTCGACATTATAGTTTTACAATGACTTCCAAAACTTTATTGAAGGCAAAATCCCAAAGTAACAGCCAGAAAGCACATTGTTACTTTGGCTGAAGCCCAGTGCTCCTTCATCGCCTATTGGGCCATTAGTATTCATGCCAGGCAGAGCATCTTCCTGACCCTTAAATGATTTAAAACCAACTAACAAACAAACCAAATGGCAACCCAGGAAAATTCTCCTCTTCCAGACAATGCGGAGCCATTATTCATTTAATAGTATAAACATTACTCTCTATCCCACGGTTACTAACTTCTAAGCCTTTAATGGACTCCGCATTGTACTTAGGGGATTAACAGAGAAGTTTGTAATTGATTCTCTTTGTTGGGGGAAATAAAGAAGACAAGTATTTACCTGGTCATGGGTTATGTTACTGATGGAATGTAAAGAGGCTCTCGATGTTTAGAGCTGGAGGATTGTTTATTTCCCTTTTCTAAGACACATGTTGTTAATACTTAAAAGACAAATCTGCAAGCATGTGTTCCTCTGAGAGAGTCCTAGGTTCAAAATCACAGTTCTTTAAATTTATGTGCTTCAATGTATTCTTTGTACTTTATTGTGTACCTACTATGTGCCAGGCATAGTAGTCTCTGGACAGACAGTGTTTGTGGTCTTGAACAGCACAAATGCAATTCCAACCTTTAACGGGGTGGCAAGGAAGAGCGGGTATGAAATTAATCATCAAACATATACATACAAAATTTGCAAATTGTGATAAATGCTAAAATTAAAAGGAATGAGTTATTATGGAAGAGAAAAACTAGGGGAGGGGAAGAGGTGGGAAAAGAGGACGTCAGGGTTAACTTCTTCTTAGAGGAGAACGCGGTCCAGTTTAGTGACCGTTGTCGAGTGTGTAATTAGGCTTCTGAGGTGTGCTTCTGACCCCCAAGCAGTGATGATCACGCACCACATCATGGTTATTCAGTACTCAGGTGCGTCAGTTGGTGTTCAGTCAGGAAAGATGAGCCACCACAGATGTTTTGGGAGGAAGGAATGAATTGGATATAGGAAATGGAGCTTATACAGCCGTAGGAGGAGTTGGGGAGTAAGGCTAGAAGGTGGGGGGGTCAGAGGGTCAAACAGTAACTAGTTCCGTCTGAAGCACTGGTGCCGTTGGGCGAGTCGGAGCTTGTGGGGAGAACTGAGATGCCATGCGCGTCTGCCGGATGGAGCAGAGGCACAGAAGAGAGAGGCCTGTGTAGCAGTTCGCTGCGTGGAAATTGCTGCCTCTGTGGCAGCCCTGCTCCTTTGGGGGCGCTGCCTCTGTGGGCTTGCAGACAAGCGACTGGTGCTAAGCTCACCGCTCTTAGCTCTTGGTGACCGAGAGGAGGCAGGGGCAGCGGCTGCGCAGAGAAGCTGGAGTCAGGGCAGGAGGGGAGTGACGACAGACTGGGACCCCCTGGAAACCCTTGCATCTCTTCATCTCTCTGACTCTCAGGATCTTCCAAAAGTAATAATTTTAGCATCACTACCACTTTCCAAATCTAAGGTGACCAGCCATCCCGGCTTGCTAGAAACTTTCCCAGTTTTAGCACTGAAAATCCAATATCCCTGGGCAAACTGTCCTGGGCAAACCGAGGTAGTTGATCTGGGTAAGATCTCATGTGAGTTCATCCCATTGACCCACTCTAAGCCAAAACCACATAGAAGAGGGATTCTGGGAAAAGTAATTCCCAGCCTTTAGCAAGTGCTGAGCCGTACCAGCTTGCCCCAGGAGTCCAGCACACAGGCTATATCTCTTTTCAAAGATTTGCAATGGCCAATGCCCAAACTGTATTATTTTCTAATCAGTATGTTTTCATCTCATTTAGTGTCCCTTTAAGGATTATGACACAGGTTTAATTCAAATTTAACATAATACTACTTTGATGGAGTTTTGTAACAATCTCCCAAACTAAATTTAAGTGTTTTGCGGGTTATCCTCTATTTGGATTACTTTTGGTCTTTTTCTAGTTGGTTGGTTTGAGTAAGTGGAAAGTCAACTGCCCCAGGCATGTGGACTCTGCTGGCACCAGAACAGAGAACTGGCTCTACACTTAGGAGTCCACGGGAAGGAGGGAAGTCTTCAAGCATTCAGAGGGAGAGGTTGCCAGTTGTCAAAAGAGAAGCGAGCGGGATGCAGTGGGGTTCCATTATGACGTGTTGCTGGGTCTTCCCAATAGACCGGTGTTGACTGCAGGTTACCTGCCTTGACCCTGGGGTGCGTGCCAAGCTTTGCAGGAATGTGAGCATTGGTGGCCAGCACAAGGGGTATTGTGAGTACAGGAAAAGAAACAAGAGTTAATGAGAAAAGGCAGCTGTAAGGTTTGAAAAGAGGGGAGCAAGGAGCTATGCGCTGTGCGTGTGGCCGCCAGAACAACTCAGTAATGTCGGAGAAGGGCTAGGATTTATCGGCAAGGAAGCAGGCAAGCTTGGGGCCGCTGGTTTGAGCTCGGCCCTTATAAACGATTTGGAGGACTCTGTAACGTCGTAAGTAAGCATAATGGTTTTTGTATTGAGCTGTGGCATCCTCAGTCAACTTGAAAGAACCAAGATTCTCTAAAATTCAATTTACTTTGCATTAATGGGTGATCTGATGCTCATCTTCTTTCACTGCTGCTTTTATCTGAACTGCTAAAGAGTCACATGGCTTAGGAAGAAAATTAAGAGATTTCACATTTGTTGCTCTAAGCAAAATCATTTTGTTATCTACTTTAATGAGAGCGTGGATGAGTTTTCCTGTTTTAATAATCACTGCGTCTCAAACTTCTCTTCCATGAAGGCAATATCAACAAAAATTCTCCAGAGGCTTTATCTTTATGCAATTAGTTTTTCTCTTACTACAATCTGAAGTCCTTGAAATTGTTTTTAAAATAGTGAGAGACATGTCCTTTCTCGGAGCCATCTGGGCACATAGAAGGAAAATGAACACGATGATATTGCTTTGAGAGGTGATTGGCATAAACTGAGGTTCCTATCTTTATCTGAATTCACATCTGAGTGTACCAAGTTATTTTATCTTCTTTAATATTATTTTATCTTATTTTATTTTTTCTATGTGTATAAAAATCATCTGTGGATCCTTGAGGGTCCCGAAGTCACTGGAGAGTGAATGTGTATATTCATTGCATTCAGATCTTTTGCAAATTCCTAAGAACCAGGAAAATTCATTCCACGGTGTTTTGATTCTAGTCTCTTCGCTGAGTCTATCTTGTGTGGTGGTAGAGGGACCGGTGATAATTTCTGTAGTTCCACATTTTGCACCAAAATCTTAATCGGAATCGTCCAGAATGGAGATGGGCGTCCCTGTCTCAGACTTAAGTTTGTAATGGGTAACAAATGTATGTACGTATTACTTATATTCCTTCTACTTTTAAAGTATTTGGAAGAGCTCACAATGAAAGGAAAGATTCAAGTAACACTGCTAAAAGAGCAAAATGACATGTTAAACACAAATTAACAGTGAGTTACTTAAAACTGTAACTAAAAGAACAGGAAAAATTGCATTATTTTAATTGTCTGATTTACAAGATATGTACAATGTCTTAAGGACAAAGAAACACTTCTAGAAATAAATATTAGGAGATAATGTTTGTGTCCTCACGTCAGGGTAAAATTTACACTGTCTTCAATGATGGTTTTGCAGGTTAAGCCAACATTTATTTATATGGCTAATTTTTATTAACTCTTGGCCAAAAGACAAGGATATAGTATTGAACGATTGTTCAGTAAAGAGGATTCTGTAGGAGGCTAGTCTAATACGATCCAGGTAAGTTGTTTTTAGGACATATGTTGATAAAAGGACCAAATAAAGAGTGCTAAGAAGAAGGATGGATCTCATAGGCCACAGTCAAGAAAGCAATGAAATTTAGGCCACTGCAATTCAGTGTAGTTTTATATTTGGCATTTTTCAGAGGAAAGTTATCACTGGTGTTTTGTAAACAATTGAGACTTTCTATAAAATATTAACCATTAAGATAGAAATAATATATTGTATTTACACATTTCTCACAATATTTAAAAAAGTTTCATTCACTTTTATGTTGAAAGATTAAAGGAGTAAGTCTGTTTTCTTCAACTCTTACCATCTACCCCACCCATAGGATTCTTTTCCTCTCATTTCTGCCTTCAGAATAAAAGATACTTCCAAACACTCTCCTTTCCTTGCGGCTTCCTTAGCAGCCAAGCATTTCAAAAACAAAAGCAAAACAAAAACAAAAGCAGTATACAGTATCTTGCATCACCCCACCTATTCCCTTCAATACCTCTCTTCCCCAAGCACTTGGACTTTATGAAACCGTATTGGTAATTTTAATCAAATTGTCATAATTTCTTCCACAGCTAATAACTTCACAGCACACATACTCTGACTGTTTTTCAGCTTTTAACATTGTTGGTTAGTTCCTTTTTCATAAACTCTCTCCTACCTATCTAGGATTTTGGTCTGATTAAACCATGAAACTCCCCTTTGTAAATTATCCGTCTTTATTTGGGGTATTTCTCCCAGTGGTCTGCCCCTAGCCTTTATCCTGCCTCCCTCTTCCTCTCTGCTTATATGGTCTCTCTGGGTGACGTCATTCACGCCCATGACTTCGATCACAATGGACCCATTTATTGCAACTCTTTCTCTTGTATCGCCTGAACACATTTCTTACTTAGCTCACCTCTCACTCACCCTGCTACTTATTGCATATTGTTAAGTTGATACTCAGGTACAAACCTTAATTTGCCATATTCACTCCAATCCTAGACGTTGCCTTCTTTTCTCTTAGGAATACCACCAGTCTCTGTTCAGACATCCAAGGCAGAACATGTCGAATTGTACTGAACTTGCTTCTTCTTTTTATTCTGATATTTAATGACTCGGTGATATTGAAACTCTAGACTCCTCTGATCTTTATGGCATGTACTGGCAGAAACTGGAAATGGATCTTGTAGGTGTTAGCTTTGGTGGTGGACAATGTAAGGTTGGAAAAGCAAGACTTGGTTGATATAATGTCACTCTACACAGTGGTTCTCAAAATTTGTCCCCACAGAAGCAGAATCAGCATCATCTGAAAGTTGTTAAAAATACAAATTTTTAGGCCTCATCCAAACCTGGATCAGAAACTCTGGGTTTGAGACTCAGAAATTCATAATTTAATAAACTCTCCAGGTGACTAAAATGCACCCTAAAGTTTGCAAACTACTGCGATTCAGATTTTAACACTGGCAGGGACACTGTAGCTGTCCTAATACACAGACAAAACGGGAAAAATCATAGCCCTTGTTAAATGAAGGGGTGATGCAAAATCTGCCTAGGCAGACGTTAAGGAAGGGATCAAAACACTAGAAGTGAACATGCTCAGAGGGATTTATTACATAAGACTCGAGAACACTAGATGGCTACGTTCCTTGGGTGACCTCAGAGGCCATTACCTTCATTAAAGCAACAAGGAATAAGCTGGTGAAGGGGACATCAACAACCCAATAAGTCTATTGCCATTGTCCATAGCCTAGTCTGATTCTGAAACTGCCTAAAGTCAATAAAAATCATAGGATTTGGAATATGTAGAGGCCATTGCTGGTGGCAGCATTTAATCATCAGAGGTGAGGTAGAATAAACCATTATAATAGGCATCAAGGTCAGAATTGCCACCCGAAGTCGTGGCCTGCAGGGATCTATGGCAATAACAAATAAATAAACCTTACAGTTCTTAGAGGCAAGAAACAACAGCGGACACGTGTGTGTGCGTATGTGTATATGTGTGTACAAGTGCATGAACAGAAGGCTGATGCTCCAATGATAAATCGTGATTCCTTAAACAGTTTCTATTATCTGATTTAGTCTCAGAATCAGTCTGTTAATTGAAGGAAAGGCCAGGTCTCCCTGAGGAAGGACCTTACAATGCCACAGCAAGTGTCTATAGTAGTGATTACTTCAGTTCTTTTCCAGAGTGACATATGGCTAGTTACATGATTAGGCCTACAACAGGAAAGGGAATCCCCAGATTTTTGAAGTCTATTGGATATCAGGTTTGTGGTGACACTGATACTAGGAGCTTCACAGCGTAGTCACCACCCTTATGTTAGAATAGGGTCATAGGGCAATCAGATAATAAATGGAGTTCCCTCCCAGGCCTGTCTCACAATGGATACAATGAGTTCACAGAGCCACCCAATGGAGAATTTTTCTTAGAAGCTAGCAGAAGTCTCACCAGAGTTTCTTGACCTTCAGAATTAGACACATAATTATAGGAAAGGTCAAGCTGAAGACTAAAACTGCCCACTCCATCTAATATACCACCCTCTGCTCCATGAAAGTAGCAAAGCAAAAGTAATACCCTGTCCCAAATGGAATGGGAGAGGTCAGTGCCATTGTCGATGGCTCAATATGGGATTAAGGATGTCGGCCAACTTTACTTCTAAATTTAACCAAGCATCAAAGCCACTTAACTTGTATCCTCGCTTCCCTCTCTGCTGGGCAAAATCGGAATCGTTGCTGGCCCAGCATTGCTGCTAAGTCTAAGGTCACTATTTCTCTTCTTTAGGTCACCTGTTGGGGATTCACCGTCCCTAATTAGTTCAGCTAAGGACTTCTAATTAGTTTGGCTAAGGTCACATTCCCCTGCTCTGCCTGCTGAGGGTGGGCCGTGAGGGGCACAGTAGAGACGGAAGGAGAAGGAACTTAGCTGCCATGGTCACTGTGGGTGGAACTCTGAGCAGGGAAGAGCCATCTGGGATGGAAATGAAAGTGCAGGCAAAAGACCTGGCAGTGTAGGATGTTCAGGTATTGCTTAGGATTTTCACTTTATTCTAAGACCAGTTGCAAAACGATTGAAACATGTTAAGAAAAAGTATGACATAGAAAATTCTACCTTTGACAAAGATTACTTGAGATGCTTTGTATGGAGCAGAGTGGAGTGGTGTGACTAAATGTGGAGAGAGTCCCACATGTGAAAGCTTTTGCGGGATATGGTAGCGGCTCAGGCTAGAAAATGAAACAGAGATGGGTGGCCGTTTTGTAAAGTAACTAAACTATTAGATGTAGTTGCCTTTGGGGCCATTTGGATATCAGATATAAGGGTAAGAGGCGTTAAGGATCTGGTATGGACCAAGGTGGGACTGTGAGAACCCCTTTCCTGGGTTTAGGCACTAAAGCGGGGTCTTGTCTGTAGAGCATTTAAAGTGACAATATAACCCACTAAATGTGGTCTCTTCATTATCATTATGCTCCAGAAATGGTTTAATTAAAAATGTCTTATATATAATTTACATATAAAATTCGCTCATTTTAAGTGTTCCATGAATTTGGCCAAATACATCTGAGACAACGTTTGTAATTTATGTATAAATGTATATGTTTATATAATACATATTTGTACATAGTATATGTTGTATATTATATATATTTATATATAATTCAATATATATTATATATGTATGCATTTTGTAGGATTTTATCCTTGTTTATTTCGTTTGGTATACAGTTCTATGAATTTTTAGACCTGAATCGACCATCACCATAAGCAGGATACAAAAGCACACATCTGGGGCCCCACGCCTTGGACATGCGTGAACTCAATTTTACAAGTTCCTTTGGGCAGTGAGGTTCTTTAGTTCCGGGCATATTTTGTATTTTCAGTCCCAGTTATACTGCATATCCCTGCATTTGAACAATAGATATGAAATAAAGGATGACAGCAGTGTGATTGTAAAGATAAAAAAAAAAAAAAAAACTACTTGAATTATTTCAATTCTGTCATTCTAAGTGACCCCTTGGAGTTTTTATTTGTGTTTAAGATTTTTGACAGTTGAACAATTGAAACCTGCTAGTACAGATTCTGAAGAAACAATGACATGCACAGGATTGCACTGTCTGATTTTTGTGTGCATGCGTGAAATGTAATTTTTATCAATATCTGCCAAATCTATCCTTTAAGACTTGTCTCAACTATGTGTGTAGCTGTTGTTTCATGTCAAAGAAAAATTTGAAATTTAAAAGTTCTTCAACTATAGTAAAGAAAGATTGACAAATCTGCTGTACCGTCTATTATGCATGAAAATGTGAAAAAGATCAATTTTGACTGACAAATTTGCAGAATTTAAGACTCAGAAACAGAAACTAAATTATTATTCATTACTACAACAACCAATATATAGATGTAATTTCCCCCATTTTTTATAAAAATACATTAATGTACTTAACATATATGAAGCAGTTATTTTTTAAATTTTTACTATGAACATAATTTAAGTTTTAATCATATATCAATTTAATTTCTAGCATAACTACATATGTGCAAAGTTCAACAAAAACATTTTTTTACTGTCTGAGTTTCTGTTGTAACCTTTATAGTTATTCATTCCATTTTATGACTGTCACTGCAAATAATTTTGTTGTGTTGGGAAGAAGGATATTATTCCTAGTTTGAAATATCTTGGACAGAGTGCCCTGGAACTTATTTCTGGTTTTCTGAGATGAGCAACTTGGTGAAGAAAGGAGCCATTTACTGAGCTGAGAAACACTGAAAAAGAACCAAGTTCAGGTGAGATGACCATATCGCTGGGACATGCAGTTCGAGGTATCATAGAAAGATCCATTAGAAGATGCCATGTGGGCAGATGGATACAAGATCTTGTTACTCTTGTAGAGGGAGAGGCTTCAGCCTGATGTATCCATGTGGTAGTCACCAAGGCACAGAACGAAATCGAAACATTGAAAAAGGATAGAATTGCCTAGGGAAAAGTATGGCACATGAGAATTGAAGGTGGCCAAGGACTGATTCATGAGGAATGTCAGCATCCAAAAGCAGATAAAGAGAAGCCAGCCAAAGGAACTAGGAGAAATGATGGGGAAATAGGAGGAAAAAGAGAGAAAATGAGACATCTTAGTGGCCAGTGAGTAGGTTATGGGTCAACCCATGATAAAAGATACTTAGGGATCAGGTATGATGAGAACTAAAAAAATATATACAGGACTTAAAAAAATATATACAGGACTTAAAAAAATAGAACTATTTTTCTGACTTAATGAGAGCAGATTCAGGGAGTGCTATGGATGGAGGCAACATTTTGAAAACTGAGAGGAGAACAGAAATCAAGCACTTAGATACTGGAAATGAAGACTACTGTTTCAGGAACTTTGTAATTGGAGAAAGAATTACTCTAGTAGTGACTGGAGTTAGCTGAGAGGAGGGATCTGGGCAGAGGGAGATGCTAAGTCGAAGACATGGAGGAAGAAGCAGGTAGTTCAGAGTTCCTTTGGTGAAAGGAACCTCAACAGAGCTAGAGGAATTGATCACTTAAAGGGTAATAGAAGGAGGGAATAAAAGATATGAGAAGATGCAGATTATATCAGTTAAGCATATGATGTAAGAACATCATTTACATTTTTATTTTGATTCAGTAAAATGTGATTTGTTAGTCCCCACAAACTTATCGGATGTTTTTCAATTGGTCTTAAATCCAGAAATCTGAGAACTTTAGAAAGCTAATGATACCATTTTGAATTTTGTAGCTTTGATTAATCTTTTCAAGTAGTGTTAACGAAAGGCACTATAAAAATCTGTTGGGGCATAAGACAGTCATCCAGACAGACCATTGTTTTCTAAAGCGATGCCAGAAATCTCATTTCCGTTCTTTTTGTTCTATGACTAATATGGAGAATATAGAAAACTTCCATAATTTTATTTTGAGATTTATTAAGCTATTACTGTTTTACCTTTTATTAGTGTCAAGAACATAATTTCCTGGGTTATTTCTGCTAAGTGGTGCTACATTTTTAAATGCCACTGTGCTATGTGCAATATCAAAGAACTAATTATCTGGGTTATAGACATGGATTTATTAATCTTCTGTTAAATCTTGGTAGGATTTGTAGTAGTTTGTTTGAACATATCATATGTCCCTGTGTGACATACATTATATTGTGTCTGATCATATCGTGTTTATAAAATAGATTTTGGTCATGTATTCCAAAGCTATAGTAGACTGTAGGTTTTCCTCTACAATCTGTTTACCTTTTCTTCCTGGGTACATAGCCACTCAGCTAGATATCACATTTTCTAACATTCTCTACACATTCTCATTTTCCAGTTTTTGCTGGATGAACATAGCAGCCACTGTAGAAACCTTAGACACACCTGATGACCCACTCGCCGGATACCTGCATCACTTCATAAAGCAGAGACTTTCTATCCATACCGATTGTTTTATGAAAGTGAAGTAAACTTATATCTTGTTTGAGCCACTCAGTGTTGATATAGAAGCTTAGACTGGACCCGAACTAAAATAATACTTGAAAGTAGTGTTCTGACAGAATAAACACCTAAAATACTATATATGCCATTGGCTCTAAGGCTAGCGATTGGGTGGTGAGGAAATAGATATATCTTAGGCTGAAGAGCGGATATACTTCCACCATAGCAAACTTTTTGTTAAAACCGTCATTCACGACGACTTAGTTTACCACGTGCCTATGGAGATGATAACTTTAGAGAAAGCAATTGGATGGAGGTGTCATGTTATGGTATAGCGACTACTCCTTGCTGCTTTTAGTAAGCCACGTGAATGCAAACAAGAATTGGAAAGTTTGTAAGCAGTGTTTGAAAACGCACGTTTCTAGATCACAAAGAACAAGAGCAAAGACTGCATAAAGCCTGCCACAGATCACTGCCATGAAGCCTGTCAGCCAATGTAAGGGGTAGACACAGTACTGTGCCAGGAAATCAGACTAATATTGGTATCTCAGTAAGATTTTTTTTTTTCAAATTTTCATAGGGTATCCCCCATTAAACTGAAAGGGAGAGAAATGGACTCAAAACTGATTCTGGCATCTGAGGCAGACTTCAGAAGGTGTTCCGAAAAGAACTTTGGGTGAGGTGACTTGAACATGGAAATGACCGGAATCACATGGATCAGAAACCTACCAAGTTGTTGAGAGAATTTTAGGCCATAGCTTCCAGACTCTCAAAATTGCATTAGCTGAACACCTACTAAGAAAACTATGTAGCTCCTAAGGAAAGCACACCCTCCAGCATCCATTTCAGATGTGGGCACAGCAGTAAGGGATCAGAAGGAATCTCCCAGAGGGCGGGGCTAAGAAACATGGAGGACAACTGACAAGGCAGTTCATCCCAGGTTTTAACCTCCTAATTTACTCCACTGCGTAGGGCAGGGAGACTTTCCAGTTTCTATCCAGCAGTATTTATCCATTGCTATAATTATTGACTCCATGTGTTTGCAATTGTTTCCTTTTTTGAATGGGAGATTTTACTGGGATTAGTCTGTTGTTACTCCATGACTGTATATAGCAGAGGGGGAGGGGACAAATTATCTTTTATGTCACAACAGGGAATATTTCTGAACCTGATGAAAAGGACTGTACCAATAGATCCAAGATTTTGGGGTAAAAATAACTGGAATAAGTGGAGAGGACCTTGTATTGTCTCCTTTGGGGCAAAAAAATTTATATTTGTGGAAAAGAGCACAGATTATTGTTATGTGGCAAGCCAGAATGACAGGCTGCAGTAGATTGTAGGTTGCTGCTTACAACTGTGGGCACTCAGCTGGGCAGCAGCCACTCTAGCCAGAGGTGAGGGAAGTCCATATTATCCACTGCATGTAGGAGTTTCATCCTGGCCACTGTGGATAAGATTATTATATTTTTTATTATTTAACTTATTACTGTAATACACATTACTATGCATGTATGCATAGATACATTTTTCTGATGTTGTACTAGCCTTACATTCTTAAGAAAATCTTTTCTTGGGCAAGATTAAATCTAGACACGTTAACTAGATTTGATTTGCCAATATTGTATTAGGATTTTTCCATCTATGTTCATAAGTATGATAGGTCTATAATTATCTAGTTCTCTACTTATCTAATTTTGGTGTCAAGATTAAATCAGTCTCATAAAAGGAGCTTGGTGTTTTTTTTTTTTTTTTTTTGTTCAACCTTTTTCTGTTCTTTAAAACTGGTTTAAAAGATTATCTCCTTATTGTGGTTTAGAAAAAATTTACCAGTAAAATCCGATCTCACCTCGTCTCCTACCCACCCACTTCCTTTCAGTTCTTTTTATTCCAGCGACAGTGGCTCCTTTGTTGTACCTGGAACGCGCTGGGAGCCTGTTTGCCCTGGCATTCTGCTCTGGCTCTTTTCTCTGCTTGAAATATCCTCTCCCTCATTATCAACATGGCTGATTTCCTTCCTTCTGAATCTGCCTTCTCAGGAGTACTCACCTTGACCTTTAACTTAAAATATCAGGCAAACCACTCCATCACGTCCGCATTGCTTCTTCATATCCCTGTCTGGAACTTCTAGCTCCCTTATTCTGTTCTACTTTTTTATAGTCTTTATCATCCTCTAACATATAATATAATTCTTATTAAATAACCACATTGTATACTTTTAAAAAAAATGAAGCTTATTAGCATCCCAGAGGAAAAAAAATTAGATTTTCTTTTCCTTTTTAAGTCAATTCTGGTAATTTTCCGTGATATTGCCATTCCTCTAACTAGTAACATTTATCGTTAAATGTTATTGTCCAAACTAGTTTTATAAGACTTTAAAAATATATATATTAATATTCCACTTGTTTTTTTCATTCTTGATTTGTCTCTTTTGCCTCATTCTTTGATCAACCTTACTTCAGGATAGTCTATTTTGTGACTCTTTTCAAAGAATCAGCTTTGAATTTGCTAATTATATCTAATTTTCTCTATTTTTATTAATTCATGATTTTATCTATTTTATGTTCTTTATTCTTTTGGCTCATAGTATTTTTCTAGCTTCTTGAATTAAATACTTAATTCATTTATTTTTAATAGTTTTTTTTTGAAAAGTGCTTTTAATATTATAATGGATATTTAGTTCCACTTATGCTATATCCCAGAAGTGTTGATGTGTAGTTCATTTATTTTTTTGGATTTTAAATATTTTATAATTTCCATTGTGTTTTCATCTTATATCCATTAGTTATTTAGTAGTATATAAGGTTTTGAAGCGACTATCATTTACTACTGATTCCTAATTTTTTGGGGCAGGGATCATATACTGTGTGATATCAATTATTTGAAATGTTTTAGCATTTATTTTATGGTCTAGAACTTATTCAAATTTTGTAAATATTTCTTGTATACAAAGGTTTTTAGTGGATCAATCTTATTGATTCTGTTTTTTTTTTTTTTAAATTTATTCATCTGTTTGGTAAAAAAAATCTAGTAAGGATGTAGAAACTTTATGTTTTTCACTTATTATGAATTAGTGTTCTGCCTCATCTCTAATAATGTTTTCTTTAAATTCTCTTTGATATTAATATTGACACACAACTCTTACTTTGGTCAGTATTTTTCTGATATGTTTGTTTCTATCCATGTTTTTCAATCTTTCTGTGGCATTTTGTTTTACAAAAACATTTGTCTGAGAGATCTATTGCCTTAAATAATATAACAATAAATGTTTTACTTATTGCAATAAATATATATTTCCATTTATTTCTATTATTCCTTTCTTTTTTTGGTTAACTATAAGTTTTATTTTTTTTTTCTGTTTCATTTCTTTCTAATTCAAATATATTACTATTTTCTATACTTTTTCTATTATCTTTAAATATCTAATGTACAGTCTTAACTATAACTTTCTAACCACAATCATGTCTATGTTATATATCCATATTCCTCCAAACAAGGTGAAAATGTAGCACATTTTACCTACTGAATACCACTCATTGTCCTTATTATTGCAATGTAGAATAAATATTGTTATATTCCACATTTTTATCATAAAATATTTACTATTGTATTTACTCTTGAATATTAATAAGAATTACTTACATATTGTGTTTGTATGCAATAGCAAGTTTTTATTTAACTCCAACTCTTAGATAAAAGTTTGACTGGAATTGAGATTTTTTTATTGATAATTATTTTTCTTTGGGTTACTTCCTTTAGTTTCCCCTGTATTCTAGCATCCAATGTGGGTTAAGTCCACTATCACTTTGTCTTCCCATAGAGTTAAAATAATGGTTCTTTTTGTTAACTTTCAGTATTTTCTCTGGATTTTTGAGCTTCTGAAGTTTTACTAAGAAATATTTGAACGTGGATTTATTTTTATTCATCCTCAGAAGTTCCATCTCTCTTCTTACATTGTCAGTCTGTTTTCACATGTTGTTTAATTTTTTTTTTTCATTAAAGCCCTTAACCTACTAATCATAGTCATTTGAGAGTCCCTATCTGAGAATCACAAAATCTGTCTCATATCTGCTTCTAGTTCTGTTGTTTGCTTTGCCTCTTCAGACCGTGTGCGTGTGTGTATGTGCATGCGTTTGCCTTTTCACATGACTTGTAATTTTTTGTTGAAAACTAGACACAACGTATTGGGTAATGATAACTGAGGTATAGGCCTGTAGTGTAAGAGTTATGTTAATCTGGCCAGGAGTTGGCTGCGTTTCATGTTTGCTATCGCTGTAGGTGCCAGAGATTCAAGTTCCTCTGGTGTCTTTGTTGTCTCCTCTCTTGACTCTAGAATTTGCTAAATACTCCTTCTTAGGTGGGATCTATCTTGCAGCTCCTGCAGTTGTAATCCACTGTTGTTATACTGGAGCCCCGCTGATGTGGTAGAGTTGGGGGCATTCTACAATATTCTGATTAGCCTCAGTCTTTTGGTTTAATGGCCCTTTGTCCCTGGGCTGTGACTGTCACAACTTTTTCTTAGCTTCCTTTATTAGGTAAAACAGGAAGAGTATCAGAAACACCCTTTCCAAGGTGGGCTATGACTATGGTTATGGCTCTGGTAAAAAATAGTTTTCCCTAGCATTTGACCTTTTCGTGGAGGATGCTCTGGGTGCATCACTTAGTGATTATTCTTTCCTACCCCCGGACAAAGCCAACAGGGATCTTTCCAGGTTTTTCACCATGAGTACCCGGTGGGGCTCCTGGGGATGAAGCCCATGAAACTATGTGGGACCCCCTTAGACTAGGCCCCCTAAAGCTTATCACTCACACCCTAATCTGCACTCAGCCTTCAGCAGTTCTTCAAAATTACCATTTACGTATTCCTACCAGTTTATAACTCTAGTGGTGTCTGTGCCAAGTAAGCAGATCCCAGGTGCTGTGACTCTGGATTGATCTCTGTCTACACTTTTCAAGGGTGGAGGCTGGTCCTGCCACTTCAGTTCTCTGATGGGTATGAAAAGGTTGTTGATTTTCTTGTTGGTTCAGCTTTTTTGTTGTAAGCATGGGAGTGATAATTTCTAAGCTCTTTACAAATCAGAGCTAAACATTTTAACTCATGTTTATTATATTAGAAAGCATCTGATTACAGGCTTTGCTTTTTTTTTTTTTAATGTAGCTTAAAGGGGATAGAAGCCCCACCCAGTGACCAGTTCCAAGTAATAAGCCCAGCTCTCATCCCTATCCTTGTGAGGAACCATTTTTGTTTCCTTTATCTGATTGAAACCCTGGCCAGGTGAGCCAGATTTTAACTTGGTAACTGTTGGACCAAAAGCTTTGGCCTTTGACTTATTGTTCTACCTCCAGCCCATGAGATAGTTTAACTTGTTTTGAGCTAGAACTATTTTAAAATTATGTTTGTCTTATGTTTTATCTCACATCACCATGATGTAAGAGGACAGGTTTAAAACCTGAACATATTGGGATTGGAACTCTGAAATTATGTTAATCTTAACTTTGATTTTTGGGATATAAATAATCATATAAATCAATTACATTTAGTCCTTGATATACCATAATTTCCTATGGTGCATAAAATGGTCTCTTTACACTATGTTATGGAAAAACATTTTTAAATAATTATAACAACCCACTCAAATGATTGTCCTCAGTCTCTCTAAGAGATTATAGCACCATGTTGCCTTATAAACTATCTTCAAATTACTATGTCACCAGATAGCTAACTTCAAAATATTATAATACATAAAAGTTTTCCCATGCCATTTGAAATTATGACAGTGCAAAAAATGTTACCAGAATTGATCTTTAAGTTATTTAAAGCAGCGGTCCCCAACCTTTTTAGCGCCAGGGACAAGTGCTCCTATGAGAATCTAATGCCTGATGATCTGAGGTGGAGCTGAGGCGGTGATGCTAGCGCTGGGGAGCAGCTGCAAATACAGATGAAGCTTTGCTCTCTCATGGTCACTCACCTCCTGCTGTGCAGCCCAGTTCCGAACAGGCCATAGTTTGAGGCCTGAGGGTTGGGGATTCCTGATTTAAATGGCTGATAGAATTTATTATATGGCAGTCCCTTCTGAAAGGGCAAAAATGGCCATGTTTACAATATGTCCAAATGATATATATAGTCAGACACTAATACAAAGAAAGTAAATAACCCATAGTATTTTTAAAATCTTTTGGACTTAAGTCATATAAATAATATAAATGATTAGAAAACATAGTAATATTTGTCTCAGGATAAAATTAACTTATGAGTTATGAGTTATGAGTCTTTAATTATCTAGTAGATTTTTTTTATTTCCCAGCTATTGCACATAGCTGCATTTCTGGATCCACAGGCCAAAGAAAGGTGTGAGGAGAACCAAACTTGCAAGCTTTGAAAACTGTTTTTAAAAGTAATTCTCCCACAAGTACTTTAACAAAGAAATAAAATGATATCTTAATGGTTAAAACGATCATGCACTTAACATAATAGTGGTACTTACAGAGTGTCTTTTCTTTGAATGTGAATTATAACCAAGAAAAATGGTTGTTTTACGTTACAGGCAGGAAATCACAGTAATGGAAATGTTTCATTTGGCTGCTCTGTTGACAGAGCCAGAAATGCATGCTAAAGTTCGTGTGAGAGCCTGGGACTTTGACAAGAAGCCTCTCCCTTTACGTTTGAGGTCAATCTCTGCCTCTGACTAATCCCTCTCTGGTTTTCCTGGAATTATTGGCCTATAACTTCCACTCCTGACTTCTGTCCTGATTGGTGCTTATGCCAGAACCATGAAAAATTCACTAAAGAAAGCAATAATAAGGAAATGAAATGAGCATTTTATTTCAATCTTTTTGACACTCTAAACTATCCAGTGGATTTCTGCCCTAGATGTGTTAAGGGACCTAAGAAAATAACACTCCTGTCCCCACATAGAGACTGTAAATTTTACATGGAGACATACGATATCATACATTATTTCTGTCTTTCTTGTTTGCTCCTGGAAACTGTTTAACAGTTAAAGTTGGCAGACTTGAATTCCACTCTGAAGCTTAAGAAGTCATCTTTGGGGAACTCTGCTGCCAGCATGGCTATTTCAGGGAAGAGAAAGGGACAAAGGGATTTGCTCTTTTGCCAAGTGCATTGTTCCAGGAAGAGAAGGCTGGAGGAATTGAAAAGGATGCTTTACTCCTTAAGTGCCTGCCTTTTCAGCACAAGGCAAACTGCTGCTATTATTTTCTCTATAATCCGCTTTGATAAAGATACATAATAGACATTACATATAATGCCATGTAAAAAGTCAAGAAACCAGAAAGTTCTCTGACAGTAACACCTTACAACTTGATACTAAGGAAAATGCCCTTGTAAAATGAACATTGTGCCTTTCATAGAAATTGCCCCGTCAGTTCCCGAAGTTTAAACGGCAGGCGTAGCATTTCATTCCATCTCATATAGCGACTGATTGCTTGGGGCATCATATTCCTTTAAAAGTCACACTTTTACTGCTTTTCGGTAATTGCATTCTGTGTGTGCAGTGATCTGAAAGCTATTTGAGGAAAAAAGAGCATAATATTACATATATGTTAGAGAAAGGTGCCCAACCTCTGCCCCATTTCCTGACGCTTAATGATTCTAATGGCACCCATTCAATAATAGAATAGACACATTATTAATTTGTTTTACTCTGGTTTGCAATTTATACAGACTTTTTTTTTTAAAGAAAAATAAACTTATTTAAATCTTTCACTTATGGTTAGTTAGATGATTGAAAGGGTTAATTAATGATTCACCAAGTAAATTTCTAGACCACTGTGGTGTTTCTTGCAAAATATCCAGTAGTCAATAAATGATATGAAAGAGGAGATATTTAATGCTGAACAGAGCATGCTTTTGAACATAATAATTCAGGAAAAACTTATACACGAAGAGCAAACTGGAAGCTTATTAGAACCCAGGGTTAAATGTCCAAAGGAAATATAGCAGGAGGACGTAGAGGCCACATCAATAGAAGTACAGGTCCAATTAATTTATTGACATAATTAGCACATAGTTATTAATAACATTGCAGAAGCAGTTGGCAAGCAAGTGTACATACACACCATCTGAATGAATTCAAAGGAACCCTATACTTATCATAATTAAATTATTATTTCTGGAAAAGCAGCATAGACTGTGGCGGCCATAACAGCAGGCCAAAAGTCATGCATCCAATTTATTTTCTCACTAAAATAAAATGTCTGGAATTTTTATATCTTATCAAATTGAATCTATAGAGCAGAAATTATTATGACTATCAGGATTGAGAGGCCCACTTATAACTTCAGCATTTGTGAAACTAGGGACCAGATCACCTCAGGGCATATAAAAAAGCAACAGGGAAACATAAAAATAAAATTTATAAATGAAATAAGTCTCTTAGCCAAGCGCATTCTCCACTTCTATATCTTTGCTCCTGGATAAACATGAAAAAGTAAGAGCTAAAGGAATTGTTTTAGATTTTCTAAAGACTACATAGAATTAAACACAAAGTGCTGAGAATAATGCCAACTATAGTTAAAATTATAGATTTAAAAAAACTCTCTTGCCTCTTTCTGTTAATTGTGTTTTTAATGTAATTTGCTTTAATCCTGGACTGCTTTTGTTCACCTGGTGAGAAGGATGCCGACTTTTCTTTAATCAGTGAGATGGATTTCATCCTGAAAAAGCTGTTGCATATTGAACTCGGTAGAGTCAATGAGACTTGTAAGCAAGCAAACCCCAAAATTAAGAAGGAAAGGGTCGCCTTTGGTGGAAAATTTAGACTCTAGAAATGTTAAGAAAAAGCAAAAAAAAAAAAAAAAGGAAATATGCTTTAAAAGAGAAGTTTTTTAGCACATGTTTCCTGCAGAGAGAAGTGCATCTTGGGAAGTTTTGGAAGTTGTGAGGCTGTATATACTTGGGTACTGAGAGTGGGGGTGTAGATGGGGGGGTGGGAGTGGGGGTGTTAGATATGGGTGGGAGTTTTGAGTCATGGCTGTGGTTGCCTGGAAATCTGATCTAGGTACTGGGACACTATTAGTCCTGGCAGAATGCCCATGGGATCAGAAAATTAAGAAATGACTTTCTTTCCTCCTTGGTTCTTAATCTGATTTCTAAGTATCTGATAAAATCTGTTACTTGTAGATGAAGAATTAATATATTCACACGCAATGTACAGGAACAAGAAGACAAGCTTTAATGATAATCGCTGATATTTACTGTGTGCTGACCATTTGCCTGACATTTTCCAGAACACTCTACCCATTTAAATTAACCCATTTAATTCTTTCCCACAGCCCTGTATTTAAATATCATCTCCATTTGTACCGATGAAAACCTGAAGGAGAGATTAAGTTAATTGCCGCCATTCAAACAGCTAGAAATGGTGAACCTGATATTTGAGCATTTTGGCTCTATTCTGCACTTAGCTCCTTTGCTACATGGCTTCTCCATCAGGGCTTGGAGACAAGATCTTCTCAGTCTGGACATAGGACTTGGCATTATCACTTCACCACTTCTCCTAACCATTCATTGATCAAGTAGTATAAAGGACCAGATGAGTAAGGCCATTGTAATCATTGCTTAGCTGTGGAGTGAAGGGGACAATAAATCTTCCACTTCACATGCTGTGCTTCCACTGTAGCTTCAGGTATGTCTAACCCACTGTCTCACTCTCCTGAATCTGTGTCCACACCACCTACCTGTCAGCCTGAGGCCAACAATGCATTTGTAATAACCTCACTGGTGTTTGTCTCTGGTCAACTATATCCTGAAAATTTTTCTCTCTGTTGCATTAGATACTATAGGCACTGTAAGAAAGCACAAGAACCTATATATAATCTTGGGACCTCAAGAGATGAGTTCTACAGTCTAAGTTCTCTCAAGGGTATTAAAGGGAATGATCTGGTATGATACTGAAAGTGTTACCAAACTGTTTTGTGTACCCGATGCCTTGTAAAGCTAAAGCTCAAAACGTTAAAATTTGGAGCAAGAAAAGCTTTCTTGATCAAGAAGGTGCCAACTCAGAAGATGGGAGACCTACTGGTACCTCAGATCCATCTTGCCTACTGCACTGGGTTAAGAGTTTTTTAAGTTGGACAAGGGGAGTGGGTGGGAAAATTAGGGCCAATTCCTACCTATCATTTTCATTCTCTTGATAAGATCTCAAAGAGTAGATTCTGAGATGTCATCAAAAGTCACATACATTAGGGGTGATCCTGAGTCTCTATTATTTTTCTGCAAAGTAAGCTTGTAAATTTTTGCCCTGTGGTCATTTTCTTTTATGAAGAAGCAGAAACATTGCATTAAGATGTTATCTATAGTTTTCCCCAAACCATCGTTTGACCTGTAGGTCACAAGTTATTGACTCAGGAACTGGTCATAATCTTGCTGAGCTCCAAGGTTTAAACATTAAGCAAGTATGGCTACAAGAGAATGAGTACGTTAATGTACATTGTTGGGGGAAAAGCAGGTCTAACTTGCTAAGATGAGCAGAGGGCCTGGCTTGTGGGGAACAGTTACCAAAGAGGATCGGGCAAGTGGTTCCTGTCTCCACTGGGGGCACAGAACCCTGTAAGGAGCTTGTTGTGTACCCTGATCAGCTGAGACCCATGTCAATGCAAGTCTGAATTCTGAGGAGCAGGGAGGTACAGTTGTTCCTTGAGAACTAGATGGCAGGGAGAAAGGCCCTCCTGTCTTTCATTCGACTGGATGTATTTGGGTCAAAGCTATGGAGGAACCCTGAAACAAACATCCTGTTCTCTTACACAGAGTCTAGGATCCTTCTCTTTCTTCCTGATGTGTGTTGACTAAAAAATAATATTGACTAGGTGTTTAGTCACCGAAAAGGATTTATTCAGGAAAAAGAAAGGGTTGCAACCAGCGTGTGAAGACACGGCAAGCCACGTGCGTACTCTGGCCCGCATGCCAAGATGGTGGAGTATTTATAGAAGGAAAAGGGAAGTTGAAGGAAGGGGAAGTGAGAACTACAGAGCTTTATCATAAACATAAAATTCTTCCTGTAGGATTCTCATGATTACGTAGAGTGAGAGAACTTCCATAAGCCCTAGCTCCTTCCATAGACTTTCTGACTGATTATGCTTGCTTAAAATTCCAGTTCATCTTTATCGCCTGCAAGAAAATTTCTGTTTTATTCAAAAATCTGTATGCATCTCTAGAATAGGAACTTAAAGTGGAGTTTTCATTCATTTATAGATTTTTTTTTTTATTGAGGTATAATTTTCCTGCAGTGAAATGCAGACATTCTAAGTGTGCAGTTTGTTCAGTATTGACAAATGAAATACCCCTGTAACATACATCCCTATTAATATACTGAACATTTAAACTATCTTGTGCAATATATTGAACACTTAAAGTCCCTTCCCAGGCAATTTTCAACCCATTCCTGTTGGATGTAACCCTTTTTGATTTCTTTTACCATAGATTAGTTTTACCTGTTCTAGAACTTCATGTTAATAAAATTATGTATGGCTTCTATCATTCACCATAAATTTTTCAGATTAACTCACCTTGTAGCATATATCAGTTGTATGTCCTACCTTATTACTGAGTAATATTCCATTGTAATATATCACCTTTGGTTGATGGACACATGGGGTGTTTCCATTTTGCAGCCATAATGAATTAAGCTACTATAAACATTCTTGTACAAGAGTTTTGTGGACATGTACTTCCATTTCTGTGAATGGAATTGCTGAGTCATACAGTAGTTGTTGCTGAAGGGTAAGTAGACCTTTTAAGGGTGGAAAGAGTAAGCTACGCTAGGACAGGTGGAAGATTTGAGCAACTGTGCACAGTAGCACAGTAGCGTCACCATCTGTTCTTGACAAAAGCAGGGCTGATCACAGAGGGGGCAGAATTGCGTGGGTGTGGCCGAGTGCTCCTCCCGGATCTGTTTACTTGAGGTAGCTCTTATTCTTGCTACTTATTTCATTAATGAACCATAATCCCCCTGGAAAAACCACTGTGATTTTCTTTGTTGTACGCTCTCAATGGAAGAACCATGCTCAGGATGATACCTGACCTTAACAGGCCCCTAATGACGTAATTCTGGCTCTGAGACACACCCCTGAACAGATGGGGATTTCTCTTACATCTGGCAGGCAAATGACATGAGATAGTGGTGGCCCTGTATGACTGCTCAAAGACAGGCTATAGAAGTCCCCAGGTAGACGTGGCCTTACCATCATTTGGCAGTGTGACGTATTCTGATCTTTTGAACATGTGTTTTGACTCTGGTGCAAGGTGGAACACTGTTCCATGAGTTATATGCCTGCTGCTGGCGGGAACGAAGAATGTGCTGGTCCTCCAACTTTCTGGAGCACTGGGAGGCCTGAACACGCTGCCTGAGAGATGGAGGAGGACCATGAAGTAAGATAGGACCTGCATTATAGTAATGAGGAACATAAGCTTGTTTTAAAAACTTTTGGTACACAGTATCAGGTAATGGTAGAGAAAGCTGAACTAATTTATATTTCAGAATGCAACAAATAGGGGATGCTTTTTTCCTCTAAACCTTGTGAACACTGAGTAATGTTTACTGGTCATCATATGCAAAGACTACTTGAACTCTTGCTTTGTGTGTTTTTGATAGTTCTGTTTGTTTGTTTGTTTGTTTTTAGTGGGTAGCCGGGTAATTTTTTTTCATTATTTTTCTTTCCCGATGCTAAGGGATCACTACTCTCTAGGGTGTCAGGGATGCTTCACTGATATCAGATTCATCTCAAAAGTCATTTGATGTCCTTATTCCTTGGCCATTCACAATTCTACCTGGCATGCATATTTTACTGAAGATCAGTTTAGTAAATCTTTGATGTTGGACGTGGAGGTATTGAATCTTAACTAAAGTGCCCAAATCTCAGGTTCTCAGGCAAAGAAAAAATTCTTGCTATTCTTCCATTGACTAGTTTGGAATTTATTCATTTATCCCACAGCAGAATGGTAACAAAAGCAGAACTAGAAATAGTCTTTCCTCCCCGAAGCTAGCAAAAGAGGGTTGGACTCAGTGTTCAAAATTTGGGATATAGGATAGATGACAAGATTTGAGGTCAGTAGTTAGAGCTTGTGTGTTAGTTGCCTGGGGCTGCTATAACAAAGAGCCATGAACCAAATGAATTTAAAAAACAGAAGTTTCTTGTCTCACAGTTCTGGAGCCTAAAGTTTGAAATCAAGATGTCCATGGGGTCATGCACAACTCTGAAAACTGTAGCAGAATCCTTTCGTGCCTCTTCCTAGTTTCTGCTGGTTTGCCTGCAATCATTTGCATTCCTTGCCTTGTCACCGCATTACTCCAATCTCTGCCTTCACCATCACGAAGCATTCTTCCTGTGTTGCTGTGTCTTCACATGGCCATTTGCTTTTAAGGGTACCAGTCATTTTACATTAGGATCCCACCCTAGTTCCAGTACAACCTCAACTAAACATCCGCGAGGATCCCATTTTCAAATGAGGTCACATTTTAAAGTCCTGGGGTTTAGGACTTGAACGTTTTTTTTTTTTATAAGATACAATTACCCCATGGCATTGATGCATTGAGTGTGATACAAACTATACCCTATAGTGGGGAATTTCCCAGGCAATAGTGACAAACGAGAGTGCTGTCCTTACCAGGGAGACTTCCTGGGAAGGCGAAGGGCGTGTTCAGTGTTCTGAGTGACAGACTCTATAACTTCGGAAAAACAGCAGGCCTGAAATTAACTCCTGATGCTTATCAGCCATGACTCTGTTATCATGTTTTACTCAGAATGCTGTGTCTAGTTATGTCCCTTTGATGTTTGCACCTCTCAAAATCTTGAAACTAAGATCATTCCTCACACTTTCAACATTGTTAACACAGGCTAAAGAAAATGTAATTCTTCTAGGCCTTTTTGGTTAGTCAGATCCCACAGTACCTTCATAATTGCAAGTTGTTTTTTTCTTCCATTTCCTCCTCAGCTGGAAGCTTTCCTAGCATTAAAAATCTCACCTGGTACCTCACGTAGTGGGACAAAGATGTGGCCATCTGTGTTGTTAGTGAAGCGACTTCTGACACATTTAATTTCACCTGGAAGCTGGGTATCCATGTCAGCAATATTATTTTCAACAGCTCCAGGGAAATCTGAGTTTTGTCTATGGCTCTTACGTATATTGTACACTTTGTTTTTTCCATTTCTTTCACAAAACACAACATGGAGGAAAGCCTACAGCGTTTGCACCTTTTGTATAAGCTTTTTTGGTAATTAAAACCCTAGGGTGTTGAGTTAGTGTAAATGTTAAAAATGTGTACCCAGAGTACAGTAAGAGCTTTCTCTCTATGCATTTTTAAAAAGAGTGTTAGCATTGTGAATAATGCTAGATTGAACACTCTGAGAAGCTGACGTGGTGATGTTGTAAGCTTGTCCTACCTTTGCTGCATTAATGCCTCCACAGCACTTCTGAAAAAAATAAGAAAGCTCAGTTCTCTTACAGATCCCAGGAATTCTGAAAATTTAGGAACAATAGCTATTAACAATATGGATAGACATTAAGCGTGTCTTTTTTAGTCTGGTGTTTTGACATCTTGGGGTCTTATTTACACTGAAAGGGACTTCTCCTTCCAAGGTTAGCTAGTTCCTGATGAGCAAACAACTAGCCCACCAGGAAGTGCACCGTTTGTATGCAAACAAATTCACCTAGAGTTCATACTTCTTTTAACATATTCTTACCTTGAGACCCACATATCCCTGCTCTAATCATCTCAGAGCGAGATATCAGCTAACTAGGGGCAGCCCTGTGTGCCAGAGCCTGCTGAAACCATTCAAACTAGCCAACTTTAAATCTGTGTAACCTGCTTCTCTACCTCACCCCTTCCCTCCTGTGAAAAACCAAAACAAAGGCTTTGCCCGTATTTTCCCTTGATACTTCTGCCTTCTGACCAATCCAGGTGCTTCACTGTTTGGCCCTGCACAGTGTGCTATACTTCCAGTTTCTAAGGTCTATGAGTATAAAGACTTGTTCCTTCATTTAAGTATCTGTGTGTATTACCATCCCTGATTAAACAAAGCTGAGTACATTATAAAATAGAGTACATAAAGATTCACTCAAAAATAGATTTAATATAATTGCTTTGAGATATCCTTCATGGATTATAGCCAAGTCAAGGATTTGGTCAAGGGTGACTTTGACCAGGCTTAGTCAAAAGAAGAAAGAGACCTGATGTCTTATGTCTGGAACAGGAAATCACTGAGACTTATTGTCATGCTGATGTGGTGTGGAGAAAGGCCTTTCTGAAACGGACAGTCTGGATCCATTTCTCTGGCTGCTGTAGGCTTCTTTTCAACAGCATTTCTTTCGATTTTGTTTTCCCTGTAAAGCACTCACTCCAGGACTGAGACTAGGGTGATACAAGCTAGGCACCGAGGGCACGCATTTTCAGGAGACAGTCACTGTCAAGAATGTTCAAGAGACAGTGAGTTCTTATTTACAGTGTGCACCCAGCCTGTCTTGTTTGTGTCTCCCATTCTCGATTCCAGTTCTCACCACTAGAGAAATCTAAGTCTTAAAAGTCCAGGCCTTGCTTTTGCTCTGTGTTTTTATGCTTTGATAAATCATCATGTCTAACGGTCATCAGAATTATTCAGGAATTAAATTGAAACTGGGCATGATTCTTAGCCTCTAATACATATTGGGCTAAAATTAATGACAAGTACTAAATACATTATACATTTGAATATAGTCAGCAAGGTTACTTCCTTGATATGGATTTTGTGACCATGGTGCTAAAAAAAAAAAAAAAGAAAAGAAAGAAATTGATAAAAAATTCCTGGCATTAGTTTTTGTGGAAGAAATTTTTTGAGTAAAAAAAATCATACGTGCTAAAAGAGAGAGGTAGTCACCCTTCCTTTGTGTTACTAAGCACATGTTTCATCCCCACTTGATGGAGTTTTATATGGTATTCCAGGTGTTTACATGTCATCTTTTTTACTTGGTAGAAAAGGGCAGGGACCATTCTTAGTCTTCTCAGCTTCCCTAGTACTTAGGATATACCAGATCCTCAAAAAATACATGCAGGGAAAGCTATGGAATGAAGCTCTTTATAGAGCATTTTATTTGCCCTTTAAGTATATAATTTTGTGGTGACCACAGATCCTCTCTGTCCATCAGTATGGAGCCATAACTCACAGGTCCATAGTGTGAGACTCATTTTTCTATTAAAGCTATAAAGTCCTTGAAGGCAGAAACATATATTTTCTGCTTTGCATCTATCTCCCAAATCATCTAACAAAGGGCTCTGAAGTTATCAATTTCAGCTCACCTTGGTGAGGAACAAAGAACAATCTAGAAAATTGTTATTATGTGAATATTTAATTCGAAAGTCTTATGTAGTCCACATTTCATATGGTGGATACCAACTGAACACATTGGGTACCTCCCATTTTCCATTTTTAAACTAAATTTCAGTCTTTGGGAGTGGTTTCTTTGTCATTATGCATGTCTTTTGTGTTGTATTTTTAAATCAAGTAAAAAAAAATATCTGGTAGGGTAAATGACATAGTTCTAGGATTTCAATGTGCTACTTGAACAAAAGCTATGATATTCACAAGATGCAATGGAGCGTGCGCCTACTTATCTGGCTGTGCAAACTTATGAGCCTGATAACAATGGCAATGAAGCATTTTTTTGCATGAGCGAATCTTCAGAGGTTCTTCAAATAGCCATGGGAAGAGATTTACACTTGGAGATCAGGGTTTTTGCGTTAAATAAAACAGCATACTTTAGCTTTCTACTGATCTCCATTCTGACCCAAAGCTACCTCTCTGGCCACAGCTAGGGCTGCCTTCTGAATCCTATTCCTTTCTTTAGTCCATGACTCACCCTTGCGCCTCTCACCTGTGTATATTCATTTGTATTGAATTTCTATGCATCCATCAAATTGATTATTTTTTAAAATATAAAATAGCACAGAGATACTCTTTTAACTGCACGGTCAATATACTTATATTCATGACTTTCTTGCCTTTATGCTTCCTGATGATTTTTCAAATCTGTCTGAACCTTTCATTTATAACCATTTTCCCATTTTGATATATGTTTAGGTGTTCTGTGAACCTTTTTATTCAAGAGATGTGCCTTTCAGAATTAGAGACTCCTTAGCCAGGCACGTAAAATCCAACGTCATCCTCAGTCGCATCTCTTGCCTGCCTTCTTGCCCCAGTGTTCTGGCCAGAACATGCTTTGTGTGACCATCCAGCCTCAGGCTGTCCAGTTAGACTTTGCCTGATTGTCTCCATTTGCCATAAATGCCCCTTATTCACCTTCACTTGATGTTTCTGATCCAGTGTAAATCTTCCTCCTTACTAATTCTACTTGACCCCCAAATTGAAGGATGTTCTAGCTATCTCTGGATGTTATATGCTTTTCTCTAAAGGGGCTTAGGACACACTGCTTTGAGCAAAAAGGCTTCTGTGTTTCCTCCCATTCCCTGAGATGCCAGGTGTCTCCTGCACCGAGGGCTGAGTTTTACATTTGTTTTCTCGGGGGTTATGCAACCAAATGCTCAGACTCCTGAGTATGTGTTTGTTGGATTCAGAAGGGTTACGCTGTTTCCGTTGTGTTGAATTTGCCCAGAACCAAATACAGAGCTGCAGTCCCAATCAGGGTTCTTGAACTTCAGTTGGCCAGCATTTCTCCCACCCACTACCCATAGAAGACAGCACACTGTAGACACTGAATGGATAGACCCCGGAGTAGTGCTGCCAAGTATAAGTTCAGGCTCTGCCACTGCCTGGTCGGTTGCCTGTGGGCAAGTTACTTAATGTCTCTGAACTTCACCATCCTGAACGACAGAATGCGGAGAACGAGAGTATGTATCCATTATTATTCCTGATGTTGCCTAGTCCCTTAGTATTTGAAGTGAAAAAAAACTACTAATGGAAAATTCATTACGCTTAAACACATACTTTCTTCTTTGCATTTCCAACATAGGTATTATTGTTACTCTGTGGATTCATTCCACGTTTTTCAGAATGCAAGTTGATTTATTTCTAGATTCAGAGTTTTATGACTCCATTTTTTTTTTTAAAAAAGCTCTTGCTTTCTTGGCAGACTTTATTGAGAGGGTCCTATTCTTTTTCATCCAGGTCGTTCTGCTTGTCTGTTTTATCCTGCCTGCCCATTTCAGAATTTCTCTCTCCTTATGCCAGTTTCTTCTCTGAAAAGGAGACCCTACTGGGATGGATGAACCTTACAATCTATGCTGGTATCAACTAAAATGTAAAAGAAAAAACACAAAGATTATGAGATTTAACCTGGACAAGGGATCAATGATGTTACTCCAGGCAGAAGAATAGAGCAGGGGGAATAAATTTTAAGCCATTCTCCAAAATTAAGTCAAACTTCTGTCTAATTTCATTCCCTTGTGGCAGGTTTTCGGGACTGTTAGCTTTCACTATCTCTGATATACCTCACATGATTTTTAAATGAGACACAGCTTCCTAATTTGGGAAGATAATATAGTATAGTATAGTATAGTACAGTATAGTATAGTATAGTATAGTATAGTATAGTATAGTATAGTATAGTATAGTATTTTATAGTATAGTATAGTATAGTATATAAGATCACATACTTTGGAGCCAAGCACTAACTTTGCCACCTACTTGTAAGGTGATCTTGAACAAATTTACATAAACACTTTGTACCATGATTTTCTAATGTAATATGAAGGTGACTATAATAGTACCTCCCTTCTAGGTTGGGAGAGTTAAATTAGTTAAATCATATAAAACATTTAAAACAGACCCTGGAACGTAGCAAGTGTCACTTTGTCATTGTTACCATCTGAGCTCACGTGTCGAGCAAGACAAGGCACAAGCAAATGAGAAGATCTATTTTCTGCCCTTTAAAAATCTAGTTTTAAGCCTGGCTACCTTTCCCTAGAATTAAGCCAGACCATCCTAAGCATCTGTCCTGAAGTGTGTCTTTCATTTAATTACATGTCTTGTTATAAATTTCCCTCAATTGATTTCTCGACTCCCATTCATGTTCCTCTTGCCCTTGGCTCACAGCATCTTCCATTCGAATACCAGCTAATCAAGCCTGGATATTCCTGAGCCTCTCCTTACTGCTCAACCTAGATCATCCTGTCATGAGGAAGGAGGGCTGATGCAAATTATAACCGACAGGGTGTACTGAAGTGGACATTTATTGACTCCCACTAACCATGCACACTCATTCAGATAATTACCATTTATTGTCCACATACACGGATGGCTAAATTGTACCAGTGAGGTGATGAGGGGAGGGCTTTTGTTTGATGGGGAGCCTTTCTTCTGAAATATTCTCTTGTCCCCGTCCTTCCATATTAGTTATCTTAGTTCCATGATGTCAGATTTCCATTTTTCCAAGTATAAAATATATATGGCTCAAAACATGCCTTTCAGCATTTAATCTGGGGCAAATCTAGTTGCTTCTGGTGGGACAGTGCTCAGTGTATTCATCCACACTCATTTGCAGGGATTCTGGGAGCAGAAACTGGATGCAGGAAAGTAATGGAGGTGCTTCGTAATCTGAAGACATTAGTCCAAATGCAATCCATTAAGCAGCATCCAGGAATATTGAGAATTAGCTAGTACATAGTGAACAGGCCGAGAGAGGAGGATGGGTGTGGAATCTAGACAAGAGTAAGCAGTTTCAGAAAGGCAGGTGAAGAAACCAGCTATGATTCCCTTAGGTTCTAGAACCTGTGTTGCATTTGAGTAACCTCACTCAAGGTAGTGAAAAAGATTGATTTTTCATTTGAAGTAGTTTACATTGAAGTATTTAATTCTCTTCTCTTGGTCTTCTTACTGAGTGTCTGTGTAATACAAATGACTTCACCATACACACTTTTAGATTCTTCAATAAAACAAACTTTTTTTTTTTTCCTAAAAGGATAACATTTTTTTTGAGTCATTCCTTTACCCATCTGATCAACATATTCTTTCTTGCTCACTGAACACATGCACACACGTGCAGGTATATTGACATCCAGTACTGTGGTAGAGGATGGCCAGGCCTTTTCTAGGAATTACTTTGTATTAGGGCCATTTTAAGCCCATATATGTGTTAGAAAGAGGGTGGACACAGCCCCGCACCAGAGCAAGACTGGCTTGGGGAGAAGAACGCACATTGGATATTGGTCATTTGGGCCATCAGCTGGGCACGCTAAGCAGGGCCTAACCCACACCACTGCAGGAGAAGCCTCAGTGATCCGGTACTGTGCAAGCTGATGTCTGGTGCCGTGCAATTTTCAGCTTGTCTGTCTTGACGGCTTGGAAAGTATGTTGAATTAAAAAAAAAAAAAAAGTCAGAGTCTGAATAGTCATTTTGGCCCATTTCCAAAGCTGTATCAGCTCATCATTCTTCCCTCACTCAGGCACTCACCCTTAGTCTCTTAAAGGTTTATCTTTGTCTTGATTTGCCTTCCCCTGAACTCACTGTGTGCTGAACGGTACCTACATCCAAGCGCTACCGCTCTCTGCCACCGAATAGCAATTGATATGTGGGGTAAATAATCTGCTCTGTTTGGACTTCATTTGTCTTATCTGTAAAATGGGGTAGTTTAAAGTTCCAAAGGGATTCACAGTGTGAAAATGCCGTGACGACTATGCAGAACAGTTCAAACTAAAGACAAGTGAAACCACGAAAAGTTAATTTAGCCTAAAGTTAAAGTAGAACAATTTGCTCACCCATTTTTCTATCATTCCTAGACACAGTTTGGACATCTATTAAGTACAGAAGAAATGTATCATTTTCAGCTGTCTGAATCCATATGCAGTTGATTTCAAAGCTTAATTGTGTTTGAATGAGGAATCAATACGTATAACTGCAATAACATTACTGTGCTGAAAATCTGTGAGTGTTTCTGATGCTTTCATAATATATTTCAATTTTCCTACTATTTTTCCATTATTGTCTCATATTTTTGAAAGGGTTCTTTGAGCATAGCAAAGTGACACAAATCCCAAATGAATGGTAATGATTATTTGTTTCGATTTCAAGCTGCATTTGTTAGAATGTTCCACAGTCCCTCCTGGTTCCAGGCTGTCTCTGCAACAGAGAAACCAAACGATCCTTCCTAAAAACATCCATTTTATCATGCTCCTTCATGCGGGAGGGGAAGGTTTCTGTCTTTCCCAGCTTATATTATTATGAGTGACAACTACAGCTCTTCATAATTTGGTCTCAGCCTTTCTTTCCATATTTGTCTCAGTTTTAGAATATACTCCCTTTTCCAGCTGAGCTTAGCATCTCACAGTCCCACAGAGGAGGAAATTATTCTCAATAGTATATTTAGTTATTCTGATCTTACCCAAAATGCCTGTATTTAACCCTTTCCGTAAGCAAACTGACCCACTGCATGATGTCCAACTCAAACCCAGCCTTCTACTCAGGGCTCAGTATCTTTGGGATTTCTCTGGCTCTAGTGACCTCTCTCTCTGAGAAATCTTGATCCTTGAAACACACTGCTTGGGAAGGCTCTTGACTTCTGGGACCACACTGACTTTAGGATAATGATGTCGTGAGTTCCAAAGTCAAGTCCAGTTTGCTCCTCAGATGATGCTGGGTCCTACCCTGCACCCTGAGCCTAGCTGATCTCCTATTTACTGTAACTCCTCTGTGTATTTTTAAATAGCATTCTATATCCCCCAACACCTCTATCCCTCAACACGTGCACACCCACCCCGCCCACACACGTGCACGTGTGCATGCACCCACACACACAACGAAATAGCATTCTTGTTAGAATAACCGAATTGAGAGATGAATAGAGAAGATTAAGTGTAGTGCTCATCCTATATTCTCCTCTTACAGTAACTGATGTAACAGTGAGATTTTACTGGCAACATTGATTCAAATCAAACCAGAATAATTCAGCCTCAAGGACTGAAAATGAGCTAAAAGAGTTATAAGCAAAGGATATAATATGTGGCAATGTCTTCAAATTACTCATATTTTAGGCTTTATATAATCTGAAGTTGCAAAAATGTGTTTAACAGGGTAGATTTAAAAAAAAATGCCATGTCTTTATTAATGATTAGGAAGCAGCCATGAAAGCATAATAACACCTTTTTCGGTGATATTAAATTGGAAAGCATTAAAAACATTTGAAAAGATGTAAATAATACAAATAGAGCTATAGAGGTTATAAATATGGATGGAAAGGAGAACAAAAACATTTCAGAAATACACAAAACAATTGTGTCTATAAGAAAATAAATATAATTGAAAGCAAAGGAATCCTCAGATAGGATGTGAGTCCTATGCCACCTTCTTCTAGCTTAGTGTCTTATGTGATTTGGAGTCAGTGACACATGGTATTTGAAGTGGATTGTCAGAAAAAGTAATGCTGGTAACAGGAAATTAATAAAATCACACTTTTTTTCTATTTTTATAATGAGACCATATACCAATCTTTATAAAATAATTTTTTTCTCTCACTACATTAAGAGTATTTTAAGAGTGTCACATTGCAGAACTCCTGGGGCTGTATTTATATAATCCTTTTGGTCTGTGCAAATGGTGCCTCATGGAGGTGTGTAATAAACACCCAGAGTAATTTTAAGCCATTGCCTTGATTTTAAATAAAAAGTAAACTGTTATTCTAGGATGTTCCCCAGTGTCCGGTGACATTTGCATAATAATACAGCATCTAGAATGTACAAAGTGTCCATTGCATTATGTCAAATAATCATTTACTGTGAATGATATACATATTCAAATATTTAGCATTAGGCAGGTCATAATTTGAATGATTTCATGATTCACTGACTATTTTTTTCTGGAAGAAATGAACACTGTAGACAACTCCTATGTTATTCTGCAGGTTTTTAAAAAGTGATTTCTGCTTCTAATTTGAATTAAGTTTAACATTCCTGTTGACTTCTAATCAATTTATAGGATAAAATGCATCCACCGATTCCATGAATGGAAGGAGGAGGTCTCATTTTAAAGTGTCAGGTTAGTGTCTCCCTGACACTAATCAGACTCTCAGCGGGGGTCAGTGCAAGGTCTCTTCACCAGAGCTTTGAAGTCTTCAAGTTTTGGCAAAAGACCCATTTTCAACAAGTATAGATTATTTATCTCTTGCTATGAGAATGGTTTTATTGGATGTGCACCTTTGCATTATTTTTAAACTAGATATCCAATAAGCAGTCTTAAGAAACTTCTATTTTCATATAGATTAATGAACATAATGTATTAAATATAGATTTTCCCCCTCTGCATTATATTTCTCCTTTTTGACAGATTCTTGAGATGAATTAGTTCACAGAATATTAGATGAAAATATTTCTAGGGCTTGAAGATCTGTTTAGAGGATTTGACTCATAAAATTTATACATTGTAAACAGGCTTGACTAACAGTATCATTATGTCTGAAGGAGGTGTAGTGAACCAACAGGGACAGGTCTGTATGAAGTGAGAGCCCAGATTATCTGTGTCCCCTCTCATCACTTCAAGGGGAATGCACTTGCATGAGTGTTGGTTTCCAGAACCAGTTGTACGTAGTCCCAGTGTGGGAATAGACCCATTAAAAGCTCATAGCTCAGTGTCACTGTCATCAAAATTAAGCCACTCATTTCTGTTGCCAAGTCTAAACCTATCCTGACTGCTCACATTCCAATTTAGGACAGTGAGAGTATACACGGAATGGACAATGGGAACATTCTTACTTGTTTAAGAGTTTTCATTTTTGTTAATTAATGATATGACATCAGTATTCTATATCAGTTTATTATGATTTTACTTAATTGACTCCTGTCTTTAAGTTTAGTCATCTCTAGGTTCCCTGATAAGGTAACGTGTCTGGATTCAAGGTTGGAGATCAAAGACTTGACCTTGGAGCTCTGATAGTGTAGTTGTGCCTGCACTTCCCCCATGCATACTACCCAAGGCCCTGCCTGGATATTCAGTGATCTGTTTGGCTTCTCCGCACCCCATCATTCCTACTGTAAGAAGGGTAGGGGTGTGTGTGTGTGTGTGTGTGTGTGTGTGTGTGTGTGTGTATGCTGGAGTGTCAGAGAGGTCATCAAGAAGATGTGACTGCCGGTTGACCAGAAAACTGAGCCTGAACAATCAGAGGCTCCTCACCCCCTTTGAATATATATGTTCTTTGTACTATTCCCACATTAGGAGCTGTTTCAAGGATGTAGCCTTGAGAGAGTAAGGCGTTGTTAAGATCATCTGGACTGAATATGTGACTGACCAGTTAAGGCCTTAATATTAACTTTTAAGATTCTGGTGGGCACATGTGGAGATCTACTCATCTTGCAGCTGTTCAAGGCAAGCATCATATGTAAAGTAAGCTCCCTTGCTTACTAAGTCTGGCTTCTACCGATTTGGAGTGGTCTGCCTGTTTCCTTGATCTCTCCCTGACAGTGAGCTGTTCTCAAGGGATTAACCCTATGACTTGGACAGTGGGAAGTCAAAGGACAGGGGATCATGAGTAAGTCCTTGTGGGGTCAGGAAGTGTGGAAAGACATTTGGGTTTACCTGAAAGAGGCTGGGGCAGCCCTCACTGTTTTGTACATTCTAGCTCATAAGGCATTGACACCCCCTGACAATCAGGAAGCTGATATCCTAGATGAGGTACAAACCATTCAGTAGGTAGAGCAGATTGAATGCAAGGTGGCTACCATAGTGACTGGGTACGATGACATATTGCCAAGGATGCTGGATTGCCCTTGAAATTATGGTGACTTGGTTTGTGCAATATAATGACTCGTCTCCTGTGCTCTAAACAATGCCCAAGGCAACTACTGAAGGAATCTGGGGCCATCTACTGGAGTTCTCAATAGTGAAGGACTGGCAAATTGGTTAGATTGGCTCCTTCCCTCTGAGTGAGGGTTCTGAGTATGTCTGGTTTGTGTGGGCACATCATCTTGTCTAACCTGAACCTTTCCCCATGGCCAAACAAACAAGGCTGCCATCATCAGGAGATTAAAGAAGTTAAGTACTTGGTACAGATACCCTCATCAAATGGTGATCAGGGGTCACATTTCCAAGGTCATGATATGCCAGACTAGACAAAGGAACAGGACACTGAATGAAGTTTCCATCTCCCCTATAACCTACAAACAGCAAGGCTGGCAGAAGAAAAGAATGAAATAGTAAAACAGCAGGTTAAATTACTAATAGTAAAACCACCTTGCCTAGGTGGACTAAACTACTGTCCCAGGCTTTAATGCATTTGAATGATCAACCAGTAGGGCTGGTTGCCCCATATGCCAGACGGGTGCCCCTGCAGATATGCCCAACACCATAAATATATAAATGACACAGGAGACAGCCATTGCCCCAACTCTCACTGTGGATTGTTGTGCTATGCTGCTGACCATACCAAGTCCCATCATGCCTGGAAAAGGCATTAGCTACTGGAATTTGCAATGAGATGTCCCATGAGGATAGACGAATCACTTCTCAATCCTGGGTAAGGGAGAACTACTCAATCTCCACTGAGATCCTGTTGTTTTGTTGCAAGCTGGATCTATGGAAACACACCATTAAGAGAGGGGAGAAAAGGGGGGTCTTGGTTTGGCATATCCTGCCCCAGTCCATCTCCTCACACCTTGCAGTGCTGCCTCCTCCAGCCCGCATATATGGTAGGAACGATGAGGTCAAGTTCCTGAAGCTGCCAGCCTCCTTTTTCTCAAGGTCAGGTGGGCACAATCTATTTTCCTCTGGTATGATCATTTGGCCACTGTCTTTGTTCCCTCCATTGGCCTGAAGGAAGTTATAGCACACACAGAAGCCCTTACTGAATTCACCCAGCAAGGCTTAAATGATAGCCAGCAGAGCCTGTCCGCACTGAGCACTGAAATGTCTCTAATGAGAAAAGCCATCCTCCAAAATAGGATGACCTTGGACATTTATCATTGCCTCACAAGGAGGTACCAGTGCCATTATCCAAACGGAATGTTATGTGTTCATACCTGATGAGTCTGCTAATCTATCATCTTTATTAAATCGTGTGTTTTCTCTCGCATGTGCCTGTCGTTGCTGTGGTTTCTGCCTCCAATGCAGCGAGATAGCCACCAAACGATCTGCCTTTGTGCTAATTAAACCCTTTTCTGACCACTAAGGACACATTTCATAAGAAGCGGACATGTCAGATTGTAAGAGCTGGTTACAAGGGGCGGCATGTTTGGGGATGTCATTGAGATGTGACTGCTGGTTGTTCTGAGAGTTGGACCTGGGCAATTGGAGGCTCCTCCTCTCTTCCCTGTTATTTGAAATGTGTGTTCTGTCCACCTTTCGCATAGTAGATTACAGCCTTGCGAGAGTAAGGTGTTGAGATTATCTGACTGAATACTTGACTGAGCTCAGTTAAGGCTCTTCTATAAACTTAAAATTCTGGCAGGCGGTCGTGAAGATCTATTCCTTTTGTGGCAGCTTAAGACAAGCCACGTGTGGAAGTTTCCTTACTTATTAAGTCTGCCATCTACCAATCTGAGTGGTTTGCCCCTTCCATCTCTCCTTGCCCTCTGGGTATCCGGGGCTGACACCAACTCTGTGTCTGTGTGTGTTTGGGGAAAAATGATATTACTTTCCAATGGAATTTTCAATCTATTTGAGATAGGATTGTTTATTATTAAAACTAGTTTTTTTCTTTTTTCAGCAAGCTTTGGTTCAACATGTTTGTATCTATGAAATTATTTAACAACTGATCCCGAAGTATTTCCATAGCTGTTTAATAAAAAAGGTCTTATTGTACTAACTGTGATTCTAGACTTCACAACAATCTCTATGTAATTCTGGAATTATTTTAATTATGAGTTTTTTCAGACATGATGGATTACATATCTTGGAGAAATGACATATGGTACTGTTGAATTATCCTTCTTTCACGCTCACTACATTTATAAAACCTGGTTTAACATAGCTAAACCTTTTAATCTCTCTGTCTCCCTCTTCCCCTTCATCTACATACATAACACATATACCTATATATACATACATATACATTTAAACTTTTTATTAAAAAATAAGGTACATGAAAAATGGTATACATATCATAAATACACAGCTCACAGACTTTTCAAAAAGGGAACACCACCCAAATCAAAAAATAGAATATCATGAGCTTCCTGGAAGCTTTCCATATGCCCCTTCCAGACATTACTCTCTCCAAAGTTAACTATTTTATAACACCATCAGTTAATTTTTGCTGTTTTTTGAAGTCACAGAAATGATATAATGCAGTATATTATTTTGTAACTGTCTTCTTGCTCTCAACATTGTTTTTGCAATTCACCCATGTTGTTGCCTCACAGTTGTTTATTATTATTGTATGCTTTACAATGTTATCTGTTCTGCTGCTGATGGGAATGTGGGTTATTCTCTGTACTTAACTATTAGAAATAGTGCTGCTATTTTCTGTCATGTCTATTAGTGCCCAAGTGCACACTTTCTGTTGAGAATACACCTAGGCACAGAATAACTGTGTCATAAGATACATTTATGCTGAACTCTAGTTAATGCTATCAAAACATTCTCTGAAGTAATTTACAGACTTACATTTCCGCTAGCATTGAGAGTCTCGGTTGCTTCATATCCTCTTCAGCCCTTGGTATTTTTAGATTTTTAAAACTGTAGCCATTATGATTTTTGCATAGTGGCATCTAATTGTGGTATTAATTTGCAGTTATCTGATGATTAATGAGGCTAAACATCTTCTCACATGTTTATTGGACCATTTGGATTGTGTGCGTCTGTATGTATGAAATGCCCTTCGAGGCTTTTGCCCACATTTCTAATGTGTTGTCTATCTTTATCTTATTGATTTGTAGAAATTATTCATATAATCTAGAGTCCTCATTTAATGTATGCATTATAAATATCTTCTCTCAACCCATGGTTTGTGCCTTTTAATGCAGAGATGTTCTTGATTTTAAAGTAATTAAATCCTTTCTTTTATGTATTAATGCTTTTTATGTTCTATTTAAAGAATTTGCTTTGTAAATGATGGCATTTGAAGTATTTTATTTCTGTTTAGTTGTTCTGTTTTGTAGAAAAAATTGGTTTTATAAAATAACTATAATAAGTGAGCTTGTCAAATTCAACTCTTCTTTTTAATAGTTTGACTAGATTATTTTATATTTCTTTGTGTACTCTTTGTTACCTGCAAATTAATGATTGTTTTTATTACTTTCTTTCCAAACTTTATATCTATTATATTTTCTTGCCCATTGCACTGCATAAGACCTCCAGCACAATATTGAATAGAAACGAAGATGGTTGGCTTCCTTGGCTTATTCCAAATTTTAGAGGAAGTATTTAACCTATTGCTTTAGGCTTTTTTTTTAGAGGTTCTACTATATCACACCAAAATTTTTTCCTATATTTTTAGTTGCTATAAGTTTTCTTTTTCAGCTGTATCGAGACACAATTGACATATAACATTGTATTAGTTTAAGGTATATAACATAATGTTTTGATATATATATATATTTTGAAATGATTATCACCATAAATTTAGTTAACATCCATCACCTAACACAGTTACATTTTTTTCTTGTGATGAGAACTTTTAAAATATACTCTGTTAGCAACTTTCAAATACACAATACAATCCTGTTAACTATATAGCATTTTTAATAAAATAACATGCTGTACATTCCATCCCAGAATTTTTTTGTCTTATAACTAGAAGTCTGTATCTTTTGAGCACCCTATCTGTTTCCCCACCCGCACCCTTGGCAAGCACAGATCTGTTTCTGTGAGTTCCATTTTTTTTTTAGATTCCACATGTGAGGCTATACACTATTTGTCTTTATCTGACTTATTTTACTTAGCATCATGCCCTCAAGATCCATCCATATTGTTACAGGTGGCAGGTATATTTCATGTATATAAATATCACAAATATATCTACTATCACATTTTCTTTATCCATTCTTCTGTTGATGGACACTTAGGTTGTTCCCATGTTTTGGCTGTCATAAATAATGCTGTAATAAAAATGGGAGTGCAATTATCTTTTCAGGTTAGTTTTTTTAGTTCCCTTATATAAATACCCAGAAATGGAGTTTGCTGGGCCATATGGTGGTTCTCTACTAAGTTTTTATGGAGCCTCTGTAGGAGCTCCATAGTTTTCCATGGTGGCTGCACCAGTTTTCATTTCTGCTAACAGTGCGCAAAGATTCTCCTCGCTCCACATCCTTGCTAACACTTGGTATTGCTTGCGTTTTTGAGGACAGCTATTCTAACTGGTATGAGGGAATATCTCACTGCAGTTTTGATTTGTATTTTTCTGATGATTAGTGATCTTGAGCATCGTTTCATGTACCTGTTGCCTTTTTGTACATTTTCTTTGGAAACATGTCTATTCTATTCCTCTGCCTTTTTTTTTTTTTTTTGCGATTGAATTGTCTGAGTTAATTATATCTTTTTGGATATTAATTCTTTTTAAGATATAGGATTTACTAATATTTTATCTCATTCAGTAGGTATAGGTTTTTTAAAAAAATTATGAATAGATGTTGAATTTTAACAGGTGATTCCAGAAAATTTTGAAATCATCATTTGAGTTTCTTCTTGATCATGGGATGAATTAATTATAGGGACTTTCAAGTATGTGTGTGTCTACGCGTGCACACACAGGTATGTGTGACTGTAAGGCACATTCAGAGATAAATAAAGAGCCTAGTATGTTTGGATCTTGGGGTTTCAAAGGCAAGTTGTAGGAACAAAGGAAGACTTTTGAAGGGAAAAATAATAGAATCTAAACTATTCTGATCAGGACTTAGTAACTTGTCTCTCCTACCTTCTATAGTAATAATATCTATACTTACATAAGTCTTATCATGTACCAGGTAGTGTGGTAAGCACTTTTCATATGTTAGTTCATTTTAACTTCAGCAAAGCCCTGTAAGGTATATACTAGAAAAGAAGAAAAAGAGGAGAAACAACTGAGGTATGGAGCACTGAGTAACTTATTCAAGGTGATGTCTTTAATTGATGGGGCTGTTAGGATTCGAATCTGTAGCTCTGCTCTTAATTACTACATGTACTGAGTCTCTGTCTTCTATCTCTTATAGACTGACATTGCTAGGCATATTATATGTAATAGATATATACTATTATATTAATATATTAAATATATACTATGCACTCAAATATATAAAATATTAATATATGAAATATATAAGGCATATACTATACAGTAATATTATATATAATATATATCAGTAAGTAGAGAGTTTGCTTTCTAAGATCTGGCTGAAATTATAACAATAGGCAATCAAAAATATATACTTATTTTATATTGATTTATAATTCACTGATATCCAAAATGTTTATTTTACCATGGCTTAGCACATGTGCACGCGCACTCGCACACACACACACACACACACACACACACACACACACACACACTGTAACTGAGCCCTCTTTTGCGCCCAAACCCAAATATGGCTTTGCCTGAAGGCTAAGTTGGGTCAGGATAAGTAAGGCTACTGGTTGCCATCTTTCCAGGAATAAGCAATTCTCCCTGACTCCCATGATCTTCCATATGCTGCCTCACTCCCTGACCTGGTCTTGCTCTCTTCCCCACACAGTCGGGACTGCTTGTCCTCTACGTCACACCAGTGCCCCCTCACCCAGCTGTGACTTGGCTTCACAGTTCCTGAGTTTAGTGTATTTGCCTTTTTTTTTTTTATCTTGCATTAGCTGAGATCTCTTGTCTTTCCATATCTCTTCATCTCTATCTTTATACAATGGAATTTAATCACAACATCTTTTTGAATTATCTGGTAACATATGGTTTAACACTAAATGTTTGCTAATTGGTTATGTGGACAAGGTGTGTTGGCACATCTTCTGGGTTCCCCAGGCACAATATTAGACAGTGTGCCAGAGAACACTATTTTGCTTCTAGCCGATAGACATTTTTAACCACTAAGTAGACAGAGAGCTAAGAGACTTGGGTTAATATTTTGTTTTTCAACCCTGAGCAAATAATATTTCCTCTGTTGGCATCTCATTTTTCTTATCTGTAAAAGGAAGAGTTTATACAAAACGTCATTTAACATCTCTAGTTTTTCTAAGAAAAAAATGGATACTGTGAATTAATTTATTGTTCAAAGAACAGATTTCTCTTCTAAAAACCAGACACATTATAAATATTAACAGTAGGGCACATCCATACAGCATTAGACATGTTCTCCATGGATATTGGACCCTAGGTGGACATTGCACATGGGCCTCATCCTGGTGCGTGGAGTCCCTTTGATGGCAGCCTTAATTATAAGCTGTATGAGTTAAACTGAAGAATTTGGCTCCATGTTCTGACAGTCAAATTAGTTAGAGTGGCTGACAATGGCATATTCATGGGAAAATTCACCAGATGCTAAGATGACGTAGAAAAGAGGAGTGAATATTATTAGGAGATATTTCTCTGGGGCTTTCTCATGTTTTTTTCTGCATGTCTTACAAGACAGGAACAAAATTGTCTATAATTTTGGACTATATTTTCATGAATGTGTGAATTCTGAAAAAAATGAGAAGATGGAGACAGGACTTCCCTCCAGAGCAAAGGGCAGGCTAGCTTACTTCCCATTAGAAAATATTTGGGTTTCCTATAACACAACCCACAGGGTATGCAGGTCTCATTTGGCCCTCTTTGTGTTGTCCTAGGGAATAAGAGTTTAGATAACCAGCGCACGCACACACAGACACACACACACACATGCGCACACACACACACTGATACTGCTGCTATTGCTTGCTGTGAGTAATAAATTGCCCTTTATCTCTGACCCAAGAATGTCACATCTTCCTCTCCCATTCATGAAACAGTTACAAAGTAACTTACTAGCTTGGAGTAAAATAATATCTCAGACTCTTCACAGAAACCGAGGCATAAAATTTTAGAATTTCTTTCTAAATTCCTTTCGATCTTACTTTATTTCTTTCTGGAACTGAGACTTCAAAAATTTGAGGAATAAGGCTAAGATTTCCTAACTAATTAGCAACAAACCAGAGAGTAAAGTCTAGATCTCAGGATTTCTTGGTTCTGTACTTCTTTTGCTGAAGTGTTTTAAATCTAAACAAGTATTTGAAACACCCATGTTGTGCAACAGTTACAAATTTTAATAACTTTTGTTCAGTGTACCTGCTAGTTAAAAGCCTTCTGTATATGAGTAGTCACTAGAACTGTTTAGTTAATTAAATGTGAATTTAAGGGCCCCTTTGGTATGGTACTTATATTTTTAAAGAAAACACATTTAAAGTAAAAGACAAAACACTACAGTAAAACCATTCACACTCAAATGTGGGATATAAAATTGAAAGCAGCGAGTGAACAAGACAAACAAACAAAAACTCATAGACACAGATGACAGTTTGGTGGTTACCAGAGGAAAAGAGGGAAGGGGGAGGTAGATAAGGGTAAAGGGGGTCAAATATATGGTGATGGAAGGAGATTTGACTTTGAGTGGTGAACACACAATGCCATATACAGATAATGTATTATTGAATTATACCTTGAAACCTATATAATTTTATTAACCAATGTCACCCCCAAAATTTTAACAAAGAGATTCAAAAAATAAAACCATTCACATTCTAAGTGAAAAGCAACATCTTGCTTAAAACAGAGCTTGTGTTACAATGATGAAGTAAAATGACAAATGGTACAGGTAAATGTTTGCTAGAATTCATTAATTCTTTGGTAATTTTGCACAGACTTGATAAGTGGTTAGTAAAATGTTTATACATGCAGAATGAGTAATCTCAAAGATTCTTGTAGAATTTCTCTAAATTTTATGCTGTTGTGAGGCTTAGGAACATTCTAATTGAAGTTGAATACATCTGCGTATACCTTTTAAGAGAATCAATTGGGAGGTGAGGCTCATTAGAAACATCTTCTGTGATATATGAATCTAAACAGTAAGTGACAAACTCTTATCAGAACTGAAATGATACCAGAAGTAAAGGACTGGGTCTACTGTCTCTCTACCCACCCCCACTCCCTATTCACACATGCACCCTGCGTGAATTGTTTTGTTTTGTTTTGTGTTTTTAATTGTCTGTTTATTCAGAGAACCTTTGTTTATTTATGTGATATTTTTTAGTAAAAGACAGAGATCTTCCTAACATAAACCTCAACTCCCCTACCCACAAAACATTTCACCACTCAGGTTTGCTGATACCTGATATTCTGATGTTTATGGCTTGTGCAAATAAGAGTATTTTCTCTATAAAATCCAAATGCGTATCCTTTCCTCCAGGAAAATTTCCATTTCTCCATCTGCAGTTTTCCCAAGTTTATTGTTTTTTAATCAGCTACATTTGAATAGCTGTATCTCTGTTTTCTAATTTGATAATATAAACATTTATATGATCCTACAATTTAAGGATTCTTTCATTTTAAATTAATTTAAGCGGCTGAGCTGATGGCCGCTCTTGGCTCTCAGGTCCTTGTTGGCACCGAGGGCCAAGCAACCGTGATGAACTTACTTTAAACCATGTATGTGACCACTGGGATCATATATACTCACCCTCATGGGATTTGTCTTTGAATGTTATCTAGACATAAAGAAGGATTAAAAGTTCAGGGACTTCTCGAAGAAGAGTATGTTGTTTAAAAGGGAACTAAGACCCAATTAAGTTACCAGGAAGTAAAGGCTATGGATGAATTGCAGAATATTCACATTTTATAAATTATGAGAGAAATAAAAACATGTTCGTTATTTTTTAAAAAGATGAAAATAAATTTTGGGCTAAAGGACTTTAGACATTATTAGGCAAGGTCTTACACTAGGCTGGTTGTCACAAATATCCAATAAGATATTTTTGCTATAAAATATGAGTGATCAATAACTTCAACACTAAGACTGCAGATCATCTACACACACAAAATAGCAGACCTTATATTTTATTTCCAACTTTAATTAATGGCATTATTAATGATAACATGGCAGAAGAGTTCCTTATTGCATAAGGAGATCTCTAGAGATCACCTACCTGAGTCAATTTCACCACCCCTCTGAGAAGCCACCACTGGGGAGTCCGGTCTGCAACCATGTGGCTTGAGAGGGACACTGCCACAGACTCTCTAATTCCCACAATTTCAAGGACCAGGAATGAACGGCCAAGTACCCACTCTTAGTCCTCAGAGCACTCATTGAATTATTGAATTCAGAAATGGTGTTCAGGCAAGTGTAAGGGCTAAATTGGTGGACTTCACTGGACAATTTTATATAGTTTTGAGTGTGGTCAGCACCAGAGACAGCAGCAGCCTCTGGGCACCAACAGGGATAGAAAGATTTCTGTTGAATCAGTTGAAACATTGATCATCTTCAAGTCACTCTACATAAACCAATTTTCCTTAAAAACTATAGAACCAAGAAATCTAGGAATACTTCATATTTGATTCCGAGTTTGTTGCCCAAATCATGAACAATTTGGCACTATTTCTTTACAACAGTAACTGAGTTTTACCACTGACAATAGATACCTTGCCTGCTTCTTTTAAGTCATTTAATTTTGGCTTCTCTTCATAGGGTATTGATAATTAATTGCATCAACTCTACTACTTTAATAAAACTGGTCATCCACAAAGCAAATATGTATTGCTTAATTTTCGGTTTGAGAGTTGATAACCACTGAAAATTAATCATCCATAGAAAGGGACTAAGCAGCACTTCTAATCTCTGAAAAGATTGCCAGTCTATTAGAGTTATGTGCTATAATCAATTCACATATAACTGTATAATTTATAAGCTCCAAATTAGATCAGCTATCTATTAGAACTAATAAAAATGGAAATTTATTCATCAGATTAGAAAAATAAAGAAGAAAATTAGCAAGGAATGGGATGTGATACCCCTAGAAGAAAGAACAATGATAACTTTCGGTGTAAAATTGATTGGATTAAACTGGTTTACCCTTTACGCACCTATATACTTTCATTGATATGTCTCTATAGTTTAGCTATAAAAATTTAAAAGAAGGCTCTTCTTGGAAATTATGTGGAATCTAGTATTCATGAACAAGTATTCTTTAAATCATGTATTAGTCCCTGGAAGAAATAATGTTTATTGAGCACCTATTACATGCCAATGTGGGGCCAGGCCTGAAAGACATAGGGATACATTTTAAGATTATTCTTGTTGAGGACACTTTCCAAGCTATAAATATTATTAGATATTTTCTTCTAAATATCCATATCAAAGAAACACTGATTAAATTTTACTAATGTTTCAAACACATAAATATTTGATATTCAGTGAAGTTTTAATGCTGTTTACGAAATCTAGTTTCACTTTCATGCATTGTTCCTTTGCTTCCTCTCTTGCCTCTTTACATACCAGTTTAGCTTGATCCAAACTCCTACTGAGCCAACAGAAGTAACAACCACTAGAAACAAAGACCACCAACTATAAGAAAAAATAACAGTAGAAATGAAATCACTTCTGTAAAAATTTCTCTAAAGAATAACATATTCATGTTTTTTAAACATTGCTAGCTTTCTCCCAAGTTAAAAAGTTTCTTTCTGCAAGAGACTGAAACCAATAAACAACATAATGCCTCTGATATATAAGTGGCCATTACTTACACATTAGAAACATTATAGCACTTAGGGTAATAAAAACACACTAATGAGTTTTTATTAATCACATTTGTTGGCTTGTTCATTTGAAATAAGGATATCATTCTCTATCTATCTCTAACACGTACTGAGATATGTCTGCAAAAACAAATATCACACACATATACAACGTGTCTGTGTGTGTGTGTGTGTGTGTGTGTGTGTGTGTGTGCGCATAACATTTTCTCCATAACTCAATTAACATGGAATAAGTTTTCATGTGACCGATAGATGTACCAGTTATTTTAAATCTATGGTTCAAAGAACTAACGACCAGGACTTCTGCTTTTTTTTTTTTTTTGACTCTTCTCCATCAGTATGCAATAGTCATTTTTACAACTTCTCTTTAAATTATGCTTGTTTTTTCTAATATTGTGAATTTTCTCAATGTTATAGTATGCTTGTACATAGTATACATTTATGTAGATTTCATATATACATTTATATCAAATTAATTTAACATTCTCTAATTTAAAATAATTGGTTATTCTTTAATTTTGATCATGGCATATATACAGCCACTTTTGTTTGGAAATAATTTTTAAAGAATTCAGAGTAACAATATTTGTGTAGATTATTATTGTTATTGAAAACTCTCAATACACTACTTATGAACCACTAATTTCCCGAAAATAGAAAAGCAAGGTACATTTCTCAGTTCAAAGTATAAGATCAGCATCATTCTGAAAATATAAACAGATGAAGCCACTACAGGAAAATAAAGAGCAGATTAACATGCCTCATGATTACACAAGCGAAAATTCTCAACGAAATTCAGCAAATCAAATCCAGCAATGTATGAAAAGGATAATACAATGACCAAATCAGTTTTATCCCATTATTTCAGGTTGGTACATTTAAAAATCAGTTAATGTAATTCTCCATTTCAACATATTAAAAGGGAAAAACCGTATGATCTTCTCAATTGGTGCAGAAAAAGCACTTGAAAACTAAAAAAAAATAAAAAATAAAAAAAAAAATCCACTTATAATAAAACTCTCAGAAAACTAGGAGCAGAAGGAAACCTCTTCAGCCTGATAATTTACCAAAACTCCTTAGCCAACAACACACTTAATAGTCAAAGACCAAGGGTTTCCTCCTAATTTCAGAGAAACAGCCAAGGATGTTTGCCCTTACCAGCCCTAATCAGCTTTGTGCTGGAGGTCCTAGCTAGTGTGAAAAGGCAAAAGGAATAAATATAAGACATCTAGATTGTAAAGGAAGTAATGGAATTCTATTTATAGGTGATGTGATTGCTTACATAGAAAACCCTAAAGATTCTGCAAAAAGGCTATTAGAACTAATGAGTGACTTGAGCAAGGTTTATGGATACAAAAATCATATTAAAAGAACCAATTAAGTTTCTATATACTAGCAATAAACAGCTTGAAATAAAAATTAAAAATTTATAATAGTACCAAACACATAAAAGAGTTAGATATAAAGCTATTAAAATATGTGCAGGTTCTGTATGTTGAACACTACAAAAAAATGATAAAAGAAGTCAAAAAAGTACTAAATAAGTGGAAAATTATGCTTTGTTAATGGTTTGGAAGGCTCAATATTGCTAAAGTGTCAATTCTCCTCAAACTAATATGTAGATTTAATGTAATACTAATCAAAATCCCAGTAGGATATTTTGAAGGAATTGACAAGCTAATACTAAAATTAAATCAGTGAACATGGAAATGGAAAGGAACTAGAATATCCAAAACAATTAAAAAAAATAACATTGAAAGAATCACACTATGCAATTTTAATATTTCCTATAAAGCCATAGTAACTATGACAGTGTTGTATTGGTGATAAACACATGGATCAGTAAAACAGAATAAATGGTTTAAGAAAAGATCCATACATAAATGAACAAATAGGTTTTGATAATAATAGAAGACAATATAAGGTAGAAATGGCAGTGTTTTCCTTAAATTGTTTAATGACTATTGACATTCTAAGCAAAAATTGACCCTGACACATACTCTCACACCAAATATATAAAGTCAAAATGGTTCATAGTTCTTTTTGTTCCTTAGATACCGCATATAAATGAAATCATATGGTATCTACCTTTCTCTGTTTGACTTATTTCGCTCAGCATAATAACCTCTAGGTCCATCCATGTCGTTGCAAATGGTAGGATTTCATTTTTTTTAATAGCTGAGTAATATTCCATTATATTTATGAACCATAATTTCTTTATCCAATCACTTGTTGACGGGCATTTAGGTTGCTTCCATATCTTGGCTATTGTAAAAAGAACAAACCAATCAAAAACAGACTTACAAATACAGTGGACAGTTTGGTGGAAGACAGAGGGGAGAGGGATTGGGAGGCTGGGAAAAATGGGTTGAGGGGTTAAAGAAGGACAAATTAGTAGGTGATAGTTGGGCACAGGAAGCATGGCAGAGGGAATGCCATTAGCATTAAGATGATGGCTAAGTGGAGGGCTGGGGAGAGAGGGAGCAGTTGGGGGGATTGTTTTATGCACATTATAGATGTCTAACCAATGTACTGTATTCTTGAAACTACCTTAAATAAATAAATTTATTCTAAAAATGCTTCATAGTTTTAATATAAAACCAAAAATAATAAAATTTCTAGAAGAAAATATAGGAGAAAATCTTTGTAAACTTGAGATAGGCACAAGTTGCCTAGGTATGACACCAAAAACAGAATGAATTTTTTAAAATTTTATTATTGGAGTCACATGACCCAGCGATCCCTCTTCTGGGTATCTACCCCAAAACATGATAAATTGGACTTCATTTTAAAATTTAAAAACTGGTCTTCAAAAGACAGCATTGGAATGAAAATAAAAGTTATCGATTGGGACAAATATATGCCAAACACAAATCTGCTAAAAGATTTCTCTCCAGAATTTGTAAAGAACATTCAAAACTCGATAACAAGAAGAGAAACAATGCCATAATACGTAATGGGCAAAGTATCTGAAGAGGCATTTCACCAAAGATAATATACAAATGGTGATACAAGATGCTGAATACAAATGCTGAGTATCATTTGTCACTAGAGAAAATGCATATTCAACCACAATGAAATATCACTACACATTCATTAGAATGACCAGAATAACAAAAGAAGAAACAAGAAAGACAAAACGAGAAACAAACAAAACAAAATCCCACCTGATATGCAATAACTAGAGGACCCAGTAATTCCACTCCTAAGTATTTGCCAAGTTAAATGAAAACTAAGGTCCACAGACATGCATATGTTTATGATGGCTTTACTCATAATCAACTCAAACTCCAAACACAAATGTCCTTTAACTGCAGAATGGATAAATGTACTGTGGTACATCCATATAAGTGAATAATGATATATGTAACATATGGATGTCTCAAATGAACTATGGCAAGTGCATACCACATTATACTACATACTATATGTTTCTATTTGTAAGACATTCCAAAAACCAGTGCGTTCCTGCTAGGTACTGAGAGTGAGGAAGGAGTTGGAATTTCCTTGAGCGATGGAACTGCTCTACAATCCTAGTTCGAGTGTAGGAGCTCTGACTATGCAATTGTCCAAACTCACAGCCATGCATTTTAATTATGTCTCAATAAAATGAAACACATAATATAAAATAACTAAAATCAGGATAAATAAACTTAAATGTTAATGGAGTCCAAAAAAGAGATCATACATTCTGGCTTTTGCTTTTACAAATTAATAGCTGATTTCAAGTGTATAAATGAATAAATTCAATGTACAGTATTTTTGCAACAAAAAATATGTTATTCAGATTTCAAAATGTACGCTTTTTTTAGAGTTTAGCAGCAAGATGTCAAGGTTTAACTTAATTCTTATTTGTCCTATGTCATATTGAGTACTACTTTTAAATTCCCTGGAGTATCAAATAGACAACATGATACACAAGCATTTCCTATCTTCCCTTTTACTTCTGATACTGCTATAAAGATTTTCATTGCTCTATTTCCATTAGCTCTGCTCTCACTTTTACCCTGGACCTCTCAAATGTTCAGTGCAACGGGATCGTTTCAAGCTTCATCAGCTTCATCATATTTCAAAGCATTCAGTACTATAGTAAAAAAACATTTCATTTCTTGATTTTTACCAGACCCTGTACTAATTCCATGATAGCTCTTTGGCTATTCCTCTATTATTCTCTTTAGCTTCCTTTGTGGATTAGTTAAAAGTTGCTATTCCTCTGTTCCTTCTCTCTTTCCAATTAGTAGATTCCATCTCCTCCCATGCCTTTTAACAACTCTCAATATGCTTATGACTCCCCAATCCAGAGTTGTCCCCTAATATCAGTATCTTGAGTTTCAGACTTGTGTTTACTTCTAAACTCTCTCATCTTTGCCATCCTGCAACTCAGTGAATGATGGCCATCTTTCTCTTCTCTCAATGATGTCATCTCTGCAAGTATTTTCATCTGTGTTTCTTGGCCTCTAGTAGCCGCCCAAAAGTCTTCTGCCTTTCTCCAACTTAGTATAAAGTTAGCTATTTGGCTAAATTTTCTAAAAGATGGAAACTTGGGAGTATTTCTCTTTCTCTCTCTCTTTCTCTCTCCCTCCCTCCCTCCCTCCCTCCCTCCCTTCCTCCCTCCCTCCCTCCCTCCCTCCCAATCTCTCTCTCTCTTCCCCCACTGCCAAATTTCTTATTTCTTCTGGCTGATAAAAATGACCTGGATACATTTCCTCTTGGTTG
>CM053515.1:95948872-95986315 GCA_028627145.1 Eidolon dupreanum
TACCCCCATATTAGGTAATATGGGATATTTGCCTTGGTAAAGCAAAGATAAAGGCATCATTTGAAGTTCTTGTGCTCTTCTTTCATCTGGCAAAATTCAGTGGAGGTTTGAAAGAACAAGAAATTTGTTGCACAAAAATATAAACATTTGGGCATCAAAGATCCACACAGAGAGAGTGATACTCATATAGATTCTTATATTAATGGGAAAAGAGATTCATTTGTGGGGTTACTATATGCTTCTTTGGGATTTTAGTCTACCTAGAAGACCAGGAGAATATTCACATATGTAATATTTTGTCTTTGGAATTGCCAATGTCAGGGGAATGACAGGTGAAAATAGACTAGCTGCCCTAGTTTCTTCTTTTATTTATCTGGTGCTGATCAATTTTCCCAGCTTGATGAACTTTTTCATTCCCCCTTAATGAAAGTTGTTAAGTTCCAAAAGTACAGGAAAATACACAGAATTAAATATCAATACACAAGTACCTGCAAGCCAGAGTGAAAAAAAAGGTTAACATTTTATTGCTTCTGCTTCAGATTTCATTTCATTTTTTTAAAAATAAAAGACATAGAACATTATGGAAAGTGGTAACGTCCTCTCTGTTCCCTGTTGGAATCACATTATCTTATCTCCTTTTCCCAGAGGTAAACACGATCTCAACTATGGCATGTGCCTCCTTCTTTTACATGCTTTTTTTTTTTTGTCTCCTACATATCTATAAGCAAAGCATTGCTTTGCATTGTTGTTTTAAAATTATATATCAATGCTGTCATAGTATATGTATTTTCCCAGAAGTTTTTTTAACTTAATGTTACATTTTTGAGATCTATCCATGTTCACGTACAGCAATCTAGTATTTACTATTGTATGAATAGTGTGAATGTGCAAATATTTATTATTCATTCACTTAATTAAGGACACCACCGCATGGATATTTTCATGCATATCTTCTATGATAAATGTGAACAAGGGTTTCTCATGGGCACATATTTAAAATCAGCATTGCTTAGCAGCCAATATTATACCTCGATACATTCAGATACTGACAAGTCATCCTCTAAAATGTTTTATAATTTTTCTCTCCCACAAACAGTGAATGAGAGTTTCAGTTATTTTTGTCCTTGTCAAATCTTGGTAGTATCAGAATTTTTATTTTTTCCAATTTAATTGGTATTAAATAATAAACAGATAATTTTCCTTAGTAAATAAAGAAGATGGATGTTTCTTCATATGTTTTTTAGTCTTTTGTGTTTATTCTTTTGTAAATTGCCTATTTAAAAAAAAAAAAACAGTGTTCTTATGGCAAACATATTGAGATTCATGTCCACATAGCTTAAATATCATGACCAAGAACTGAGGTCACCCGTGTCAGCATGATTCGTTCCAGGAAAATCTTGCCCAAGAAGTATTTTTACTATTTGCTTCAGGAAATTCTTGCACACCAGTAGTTCCAAGCAACAAATTTCTTCATCTGGACAAATGGTTTCCTTACAAGATATTAAACTATTCATCTGAGTAAACAGGAACTTGTCAAACAATAGTTCATTTATCATGATGCACCTGAAGACCACTGTCTCTGCTTGTCCACCACAATTATGTCACACACTTATTTTTTTTTCTCAAAATCAAGCAGTTCTGCACCTTAAAAGAACCACCTTAAATTACTTGAGCCCAAACTCTAAAACTGATAAATATCCTTCCTTGGTATCCTCATTCTGAGTCACTAATATGACCCTGCTGAGGTGTTCCTCCTTACTGTAATAAGTCTGATAAATTTAGCTTTGGTAAATCAACAGGTTTATTGGTGGTCTTTTGGAGAATTAACAATTGGTAACGGAGAATTAGAAAAAATAACATATTGATTTATCCTCTCCATGGATTGATCACCTAACTTAAATAATAAGCAATCTTGTTTCATCTATAACCCTGCCTATTTCCTCTTTCATGTCCAGACATTTTGAATTAATCTTTGATATCGTATCATTTCACTTCATTTGTTAAATTAGATTGCATGTTTTTTTATTAAATAATCAAATGTATTCTGCATATTTATAATTTTTCTATTTTATCTACTATAAATATCTTCTCCAATTCTGTTGTTTGACTTTGTGATTCATGAATATATAGAAGACTTTTCTCTTCTAAATAATTTTACAATGTATTTTACAAACCTAGTGTTTAAATATATGTGGAAATTATTATTATGTATGGAATTAAGTAAGTTAATATTTTTCCATATGGAAATGAATGGTCCTAAAACTATTTTTGAATACTTGTTTCTTTTGAGTTTGATTTATAATGCTACCTTTGTGTCTAACAAGTTCCAATATATATCTGAGTCTAAATCTTCTCAGTATTCTGTTCCATCGATCTATTTATCTATCTCCAAACAAACACCTTATGATTTTACAAATTTATACAATTCTAGATATTCAGTATGCCACACATCTACATATTGTCCTTTTTAATCAGAAAAAATTTGAAGGATCTTGAATCCAAGCTTAACGACATTTAATTTAAAATCAGTATGTCTGAGTATCTTAAAATTCTGTTTAAGATTTTTTCTGAAATTACATTTTATCGGTCAGTTTCCAGACAAATGATTCATAAACGATGGTGAACAATCACAACTGTGCACAGAATATCTATGTATTCAGGTTTTCTTTTAGGTACCTTTAATCACATTTTGTGATTTTTTCCAAGAAAAACTTTTTTCAAGATTTAGTTCTAGATGCCCTGTAGATTTTCTAAATAAGCATTTTTATTTTAGATTTACAAAATATTGAAAAGATAGTACAGAGAGTTTCTATATTTCCCATGTTTAGTTTCCTCTAGTATTAATATTGTATTAGTATGGTACATTTGTAACAATTAATGAACTAATATTGAAACATTATTAACTAAAATCTATACTATATTCAGATTTTCTTATTTTTTGAATAATTTCCTTTTCCCTTTCCAGGATCTCATTTAGGACACCACATTGCATTTAGTTGACATGTCTCCTTGGGCTCCTCTTGACTAATAGTTTCTCAGACTTTCCTATTTGTGATGATCTTGACAGTTTGAAGTGTATTGGTCAGCCATGTTACGGCTGTTCACTAAATGGAAATTTTCTAATGTTTTTCCCCATGATTAGACTAGAATTATGGGCTTTGTGGGAGGAAGATCACAGAGGTAAAATGCCATTTTTATCATATCTTTTCAAGGTTACATATTAGCAACTTGACTAATCACTGTTGATGCTGAACTTGACCATCTGCTTAATGTAGTGTTGTCAGTTTTCCTCTGTAAAATTACTCTTTCTCTCTATTTTCATACATAATTCTTTTGAAGGAGGTCACTGTATGCAGCCCACACTTAAGTGGTGAGTTATGTTCTACCTCCTGAGGCAGGAGTATCTACATAAATCATTTGGAGTACTTCCGCATGGATGATTTGTCTATTCTCTTATATTTATTTATTCAGTGATTTTTTAAACTAAGGTATAATTGAATAAAACATTATACCAGTTTCAGTGTAGAACATAATGATTCAATATTTGTATACACTGCAAAATGCTCACCACAATACATCTAGTTAACATCTATCACCATATGCATTTACAATTATTTTCTTTCCTGTGATGAAATCTAAAGATGCATTTTATAGAAAGTATCCCAGTCATTAAGTGGCACATAATTGTATGCGCCTTTGGGTACTATGAACATTTTAACAATATTAATTATTCCAATCCATGAACATGAGATATCTATTTATTTGTGTCTTTCTCAATTTCTTTTATCAAAGTCTTACAATTTTCAGTATAGACATCTTTTACTTCAATTAAATTTATTCATAAATATTTTATTGTTTTTATTAATATTGTGAATGGGATTTTTTTTCTTTTGCAGATAATTTGTAGTTAGTATATAGAAACACTACTACTGATTTTTATGTTGATTTTGTATTCTGCAACTTTACTGAATTTGTCAATTAGATCTAACAGTTTTTTTGGTGGAAGCTTTAGGATTTTCACTATATAAAATGTTATTTGCAAATAGAGATAATTTTACTGCTTCATTTCCAATTCTGATGCTCGCTCTTTCCTTCCTTCCTTCCTTCCTTCCTTCCTTCCTTCCTTCCTTCCTTCCTTCCTTCCTTCCTTCCTTCCTTCTTCTTTCTTCTTTCTTCTTTCTTCTTTCTTCTTTCTTCTTTCTTCTTTCTTCTTTCTTCTTTCTTCTTTCTTCTTTCTTCTTTCTTCTTTCTTCTTTCTTTCTGTTTTGGCTTGAACTTCCAATACTTTGTTAAATGGGAGTGATGAGAGTGGACACCCTTGTCTTATTTCTGAATTTAGAAGAAGAGGCTTCAACCTTCACTACTGAATAAGATGTCAGTTGTGGGCTTGCCATATATATTCTTTTATGTTGAGGTACGTTCCTTTTATAGACAATTTGTTGAGCAGTTTTATCATAGAAGGGTGTTGATTTTTGTCAAATACTTTTTCTATATCTTTTGGGGTGATCATAGATTTTTATCATTTATTCTATTAATGTGATGTGTCACATTTATCAATTAGTATACATGAACCATCCTTGTATTTTAGGGATAAATCCCACTTGAGTATGATGTATAATCCTTTTAATATGCTGCTGAATTTGGTTTACTACTATTTTCTTGAAAACTTTTACAGTTATATTCATCAAAGATATTATCTTACAGTTTTTTTTCTTGCTGTGTCCTTATCTGGCTTTCGTATCAGAGTAATGCTGTCTCATATAAAAAGTTTGTGACAGTTTCCTCCTATTCTATTTTTTGGAAGTTCGAGAAGGACTAATGATAATTCTTCTTTAGTTTGATAAACATAATTCTTCTTATGTTTGATAAAATCCAGCCATAAAGCCATCTGGTCCTGGGCTTTACTTTGTGAAGAGGTTATCAATTACTGATTCAATCTCCTTATTCATTGTTGGTCTGTTTGGATTTTCTGTTTCTTCTTGAACCAGTTTTGGTAGGTTGCATGTTTCTAGACATTTTCTCAGTTTGTTGAACACAGAGTTTGTTCAGTTTGTTGTACATATTAGTCTCTTATGATTTTTGTATTTCTATGGTATCAGTTGTAATGTCTCCTCATTTATGATTTTATTAATTTGGGTCTTTCTTTTTTTCTTGAGTAATCTAGTAAAACATTTGTCAATTGTGTTTATCTTTGCAAAGAACCAACTCTTAGTTTTGTTAATCTTTTCTATTGTTTTGTTTTTCTCTATTTCCTTTATTCCTCCTCTAATCTTTATTATTTTATTTATGTTATTTTATAATCTCTATTATTTTTCTTTCTATTATTTTTTTCTATTTTTTGGTGTTATGTCAACTAATATACATTTTACAAACAACTTTGAAATATAATGAAATATTGTTGTGTATTATCAGTTTTAGAAATATTTCATATAGTTGAAAATAATATATATATGTTGTTTATTTTTTATATCTATAAAAATTAGATTAAGCTTTTTACATAGTATTTCAAAAGATCTATATTTTTACTATTTTTGTTTGCATAATTTCTAGAAAAGATAATTAAAATTTTTCCTCTGATTAATATTTTTTGATTTCTATTTTAGTTCTGTAATTTTTTCACATATAGGCCATTGAAGTTCAAGATGGTTTTTTTCTTAGTGAATGCACTTTTAACAATATGTAGTTTCTCTGTTTATATTCATTAATACTTTCTGATAAAAATACTGCTTTACCTTCTCCCTTTTTTGTTAATATTATCCTTTTATATAGTTTTCTATCCTTTTATATTGAACTTTGGGGTTTATTCTAAAGTAAACTCTTTAAGCAGCCTATCCATATTTAAAATATTTGTTTTTTTTTTCAATAGGTATACATTTCACTTTTATTTGTAGAATTGCTACTATATTTAAAATTTTGTGACTTTATTTTAGTTTTTTTTTTATAGTAGAACATTTCTAAATTTATACTGCTTCTTATAATTGATGGTTTTCTCTTATTTTCTATCTTCTGGGGATTGATTTTGTCTTTATTATATTTGTTTCTGCCTTAACTATTGATTAACTTTTATTATTCACTTTCTTTTGCTTGTCTGGAAAGCATAGATTTTATTTTTGTTATTTTAGTGCTTATCATTTGTTCTGTGATTGTTAAGTTCTTTTTATGTCTTTTAGATAAGGTAATAAAATAGTAGAATGTCATGAAAATAGAAATTTTAAATGTAAAAAATAAATAGAGGTCCAAAGAAACTTCATTTTGGAACCAATAAATAAATGGAAACCACAAGTAAAGAATAGACACAATTAAATCTACATTTTGAATTAAAAAAAATGCAGAACACAAAGGCAAAGGACTTAACATAATTAAAATAACAGCTAGAGAGAACAGGAATTTGTAATTGAATGAGGACAATTTATTCCTTTTAATTAGAGAATATGACAAATGCAGACAAAACAAAAAAATAAAATTGAGGAAAATTTCATGAAATGAGGAATTAAATATAGGCATAAAAGACATTGTTCTTAAGTTCATAGAATGCATTATTTAAAGATAAAATTAATATAACCATAATGAGTAATTAAGCATATAATCACAAGAGAACAAATTTCTGTAAAGAAGTTATAATAATATTTATATAATGGGGCAACTCATCTAACACTGAAATTTAGGGGAGAACTTTCTAAGATCTGAAGAATGAATAGATGTTAACCTACTAAAATGAGAAGGCAAAAGCACCCAAGAATTAATAATAGCATGTATGAAGACTTAAGAAAAAACATGGCATGTTTTAGAAACTGGAAAATATATGTATTGTTATGAATTGAATTGTTCACGCCCCCCAAAATTCACATGCTGAAGCTCTAATGTCTAGTGGCTCAGAAGGTGTCAGCATTAGGAGACAGGACCTTTAAAGAAATAACTAAGTTAAAATGAGAGCATTAGGTTAGGCCTTAATCCAATCTGACTAGTGTCCTTACATGAAGAGAAAATTTGGACCCACAACGTTCCATCAGGGATATGCATGCACAGAAGAAAGACCATGTGAGGATAGAGTGAGAAGACAGCCATCTGCAAGCCAAGGAGAGAGGCCTCAGGCGAAATCAAAGCCACCAACATCTTGATCTTGGACTTCTAGCCTCCAGAACTATGACAAAATATATCTGTCATTAAGCCTCCCAGTCTGTGATATTTTGTTATGTCAGTGCTAATAAACTAATACATATATTTAGATGGAGAATGAAGCAAGATGAAACTGATATAAAAACAAGGCTAGATCCTGCAGGTTTTACTAACCAGGCAAAGGGTGATCTCTATTTTAATTAGACTGGGAAGCAATTGAAGAGTTTAAACCAGGGCTTTAGCATAATCAGACCTACATTTACAAAGATCAATCTAGCTGCCTTATGGGAAATGACTTGGAGAGAGGGCAGACTGGAGGGGTGAAGATCAGTGGAGGGCTTTTGCAGTAGTGAAGAAAGGTTGCTATGAGCTGAATGTTTGTGTCCTGCCCCTTTCCTAATTCATATGTTGAAACCCTAATCCCAAATGTAATAATATTTGGAGATGGAACCTTTGGAAGGGAATTAGATAATGATGGTGGTGCTCTCATGATGAGTTTAGTATAAAAAGAGAAGAGAGTGCTTGTTTCCTCTCTCCATTATGTGAGGATACAGCAAGAAGGTGGCTATCTGTAAATAGGAAGATGGTCCTCATCTGAAACTAATCGTCTGGCACATTGACTTTGGACTTCCCTATCTCCAGAACTGTGGGAAATAAATGCTGGTTTTTAAACTAACTCAGTCTATGGTATCTGTTACAGTAGCCCTAGCCAACTAACACAAAGATAGCCTACATTGTGCTTCCACCTCCCAATCTGCCAGCATACCATGTATGCTTAATATTTCAAATTTCTCTGGTCCATTATAGCACTTAAAACATAGCACAATAATTTAACTGTTTACATATATATATATATATGTTTATTTGCATTAAATACTGTGCTTCCATGGTAAGAATGTTATCTGATTTATCTTGGTTTTTGGAGTTTTTGGCATAAAAAGGTACACAACAAAGACTTGTTGAATAAACAAATGAATGAATGAATGAGTTATCTTTCTAGAAAATTCTACAGCATGCCTATTGCAGTTTTATTCTAAATACTTCTTGACTCTCTTGTCATACTTGCAGTTTGCTGTTACAATATCTGGTGATGACCTGTAGAAATATGGAGCATTATCCATCTGCCTGCCATGGAGAAGCCAGACTTGTCACTTTATTTGATTCTCCAAAAAACCCTCCTATAGTTTGCTTTGACTTATCCATTTAGTGTGCTTTCTATCTCTCCATGTACTATGAATTATGTGTTTCCTTACTTCTGGCTCTGTTTGGAAAATTGATCAGTGTCTTTGCTGATACCTTGTATTTGGGGCATTCTACTGTAGGTCGTGATTGATTTAACACATGTGACTGTTTGCATTTTGTATTCATCCTTTGATGTTTCTTTGTTTTTCTTTGTAGCTAGGTTTGCTCTGATGCAAGGAGGATTAATATCTTCAAATACTTATCTCTGAAATCTCCTGAGGTCCTCCTGATTCTTTACTTGAAACTTCCTTCATTGAGGTACACTTGCCTTTCATGCAGGGAGATGTGTTGGCTAAAGAAAGTTGTTGGGTATTATGGAGATTTTCAGTCTTGAATTTGGATATCTTTGTGATTGCATATCCTCAGAAAGGATAAGCAATTACTTAGTCACCCTGTGGAGGTCTGGGTTTTCCTGGCCTGTAACAATTGAAACAATTGTAAATCCTGTTAGCCATTCAGCTTTAGTGAGAATGTTTTACTGTATGCTACAGATTGAAAAAGATCTTATGTCTATACTGCATATGGATGGATTGTGTTTTCTGAAAAGGATTTAGGAAAACGAGCAAGCAAAGCTTCAACTTTGCAAATTTCAGTCATTCAATTTATGCACCATATTCATTTGGTACATATGCTACAAATATCCTAGTTACTTGGGGTTAGCATGAATAACACTTTGTCTGCAGGGGAATGTGCAGTATAGTGAGGAAGATAGAAGTATTAAAATAACTGTAATATGTTCTGTCACTTCCACGATTGAGGTATGCACTTGGAGCTGCCAACACGACCCCAGGTTCCACTTATTTTTTATGTCGAACTGGCCCAGAGCATATCAGAAGTCTGGCTTAGTGTCACTCTTGGCCGTTTGGACTTAGAAACAAAGGTTTTTGAACTGACCTGACATTAATCATTTTAAAAGGTAATGAAGTAAAAGTTTAGGCATCACACTCAGGATAATGAACAGACGTGGAGAAGGAATTAGAAAGTAGAAGTGTCTCAGTGTTAATTTTATCACCCGCCCCCCCCCCCCCCACCGCCCCCAGAGAAGTGAATATTTCAAACTGGAAGACTAGAGCTATACCCAGAGGTCGTACTGGGAAACCTAGTGATTCTCATTTTAGCATTTAAGACTAAGTGGCATATGTTACTGGCAATCTCGTTGCATAAATTAGATTTTAAATAAATGAAGTAGGAAACATTCTCAGAAAAATGAGGACATTCAAATTTAGAATTTCAAAATTGAGCATCATTTTTTGACCCCTAAACAAGTTGCCTTTCTGTTTATAGAGCATGCTTTAATGTATCAGCACATAAATTGAGGATTAAATGATTAGGGGAAAAAAAACCTCAGGCTGTACAATGGAGGCAACGGAAGAGAAAGGAGCACATATTTGGCAGAGAGAGTGGGGAGTTAAATATGTTATTAGAGTTTTGAATAGATGTAATGAACCCTTGGGAGCCTATAGAATTCAAGCACTGTGTGATGCAAATATAATTTCTGTGGGTTGCAAGAGGAGATGTGATAAACCTATGAGGGGCCAGTCAAAGAAATGCCTGACCTTTTGAGTAAATGTGATTAGAGGACTGACTCCCAGACTTATGTTACCTCTTTCTAGAGAGGAAAAGGATCTTCCTCATAGATGCTCAATCCATGGTACTATTACAAGCTAATGTTGGTTGAGCTCTATGAGCTAGGGACTATTCTAACATATATATATATTTTAACATATATATATATATATATATATATATATATATATATGTTATACACACACACACATACATGTTGTCATTTTGTCTTTCTAACAATTCCAAGGAGTCTAGGTTATTTCTACTTTTAAGTGAGGAAAAAGAGAGGGTAAATAATTACCCTAAAGTCCCATAGCTGGAAAGTGAACAAGCCAGAATTTAGTCCAAGGAAGCCCAGCTCCAGAGCTCACTATGAGATTCTAAACTGCTATGTGAATGATCCGTTGATAAAGGATGTTAAGATGTTTTTGTGAAATTCCGACGCCACTAAGTTAGATCTTGGCTTACTTTTGGGAGACTGTGCCTACATATGAAACCTAGAAATCTACTAACTAGAACTGGATTTACTGCCTCTTAGCTCCAGATCTATCCTTCAGTCTCTGCTCTTTATCATGGGTTGAACTATTCTCTTTATTAATGAGTTCAGTGCAAAACTTTGTCAGGAGGGAGCATTGAGGGTCGTTGTAAGAGAAGGGGATCGTGTTGCTGTGTTGGCTTCTGCCACAGTGTGCACGTGTGTGCTCTGACCCAGCCACACACCCAGAGCACAGTGCCTCAGCGACCTCACAGCCCCAGCCCAGGCCTGGGGACTACTTTCTGGTAGTTCTCTTGACACCGCGCATTCCAGCCTCGTTCCTGCAATAATGCCCCAACTTCTGTCTACTCGCCACTGTTGGGTCGTTTGTAACATGGAGGGTTGTCCTGACTTGCTCAACAACTGTGGGTAACTTTTGGCCTGGGCAAACTGGCCAACTTCTCCACAATCCAGTAAACTGCCACTCATGAGACTACTTACTCTTCAATGAAGTCTGAACCCCACTTTGGGAAGACATTCCCCTGCCAATTTTGGCTTTCTTTGCAAACTTATCATCAGCCCCAGAGTTCACTCACTTTACATTTCTACAGTTACTCTCTGATCATAGCTTCATGGTTTTTATATGAAACTTCCTCTGTTTAAAATTATAATATGGTTTCTGTTTCCTGACTGGATACAGCCTGAGGACCGTGGAGTAGTATGACACATGTGAAGTACAGATGGAAGGGCACGTCTCACACTGTGGGGAGCAGTGGAGGAGGGTTAGGTTAGCCACATAAAATGAGTTAGGAAGTGTTCTCTCTACCTATGTTTTATAAAAGTTTGTGTAAGCTTAGTATCATTTGTAATTTAATGGTTGACAGATTTTACTAGTGAAGCCATCTGGGCCTGGAGCTTTTTTTGAGGGGATGGAGTTTGGGAGAGGTTTAAATGACAAATTTAACTTCTTCTAAAAGATATAGGGCTATTAGTATTTTTTTCTTTTTAAATGTGGCCAATTTGATAAACTGTTGGGCATGGCAGGTGGAGTTGAGGAATTTTTCTATTTCATATTATCAATTTTATTAGTATAAAGCTTTTGATAATATTCACTTTATAATTTTTAGATCTAAGAAATCAGTAGTGGTTATTATATTTATTATAATTTAATCTTGTTGTCAGAGAATATACTCTGAGTGATTTCTATCCTTTAGATGTAAAAAGACTTATTTTATAGCCTGACACATCTTTTTTGATGTGTTATACATATCCACTTCAACAGAATGTGTTTAAAGTTGTGAGGTGCAGTATTATACAAATAATAATTAAATTAAATCACAACAACTGCTATTACTATTCAAATATTCTTCATCCTTACTGTACTTTTTATTTACTTATCAATTACTGAAAAAAAGAGTGTTAAATCTCCAGCTACGTCTATTTCTCTTTAAATTTTTTCTCTTCTAATTTTTCCTTTTTGTAGTTTAAAGATTCATCATTAGAGGTATATTTATTCTGTATTCTGATGTCATTGTGGCACAATTACCCTTTTGTGCTTATGAAATGCCTCTCTTTACTGAAAGTAATATTCTTATTTTAAAGTCTGAGATGAGTAGAGATACTCTAGCTTTCTTAAGCTTAATGGTTAAACTTTGTGTTTTCTATCTTTTCACTCCTACCTGCTTATATGTTTATATTTAATATGTTAAGATATATTTGATCTGAAATTTTTTAGACAGCTTTACTGGGTAAGGAATTCTCTTAATTGAGAGAGTGAATTTATTGATATGGTAGAAGTCTATCGAGTTATTTTTTCTACTTATTCTCTCTCCCTTTTTTCTTTCTTTCTGCCTACATTTTAGTTAATCAGAAAGTGTTTTCTAGTATTCTGTTGTTTTTTCTATTTTTTTTGCTTTAATTTTGTATTAATTTTAGTAGCTTCCCAAGTAATTATAATATGCATCCTGAACTTATTAGTACTTCACCTATAAGTTGAGACTTGTAGAAACTTTACAAAAACATAAAGCAATCTCTAACCACTATGCGGTACACCTAAAACTAATATACAATAATATTGAATGTCAACTGTAATTGAAAAAAAGTTAAAAAATAAAATATATTTAAATAGTTAATATATATGCAATCTAACCCTTCTTTCTTTGGTGTTAATTTAGTCATATGTTTTTCATCTACATGTATTTTAAACCCCAATATATAGAACTATTATTATTTTTCTTAAAGTATTTAAGTATTTTTTAAATAACTTAAGAAACTATAAAAAAATTATTTATCTAAATTTTTACTCTTTCTAGTGCTCTTCATTTCTTCCTTTAAATCTGATTTCTCAACTGGTATTATTTCTCTCCAGTCTGAACAACTTTTTTTTTTTGCATTTCTTATAGTGAAGTTCTTCTAGCTACAAATTCTCTCATCTTTCATTTATCTGAAAACATTTTTTTGTAAATAAATTTTGAAGGACATTTTCATTGGGTATAGAATTCTAGTATGTTATTCATTTAGCATTTAAAAAATGTTGCTCCATCAGTCTCTTTCCCATTGTTTCTGATGAAAAATTAGCCATTCTTCTTTCATTGTTTGGCTTTTATAATTTTTTTGTTATCTTTCTTTTTAGGAGATTGAGTATAATATGCCTAGGTGGGGTTTTTCTCATATTTACCTGCTTATAGTTTGCTGATCATCTGGTATCTATTGGTTGACATTTTTCATCAAATTTGGAAAAAAATTAGCCAGTCTTTTTTCAAGTATTTTTTTCTGCCTCATTTTTCTTTTCTTTCTCTTTGACACTCCAATTACATATATGTCAGAGGTTTGATTTTGTCCCACAGATTTTTGAGGCTTTGTTTATTGTTTTACTCTTTTCTTCCATCAAAGCTTCCAGTTGGAAAAGTTCCACTGACGTAACAATAAATTTACTGTTTCTTCTCTTGTTATTCCAATTCATACAATGTAGTCATTGAAAAAATTTTAATGTTAAATGTATTTTTAATTCCAGGATTTTCAAGTGATCTTCTTTAGAGATTTTATTACTTTTTAAAAAATTTCTATTCTTCATTTATTATATCCATCTTTTCTGAAAATTTTTGATATGTTTTTTACTAATGTCCTTATTTGCTAATTCCAACATCTAAATCATTTTGAGTCTTCTTCCTCTGGCACTTTTTTCCTTGGGAATATAGGTTACATTTTTCTGCTTCTTGGTATATCAGTAATATTACTAGGGCAAATGTATAAGAATAAAATTTAAAACATTTAACAATCTATAAGTGCTCCATACTAGGTGTACCAGGTGAACATTACCTCTGCACATACATTTTTTTTCTCTCTCTCTACCAAGTTTCACCCTTTGTGCCAAATGTACCTTTCCAGCCACTTTTCCTGATAATGCTTTCTACTTCAATCTCTCTATATATGGCTTCCAAAAAAAAAAAAAAAAACAAAACTCATTTTCACCAAATATGTCATGGTATAGAACCATTCTTTTTTCTTCTTATAATATATATTTGTATTAGTTTACTAGAGCTGCCATAACAAAACAAGCTGTGTGGCTTTAAAAAAAAATAGAAAGTGATTGGCTCTCAGTTCTTGAGGCCAAAAATCCCAGATCAGTGCGTCAACAGGGTCATGTTGTCTTGGAAGTCTCTGAGGGAGAGATTTTTGTGCTTCTATCTATGTTCTAGTGATTGCCAGCCATCCTGGGTGTCCTTGGTTTGCAGAAGCATCACTTCAATATTTGCCTCCACCAACACTAAGCATTGTCCCTGTGTGTCTCTGTTTAAGTTTTTCTCTTTTTATAAGGATATTAATTTTTACATTGGGCCCACCCTAATCCAGAATGACCTCATATTAACTTTATTCTATCTGCAATTACCCTACTTCAAAATAAAGTCACATTCATAGATTCCTCATAGATGTGAATTTGGGGGGAGGCATCCCAGTAGAACATCTAAATCTCGTTTGCCAGTTTTCAAACAAATGACTCTTCTTTGAGTACTTTTTTAATTTATTCATAAAATATTTCTCCCTCCATTGAATAGTGCTGTGCCCCTTGTATATAGCATATATTTGTTTCCTTGGCTGCCTCTTTTCACAATTTTGAGTCTTTGGAGAAAGATTGGTTTATTATTTATCTTTGTGTCTCCAGAGCCTTCTTCAATGCCTACCTTAGAGTAAGTGCTTAATAAATGTTTGATAAATGAATGATTTTTAAGGGAACAAAGAGCCTGTCTTCTTCCTCATTCCTTAAAGCCCTCAAGCACTATTAATTTTCATACTACTATCCCATCCCTGTTGACTACAATTCTATTTTTGCCAAGATGAAAAGAAATTTAAACCGTGTTCTTAGTGAATTAGAAACATAAACTGTGGTATCAGGAAGGACTCTCTGAGTCTAAAAAAAGATAGAAACATAATGTAAATCTAAAAATGTTACTGAGAATGTTAGTAATGATATTGACTTAATTCTGCTCACTAGGGGAGGGCCATGACTGAACTCAATGTGTTGAAAAGTTCAGAGACATTAATCTTCTTATCTGTGCCCCAGAACTCCTTCTGCAAAGACAAATGAGCAAGCATTGATGAATGTTGCTTCATTAGGAGAATTTAAAAATGCAATTTGTCTTCATGAAAAGGAAGTATTTTTACATTTTCCATTTACATTGAATCGGTGAAAAAAACTTTTCAGCTATTACCCTTTGACTTAGAATGGACTTTATGAGCAGCCTATCAGTGCAGTAATAGACTTGCTTTAAGGGAAATCATGAGAAAAAGATACTTTTTAGCAAAACAATATCCACATTCTATAGACCTCTTCAAGGCTCTTCGATAATAATATTTTTAGGGTTCTAAGTGCCTCCTTTTGTTTACCTTTCTGACACAAGAAAAGCCAAAACTAAAAGTCATGAAAAAGCAAACAAAACACATAAAAGTAATCCTTTAAAAGGAAGTTTTTAGGTTTATCCTAGAGTAAATATATAGCCATTCCAATCTTGTAATTTTTTTATCCATCTAATAAGATGTTAAAACATTTGTCCCTAGCGATTAGCACGAAAATCTGCAGAGTCCCTAGTGACCCAGCATAAGTGTTCAGTGATTACTCTGCTCTTAGAGGGATATAGACTTTAAACAAACAAACAGAGCCCTAATATTAAAAAGTATTTTCTGGTAATTATCAAATAAACAGAAAATGAAATTATTCAGAAATCAATCATCAGACAATCAGTCATTGAAGGTTTTGTCATTCTTTTATATGATAATATCCATGCGAGTGGTTATTTTTAACATTTAATTTTTACTCCTATTGTTAAATATATTTTAGTGTCCTTCAAAATCAGCCATGAGTTTAGGGGGCACTAGGATTATTTCTTTGCATTTTGCCATTCTTTTTGCACTTGGGTCTACCTGTAGCAAATGTGTTATCATCAATATATTCATTCTTCAGTGATCATAAGATTCATCTAGTGAACTCTTAAAAATTCAGCCCCAAGAATTCTTTTTCAGTAGGAAGTAGATTGAAGCCTAGAATTTTCATTTTAAAGAAGTACCCCAGGTGATTCTAATACAGGTAGTTCAGGAACCACATTTTGAGAAACATCGATTATCTTTTCTTCTCCTTAAGTATAATTTCTGTATGTAGCTCACCTTTCTTTGTTCCAGAAGAACCCATGAAAATGTCAACGTTGCATCACTGAGGTTCCCTGATGTCCTTTTAATGACATATACTGAGAAATTTTTTGTAAACCACCAGCTGGCACCACATGTCACCTCCTTTACCTAGACCTTCCAATTTTTAGACTCTTATTCAATTTCATTCACAAGTTGACCTTGAGATTTAGTTTTGTACAGTCTCAAAAACCTTTTTCCCTGGGTCCTTAGCCTCTGCAAAATTTAGCTCCTCAACTTAAGTGCCTACCATCTGGAAAAAATCCTGCTCATATTCCTCCACCTTACCAAATACTCTATTATTACCATCTGGCTTTAAAGCTTAGTTCAAAACACATCTTCTTCTGTGCTAAGGATCTCTTGATTTTCACCTCTTTTTGAGTTATAATTTATTTTTTTTCAACATCTGCTAACTTTGAAGACCATCTTTAAAAAATATGGTTTAACTCTTGGTTGGCAATACCAATTTTAAGATTGATTCCAATGATTAAAATAATTAATCTCATTGGGGAAAGACAAACTCTTTTACCCTTGTGGATTAACAGCGTCTATGCAGACTTCACCTTTACTTTTGGTCAGTATAGCATCTTCTAGAGTCATTGGTCAGTATAGCATCTTATACAGTCATTTAGGCATATGAACTGGCGTTATGATGATGCCACATCATTTTTCTTCCTTTCCTTCTTTTCCTGGGAGACTCTTCTGCAAGAGGACCTCCGCTCAGTGTCATAAGGAGTATGAAATGTGGCGTGATCAGAAAAGGAATGGAAATAAATTGCAAATTTGTATGAAAAGTGAATTTCATGAAATATTGCACCAGAAATGATTCAAGGCCTAGGAAGCAAAAAATGTGAGAAAAAGACATAGGAAGCAATGATGCATGAAATGCCTGAAACCACAGAGGGAATGCCTGACAAGACAGGTAGTAACAAGGTGAACAACATATCAAAGACTGGGAAGGAACAGCCCTTAAGAAAAGACAGGATGGATGAAGAGAAGGCGTTACTGTATGTCTGGGAAGGTGTTTAATATACTCAGCTGGATAATATCCTAAGGGAAAAGATCACAGAATTTATCTGAAAACACCCTGTCATTATAGACTAATACTACCATCAGAAGGAGAAGGTAGGTGAAATGTTTTAGAGAGCTTTCTTCTTTCTGAGTCTTAACTTCTTCCACCAAGATATTGATCAGGAACCCCTAGTGAATTGAACTAAAGCCAATGACATAATAATCATTTTGGGAGTGCATATTCTCTGGACCATAGTTGTTGAAATATTTTACTGTAAATTTCTACTCTTGAGAGCTAGGGGGAAGAAAATGCTACCAGCAGAGACCCTGGCGATGTTCCCTCTGAATCAGATGGGAAGGAAAAGGTGAATTCAGAAGAACCTGAATTTGTAGTGAGATCCTGCTGTGACAGGCTGCCTGAAGCCTTTCATTTCAGTGTATCTTTGAGTTTTGCCTCCTGTGTTTGCTGCTGCTACTACTTCAAAATTTCCCAGTGCATTGAGGCTCTTGCTTCTTAATTCTGCCTTCTTATATTTTCCATAATGGCTGTAGGGATGTGGTTGGAAGTAGAGCCAGCTCAACTGCTGGGGGCAGATTCGTGACTCTGTCACATGGTAGAGCACTTCCTTCCCCAGCTCTTAGCCTGCCTGCCTCGTGTGTGGAGATGGTCTTTTCTGTGTAGTAGCTCCTAATGAGAATTAAATCATTTCATCTTCTTTACAAGGAAAGAATGAAAAGAAGCAAGGTGCACACCAGGCAGGGTTGCTCTAACCCTGGAATGATAGCAGTTGGAATGATAGAGGATCTTGAAGTCCCATTGAAGGCACTGTTGTTATCAACTCGTTCCGACATAACCTAAATTTATTTCCCAGTTGGCCGATTGCCTCAAAACATTCATAGTAGGATTTTGATTTTGAAAGCTAGAATCCTTTGACCTGTAGCCCTGGTTAATTTTTTTCTATTTCATTTAAATCAGAACTGATGGGAAGAATAGAGCTAAAAGAGTTATTTCCTTTTGCTGCTTAATGGGATATGAAGCCTCAGCTTATGATTAAAAATAAAACTTTCCACTTGGGTAAATATAATTTTCTCTCTCTTTTTTTTCCCCCAGAAATAATCCCATTCATTTACAAGGGTACAGTAATTTAGTATAAAATAATTCCCTTTTAACATCTTCTGTTGTAATTACTTGGCTATCTCCTTACCACTCTTCTGTGAATTTTGGACTATTCAGAGCCTGAGCTAGTGATACAAACTGTGTGGGAGGCCAAAGGGATGGACACAACCCTACACTGTCCAATGAAGCCACAGACTCTTACCACGACCCTGTAGGTGATATCAAATCCAAAGACGGAGCAGCCCTTGAATACCCTTTTCTAAGCCAAGGGAATTTGAGCTCTGTGTGTGTGTATGGTGGTGGTGAGAGCTGAGAGTGCATCTCTGATGTTTAGAGACAATGATGTGTGCATCCAAGTGGAGCCTTTGTCCAGAGTGGAGCAAAATTAATCAATGCTGTTGTAAGCGAAATTCCTGTGCAGATAACTTTTTTAGGAACATTTTATCTCAGGCTCATTGTACCCCGCCCCCAAGTGCACCAACTTTTTCTTAAGTAATAAGGAGAAGAGGCAGGCAGAGATTTGTCATTTAAAATTATCTGCAATTCTCTTATAGAGTTCAGTTAGTCTTGGGTTTTGTCATTCTTAACACTCACTAAGCCATGGTTTTTCTTGCAAGAGCTTATTTTACATATATTAATGTGCATTAAAATGTAACAAATAGTTTGAGATGAAGTTAAAAACACATATTTATAGATATATGAGGATTTTATTTCTCTTTTGCAAAAAAAAAAACAAAAAAAACAAAAAAAACAAAAAAAACAACAAAAAAAACACCTCGAAAGTTTCCTACAGCTTGTTTAATATAGAAACTTAATGAGTCTACCTAGTGCTATTACTGAGAAAGGAATGGTAGCCTCTGCCAAGGAAAGGGCCAGACCCTAGGGCATGGAAGAGAACAGCTAACCAGACTTTAATATAGAAAAATAGATAAATAGGGTGATAATTCAATCAGAAGGCAATGTACCTATCATGCACCAAGAGAAAACACAGCTGGAGGATTTGAAAGTGATTTGGAAGCAAAAACCTCTCATTGAATTATAGAGAAAAAAAAAATCAAGTTAAGGGTTGGCAGTAGAGTGAAACCTGGTTGTGAGGTTGTAGAAAAGGGACTGCCAGCTCTTCTATTATAAGCTAGAATTCTTCAGAGAGAGCCCAGCCCACCTCAAAAGATTGCTTTGGGTTAAATCCAAGCCAACAGTATCCTAAACAACCAAAACAAAAAACCAAAAACATAGTAAAAACAATAATTTCTGACTTACTTGGTAGCCACATCTCTGGGGCTTGGACCTGAGCCTGTCACTCAAATCAAGTATTGTTCATAAGCCATTGTCAGATTAGAGTATAACCTGGCAGGTGTGTGATGTCACAGAGCAACCAGCTAAGAAGAAATAACTTTCAAAATAGACATGATCATTTACAATGAGTTCATACTGGTGTAGATTTAATAAGTTGTGGGTAGGGGGAATGTTTGTAGGATAGTCTTTGAAGGCAAATTTGAGATTTGTAGCAGCAATCCTCAACTTAATGTTAATATGCATGGTGCCATCTGATTTCATTGGTCTTGCATTTTAGGTCAAATGAACACTTCTGTGCTCATGTCACAGGAAGGTACAAAAGTGAGGTAGACCCAGATGTTTCCTTCAAGTAACCCACAGTCTAGAAATGAAGAAAAAAACCAATAAGAGTATAAACCTTAATTCTGTGAGACAAGGATTACGTCAGAAGGGAGACAGTGACAAATGCTATGAAATTCAGAGGAATGGGATGCCAATTTTATATTGCTGAGGAAAGTTCAAGGCTGTTCAATAGCATTGATTGCATTCCATATTTTTTGTAGGTCTTACACTACAAATTTTCTGAAAATTGTCTTTAAAGAAATTTAAAGAAGAATTTTCTAAATTATTTATATCTGTTCCATTTTCCCAGCATCTTTAAAAGGTACTTCCTCCTCCTTTTTCTGCCACTAGAGTACCCTGTTCACTTTCATTGCTGAGCATTGGAGGGTTATCTGTATGGCTGTGGGTAAGCCCTTGTACCTCCTGAGATGAAGAAAGGTGAGATCTGAGGATTCCCAATCCTCAGTTAGTCAGCACCCTGAAATGCAGAAACCAGCTCAGTCTTTATTCCCCAAAGACTTCGATCTCAAGGAGAATTTTAGTAATACTGGAAAGCAATTTATCTCCTGGTTCATGTTCCATCAGCAGTGTGGTCGCCCTGGAAGTCAATTCACAGCCTGGTACTCTACCCATAAAAGTAAAACCGGACACTTTAAGTTTCTCCAAACTAATGGACACCATTTCTGGTACTCACATTCCTATTTTTATGTGCTTTCTTAATTTATACATTTTGTGCACACATTCTATCTTTGATAGCTCCTTAAGGACAGAATATATGCCTGAATTATCACTTTATCTCTCTTGATTCCTGGAACAAAGAAGGGGCTTAATTACATTCTAGAATAGATGAGTAGGTGTCGAATAAATAGAGTTTTATTCATGGGTATTTGTAGACCTTTCCACAGACTTTGAACCTTATATAAAAATTGTTCAAAAAGAACTCTTTGGACAATCAGGATCACATTATTTCAACTCTCTAAGCTCAATTTTCTTATCTGCAAAATGGTTGATTGAGACTTCAGACAGGGTGGTGCCCAATACTGACACGTGATGGCTTTGTAAGTGTCCACAAACCAAACAGCTTAAGCGAATGTTGGCATATAGATAACTTTCCACATACTGGAAATGGGTTGTGTGACATGGTTATCTTCCACCGGTGTGAACGTTAGCTTAGACATGTACAAAAATGCTCCAGAACTCTGTAAGAGTGAATACTTTAAGAAAATCAATTTTCAGATTCATACGTCCTCTTTCCTAAACTTGATTTTTGAGATAGTTCCGTTACACTGCTGTTCTTTTTTTCCACCTTATTTTTCACAATTTTTATGTTTCTACTTCATAAAGAAAAACTAATTTCTCCACCACAGTGACTTTCACCATGGTTTGTTGCTCTGGAAAAACCTTCCCTTCTGAGCCACTAAACAAGAGGCCACAGGGAAAATGTCTTTCTTCAAAGAGAAGTTCTGAGAAAGTAGAGCCAGAATGTGGGGCCTAGCTTCATCCAGGTGACACATTCTTGGCAGTACTCTGCACTTTGTCTGCCTGTCAATCTACATTTGAATTAGAACTCAGAAGAGAGATGCTTTCCATTAGATAGTTTATTAACAAGTTGATTTGAATGCAAAAGAGTGAAGTCAAAAATGTTACTGAGAATCAATTTTCTTTTTTTAAGATCAATTTAACAAAAACTAATCTGAACCAAAGTGTATTATTTCTGGGATGCTTTTTCTTTCAAGCAAAAGGACCAGTGGTCATCTCTTCCATACTGCCACTAATAACACAAACTGCTAAGAGCATCACAACCATCTTACATTTAATGGGTGCCATATACGTGGTCACATACAATCTTAACCATAGCCTCTTGAAATACATACTTTACTCTTGAATTTGCACATGAATTGGAGTTGATTAAATGTCTCTTGTAGTTTACACAGCTCTTACATGGCAGACGCGTAGTAGTTTTAACCTAAATCTAACTTCTTAAATTATATTGCCTGCCAAAATAGACTACACTTGCCCTAAACATTTTAAATGGTTTTTAAAACCTGAAATTTTGTAGGCACTCCAAAAAACATGTAGACATTTTAGAACTATTTTAAATGAAAATTAGAGTCATTTTTGAGAGATACTATGATGGGATTTTAAATAGCATAATTGAAGCTTAATGTTTCCCCTAAGTTCTGAAATGGAATTAAAGGAAATATAGGGGAAAAATGACCACATGCGGCCTAAAATATTGAGGAAAACATTTATGTTCTATTTGGTATTAACTAAACAATTCATTATTTAACATTGAATTTAACGCCTATTTGTCCTTCAGAAATCTTATAAATAAGAATTTCACAGTCAACTATGAAATTTAAGAGGAAATTTCTGCATTGGATACATAGTATGATTTGCTAATCTTGAGGTCACTTTTCTAATTTTATGGAAATTAAGTGTCAGTGAATAAATTGTGCAGAGCGGAAAATTTCATATGCTTAGCTGATGATAATATGTTACATTTATAAACATTTTATTATTTATTGAGCAATTATTTTTTGCCAATCACTCTGTTAAGTGCTCTATGCATATTACTTAATTTGAAACTCATGAGTTCTCAGTGAGATAGATACCATTGTTATCCACATTTTATAGATGATGGAAATTAAATTGGTGGAGGTGAAACAACTTATAAGTTATGCCCTAAATGATGGAGTGCAGTAATAACATAGGGTGCTTGACTATAAAAGGCTCTATATTGAAATATTGGTAGACATTAAGAATTTTCTTTCACGTAATCATACACTGCATCCTACTTATTTTTTTATATTATCCTATCTGAGCCATTAGAGTTACTTGGACTTGAAAGCTTAGAAAATGTAACGTAATCAGAATAGGATTCAGGACAGGGTGACCTAAAATGAATAGCTTAGTTCAGTTATGCAGCAAGCCTTAAGAAAAATGACTTGCCATTCAATTGGTTTATTCTGTGCTTCTTTTCTCCTCTGCAGTAGCAACATCAGCATTTGATCAGAGCTGTGGGGTCAGATGGTCGCTGACAAAACTTAGGATATACATGTTAGATCTTTCTATATTAATAACATTGTCTGGATCCTCATCCTAACTATGATTTTGAAAAATCATTTTTTTTTGCAGCATTTATTTCCTCATCTGTAAAATGGGGATGATAATGTGTCTCCTTATAGGGATGCTATTACGATAAAGAAGAAAATTCATTTAAAGTACTTATCATCAAGTGATAGTATACACAACACGTTAGCTGTTATCATATCATTAATTTCATCATTGTTGTAATTTGCCTTTGAGTACCCTCTGTGTGATAAATGTCATAGATAAAACTTGAAAATCTATGATAATTTTGGAAAATTGTTAGGTAATTTGGAGACTTCTCCATCCTCTCTGGTGACTGGACAACACTTTGGAGTTGGCTCTGCTGTGAGATATGCTGTTAGTGTCTTTACATGCATTACTTTGGGCACTGAAATCATGGTTGGTTTTATGGAGCAGTATGTTAAATACTATCTAGAGTCGCTATTTATTATATTTACTCATTTTTTTTGAAAGAGACTCAAAGCATTTGTTCGGATTTATTTTATAAAAAAAAAAATTCGGTATTTGTGGGCAATAGTAACCGATGATGTGAAAAATAACAGTGACTCCCATGAATCATATTTCTGTGATTTGTGCATGGCATAGGGGACAGAACACCCGGGAAGGACACTACCCTGCATACAACAGTGCCCAGTGCTGATGGGCAGGCCTGATGCTTTAAGCGCCATCCTTTCTGCAGGACTATGGAAGGGTCTAGAAGTTTTTAGAATAATCAAAATGCTTAGCGTCTTGGGAGCCAACTACTGTAAAGAAATATTATTCTTTAAAGAGCTGTGAGCAGCCAGCAGAAAGCAGCAATCCCTTCAGCTTCTCAAAAAAAAAAAAAATGTACGAGTGTGGGTGTGGTGGGGGCAGGGGAAGAGGAGACTTCAATTTAGGACACAGACACTGATAACTTTATTAAATATTGATTTTTGAAAAAAAATATATATATTCACTAAGCCATGAGCCAGAGAAGATCAGAGTTGCTGATAAAAATAATTTAGTAGTATTTCAGTTTTATTGCCAACAAAATGAGTTGGCATAATCTATGTATATAGCTATATATAAAAATAACTCCTATCTATATATTCCACTTGAAAAGTGGGTGCCACTCTTTATTCTGTGACAACAAAGCCCACTTCAGAATGGAATAATATTTGTTTCTTTCGTGGCTTCAGGGGCCAGCAAAGCCAGGATTTCTGGCCCTATAACAGATTTTCAAAGACTATTAACCTAGGCTAAGTGAGAAGGGTGCAGAATTTGTGGCAAGCAGAGCCTGGAAAATTATTCTGTGCAGTGAAAACAGGAAAGGAGAGAGCCACTTGAACAAAGACCAGGAGTAAGCAGTGGCCTCGCTAGTTCAACACGTTTATTTGGTATCGAGAGCGTTTTAGACCATAGCAGTCCTGAGAACCTTCGAGATCAGTCACCTCTGTAGAGCTAAAGGAGGAGAAACTATTTATTTCAGCAAGAAATGTTACCTAAACTCAAGAATGCAAATGGAAGCACAAGGAGGTTCTGCTTCCGGTTAGAGAGCATCTAGTTGGGAAGGGGCTATCTTGAAGATGATGAGCTTCTTGTCACTACAAATGTTCGGGGTGCAGGCTGGACAAGCATCTCTCAGGGAGTATGCTGTGGGTGGGTATTGAGTCAGGTCAGACACCCCTGAAGCTTTAAGAATTCTATAATCTTCTATGGGCTCAACCTTCTTTGTATACTGAGTGTCTTCAGAAATGTAATGAGGGCGATACGCGTGTTGTTGATGATGATGATAATGATGTAGCTACCGTTTACTGAAATTGAATATATTTTAGGCACTGTGACAAGTGTTTGGCAAGACAAGCATATACTTCTTAACACTACCCTGAGATGTCGATACTCTCTCCCTTTATGGATAAGGAAATTGAGGCTTAGAAGAGTAAGACTTGGTGTCTGCCTTTAAATATTTTACAGTGTGATAGGACCCATACATGCAATAAGTTACTGAAAACCTTAAGTACCTATTGATAAATAAAAGTGTGAGAACTGTTGCAAGACAGTGCCAATGATGCACACACCAATGGTCCCATCAGCCAGAGACACGACTGAGGCAGAGAAAAAGCGTTATGGGGGAGGCGGGAACACATGACTTAAGAGGATGATCTATTTGGTCAAGTAAGTGGAAAGTTTATGCTTCGTTTAAAATAAAATCTTTTAAAAAAATGAATGTGCTAGCTGGAATTTTACTGTGCAATAACTTCCTGTGCTATAGGTATCAAACTGGGTTGGATAAATATCTTTCCCATTTTATTTGTCTTTAAACCTGAATTACGGGAGAAACGAATCACTACAAGGGGGAATACCCAAATTAAATGAGAGTTCGGTTTTGAGTCTACTTACTTCAGTGTTCTTAAGCCACACATTTTAAAATTCCTTTTGATTATGCTGGTGGGATTCTAAAGAGATCCAGAAAAAATAATTGACATTGCTTATACTTTTCTGAACTCTTAACCTTGCTAAACTTTTCTGTGAGATGGTAGATACTGACTAAACTTTGAAATCAGCTGAGGTTTGTGTGTGCACATGCACTGTATATAGAAGGGCTTTTCTTGGCTTTTCATGAGATAATGTGAATTGTGAGTTGGAAGATGTGGATTTTGGTAAAGCCTTTGCCACTACAGCCTTCTGCTTAACCTTAACATTCCCATCTGCAAAATGTAGACTTTCTACAAGACATTATGATGGACTCATCCTGTAATAGGAACTCTTGATTTTTTTGTGTGTGTTTTGACATAAGAAAAGGAGTAGAAGAAGCTGAATGTCGCTGTTGACTATAATCCATCTTCTACATTATCACTTTATGAAGCAATTTTAGAGGTCATTTCCAATATTCAGTTAAAGGAGGAATGGCTCTCATGTAAATTAAACCAAATAACCAGTCACTGCCATCTTCAAGGAGAAGGAAGTTTGGATAACCTCAATTAAAAACAAATATCACTATAAATTGGTTTTTCTGCTTCTTGTACTTCATATAAATGCCTGTTCTCTACGTGCTCTTTTGTGCCTGACATCTTTTGCTCAGCGTAGCATCTTTGAAGTTCATCCACATTGTTACATGTATCAGCAATTAAGATGTTGCATTTTGCTATGTTTATAGTTTATATATAAATAGCAAAATGCAATATGTACACTATATAAACTATACCTTAAAAAGGAATGAAAAGATATGGTTCAAAGGGGAATAAACAAACACAAAAAAGATGTTATTTTCCAAATTATAACCTCTGGGGTCTTAGTACAGGCTGAGATTAGGAGAAATTATAAAATAGGAGGGATTCGTTGGGGAAATGTTTTCTATATCAGCAGGTCACTCTTTTCTGTGTTGGGCCCTTGCTTTTGTGTGATCACAAGTGGAGGGTAACTACTTTAGATTGTATTGTATCAGGTTTTCTCACTGTGATCCCAGCACAATATTATGCACCCCGGTCATTTGAAATATAGAGATGGCACTTCTCACTGGCGATGAGAAAGGCAGTTATGTGAATTTGCTCTTCCAGCATGAGGAGCGGATGTGATTAGCCACAAGCATGAAGTCCAGAATTTCTGGGTGTTCAGAGTCAGGCCCTGATTCAGGCTAATATATGCCCCCTGTGTTCTGATTCTGGGTAGCTTGCAAAGGAACCAGACAGCTTGTCCTCGTTGCACCCCAGAGCTAAATTTAAGGTGATAGATTTTCCAGAGTGGTGATTCATTCAGGCCAACTTGCGTTTATTTAGTGGTTATTGCACACCTCTCTGATTTTAGGTAGAAGTAAGTCATAGTGTGATCTTTTAAACTCTCTGCATTTTTTTTCTCTTATTCCCTATCATCATTGCCAATATGAGTACCCTTTCATATATCATAGACTTAGAGGTGCTAATCCTCTCTCTGAAAAATGGCATCTTCCAATTTTCACTTTATTTCTGACAGGCTTTCTCCCTGGGGTACCTTTACTCATTTACTCAATCATTCATTCCCTCACTCACTATTAAATATTTCATTTGTGGTGATGAGGGTACATTGTAAAACAAAAATCCAAAATGTCCCATCTTCTTCTGTACAATGAGTATCTGTGGCCCATTGTTCAAGAATCTGCTTAATTTCCATCACCTTCCAGAATCATTCCCTCCTCTGAACTTCTGCAGGTCTTACTCACAGTACGGTCTTTAGATATTGCGGGTTTGTATTCGCCCTTTCCTATACGAGGTCAGATGTTTCATCTCTCAGCAGCAGTATCGTCTCCAAGTGACCATGCACTCTATATCACCAGACCCCTGGCCATTTCTGCCTCTATACAGCAAATGTGGTGGGTGTCAGGTGAAGAAGAGAATGGACATTCGCTTTCTAGCAACTATATGAAGGAATGGACCTTGATGTCCGGATGTATCCTAGGTTTCAGGCTGAGCTCCAATGCCTCTTAAAATATAGGAGTCATTCTAACATAATTCCATTTAAAATAGTCTATTAATTTGAACCTGAAGATGACTCAGCAGGACCTCGAGGCTTGGCATATTTCTGTCACTCAAAAATATTTACTGTCTGACTTTATCATGAAGATCCCATGGGTGTCGCGTATGTAAAAAACTAGCAAGTGTGCTAAAGGACCTCGGAAGCAGTCATTGGCTGGGGGTGCGGTGGGAGGGGCTTCTATTGGAGTGAGAGCTCTCAAACAGACAATGGAGAACGATGGGTTTTCTGGAGTGGTTCTGGCAGGAGAGAATGTTGTCTCACTGTCTTTCTCCCTAAATGTAGCCCCTATAGGAAGAGTATGACTTGGCAGCAATAACCCGATTCATTCATTACTCACTGGTTAAGTATATTTAGCATCAGAGAGTTGAGGAGGGCTTGTGAATTTTGAAAGTTGCCTTGGTTCCTGAGTTTTACCAAATTTTGTCTCAGTCAACAAGCCCTTTATAGAGCCTCTGTCCTCTTCCTTCTACTTAGAACAGGTCAGTTTGGGAAGGAGCTGCCACACAATGTGTGAGGTTCTTGTGAATCTATAAGCACATCTCAGGGGATATGTTCTGGGTGGGACACTGAGTTAGATCTGACACCCTCTCCCCTTCCCATCCTTCTTCGGCGCACACACATTTTCTCTGGAGGTTGTGTGAGAAGAACCCTGTTGCAAGTGGAATGAAAGGTTGTGGTGAGGGGCTGCAGGTGTCTTCCAGAGCCCCACCAATGCTCAGTGGCAATTCCGGGTGAGCTACATAAGTATCACCCAGGTGCAACACTGACTTGCATCCTTGAGTATTTCCACTTAACACTTTCATCTCCATTTTCATTTCTCACAAAGCAAACTCAAACTGTTCGCCACCTACATATCCCACAGGCTTCGTGAGGTTGGACGTGTTAATGGTTGTAAAGTACTTTGACCTTCTCTCCGGAAAAGTACCGCAAGAGTACAAAATATTATTATTATCATTTCACAGACATTTTGCAGTTCCTACTGGTTAGTTTCATTTTCCCCTTTAATCTTGAATGCATTAAAATGGCTAAATAAAAAGTATTCTGAGTAAATAAAGATACCCGTGATTTTTAAAACTTCTTTATTATATACTTTGATATGCATCATCACCTTCTCCTGACTTTCCACATAAACCGCCATGGCTAAACAGCCCTGTAATGATATTGCTACTTGGCTATAATTTAGCATGCTATAAAGGTTATTTAGCACAAAGAAGTGTTTCCAGTTAAAATTTAGCAACTCCTTTCAAATAGGTTTACATTAAATCTTAGACTGAATTTTAGAAACATTGAGAAGAACAATAATAAAATCTAGTTCACATTCTCATAAAATATCTGCCTCTCCACTGGCTCTTGACCCTCTGTTTTTATTTGTGACGCTTTGCTTCTCTAGTTAGAATCGACTTACCTCTCTTTCCTTTCCTCCTTCTTTTCCCCTCTCTCCCTGACTCCCTCCTGACATCTCTTCCTTCTTGCCTTCCAAAATTGAACATAACATTTAATGTCTGGCATATTGTCAATCCTGGATAAATATTCAGTGTGGTTGTTGTTGTTGCTATATACCAGCCTCTGTTTAAGTTCTCAAGAAGACAAAGGAGATTGAGTTCCTGCCCTTAAGAATTATTCAGTCTAGAGAAATAGAGACATAGATATATAAGTGCATAAATAACAACATATTGTTCTGTTGCTAAATAGGGAATATAAAAAGGTGAGACTTAATCATTTCTTAGGGAGCTAGTAAACCATAACAATTAATTGCATAGACTTGGAGCCAGATCAAATGGGGTAAAATGTCGGTCTTTCCACTTACTGTCTATGTGACTTTGAACAAGTTGACGATCTTGCTGTGCTTCACTTTCTCTTTTTAAAAAGAAGGAAATAGTGTCTTCCCCATATGGCTGTTTTAAGTCTTAAAGGAGTTAATATATGTGTAGAGAACATAGGCCTGTACTGGAAGGTAAAAAACATTCAACAAATGTTAGCTATTATTTTTATCGAAAGTAGGACTAGATCTCTCTCTCTCTCTCTCTCTCTCTCTCTCTCTCTCTCTCTCTCACACACACACACACACACACACACACACACACACACACACACAATCTTTTACTCAAATTTCATTTCATCGTCATCCTATTTCTTCATGTCTTTCATCGCTAAATTTTGTAAATGGGTTTGCATTTTCTTTCCCTGACCCTCCCATTTACCCCTTTAATCCCACTCTTTCAGTTAACTCCATAGGCGTAGTATTTAATCAAAATACTTGGACCTTTCTGAGCTCTGATAGTTGCAGAGTGCAGATGGCAGGCATGCTTAGACAACAGCGATCGAAGACCCATTCAAGGACTTCTGCTGTTTCTGGATTCCCAGTTACCTCATTTTATTATGAGAATGATTTGTCCCATTATCACTTACATCAGCTCCTGTATCCCCTTTCATTCCATCACTGTACTTAACAAGATGGTCAACTATCTTGATCTTACCAAAACCGTGTTCTATTCCCCATTTCCTACTGTTTCAATCCTCTGCCCTCAGTCATCATGAAAGGCCAAGTTTTAGGTAAGATGAAGAGGTTTCTTTTTGATGTATTGCCCCTCCTCGGTGTGTGCTTCTCGAGTTCATTTCACATCATTTAGTAGCAGCTGTTTCTCCTATTTCCTCTAGTTACTAGTAGTTCTATTGGAAACTGCTAGACACTAAGGGAAGATTGCAATAAACCTATCCATATTGATTTGGGGCACTGACCTTTCCAGAGACACTTGGAATTTAAAAGAAAAGTCCAGAGAGACAATCCACAACATGAAGGGATACAGCCATAATGCTAAAATTTCAGGCTCTGAATTAGGCATCAGGGGAAATTTCTGAGTCTGCAGACTCTCCCATGTATCTTAAAGCAGAGCCTGTGAACCACCAACTGGCCCAGTGCTATGAAAATCCAGCTTCCTTTAAGCCCTTGCCTGCCTGGCTGGACATTTGTCTCCACTTTGATTTGACCTGTTCAGATTGAATAAGATAATAAATTCAAGGGACTGGAGGGACACCCAGTAAACAGAGGTGACAGGGGGAGAACAGAAACTATTGCTTACTCCATCTTGGTGTGTCTTTCTGACCATTTATTGTCGATCTCATCTCCTAAATGTCAGATTTTTTTAGAAAAGTCAGAAGTATGGATCAATAAACAACGTGCTGTTAGTTAATTCTTATTAATCTAAAAATATGGACAATTAGAGATTTTGATGGGAAGAAACACTTAACATGGGCTTCAAAATCATTCAAGAAGGAAGGAGCTTACAACCGAATTTATTCACAGAGTTTATTGACCCACTCAAAGTATTTTAAAGTATCATATACTATATATTAAAACATCAGAATTAATCAAATTAAACTTGCAGAATGATGAATAAGATGTCTGTGCGTGTATGTGTGTGTGTGTGTGTGTGTGTGTGTGTGTGTGTGTGAGCATGACAGTATTCTGGGGTAGTTTGTACTAACAGCCACCATGGGCAACACCAGGAGATGTAAATCTCAGAGACACATGTCAGTTGCCAAAACAGTAAAGGCTTACTGCATGTCCATTGTGATATGGTTACAACAAACATTTTATATTCTGGCTTATTCTGGAAAGAAAATTATGGTGACATGGTGCTACTGCCAATTATCTGGATATGGCTGACCAAGTATAAAGTCGAGCTTGTGATTTCCCTTAGGATGACGATTTTTGAACTCTAGGGGGTTGAGTTCCCAGATTTTGTTGTTTCTTAGACGCAGTTTGGGCAAAGCTGCATTTTCCCTACTTTAAGTTTGTCATCATTTAGCCACAGAACCTGTTTCACCCTACGTACGGTGAGATTTGTTTCTGACATGGTAAATACAAGGAGACAGAGAATTATCGATGAGCCATCTCACACAGTGTTGTAAGGAATTTCATTGTGATTCGCCAACCTCTGAGACCTATAAGCTCTGACAGATGTTAAGTTAGACTCCTCAGATATGCCTTCCCTACTTTACGTCAACCCAATATCTCCGTTATTCCATTCTCTCATGTGCTGGCAAAATCACATTTTCTGGGATTCCTTTTGTTCTTGGTGTCCATCTCCTAACAAGGATTCATCTTATAGAGAGAACTTCATTCTTTGGGGTGTCCTATCAAGAGCAAAGCTTGTTAGCTTTCTATATAGAATAAACACACAGTGAGCACCCCTACCACGACCACTTGAATCCAAACCACTTTCATCTCTGCCTTGGCATATTGCCCCAACCTCCTAAACTGATCTTCTTCTTAGATGCTTCCTTACTTGAAATGCATTCTAAAACTTAGAACATGTTACCAGTCTACTGAAAGTATTGTAATGGTTTCCTAGTTGACCGGGAGTATACGCCATGGCTCTTACCAGCCGTAGAGCTATCTGTGTTGTCCTATGTGAGCCGGCCGCCTGCTTTGGCCACCTTTCTCCCTTGTTGGCAGTCCACTTCTCAGAGCCATGTGTTTCCTTAGGTTCTTCAAACTCACCAAGCGCATTTAGGCCTTAAAGCTAAATTTGCACTTTCTGATCCTTCAAGCTGGAATGATTTTATCTGAGTTATCCACATGGCTGCTTACTCCTTTCCTGCAGCTTTCTGCTCAGATATCACCTCCTCAGAAAGGCCTATGCCAAATAGCCTCTTTCCAGTAGCGTTCCCCATCTGCACGCCGTCTTGCCTTTTCACCTGCTTCACTTCTCTTGTTAGCATTAACCTTGCTATTGTTCATTTCTTGTTTATTATATTTCTCCCCTTATAAGAATTGGGCACCATCAGCATAGGGGCTTTTCCTGTTTTGTTTACTATTGGATCCGCTCATCTAGAATGGTGTCTGACATACATTAGCATTCAGTAAACAAAAGGCTGAGTTGATATCTCTGGCCCTTAGAACACAGACTTCCTCCTTTTTGTGATGGCTGTGTATTTGGCTGTTTCAATGCCTCCTCTGACAAATGAGCTGTTACATCAGACTGCTAACTAGTTCTTCATCTTTTCAGGAGCGCGAGTTTGATACCTGTGTAACTCATGTTGGATATAATTCTGTTCTTTCAGCTTTTAAAAATGCTCACCTGGAAACAAACTTTTCTTTCTGGGAAGATTTGGAATTATGGTAGAGAATCGGAAAGAAGAAATGACTTCAATATTATTATATATAGTGAAGGCATTACCTATGCCACTTATTTCAAAACACTTCTTTAGTAGATAAAATGGTGGCCTAGAGAAGTGAAACAGTTTCCCCGTTGTCACATGGCAAGTCATATTTGCAGGTAGAACTCAAATACAGGGCTTTCCCCCTTTACTGTCCTGCCCTTAAGATCAACTCCTGGGACCATCTATTTCTGAGCTCTTTGCATGAGCGGGTGGGGGAGGTGGCTCTCCTATACCTAGGCTTTGTACTTTTAAGGGACAAAACTGAGATGGGTGCTCCTTTCTATATATATTATTCCCTAGGGCCTCTAGTTTCCTCATCTTCTATTTTGTCTTGGAACCATTAGTCATTTCTCTGCTGTCTCTGGTTGTTCTGGATACCATTTAGTTCATTTCTGACTTGTCCAAATTATCATAATGCACATCTTTATGAGTTCTGACATCTTTGCTCATGGAATTCAATGTCACAATGCAATACCTACTATGTGCTGCATACCCATTCTCTTTAATTGCATAGACAGAGTATGAATTAACAGTTGTGTTCATGGAGATACATATTTCTATACTGAAACATTTTCTTCCTGCCAAAGCCAAATGTTAAATACATTCATTTTCAGCTGAAGTTTTAGAAAGCAAAATTGCATGGTTTGAGAGTGAAAAATCAAAGTATCATTTTAGGATATGTCAGGTACAATTCTAAATCTATGAGCAAGGGTTGGAGATATGCTAAGTACAGATCCAGGCTGGTATTAAAATTAGCATTCCTATAGAATACAGAGGAGCAGGGGAGACTAGCTTAACTGTGCCTCAGGGTGCTGCATAGGCGTGCTCATTCACCTGACTTTTTTTTTGTGTTTATCTGAATATTTACTGGGCTTGCCAGCATGGGGTTATCTACTAGCTAGGCTACCTCTCTGCATCCATAGGAATAGGTAAGTATGAATGCACTGAGCAGTTTTCAAACCTCATCGTTTAGGAGAGCTGATTAGATTCTGATAATATACACAGAAAATCAGAAGTCACACCCTATTTTCATATTCACATCCAAACAGATTCTTGCATGAGACATAATTATCTTTTCATATTTTCTTTTCTTGATCACCTGACTCAGTGGTTGTTTATCCTTGCAGCGAAATCCCTAAAGGAGACATCATTAGGCATTTTGTTTCAGGACAATAATAGCTATAATGCGAGGCCACCATGCGCCTGGTAGCCTTACCTCTGGTGCTGCTGAGCCTGTTATTATAACATCTTCACAAACATAAAGTCTTTTGGTGCAAAAGTGAAAAAATCAACACAAAAAGAAATCTCTTATTAGGGTTTCAAAGGAGTGAATTTTCAGTATCTAAGAAATGTATGAAACAGAAATAGATGAAAGGAGACATAAGCAGAAATGAAATATCCTCATGATTAATCAAAGACAAATAATTCCGTCATTGAAAAATGAATCAATGTTTAAGGTTTTTCTCTATTCCTCAACCTCAGAATTCCACAAGACTTTGAACTCTAACTATTGGAAATGAAACTACAGAAAATTTTTACTCCATAATTTTTTAACAAGGTAGAACATGATACTTAAAAGCCTATGGATGATTGTTTCTTATTGCCTGTCAGATGAAAGCCTATACTCCTGGGCCTGGATTCAGAAGTCCTCCGCAGCTGGAATTCCCTTCCAGGCCAACCTCATCTCCCTAAATCCTTAGCAGGGACCATCTGCTCAGTCATCCTCATCACAAGCTTCTCTCTCCATCTTAAATACTTTCTTTGTACGTCTCTCTCTCTCTCTTTGAGCATCTTGATCTTCAAGAACCCACTGAAGTTCATAAAGTACTGACAGCTGCTTCTGAATGTTTAAATACAGAGATGACATTAAAGAGAAGTCGAGTCCCTACCTTCAAGGAAATTTTCCTCCCTCTCCAAGCTCAATTTTATCCCTACTTTCCCTAAACTGTAGGTAGTAGCTCCTATCAACTCCCACAGCTGTCCCACCCAGCCCACTGTAACATTTTAAGCTATTTTGAAGTGATAATAGATCATAAATTCCTCAAGAATTATCAACACAGCTTAGACTTCTTTCACGTCCCTCAGAGCCCAAGGAAGTATGAAGCACAAGGTTTAGTCAATGTCTCATGATTTGATATTTTCAAAGAGAAATCTACAATGTTTATGAGAAAGGACATATCATCTTTAGTCATAACCAGAGGAGGTTCAGGTAATTACTCTTGGCAAGAGTTTTCTTGATAAAAATGTCAAGTGGCCTAGAAACACTGAACTCCTCATTGAATATTTCTTAAGTGGCTTTCCTCACCCACAATTAGCAATTGTACGCTGGATGTTTCTTTAACATCTGTAAAAATCCTAAAATATTTTCTTTAGGTGGAGTAATCAAAAACACCTGCAGTGGGATTTGTAGTAATAAGAATCTACAGTCCCAGTGCATGATATTGTCAGGTAAAGCATTTGCCAGAAAGAAGACAAAATAAAACAAAACTGATAGTGTTGCTGAAAACAGATCTTTATATACCATCATTATGAAACAGTACTTTTGTGTCACACTTTACAATAGAGATGAACTTCATGTTCCTTATTTCATTCTATTTTACTTTATTTTATTTCATCTCACTTAATCCTCGTATCTAGTTTCCATCCATTATCAAAGATGAAGGAACTGAGAGGGCTTAGAGGTTATGGTTGGTGGCGAGCTATCCCAGATGAACAGAAAGCATCTGTGGCAGAAACTCAGTGAAGGTTGCTTGTTCTTTCTCCTATAGCAATTCTTCCCTGCTATAGTCCCATAATACAAATCTTGGAGAGCTTTATTAGTTATAGGAAAAAGCAAAGCTGAAAATTCTTCTTAAAATGACTTTTCTCAGATAATCCAAATCCACACTTGACCAATATTTGCAGACTCTGTTTTAGTATATGATTCCCTTTTAATATACATTATCTTACCTTGTGTACCATGTGCCCATAAAGCAGAGGAACAATACACTTTTGCTGAGTAAGCAAATGAGAGAACATGTAAGCTCAGTAAATATTATATTGAGGCAGGGAAACAAAAGTGAATCTATAAGTTTCTAGCTGGTAAATTTCACTTCATAAATAATGTGTTACAAAAACTTGGAGAAAAGAAGAGCCCCCATATTTCACATTATATGGATACTGTTTATTTGTGTTTTTCAATAGGTTATTGATCTGGAGTGACATGAACTCTTGCAAGGTGCTTACTTTTTAGAGTCATCCTGAGCCTCTATTTGGAGATTATTGTTTGAATATCATTAAAAATCTGAAAAATTATTTTTCTCAAATGTGAATCATCTTTTCTACAGTCAGGATAGATGTTTACTTTGATGATCTCAGTAAATCATCTTTTGATATTCATGCCCTTGTGTGGGCCCCTCCCATAAGTCTGGCCTATGACCTTCTTTAATGATTTAATGTGGCAAAAATCACACTGTGCCTGTTTTAAGCCTAAGCCTTAAAACCTGGAAACTTTCATCTTTGTTCTCTAGGGAAGTCTAGCTTCCATGTAAGACATTCAACTACCCTGAGACCATGCAACTGAGAAACCTGACCTAGCCATGTGGCTAGACTGTGTGGACAACAGAGGCCTCAGCCACCAAGTCCAGCTGAGCTCCCAGCTGACAGTCCACGTGAATTTGCTGGCCATGCATATGAGGTCATCTAAGAAGTGAATTTTCATCTTAGGTCATAATGTTCCAGCTAATGCCCCATGAAACAGAGATGGCCCAGATTGTAGCATATGAATGAAATTGTTTTTAAGATCACCTAAAGTTTGGGCATAGTTTGTTATACAGCAATATATAACCAAAGCAACCAATAATCAGAAAATTGAAAGTTATCAAAAGAAGAGGAATAGATAACCCTGCTTTGGAAAAATATGCATTAAAGGAAAAAAGCGACTATTGTCCACCAGATTCCTTGCCTATGCCACCTGTCTGTCCCTTTAAGCCTCTCTCTACAGTCTCCCCTTCATTCCTCTCTCTTACTCTCCAACCACTTGAATGCCTTCCCACTTTCCCTGATGTCGTTAGCACTTCTGGTCACAGAACAAGATGCGTATTACTACACCACAATAAAATAATAAAAAACACCAAAACAACAGCAACCAAAAACTGGTACAAAGTTTTTATATACAAGTAGGCAAGAGGAACAATTTCCAATTAATTCCACTCACTGTTGCCAAAATTTAAGAATAAGATTTGTTTCTATTTTATTGACTGCTTTTGTCATCCTGCTAATTAGTCTTATCTGAAGCCACCATATTTTAAATGAAAACCATTTGATCTGCATTTATTATCTACACCAGCAGTGTTCTAGTCTTTTAGCTCATATTCTTGAAAGGATTTTAAAGTCTGTATTAATTAATGAAGTTGGCATGCAGAGCTACAAATCATGGCAATTTTTACTTTTCTCTGCTACAGTCTTTTTGCTTTTCAATGTTTTCCTTTAGCTACAAACTTTTAACAAACTTTCTGGATTCCCAGAATGACTTTCTGTCTTTCCCATAAAAACTCATTGCAATGAACTGTAGTCAGTGGCTTGCAAATTTACCGATTTATTGTAAAATTCACAAGAAGAACTTCAAGGTCACAACAGCCTAATGTTTATCATTATGCTTATTACAAAGTGTTTATTAATCAACGTTTTAGTAGCTTTCTCATAATATTAATAGTCCTTGTAATTACTCACTTGTTTTTATTCTTTACAAAAATCTTTTATTTCCATTGCCCCTCAAATAACAAAAATCAATTAACAGTAGATTTTGACATGTTTATAGTTATGTACTTAATGCAAACATACCCGAGAGATACCAATCTCAACATTCTCTTATATATTGTTAGGCATTATC
>CM053515.1:95986815-96033658 GCA_028627145.1 Eidolon dupreanum
CGAATGGACAGTACATACTTGTACATGTAGGATTTTAGGAGATATCTGTACAGAAAGCATTTCTGTGTGGATGACACATGAGGGGATCCTAATATCTGAGTTTTGGTTGACCAATCGGTCCATGCTTTCCTAAAATATACCCCATGTATATCATTTAGAACTCTCAAACTTTGGAAAAGATTTCCTCTACTGTCACCTCCCCTACCCCTAAAAATTGTCTGAATATTAGAACAAGAGGTTATGATCAAAATCACATGCAAAAAAAAAAAATTGAAAGTTTAAAACAAACCATCGTAATGTCAAATTTCTGATCAGAAATATTCAATATCATTTACTTGTTTTGTTGCATGAGGTCTAATATTTTTAACATAGAATCCAAAGCCCACCATGATCTGATTTTATCACCTTACTCCAACCGTATCTCCTTGATCCCCATAGGTGCCAATCAGTTCTGCCAGGCATGGTCTTTACCATCATATCATACATGCCATGTTCACCTCTGACTGGCTGTGTAAACTTTCCCAGGAGGTTTTCCTTATGAAGACCTTTAACTTTCCTGTTTCTCTAATATTTGTTCATCCTTTTATTCCAGCTTGAAACTTCTCTCATGAGGAGATTTCATGGGACATCTCAAGATCCATTGATTTTTTACTTCTCTAAGCTTCTACAGAATGCATTTTCAAGGTGGAATTTTTCTGTCCTAAACAACTTAGTATTGCTTCTTGGATGTGACTCTCTTCTCTCCTACCAAACATTTAACAGTCCCTCTTCTGCCTCAGTAGTTGACTTTGTTGCTTAGAGAGATAATGACTCTTGTTTTCTACACTCAGACTGAATGAATATCTGTGACTGGTCGGGCTTCTTCTGGGCCTTCTTTCCTAGATTGTCCTGGTCAGACTTTGGTCTTCCTGAACTCTGACATCTTTAGTCTGTGAGTTTCCTGAAAGCTGAGTCTTTCTTCTCTTCCTCCTTAGTTTCTCAAACTGTGAGTTCTCTATAGTACAGTCTGGGTCTTCTGCTCCTCTATTTGAACACCTCATGAAGGTATCCATGCCTACCTCAGCCCCTCCTTGTCCTGTGTTCCTAAAACTTTATAGTATTTAAGAGTTTAAGTTGCATACTATCATCAGAACCATGAAGTAGTTTGTGTCAGCATGAATGGGAAATGTGTGTTGGGTGGAGGGCGTGCAGGTGGGAGAGGGGTTGTTGTGATACAGAGGTCATCTGGTATACCTCCTCTTTTAAGAAATAGAAGCACTGTGGCTGCTCAGTCAATGCTCATTGGTGATTCATTTAAAGAATGATAATTCTGCTTTACTGATTATCTTTATTCTCCTTCCTCCTACAGGCTGTTCTTAGCTATTTGATGATTCAACTTTCAAATTACTTTCCTATCTCTGAGCTACTTCATTCCTGTCTCCTTTCTTAGTCTTTTATGTCTTTGAAAGTACTGCACAAACCTTAGCATTTATACCTTGTGAATGCCTTGCTGTCTGATGATATCTCCTCTTCCCATGATTCTTATTTGGCCTGAAATCCCACATCGTCACCTCCTACTCAGTAAGTTTAAATGAAACTTTGTGGTTTCCTCTCAAGCCCTTCCCAGCCACTTGTCCTAATACCTTAAATAATAATTTTCAGACTTTTCTTTAGTCTATTTTGGTGACTTATTAGATTTTTCTTTTAGTTTTCCTCCAGGGGACATCAATTTCCAACTATCACAAGCACAGGTGCAACTTCTGCTTTTATAATTCCCACCCACACTCCTAACTTCACTCTATCTTCTGATAACACTGTATTAAGTCACTAATGGCTAGAGTTTGAAAGATTGAATGTTAAAAGCGTAATTAGAGACTTAAGGGAAACAAATTGTACCTAGAAAATTTAGAATTAATTTCAGGAAAATAGGGCAATTGAAGTACCTAGTGCAATTTGAAATGACTTTTATAAATGAGCGACTGTGCCAGAAATCAGTCTCTCCTAACTTGCTATGTTTCTTTCTTATTTCCTTCCAAGAATAAGGGCAGGTCAGTGGGGTGGTTTGGCAAACAACAATGTACATTTCTTGTCAAAATATCAAAGGCAAAGAGCTCACCTTCAAGTTAAGCTTTCTTTCTTTAGTGGACATGGAAATGGGAGGAGGTGTGTGGGTGAGACCAATCTTTGCCCTTGGGGGAGCTGGGGAAATTGCAAGACCAGAACCTAGACATTTAAAGAGGCAGTTCTTCTGAGCTCGGACTAATCCTATCACTCAGTAATTTCTCATTTCTTATCTCCAATATTGGCTAATGGCAGTATCCCAGTTCACAGACAATCATGTTACATACCTTCAGTCCCCTGCTACTTTTTCTACCCAAGCCATCTTCCCTTTATGAGAATGCTGGGCAGCTTAATTCAGCCAATCCAAACCCATCCATTTTTTTTTAGACACATCAGCAACACCTCTCCTCACATAAGCAGGAAGCCTTCTTGTACTGCCACAGCCCTCACCTGTCTCTACTTCCTCAAGCTGATAGGAAGACTAAAATAAGTAGTAGCAGTTTCAAGGGAGGCACTGTGTTGGCCACTGTAGGTGTAAAGAAGAAAACATATGGTCCTACATTTTAGGGGCTTCTAGTCTAGTGTGAGAGGCAGCAGCAGCAGTGGTAATTATACAGCATAGTGGCATATGCAAATAAGATGTTATGGGATCACAGTAGGAATATCGACTGGCCCTGCAGCTTCTCCTCCTAGCTATGTGATTCCAGAGAGGTCATTTTTCTGGTATTCAGCTTTTTCATCTCTAAAATGATAAAAATTAACAGTTGTTCTGTACAGTGGTTTTATATGTGAAATGAGATAATGAATGTAAAATGCATGGTATAGTTGTGACCTATAGTGGGTACTGATAATGCTCTTCTAGTTGGTGTTTGCATTAGAAAATGGTTGAAGAGACTTCAGTTACAGGTTTGATCTCAACTTAGGACAGTTAGTGCCTCTAGATCAGTCTTATCTGCCACATAATATTTATCACTCTCAAGAGAGCAAGAGTGTAGCTTAGGGATGAATGAGGTGATCTTCAGACTTAGTCTTGAAAACCCATGACCACGGATGGCAGCTAGGATTTTAATTTGGTTAGACAAATTAAGACAGAAAACCTATGGGGCTTGAGTTATCTCAAGTTGCTGAAGTTGGGTTGGCAGTGAACTCTAGAAAACGTGGCTAAAACCAAAGCAAGCTCAAAACTACAAGGTCAGCCAGACATATTTCTGCTCTTGGGGATTTATGAGACAATATTCCTCCAAAATATCTTATTCTCTGGTGTCCCCAATGGCCTTTTTTTTTTTTTTTTGGTGTTATTAAAATAAAAAGAAGAGAACAAAGACAATCTCTAAAAATGGCCTGTGTAGTTATTTCTATAAATTGTTCACAGGTCTTACCAAGATTGTCTTTGACGAGGAATGAAAAACTATTGCTTTTGTTTGGAGAAATCTCATTTAGTGTCCCCTTATACTGATCTCAGAACCCAATCAGATTAGAAAGCCATGTTTTTTATGCTTGAAAGTGAAAATAACTTAAGGGCCAGGTGCATTTTGACAGGTAGGATGAGCTTTATCAAATAATGGGGACTTAACCATGGTTTGTGGACTGTACCTGAAGGCTCATGTCATTACCAGCCTGCCTGTGGAAAAAGTCAGCAGGCATGTGAAATGTTTCCTTTCGTATATCTCCTGGAGGCCCTCAACATTTTCTTCTTAATTTGTATTTGATCATATTAGGACGAGCATCAGTGGGCCATAAAACTGGAGAATGAAAGAGTTAGAAGTTCCCTGAGAAATTATTGTTCATCCTTTGTTTCTACAGGTGAAGAAACAAACCCAGAGGGATGAAGTGATATACGAGATGACTTGAGCTAATTTGAAGGGAAACCCAAAATAAGATTGTGGGCTCTTGACTCTCAGCTCAGTGATCTATCTACTAAAATGTGCTGCTGCAACTAACACACAAGTGCAAGAACTGTCAAAGAGAAGACACTGCCCTTGCCACAAAGTAGTTGCCTCTCCACCCAGCAAAATAGTGTTAGGTAGGAAATGATGATAAAAATGCTGCAAATATAGTGTATTTCACATTCGACTAAAAGAAACATACTAAGTAAGCATTTCGCTGAGTAAGTGTAATAAGACACTGTGGAGGGTTAAATGAGGAATCAAAAATGAAAAGAAATATATCCCTTGTCCTCTACTAGCTCCAGCTTGGGGGGCAAATGTACTTCTGACTTTTAGATCAAGTGACATGTGCTCAATATTAAATTACGTAATGAGAATGGCTAGTCACTGTGAAATGTAAGAATTCATAGGGATAGTGGCAAAAAGGATATTACCAATATAAAGGTCATGCTATAGAGGGAAATAAGGGGAGACTGCTCAGAAAGGTAGAATTTTATGTGGAATTTTCATAGAGTCAGGATTTTGGTAATTATGGAGAAAGACTGTTTTATTTTGATTGGAAAAGTTGTTAAATGCCCTCTCTCTCCATAGCATCTGGATGATAATTGCATCCAGAAAGAAGTGTGTGCTATTTATTGAGGAAACGTGTAGAGGAGAGAAGAGGGGATGATGACTTAGGGGAACAGAATTGAGAGGAGATCTACATGGCTGAAATGCAGGCACACGTTGGGATGAGGTCTTGACAAAGCAAGATGATACCAGGAGGTCTGGTAGGGGTCACAGCCTAGGAGGTGTTGTATTTGTCTTCTCTGTGCTCTACCAGCAATTAAAAATTTAAGGGTTCAGAACAGGAGTGGTAAGATGTGATTTTGATTTCAGAATGATTCCATCTGAACAGGACCACGTTAGGAATTTCTTGAGGCCTTAACACTTTTGCCTGTATGACATCTTCCTCCATTAATTTTTTTTTAATTTTTAAGAATTATTAAGGTTCTTATTTTATGACTTCAAGGGTATAAAAATAAGGATGACAGTATTATACATTAGGGCATTTTCTTTGCCCTGAAAGTTTATTTTTTAAAATTCTAATTTCAAAAGAAATTATACTATTACCATTGGCTCCTAAAAGTAATGTAAGCCCAAAATATTTTGCCTATGCGTCTGACAGAAGAGTTGACTCTGACTATAAAAGAAACATTTAAATTTTTTTAAGGGGCATGTATGGCAACAGAGACCAAAGAAAAGGTTTGAGTAATGATCTAAATGAGAATTATATCTTATAATGACAAATTGTAATGCATGCAAAAACAAAAACTGAGAAAATGTTCTGCATTAATCTCATATGAAACACACAAAGAAAACCCAAACTTAATACATGAAAACAAGAATTCCCAATTATTTTAATCATTGTGAGGCCAAGAAGGGCCTGCAAAAGAACTATGTATTATCATTCAAATTAATTTGAACTTTTTGATCTGTTATGCCAAGTATTTTTCATTATGTAAGATTTTTATATTTTTTGTTTCTCCTACTCAGACCTTTACTATTTATAAATATGCCACTGGGTGCACGCAACATTGTTCATTTTTTAATCACTGGATTATTCTAAGATATACCTAGATCAAGGTCATCTATTTGACCTCCCAAGGTGCTTTATCTGATACATCAGGGGTTCAGAGCTATAATTTAAGATGGTTATCTCTTCTGATCTCTAGCAAAATCCTCTTCACTACAGGAAACGCTCTCCTGAGTCAGCCGGGCTTCTTTCTTGTTCCCTTGTGGAATTTGTGATTTTGCGTAAAAACCTCACAAGCTTTGTAGCTGTTTTAGTGGTGGTGGCCTGGTGGGATGGTGATGTGCTCACTTCGTTTGGAGAGGCTCTCCTCTGTCACATGACCAGGGGCATGTTTGCTATTACCAGCTCTTCTTAAGCCTTGACTGGGTGCCCTTGGAGGAAATAATTCACTGCTGCCCTATGTATTATTTTTTTAACTCAACACTTCACCTACACCATAAACAAAAATCAATTCGAAATGGATTAAATACTTAAGCATAAGACCTAAAACTGTAAAACTACTAGAAGAAAACATAGAGAAAAAGCTTCTTGAAATTGGCCTGGGTAGTCATTTTTTTTTTCATGTGATCCCCAAAACACAGGCAGCAAAAGCAAAAATAAGCCAGTTAGACTGAATAAAAGTAAAAAACTTCTATATAAATGTCTAATCAATGTACTGTATACTTGAAACTAATAATAATATAAAATTTTTAAAAAAGCTAAAAAAACTTCTGCACAGCAAAGGAAACAATCAGTATTGTGGAGACACAAGCTATGAAATGGGAGAAAATACTTGCAAACCCTACATATGAAAAGGGACCAATATCTAAGATACATACGGAACCCAACTCAACAGCAAAATAAATGAACAAGCCAATTTAAAAATGGGCAAAGGTCCTGAATAGATATTTCTTAAAAGAAGGTATTCAAATGGCCAAATATATTCATATCACTAAGTATCAGGGAAATGCAATAAAAAAATCTTGGTGACATACTTCACACATTTGTCAAACGACTATCGTCAAAAAGACAAAAGATATTCAGAGTTGGTGAGAATGTGGAGTAAGAGGCCTTTCCTACACTGCTGGTACACTGTTTAATGCAAACTGGAATAGACATTATATAAAACAATACAGAGGTTCCTCAAAAACTAAAAGTAGAACTACCATTTAATCAAGCAATCCCACTTCGGGTATGTCAGGGGAAAATGAAGTCAGGATCTTGAATAGATATCTCCACTTCCACGTTTATTGCAGCATATTCATAATAGCCAAAATATGGAAATAAACTAAATGTGTGTTGATGAATGAAGAAAGGAAGGTAGCACATATCTACAAAGACATATTATTCTGCCTTAAACAATAAGAAAATCTTGCCATTTGCAACCACATTGATGAAACTGGAGGGCATCGCTAATTGAAATAAGCCAGATAGATGCAGAAAGACAAACACTACATGACCTCACTTACAAGTGGATTTTAAAAAGTCGAACTCATAAAAACAGAGAGCAGAATGGTAGTTGCCAGGGGCCTAGGGGTAGGGAAAATGGGGATATTTTGGTCAAAGTGTATAAAATTTTGATTACGCAGAATAAATTATGTAGATTTAATGTATAGCATGGTGGCTATAGTTAATTATACTGTACTGTGTACTTGAAATTTGCAAAAAGAGTAGATCTTAAGTGTTCTAACCACATACACACACAAAAGGTAACTATGTGAGGTGATGGATATGTTAATTAGCTTAATTGTGGTACTTATTTCACAATGTATGAATATATCAAAACATTACATTGTACAACTTAAATATATACCTTTTTTGGGTCAATTATACCTCAGTAAAGCTGGGATGGGGTAAGAAAAGACATGGGCTGGAATTTAATTCTAAAATAGATAATGCGCTTTATACTTCTAAAAATTCATTCAGTGAAATGAATTTATTAGAATCTATATTTATCTTTATCTTATCCTTTAAGATATCCTAACATATATATTTTATATCATAGTCCATTTGGACACTAATGTATGTTTATAATTTAGAATTGAACAGATGTACATATTTTTGGGAACCTGCTAAATCTTTTTACTGATTGTAAGATTAAGATGATAAGACAGGTGATTTAGGTGGGACATTACTTTTTGACTCCTTTTTTCGCCAGTCCTGAAGCATTAGCCATCCATTTCAGCGAAAGGAATTTTCTCACTGTGCCTTGCAAACACAGGTGACTTTTTTCCTCCTTCTGCAGTCTTAATGTGTCTCTTCATTGTTTGAAGAACTTGCCACTTCCTCTCTCTTCAAATGATAACCAAGTTTCAGAGACCCATTCGAAGATTTCCTCATCCATGCTCTATTCCCTGGACACTCCGATCTCTAATTCCAATTGCTCTCCTCCTGGAAACTTAACCGAGAATTCGTAGTCACTCATCCTACATCTCTTGTTGATTTCTTTGTCCTGAGCCATTGTTATGCTCTCCGTGAACCTCTAAATACCATCCCAACTTGATTCCAAGCTCCTGAGATCTTGTGCCTTTCATTTCCCAGAATTCCCTTCTGTGGTGGTTACAGAGATGTGCCATGAAGGCAGCTAGGAATGGCAACCGTGTCTGGCTCACATGAGTTTTCGTAAGCTTCAGGGAGGTAGGTGTTAGCCAGTGTTTGACAAGCAACTGAGTAGTGTTTTCAAATGAGGGCAGGTATTTGACACAGATGCTGGTAGAAAGGATGAGTTCTTGGGTAGGGTGTGGGAAAGAGTATAGATTTCATATAAAAAGAACCAGGTTCAAGTCCCCACAACACTATTTATAAACTTGGGCTGTCTCTTGAACCCTCTGTTTCTTTATTTGTAAGACCATAGATCCAGCTGTGCCATAAAGATAGATGTGTATGTAAATCCTATAGTTATCATTCAATGTATTGAAGGTATGATAATGAGCGCCTAGGCACACACTAGTAGCTCAGTAAGTCCTGGTTATTTCCTAACCTGAGAGAAGCTCCTCCATACACTGATCATTTGTCACCTCAGGGTCTTACACAACCTCCCTGGTTCACATTATCAGACTAGCCACGCTTCCATAAAGGATTTAAAGGAATTGATGGGCCCGCCACTTACAGACTAAGATTTTGCTCTCACTTCTGCTCCAGCAGAAGCCCACCAAAGGTCTCTGACACATCGCCCTCAGCTCATCCACCTCCTTGCCTCTTGCCCCAAGGCCTCGCTCTGTTCTCTGACTTTGCTGAGAACAGTTAATGAAGAGGAAGCCTCAGATCTGTGTGTCCCTGTTCTTTGCTTCTGTGTTGCATTTTGTTTTGCTTCATTTTTGCACTTGAAAACAGCAGAGGGCCTAGATTTTCTCCAGGCAGCATGCAATGAGCAGGATTTAATTACTGCTGAAGGGCTGGTACAAAAGGTTATCCAACAATGCGCGATCTTATTTGGCACTGAACTTTGAAGCTGAGAATTATGGATCGTGGAACAAGATACAACTGTCGGCTGCTGTCCCAGAGCCGGGAATATAGAATTTAGAAGAAACTGGGTTAGAGCCGACGGGACCTCTCAGGGAGGTCAGGAAGAAACTAACTAGTCATCCATAAAGCTGTCGGAGCAGTTATTTGAAGGAAAAGGCTGAGGCTTCTCTTTCGTGTTTCTAAAAACTTCAAATAAAAATAGACAATTCTGCATTGACAGAGATGTGAAATGGCCAGCAATTGAGGGCATCAAACTCCAAAATAACACCGGCGTATCCCATCATTGCTCTGAGGAAAAACTGTGAAATTGGTAGCCACCGCCCAGGCTGGGGAGATGGTGAATGAGGGAAGAATTTTTCTCTCACCCTTATTATCTCAACCAACAAGAGAAATGGGATGACCAGGGGCTGAGGAAGGGAAGGGAGTCATGACACCACTGTTACAAGTGCAGGCTGGAGCCGGGAGCCAATATCCACTATTGCTTCAGTTTTACCTTGAAGAGGCAGAGCTTGATCGTCTGCTGACTTTGGAGAATTGTACCTCTCATCTTCCTTTGCTAACTGGCAGACTGGTTGGCATTTTGTGATATGGTGTCTGGAGACATAGGCTGGGTTTTGGTAAAACTGGAAAGTGAGCATAAAGGTTCTCCTCCCTGCCAATACTTGAATGAGTAATGTTATTCGATCCTCTTCTCTTACCAAGCATCCAATCTATTTAATAATAGTTGAACTAGGTAGAGCCTCTGACATCTAGTTGAGTCTTGCTACTTACTGGCCAATTGACTTTGGGGTAATTCCTCAAAGACAGAATTTATTCTCTCTTCTATGTCACCAGGGTCTAATACAGTGCTGCAACTGGGATTATCATGTTTGTCCTGGCTTCTTAATCTAGTTTACATGTATGTTCCATGGCAGGAACCTCACTCTCCCTAAAGTAGTTCACAGCACCTTTGGACAAGTCTTGGACTATTACAAAGGTTTCCCTTTGGGCAGAATGAAAAGTTTGCAAATCTACTGATTTGTCAGGCCCATGCTAAGGGTTGCTGTTAGTACTCATCAAACTGTAACATTTCCTTGGATGCTCATTTTTAACAAAAACATATTCATTTGGCTACAAGGATGACCTTTTCTGCCTCCTTACCTCTCCATGCTGGAAGTCTTCATTTCCTGATGCCTGCTGCTAATATAAGACACATGTTGAAATGTTTATGCTAATTAAGCTTTGATTGGAATCTCAGAAACAAGTTAAAAATGACAAGTTTTATCCCATTGATGAATTAATTAATGAAGTCACTGTTATACTATTTGAAATTAGCCCTCTGATTTATACAGAAAGCAGGAGAATTTCCTACTCTAAAACTCAGTAGTTTTTATACCGAAAGGTGTGGAGGAGTGACATTTTTTCAGGGGGAAGTACTGAGGGATGAAGAGGGATCATGCTTTTGGTGAATAAGTGACTAGCAATGGTGGATTATAAAAGCAGGCATTTCCTCATGTGACTGTGTGCATGAATGGGGAGGAGATATTGAAAGAGCAGGTGATATAGTGAGATTAGTAGTCTGTGGTTCTAGTATGCTACAACTTTCCCATCTGAGCCCTGTTTAGAATTGCAGCTCTTCTATGGTGCCTAAGTGTGTATTAGTCAGGGTTCTCCAGATGGACAGTACGAATGTATATATGAATTGGTTCACACTATTATAGAAGTTGAGAGTCCCAGGATCTGCAGTCTGCAAGCTGGAGACTTAGGAAAACTGATGTTACAATTCTAGCCTTTGTCTGAAGGCCTGAGAACCAGGCGAACTAATGGTACATGTATTAGTCTAAGGATAGGAAAAGACAGATATCTGAGCTCAAAGAAACAAAAAGGTGAATTTCTCCTTCCTCCACCTTTTGTTTTATTTTTGATTTTCAAAGAATTGGATTATGCCCATCCACGCCAGGGAGAATAATCTTTTTTAAGGAGTCCACAAACTCAAATGTAAATTTCATCCTGAAACACCCTTACAGGCACATCCAGAAAGAAGGCTTGAGCTTGGCAGCTATTGGCTCAAGTAAGTTGACGCATAAAATGAACCATCACACAATGTGTCTTGAATAGCATCCTGGGCAGGCCAGTCGTTATCCACAATGGATCAGGGCCTTGAAAGAATCCCACTTTAAAAAGAATTTTTTTTTTTTTAAAAACTGGTTAGGGAAAAACATACATATTTTCAAGAAAGTAAACATGAAGGAGCCTAGCTGTTCAGAGAATTAGGCCTTTCTTTGGAATTGTTTGTCCACCAGGAACTATATCATGAGAAGCTCATCCTATAACAAACGGTGGGAACATTGAGACATTGAGTGACCTACCTAGTTCAATAGCCTTAGATTGCAGAATATCCTAAAGGTGAGGGGCTTGCCCCAAATCACACAGTCTGCTCATGGTCAAATGAGAGCAAATACATATTTCTACATCTGGTTTAGGCTCTTCCTACTCTTTTGATCAGATTAAACAATGCAGTAATAATGTGAGCAAAAAATAATAATTCAAGGAAATTGATGTCCGAAGACAAGACATGAATTACCTGAGGCCACCCAACAAATTATGACAGAGACAGGCTCTTAGCCAAGACACCTACCAAAGCCATCAATGAGCAAACTCAGACTTTGTTTCTGCTGGCTTTTCTAGTCTCTAAGTTAATGCTTAAAATAAGAGTTCTAAAATAAGTGTCCCTAATACATGACAGTTCATGTCATGCATTTCACTTTGGTCAATCAGGCTGAAAAAAAACTTTTGTCATCAATGACTATGATTTAGATAGACCTTGTGTAAATAGTAATTCCTGATGTTGCAAGTCCTGAGACTGTAAAAGTCTTTAACAGATTCACTAATATTCTTTCTTCATAGGGAAAATAACCAAAGTTTAATATAGTTTAAATCTAATAAGCATATAATTTGGATTTTAGATATGCTTGCCATTATGCTTGGTGCTGAATAAAATATAAAAATAAGTACATTTTAGACATTGCATTCTATGGACTGACTGTGTATCTATGGGAATAGAAGCGGGGAAAAAAGTAAACTTGATAAAAAGCAGAATGAAGCCTATTCTCCAGGAGAAGTACGTACGATAGGCTGTGGGAGTTTCAAATTTGCAAAAATTTAATGCGCCATGAATATCTGAGAACCTGCATGAAACAAATAGTATTTGTGTAAAGCTTAAAGAATTAGTGAGTTTCGTTCATTGGAGAAAAGGAAAAGGTAGTCCTTTCAGGGCAGAAGACCAGTGTGGAAAAGGACTTGTGTGCAAGCAAAAGAAAAGCATACATGGGTGAAGTGCAAATAACTACTCAAGACAATGATATTGTTTCACACACATACACACACACGATTTAAGTTTATAATCTACTTCAAATGCCAAGATATACATGTGGAGGTCAGATAAAGACAAATTCTTTGTGCAATGAGTAATTATTATATAAAATAATTGAGAATGAGCTAAGCATGTATCCTTGCTGGTCCTAAAATGATACAATTATAGCCTGTGGCTACAACACAGTGATGGTAAATGTTAAGAAAGGCTCACATTACTTTTGCTACATGCTGTCAGATAGCCATTATATTAAAGGAGTAGATAAATTTAGCATGGACCCGTAATTTAAATGATTGGCAATTCACTATTTACATGCATTTGGCAGAAAACATATTTAGTTTCTGGCTTCACACTGCAACAGAGTCTTTATAATTCACACCAGATTTGGAACCTATTCAGAAACACTTAGTTAAATTAATGAGATATTACCTACATCTGTTTTTCAATAGCTTTAGTCATGCCACCCAACGGAAATCATTATCTTGGAGACCCTAGTAGATCAAAATCCACCTCAGGGACACATTTATCTAACTGTAAAGAGCAGCACACAAAGGATTGAAGCAATTCCTTTTGCGAGCTCTACGTAATGCACACTTGCTATGTTTATTTTGAGTAGGGGTCATAAACTTAGCTAATAGGTGCCAGAATTTGTATGTTCATTGACATCTTACATTCACGCCCTTCATAGTTTGGTCAGCACACTTTTCTTTTGTACATACGCTATGAATAGAAGCTCAGCAGAGATTGGCTAAATGTAATATTATGCTAATGAGAATAATCATAAGATTAGTGTTCAATGGTCCTTCATTGTTATGGGGTAAATGTTTTACGTGCCCTTCTCACAACATTGCAAAATATTCCCTTCTAAGCAGGTTAGTAATTGTATCACATTCAGCTATATTTTTAGACTCCAGGTAATGAAAGGTTTGCTTCCAAAGACAGCTTTCGATGTGAAACACTTATAACTGTTACAATATCCCATTCGACATTTTTATATGTAAATATTCTCATACCATTCAGAAAAAAATAAAATGATATAATATGGGAATATAATATCAGTATTATATAGTCATCGCTCACCATAAAACATTCTTCTCATATTAGAAAGAAATAAATGCTAACTATAAAGATGGCATCTTATATTAGGTTTCCTTACTGCACTATATCCTGTAATATCAGAAAGTATCAATACAAAAATTTGTCAAATTAAATGATAAATTTTTCACTCAATAGCTGAAGAGCTACTCTAACTTTGATATATTCTGATTGGTAATAAGAACAAGTACCATTTTTGTTTTTACTTATATCCATAATATCAGAAAAAGGATTTTCTTCCTTGAAAGCCCTTTAAAGATAAAAACATACTTTTACACACTATATCCAGGAAGAGATACTTTTTAAATTCATTTTTGTAATGATTAAAAAAAATAATGTTTCAATTACAGTTGGCATACAATACTATATTAGTTTCAGGTATACGACCCAGTGTTTAGACATTTACATAACTTATGAAGCAATCACTCCAATAAATCTAGTACGCATCTAATACCATACTAATTATTACAGTATTATTGACTGTATTCCTTATGCTATACTTTACATCCCCATGACTATTTTGTAACGACCAATTTGTACTTCTTAATAAGAGCACATTTTATTTGTTTAAAGGAAAAGGAAAATGGAGGAATGGTCAGTGTAATTTGTTGAGGGGCAAGATAAAAGTTTCCTATAGGAAAAGTAAAATCCTGAATCTGCCAGTTTTCACTCCTCAAACTCTGTCAAAGGTTTTGGCCCACCCAGAAGGTATCATGGAGACATCATCAGGGTTCATTTAGAGATCAAGGCCTAGACATCATTAGTTCCATTTCCAGCCTTGTGTCTTCCGCTGCTGGAATTGGGGAATGGAAGAAAGTTAAGAACATGCACTATTCAGCACCAGTTCTCCTGGGCAAAATTGGAAGTAGAGCACAGCACCCAGATCCCAGTGAATACGGAAACTGTTTCTACTAAGTCCTGAAGGGGTAGCAAGGAACAGACAAGGCTTGCCCTAGGAATGGAGATCTTTGATTCCAGATTGGGTAGAAGACAATATTTCATATTTTATTCCATTCCATTCATTTTCCACGTTAGTCTCCCTGTGCCCAGCTCCATAGCACGCATTTCCACGTTAAATCTAGTGCAATAAAGCAGGAAGAATTTTGTAATCATTAGGAAGAAAATTTGAGGTAAGCTTTTCTTCTATTTTCTTTTGCTCTTAAAACTAAAATTCTACACACTTTGTCAATTCCAAAGACAGAGACAACTAATCCTTCTAACAGAAATCATCAGGATTTCTAAAGCATGAAAATGAATAAGAGAGGGGGAGAAAGAGGATATCTGCATGAAAGTTAATTTTATCATACTGAAGCATAAATTGTGACCTGGCAGTTCCTTCTGCAGTTTAATAGAACTGGCAGCAGGCACCAGGACTTAAGCAGACCTTGTATAATAAGAAGCAAAGACAAATCGGTGTGAAGGACAGGGAGAAGGGCATTACTACTTTCCTCCTGGAAGATTAAAAATAGTAAAATATTGCAACCAGAATTTATCTAAAGGGAGATACTATCTCAGAAAGAAAAAAAAAAAGTGATTTTAAGACACCATCATTTCCCAGTGTCTGATGAACAGAGCCAGAGAACTTGGTTCTGACATCTGAAAAATCTCTGTGAGGGTTGACCATTCTCCTTCTAAGGATGTAGTGGTAGGTAATTTTTGACATTAGAATTTTGAAGTGGGATAATTTTCTAAGGCATAATTAGAGTAAAATGAACATATTACTCCTTCTGCACTGTTAAATACAGGCGAGAGACTTGCATGTACTAAATAAATGAAAGAATGTATTGTTAGAGGACAAGTGCCAGTCTATACTGCCAACCAGGCAGGTGACTTCCTCAAAGAGTGCTGTCCCAAGGAGCCCAAGCACGTGGGACGGGCCTGCTCTGGGCTCTGTATCTGCAGGAGCTATCTCAGAGCAATTTCCAAAATTACACAGGGCATGCAGCTTCTAATCTCCTAGTAGAACAGCCATATTATCCTGAGGACTTGCAATAACAGGAATTATATGCAATTTTCTGATAATGACTCCATTAGTGTGAGTCACTGCTGACAATACAATTTGTTAAATATCGACAGATTCTTGGATCTTACTTTCTGTCACATTGAAATCCATCTTTACTCCACCACTGCCATCATCACAATGGTTGCCGTTATCATTTTCATCATCATCATTGTCATCATCATCGTTAGAATAACTATAGATGTGTTTGGATTCACCAATATTACCTTTACTTAATTTTACTAATATTTCAAAAAGAAAAAAAAATGCATGTCTTTATCTATTTAAGTATCAGTTTTGTAGTCAATGTGTTTGATTCCTTCTTTTGGAAACTAGGACCCCAAGTTAATTAAATGTGGACCAAATATAGCTTAACTTTAAATTGTCTTTAATATCAAGTGGAACTACCTTGGCAATTAGGTACTTCAAATGAGTGCCTGTAAATACCCATTACTGTACATTCTAATATACCTGGACATAGAACAGAACATGCAGCTCATGGTCGGATTTGCTAATTGGGAGTAGCAACTGTGCCTTGTGTTTTGAACCTGAATTAATTAACCAAAACAGATTAAAACATCTTTGAGCTATTGAAGGGGGTAACACCAAAGGTAGATTCGAATGAAGAAAGAACAATTAAACTTTTTTTAATCACAAAGGTCAGCTTTTTTTTTTTTTTTTTTTTTTTAATGTGAGAGATTATTAGAAATTCTTCAAAGGTTGAAGGATACTAACAAAACAGTCTTACCTTACTGATTAAATATGTAATCTGCTTCTCTTCAACCAGCTTTTCTTTTGGTCTAAAGAATTACATTTTTACCTGCCAAACTTGCTCCATCAATGGAAGGATTATTTTTGTTGTTCTGTACATGAAACTACCTCTTGAGCTTTATTCCCTCATTACCCTTGCAGCCACCACCAACATCTGGTCCTTGTGACATTTCTGATGACTCCACTTGTCTCCAAAGTGGCTCTACTGCCTCTACTTCCTCCTCCTCCAGCCCAAAGTGAAGAATAAACCAATAGCATTTTCACCTCATTGTCACCTTGCTTAAGAAGATATCATAGCTCTCCTTATCCTGTGAACACAGTTCTGACCTCCTTCCCCAGCTTCTAGGGCTTGTTGGAAGCTGGACTCAGAGTCACACAGTTCAGTAGATTTCATATCAGACTGATGTAGACATGCTCCCTTTGCTCAGAGGAGACCAGACCCTTCTTGTTCCTCCTGTCATTTTTGATCTCTTATCTCTGTTCCCCTCTATCCACATATGAAACAAACACACAGACAGAATGTTCCATTCTTACCTTTGGCTACATGAAGCAACAGATACTTTGGAGAGATAAAAGATGATCGAGCGAAAAAAATCATTCCTTCCTTCTTTAAGGGTTTGCTTCTTTTTAATTCTAAATTATCAGGTTGCCTTTCTGATAAATACCTGAATAAGAGAGTATTAGCTTCTCACAGAATTGTATTTCAGAAGATAAGTTTTATATCATCTTTTTATTTTATTTTATTTTATTATTTTATTTTATTTTATTTTATCTCTAAAGAATATCTCTGGATATTTTGTACAACTTTTATAGATGATATCCACTGTACTTATTAGCATTCATATTTTTTAAAAAATCTGTCATAATAAATATATTCTTTAATTTATAGAAAAGTCTTTTAAAGACACTTTATTTTATTATTTAATACATTTACCTTTTGTTTTAATAGTCAGAAAATTTAGCTCAGAATTGATTTTCATTTTTAGTAGCTTCTAAACTACAGTTTTTAAAACAGTTATCTCCAAAACCCACCCCATTTCTTTCATTGCTTAGCTCTTACTATTATGCCTCTATTTAAACATTCTCTTATACCCTTGTAATCTCTCTGAAGTTGTTTTTCAAATTCACTATGAGAGATCTAAATGGTAAATACATCCCTGTGCAGATGTTTAATTTTTTCTTTTTGACTACAGATCAATATTGTTATTTCTCTTGAAAACCCCAGTGCAGAATCACTGAAAAACAATGAACACAACGGGGGAGTCTTTGTAGTATAAAGCACTCTGGTTCCCAAAGTTCCACCTCCTAAGAACTTTGCGTCCTGTGGTTGCCCCTCTTCTCTCCTACATCCAGTCTCTCTTTCCTGGATCTTTTCTGTCACTATTCAAACATGCACTAATAGCTCCCCAAATAAGCAGACAAATGAAACGCTTCTGCTACATTTACCCCCTGTCCAGCTGCTGCGCAGATTCTCTCTATTCCTTTTCATGGTCATGTTGGCTTTTACTGCACACGGTGGGAGTTTTCTTCATTCCCAGCAACATTGGCTCACTCTGATCTAGCTTCTACCACATCATCACTGAAACAGTTCTTGCGTGGTCACTAGTGACTTTCATATTAAAAGAGCTCATCTCTGTCTCCACCTTTCTCAACTCATCATTTGATACTCTTTTGAAATATTTACCTATCTTAGCTCTTTTGAGAAAAGTCTTTTCTGTTTTTTTTTTGTTTGTTTGTTTTGTTTTGTTTTGTTTTGTTTTGTTTTGTTTTGTTTCTACTACCTAGCTAAACACTCCTTCTGGGCCTCTTTTTCTAGCTTATCTTCCTCTGTCTTTAAATGTTTGATGTCTTGAATTTTAGTCCTGGACACTCTTATCCTCATTCTCTAAACTCTCTCTTAGATCATTTAAATCGTTGTCATGTATGTATTTACCATTTAGGCTGATAAATTTCAAATTTATGTCTTCATCTCAGATTGCAAGTTTAGGCTTCCATCATATATACTGTATTTAACTATCTTTTTGATCTCTCCTTCCTGATTGTTTCATAGATCCCTCAAAGTCAGCACTCAGCTCTGTGCTAGCCAGTTAATTACATTATTTTATGTAGTTTTCTAAAAAATCCTTAAATCTATTTCCCATTTTATTGATTTAAAAATTGAGACTTTGAGAAACTGAAATATTCATCCGTAGCTCATGGGATTATAAAACCAGTACAAGCACTTTAGAAAACAGTTTGACAGTTTTCTTAAAATATTAAACATATGTCTAGCATATGATCCAGCCATTCTACATCTAGATATTTACCTAGAAGACATGAGAAAATATATCTACATGAAAATTTGTATATAAACATTTATAGACTCTTTATTCATAATAAATCCAAACTGGAAACAAACTGAATGTCTGTCAATAGGTTTTATTAATAAACAAAATGGGTTACACTCATACAACAGAATGGTTCTCAATAATAAAAAGGAAAGAAATACTGATACACAATAACACTGATGAATCTCAAAAATCAATATGCTAATTTAAGGTGTCTGATATAAAAACTACATACTGTAAAATTCTATTTATTAAAAAATCTAGAAAATAAAAACTAATCTGTAGTTATCAAAAGCAGATCAGTGGTTTCTCAGAGCCCAGGGTGGAGGAAAGGATGGATTGAGAGAGAACACGAGGAAATGGGGGTAAATGGTAATGTTCTGTATTTTGGCTGTGACATCGGTTTCACTGGGTGTATATTTCACTAGTTTCATGGATGCTTATATCTGTCAAAACTCATCAAAGTTTAAACTTTTAATGGGCAGAGTCTACTCTATATAAATCAAATGTCAATAAAGTTGTTTAAAAGAAACCCTAAAGCTTTGAGAATCTGAATAAGTTGATTAAAGTTTCATAGCTTTATAACAGACTTAGAATCACAAAGCTCATGCTTTTAGCTGCTCTGGATTACTGCCTTAAAATTCTTAACTGTTTGACATAAGAAAATATAAATTAAATTGTAAACTTATTCAAAGCAATGTGAACATAGATCATTTATATGCAGGGGCAACCTACATTATGCTAAATGCATGGCAGATGTATATATGTATGTCGTATAAATAAGTTAATTGATTACTAAACCACATTCTTGACTAATTTATTGATGTGTGATTAATTATCTGTGATCACAATAATATCTTCTACGTGCAAACTCCATTAAGAATTTATCTGATTTTGTTCCTCTTGACTCTGAGTCAATTTATGACTATTTCAGTAAAAGGAGTACAGTAGAAATCATGCTCTGTGACTTCTAAGGCTTTATCATAAGAGATTATACAGCTCATGCCTTGTCTCCAGGAATATTTACACTTGGAGTTTCAACTTGACATGGAAGAAATCCATCAACAATGAGGTTCTAGGCTGTAAAGAAAGCAAGCCATATAAAGAAGCTATATATAGACAAACTGGTTGGTATTCAAATTATTCAAGTCATCTCAGGCAAGGCACCAGACACATAAGAAAGTAATCCTTCTGATGATTCTAGTCCTCAACTATTGTGTCTTCTTGTCAGAGGCCATAGACACAATAGAGCAGAGATCAATCATTCTTGCTGAGCCCTGTCCTAATTTCTGTCTTACAAAAATCTGTGACCATAAAAAATTAAATATATTAAGCTTCTAAGTTAATTAGTATTAAATTGAGAATAAATTTAGTACCACAGGTATGATTCTGCTGTTGTAAAAACTTGAAACATATAGTATTAGCTTTGGAACTGGGCACCTGGTATAAGATGAAAGATCCTTCAGTGTTAGTTATGCAAATTATATTAGGTAAATCAAAAAGGAACTTGAGACTTTTCATGAAATCTAGAGGGCTGCAGAAAGGTTAAAAGTCAGGGCTGTCAGGACACGGAGGAAATTGGTATTGGAGGGTGGAAAATAAAAGAACTGTATGTCATGGCAGAAGTTTTAGCAAAACTATTATCTGTGTTGGTGTGAAAAGTACACTATTTACCTATATTAAGGAATGAATTTGATTAAGGAAATTTTCAGGCATTTTTTAAAAGTACCTACTGATTTCTTTCAGCTGTATATAAAAAGATATAGGAAGGAAAGAGGTGAACAACAACAACAACAACTATATTTTCAAGCAAAGTTTAGGGGAAATATAAAGGAGCCAGAACTTGCTATGTTTAAAAACAAAGCTATTTTGCACCCCATGTTCTTTTCAGCAAAAGTTTTTTTTTTTCCCTAACAGACTTTATTTTTAAAGCAGTTTTAAGACTGTAGCAATATTGAGTAGAAGATATAGGTATTTTCCATAGGCCTTCTTTCCCCTCACATGTGTATAGCCTCTCCCATTATCAGCATCCACCACCAGAGTGGTACATTTATTACAACTGGTGACCCTACATTGATTTATGAGTATCAGCCAGAGGCCATAGTTTACATTGAGGTTCATTCTTGGTGTACATTTTATTGATTTGGACAAATGTATAATGACTTGAATCCTTCATCGTAGTATCAGAAACAGGTTTTCAATTTGTTGAGCTTTTTACTTGTTATTAGCATGGAGTGGGGAATTCCAAGCTTCTTTCATGACAGACTGGAAACAGGAAGCCTTTGCAGTACAGAAGTTTTGTTTTGTATCTTTTTTTCAAAGTAAGAAAGGAGCTCAGGAAAAAATGAAACTGAGGGTACTATCAGAAATATGTCTTAGGATAAAGATGAAGTAAAAGTGTAACTGTAAAACCCATGTGTACAGAGGTTTATTAGGAGTTTTAAAGGGGTGGTGAGGGAGTAGAGAGGGAAAGGGGTGATTCAACTGAAAACTTACAAAGGATTGGTCAGTGTAAGTGTGGTCTGGCCAGCTGTGTCCGCTAAACTGACAATTTTTGAAGTTAGGGCTCTATCCTCTTATAGAGACGGGAGACAGAAGCTCTATCCTTCCTGATGATTACATTTCAGTGGAGTAGCTCTCAGGTCCTTGAGAAAGATACTCCTGAGTCATAAGAGGTACATGTACATCTCAAAGGAAGCAAGGAAGGATTCACAGTTGTAAGCCCTTTATAGTAATTGCTCTAAGAAAGAGGTTAGGGGACTGTTTTCAGGTGTCCTCTCCGACAAAGAGTAAATTCTCCTGGTGACCTTCAGTTTTCTCAGGCAGGCATTTTAATGGCAGGCCGGGGTCATCCTAGGGACCCAGCCTTAAGCTTCTAGAAATGGCACTGGAATTTGTTCCTCTTGGTGCAGAGGTTTGAACAGACTCGTGCTGTGCTGAGAGTTTTACAGTTCTTAGGGGACAAGCGTATTTTAAATGTGAGAGAAAAAGAAATAATTTATGGCCAGAGGTCAGACTGGCCATTTTAAAATATAGCCTGCAAAATGTCTGATATTCCTACTACCAAGAAAGGGGTATTGTTGCCCTTCTTTTGAACCCGGGCAAATTTGTGACTGTTGTGATTAATAGAATATGGCAGAAGTGATGCTACAGACTTCCAAGCCCTAATCATAAAAGTCTTCACCCTCTGGAGCAGTCACTCATGGAGATATAATTTTCTGTGTTAGAATAATGTGGACAATAACTTCCAGAAGAACAGAAGGGTGACCAGAGTAGAGAGTATAAGATGATTATTAGATATCAATCACTAAGAGACTAGTTGACGTACAAGTCTCTCAACTAGTATTGTTAAAATGAATGAAAGCTGATTGAATGTATGAATTAATGAATGGGTCACTTTGTAGTAGATCATACTGTGTCTGAATTGGAACAAATTTGGAATAAAAATAAATTTTAATAATTAATGATAAATTCCTGAATAGTACATTTAAAATAGGAAAAAATAATGGATCTTAAGTTGTATAATTAATGGTCATCTTAGTACCTCTGAAGCTATTTAAAACTTTTCTATTGAAAAAAAGGCCAATTGCCATGAACAGAACAGAATAGAATGGTTTTGATTCGTGATCATTATTATCATCTTATGTGTGTGAATGAATAACTCACTTTTATTCAATATGCATTTGTGTCAAGCCTTGTGAGGAGAGTATTTTCATGCATCACACACTTAACTAGTAGATAATTATTTAAAAGCCCATTATACAGATGAGAAAATGCATTACTTTGCCCAAGGATAAAGACTAGGATTTAGGACAGGTTTTAATATGCCTTTACTTTGACTTTTAAAAAGTGTTTTCTTTCAAAACACTCCACATTCTGTTGTTTAAATATGTTATTTTATTTTAACAACTGATAAAATTAACTTTGGAAACTTGCATTCTAAAAAGACAGTTAATTAAACTTTCCTCACATGGTTGCACAGCTTACTCTCAAAACACCTTCATGTCTTCACCCAGGTATCACCTTCCCAATGAGACCTTCCTTGAATGCTCCATTTAAATTGTATCCCTCATTCTAGACATTCTCTTTCTCATTTAACCTGATTTTTTAAATAGCACTGATCACCTTTAGCACACTATATATGTTACTTGTGTTTGTTATGTGCCTCCCAGCTTCAGAACATAGAGTTTCCAGGGTCAAGTGCTTTTATCTATTTCCTTCACTGATGTGTATCTAGAACTTCTAGAATAGCACCTGAGACATAAGTGTTCAATATGCAGTAGCTGAATGGATGAATGTGTGTAAACACCACGCCATGTGCTACGTCTAAGATGGTGCACAGGCCAAAAGTCCTGCCAGCAGGAACTTTACCTTGGAGGAGGAGAAAAATTAGTAGAGGAGACTTTGTACTATGTTTCAGTAGATTAATTTAGCTCAGTCAACTCTTTCTTCCTTCTTAAGGGGCTAATGGTTGTGTTCTTCATTCCCCCCAGCATTGTCTAGCTTTTCTCCAATGTTCCTATTTACTTGGTTCAATTTTTCACTCTTATTTCCTCAGTAAAATCTTTCATGTGCAGTAATTAAATTGGAAAGGAAAACCTCTCTTTCAGTGAAGACAGTGTTTTTCCTTTCTGCAATTTTAGCAAACTCTTATACCATTTTTTTGTGGCTTAAATCCACATTTATTGGAGCCATTCCTTACCCACAGACCACTCATTCACCTACCTTTAAGTTTCATCAAACTTTATTTGACTTGTATTCACTCATGGGGTTTTTGCCCGCATTTTCATTATTGAATGTTTCCATTCTTAGATATCACCTTCAAGTAGCAACAAACGATGTAAATAATCCAGAAAACTAGATGTGTCTGGTTTACTCCAAATTTATAAATGCTTATTTCCTCTTGGAACAAACTATTGAAATGAACATTTCAGAGTATGTCAAGTTAGTACAAGAGAATATTCACTTGGGAAGATAAAATTGGAGATGGAGATCAGTTATACTGAGGACATTTAAAGAATAGTAAGTAAAACTTTCAATATAAATTATGACCTTGATTTTGGCAAGACCTTCAAGATAACAAAAGTAATAGGAGTAAAGTTTTTTTAGTCATCCAGAATGCTAAATGCATGGGTGTACATTCTCTCTCTCTCTCCCTCTCCCTCTCTCTCTCTCTCTCTATCTATCTCTTCACAAGGAAAAACAGTACACATGTTACATATAATAACGAGATGACAGAGATGCTTTTTCTTTATTCTTGAGAATTAAAAAAAAGCTCCTCTTAACTAGTAAGAAGAGTGCATAACTGTCAGAAAGAGGTTGGTAACTCAGATTCTGGAGTTCTTTGGGTTAGTGGCAGTTTCACAATAACGTATTTTATTCTAATTTAATTGTATTATATTTTATTAGTACATTTCTGCCTGTTTTAGTTATCTATTTTACATTACCCAATTTTGATTTTAATTTCCCTCACTGTCAGGCTATTTTTGTGCCTGTTATATAATTTTAGGTATTTTTATAATGTAATCTAGTATGTCTTTATTATATCTTTACAACATGTGCTTAAAGATGACTTTATCTTTCATTTTCACATTCTCATGTGCTCATCTTTTCCAAATAAAAATAAAATTTGTTTTATTCACTTATGAAATTAACCACTATTAATTGCATGTTAATTTTTATTTTTCTATTAGAGTTTACATTCCATATTATTTTATATTAGTTTCAAGTGTACAGCATAGTGATTAGACATTTATATAATTTACTAAGTGATTCCTCTCCTCCCCCAATTAGTCTAGTACCCATTTGGCACTATACATAGTTACTACAATATTACTAACTATATTCCCTGTGCTGTACTTCACATCCCCATGACTATTTTATAACTAACAATTTGTACTTCTTAATCCCTTCACCTTATTCACCCAGTCCCTCAATTCCCTCTCCCATCTGGCAATCACCAGTTTGTTCTCTGTATCTATTAGTCTGTTTTTCTTTTGTTTATTCATTTATTTTGTTCCTTAGATTCTATATATAAGTAAAAAATTATGTATTACTTGTCTTTCTGTCTGGCTTATTTACTTAGCATAATACCCTCTAAGTTCATCCATGTTGATACAAATGGTAAGATTTCATTTTTTATGGCTGAATAATATTCCATTGTATATCTGTACCACGACTTCTTTATCCAATCATCTATTGATGGGTACTTAGGTTGCTTCCATATTTTGGCTATTGTAAATAGCACTGCAGTAAACATAGGGGTTCATAGATTTTTATGAACTAGTGTTTTGGTTTTCTTTGAATAAATACGCAGAAGTGCAATTGCTGGGTCATAAGGTAGTTCTATTTTTAATTTTTTGAGGAATTGTCTAACTATTTTCCATAGTGCTGCACCAATTTGCAATCCCACCAACAATGTACGAAGGTTTCCTCTTCTCCACATCCTCTCCAACGCATATTGTTTTTTGACTTAGTCATTTTGATAAGTGTGAGATGATATCTCACTGTAATTTTAATTTGTACTTCTCTGATGATTAGTGACATCGAGTATCTTTTCATATGTCTATTGGCCATGTATATGTCCTCATTAGAGAAATGCCTATTCAGGTCATCTGCCCATTTTTTAATAAGATTTATTTCAGTATTGAGTTGTATGAGTTTTCTATAAATTTTGGATACTAATCCCTTATCATCGGCAAATATCTTTTCCTGTTCAGTAGATTATCTTTTTGTTTTGTCAATAGTTTCCTTTGCTGTGCAAAAAAATTTTAGTTTGATACAGTCCCATTTGTTATCTATTTTCTTCCCCTCACCTGAGGAGATATATCAGAAAAAAAGATTACTAAGAACAATGTCAGAGAGTTTACTGCCTATGTTTTCTTCTAGGAGTTTTATGGTTTTGGGTCTTACATTAAGTCTTTAAATGTAAGTCTTTGGATTTTTTTCTTGTATATGGTATAAGAAGGAGGTCTGGTTTCATTTTTTGCATGTATCTGTCCAGTTTCCCCAACACTATTTATTGAATAGACTGTCTTTACTTCATTGTATATTCTTGCCTCCTTCGTCATAGATTAAGTGACCATATAGATGTGGATTTATTTTTGGACTCTCTATTCTGTCATTGATCTATGTGTCTGTTTTAATTCCAGTACCATGCTGCTTTGATTACTATAGCCGTGTAGTATAGTTTGATAGCAGATAGTGTGAGACCTCCAACTTCGTTCTTTTTTCTCAAGGTCACTGTGGCTATTCGACATCTTTTATGGTTCCATATAAATTTTAGGATTATTTGTTCTAGTTCTGTGAAAAATGCCATTGACATTTTGACAGGGATTGAGTGGAATCTCATGATTGCTTTGGGTACTGTGGACATTTTAATGATGTTAATTCTTCCTATCCATGAGTACAGTATGTGTTTCCATTTATTTGTATCTTCTTCAATTTCTTTCTTCAGTGACATAATTTTCTGAGTACAGGTCTTTTACCACTTTGGTTAAATTTATTCCTAGGTATTTTATTTATTTTTTTGATGCAATTGCAAATGAGATCTTTTTCTTAGTTTCTCTTTCTGATAGTTCATAATTGATATATAAAAATGTAACTGTTATCTGAATATTAATTTTGCATCCTGCTACTTTACTCAATTCATTTATCAGTTCTAATAGTCTTTTGGTAGAATCATTAGGGTTCTAAAAATTCATCCTTTAATAATGACAGTTTTACTTTTTCTTTTTCAATTTGGATGCATTTTATTTCTTTTTCTTGTCTAATTGCCATGGCTAGGACTTTCAATACTGAGTTGAGTAAAAATGGTGAAAATGAACATCCTCGTCTTGTTCCTAATCTTGAGGAAAATGCTTTTAACATTTCCCTGTTGAGTATGATGTTAGCCATGGGTTTGCTATATATGGCTTTTATTATGTTGAGGTATGTTCCTTCTATTCCAATTTTGCTGAAAGTTTTTATTATAAATGGATGCTGGATTTGGTCAAATGCTTTTTATGCATCTATTGATATGATCATATGATTTTTTATCCTTCAATTTGTTAATGTGGTGTATCACATTAATTGATTTGCAGATTTAACCAACTTATATCCCAGGAATAAAACCAACTTGATCATGATGTATGATCTTTTTAATGTACTGCTGAATTTGGTTTGCTAATATTTTATTGAGGATTTTTAAATCTATGTTCATCAGGGATATTGGTATAAATATTTATTAATGTCTTTGTCTGATTTTGGAATCAGGGTAATGGTAGCCTTGTAGGATGAGCTTGAGAGCCTTCTTTCCTCTTGAATTTTTTGGAATAGTTTGAGAAGAATAAGTATTAATTCTGCTTTGAGTATTAGATAAACATCTTGTCCAGGACTTTTGTTTGTTGGGAGTTTTTTGATTACTTATTTTATTTCATTCGTAGTAATCAATCAGTTCAGATTTTCTGTGTATTCTTTACTCATCTTGAGGGATTGTATATTTCTAGGAATGCATTCTTTCTTTTCCAGATTGTTGGCATATAATTGCTTTTATTATTTTCCCATAATTTTTTGTATTTCTGTGATTTTATGATTTTATTTATTCAGGTCCTCTCTCTTTTTTCTTGCTGAGTCTGGCTAAAGTTTTATCAATTTTGTTTATCTTTTCAAAGAATAAGCTCTTTGTTTCATTGATTTTTTTTGTATTTTTTAAGACTCTTTTATTTCAGCTCTAATTTTTATTATTTCCTTTCTCTACTCACTTTAAGCTTTTATTTTTTTTATTTTTTATTTATTTTTTATTTTTATTTTCCTAATTCCTTGAAGTGTGAGGTTAGATTGCTTATTGGAGCTTTTTCTTGTTTCTTGAGGTATGCCTGTATTGCTATGAATTTCTCTTTTAGGACTACTTTCATAGTGTCCCATAGTTTTGGGGTCACTGTTTTCATTTGTCTCTAGGTATCTTTAGATTTCTTCTTTAATCTTATTGTTAACCCATTCATCATTTAGTAGCATGCTATTTAGCCTCCATGTGTTTGTGTATTTTTTAGGTTTTTTTCTTGTAATTGATTTCTAGTTTCATACCATTGCAGCCAGAGAAGATGCTTGGTATAATTTCAGTCTTCTTAAATTTGCTGAGACTTGTTTTGTAGCCTAACATGTAGTCTATCTTGGAAAATGCTCCATGTGCACTTGAAAAGAATTTATTTTCTGCTGCTTTGAGGTGAAATGCTCTAAAAATATAAATTAAATCCATCTGTTCTAGCATATCATTTAAGGCTGCTGTTTCCTTGTTGATTTTAGTCTGGAAGATCTGTCCACTGATGTCAATGAGTTGTTAAAGTCCCTTCTTATGACTGTATTACTGTAGATCTCTCCTTTTATGTCTGTCAAAATTTGCTTTATATATTTAGGTGCTCCTATGTTGGGTGCATATATATTTACTAGGGTCCTTTTATAATCATCCCATCATAATTATGTAATGTACTTCTTTTTCTCTTATTATAACCTTTGTTTTAAAGTTTATTTTGTCTAATATACGTATCACTACCCCAGCTTTTTATTTTTCATTTCTATGTGCATAAAATATCTTTTTCCATCTCTTTACTTTCAGTCTGTGTGTGTCTTTCGATATGAAGTGAGTCTCTTGTATACAGCACATGTATGGATCTTGTTTTCTTATCCATTTGTCTACCCTATGTCTTTTGATTGGTGAATTTAATCTATTTATATTTAAAGTGATTATTGAAAAGTACACAATAATTGCCATTTCATTATTCATAATTATGTTATTTTTTTTCTTTCTCATCTCTGCTCAAAGAAATCCTGTCAACATTTCTTGTAATACTGGCTTGGTGGTAGTAAATTCCTTCAGCTTTTACCTATCTGGGAAACTCTTTATCTCACCTTCAATTTTAATGACTAACCTTGCTGGGTAGAATAGACTTGGTTATAGGTCCTTACTTTTCATCACTTTGAACATTTCACGGCATTCCCTTCTGGCCTGCAACTTTTCTCCTGAGAAATCAGCTGATATTCTGATGGGAATGCCCTTGTAAGCTGCCTTTCTCTTGTTGTTTTAGGATTCCCCCTTTGTCTTTAACCTTTGCCATTTTAATTATGATGTGTCTCAGAGGGGGCCTATTTGGGTTTACCTTGTTTGGAACTCCTGAAACTTCCTGGGGTTGTATGTATATTTCCTTTTCTTGGCACTGGAACACTGGAACCTGGGTGTGGAGCTCAGGTTCCTCGCTCTTCTGGGGCTGGAGAAGGAGAGGAGCCTCTGCAGCCAAGATATCTGCCCCATCCCCCTATGTTCAGCCACCACACATGAGTGCGAAAACAGCCCATTTCATGTCCCTGCCCCTCTTAGTAGTCTCGATGTGGCCTCCTCTTTATATCTCCTGTTATAGGAATTCTATTCAGCTAGTCTTCAAATTGTTCTGTAGGCTGACTGTTTCGTAGTTTAATTTTAATGTGGTCATAGGAGGAGGCATGTACAGCATTTACCTAACCTGTCTTCCTGACTAGAACTCAAAATTTAACCACTATTGACAATGATGTTCATCTTGAAAAAACACATTACTTATATAAAATGATAAAGTTGATGTATATTAAAGCATGAGTCTTTTTTTAACTTATAGGCTAAATCCTAGGCATTTCTTTTTAAAAGTAGATACATAAAATCATTTCTAGTTTTGTCATTTTTATTTAAGTATTTAAAATCTTTTATTAGAATGGAAAAACATGAAGACAGATTTTAAAAATAAGATTTAAAAAGCATAATATGTCAAATTAATACAAAAAGCTAAAATATATTTTGGTTTTGCAAAGGGTTTAGTATTTCAGAAAATTCATAACATACATATTGCAAAGCAATAATCTTCTAAAAAAAAGGAAATTGGTATTTTATTCACATTAGCCACAAAAATGTAAAAAACATAAAAGTAGCCTTGATAAGATATACAGGAGAACTATATAAATGCAGCTGTAAAATGTCACTTTAAGTTATCAAAGGTCTAAATAACTGGAGCAGCCATTTTAGTTAATATAAAACTGAAGAATATAAAATGTTTGTATTTTGCTTGAAATCCTTTGTAAAAATGAACCAGAGAACACTTAAATAATGTAATTATGATTTTTCTGTATTTTATAAAGAATATTATTCACAAGTTAGATATTGACATTCTTTCTCCGCAACTTAATGTTTAGCATTTTCCATTCTTATTTTTTCTATTGTTTTCTCTATTTCTTATTGTACTTTTTGATGCTTCCAATGATTATTCTAATTGTTCTATTGCATTTTTTATTTATAAAAATGCATTGCCTTCTCTTTTTGAATAGTTCCAAAGACCTCTTTGTTTTTTAAAAAAATAGGGTTCAGAAGATCTCTAAAGTCTTTTTGTATGTAGTGTGGAAAATCTTTTCAAGTGAAATTTAGCTCTGATCCATTCTTGAGTTGTTATTCTTTTGTGCTACAAAATGTTTTCTTGTTCCCAAACTGACATTTGGTTTAAGTTTTCATTCGCACATATGCCCTTTATATACTGCTAGTTGTTAATATTTTCATTTGTTTATATCAGGTGATGCTGACACTAGTGTAGTTCAATCATAGTAGGCTGCTAATATTTCAGAAATTATTTATTAATTTTTCCAGATTTCCTTAAGCTTTTTCTAACTCAGGTAGCAGCCCTTTAGCAGGGAATTCAAGCTCATTGCTGAGAATATCATTCAGGCTGGAGCTGTAGTACCTGTAAATGATAAATTCGCTATTAGGGTCATCAAAAGATGGCTAGACAATTGGTACAGAATGAAGCTCCCAGCGAAAAAGTAGGCCATAAATAATTCATTAACCAGATATACTTTAAAAATTTATGCAAGTTAAAATTCAAGAATATTTGAATGATAATACCAACAGAGAAAATTTAATGACAATCATTCTGTTAAAAAAAAATGAAGTCACATAAGGAGGAAAAATAAGAAACAGATAGAAAAAAATAAGATTAAAAAATATAAGTTTTAGAGGTGGCTAACAAAACCAAGCAGAAAGTACAAATAATAACAAAACACAAAACCAGTTATCAGATCTGATGAATATAAAAATAGAAATCTCAGATATGAAAAACAAATATGGCTTTGAATGCAGAAATGGTGCCAGGAGAATACCAGCATGCCAATTAAGAAAACAATGTGTTTCTGTAATGAGATCAGAGTAAGGCACCTAAACCCAAAGGTTTTTAAAGAAGAGATAGCAGATGATGATGAAGCCACTGCATCATCATAGAATTCTACAAATATAATTTCTGGTTAATATTTTTAAAGAAAATAACCAATAATTAGTGGGTAGTACTTACAAGTACACTAACAAGAGATCCTAATTATGACATGCTATTTAATTCCGTCAAAATCATTATTGTTTTTACGCTAATGAATGACTGTACTCAGCCCAGATGGTTCCCTCAGAAATAAAAGGAAACAGATAGAGAGGAATAAAATAAATCCATTTTATAAAAGTCACTTACTAAGTATATTACTAAGTGAATACATACATAAATTAATAGATATCAAAGAGCTCTAAAACTTCCTTTCAGGTACAATTGTAGCATATATCATAATTAGATTCTGTTACCTTCAACTTGTTTTACAATTTTTTAAAAAATCTAAATAGCTTTTTCTGAAAAAAGGAAATAAAGCCTTTCATACTGGACCAGCCTAATAGACTAAATCAATAGTCTTAATGCTTCAACCCAGAGACAACCAGCAAAGCACCCTGTACCCCTCCTCAGGACAATGTTTTCATTAATAACAATTTCTTTTTTACCTGTAGACAGCTGTCTGGGAGCATACAGTTCCAGAAACCCTCTAGATATTTCAACAAATCTTAAAGACAGGCGAGAAGTAGGAGAGGATGGATCATTACATTCACAGAATCCACAGAAAACCAAAGCACCTCCAGTCTGGTTTCCTCTGTTGTGACCAGAGCTGCTATTAGAGTAAACAGCACCTTCTCCACATCCGATTCCATTCCATTACCTAGCACAGTACATAAGTTGCACAAAAGATACCTGCACCATGCATGTTTCCTGAATTAACTAGATCCTTTAGAAAGACTGTGGTAATCTATGTTTTTTACTTCTGTAAGTTTTGTTGTAGACTGAAAGTAAATGAGATGTCAAGGGTTTTAACACTTCGTTTCAGCTCCTGAAATACAAAAGATGACAAGTTAAGCTGGTTGAAACAAACGTGTATCTTCAAAATGGCTTAGAAAATTAATACATAAACTATGGTGGCATAAATATGTAAAGAATGTTACATGAAGAATATGGATCTGAAATTGTACGTGTCCATTGACTATAACTTTAAAATGATTTATATAAGTATATTAACAAAGATCAGAGCAGAATTAAGAGAAGAGGGAAAGAATCGCTTGTTCTTTGAGCATCTGTGATGTGCCAAGCACTCTATATGTTATGGTATTAATACTTTAGAATCAGGAAGGCCTGAGTTTGAGCCTTGGCTTAACCATTATTAGCCAAATAAACTAGGGAAATTTACTTAATCTTACAAATTTTTTTCATTTATAAAGTTGTTTTTCAAATTTTGAATATTTCTTAGATTCCTGGTCCTGAGGATGTATTAGTGAACAAGACTAATTCTATCCCTTCACATTAAATTTACAGTCTAGCAAAGTAACAATAATTCGATCATATAAAATATATTTGCCATGCACCTATCATATGCCAAATGAACTTCTAGGCAATGATGAAACATCAATGAACAAGAAAGAAAAGACCCTTGCTCTCATAGAGCTTACTTTCTAGTGCAGAAGAAAAATATTTTCATCTAATTCTCATATCATCATTACCTAAGAATTCATAGCATTATCACCACCCTTTCTGGTTCTCTGTAGGATGTTTTATTTTTAAAAATGATCACATATTCTGATCTCTATGAGGATCTTCAAGAAGTATCTGAGAAAAGAGAAAGATTCCCCAGAAATGGTGATTATGCCCAGTTGTCCTTGACCTGTGGAAATATTTTGTCACAATCTATTTTACTCACTAGTAACCTCAATAATAAAGTTTATACCAAAAAAACAATACAGAAGAAAAATGCCCTTTGGTCGAGTGGCAGTATGCTCTCTGAAGCATGCAATGCATGAAATAAAAGGTTTTGTGGAATTTGTAGAATGTAGTTTTAGTGATGAATACTCTCTGTGTCCAGTGCATTCTCAGTTATTGAAACCTTACTCGAATCATTTAATAAGTTGGTTGCTACAAGTAGCACCAGTTCAAATTCCTGGACATCTTTTGAAATAAGGCTGAACAAATTCTAGCACCAATATAATGGGGTTTAAGTAAATAAGTTTAGGTGAACAGATACCTGTCCTAGGTCCCTGGTGTCTGATGTATTCTGTATCATGCACGAACTCAACTAAGGTTTGTGAACATCTTTTTAATGTGTAATGGGGAATGTAAGCAAGGACACAGGCAGTGACTACAGTGTGCTCCTGCTCAGAGTCTCACAGGAGGAAAGGTCAACGTAAACATGCTTTGTGGGGCACAGTGGCCCATTGCCTTCCAAACGCCTCTTCCACTTTCTTGCTCATGTTTTAAATTCCAGAGCTTCAACAACTCTTTAACTAATCTTGACTGAACATGGCCTGGAATTTTAATTTTTTTTCACAGGCAAGCCTTTGGCTTCCTAAACAATTCCCCTGGCATTCAACTCAGAACCTGTTCCTTTTTTTGACTTTAATCCTTTCATTTGGGTACCATCAGTTTATACCGTGTTCTCATACCTATTTATTCAGGCTTCTGTACCATACCTGAGTGGATAACCTCACTATTTTGATGTGTGCTTTCTTGCCTTATTTTTCCTTACAAAATTGGCTGACTAGATATAAACCTTGATTTTGAAAAATTATTTAACATTTCTTAATTCTTATAATTTTGAAAAACAATACGTAGCTAAATAATCATTGCCGGAAACTACTTAGTCCCAAGAGATTAGGTTTAATTATTGTAGGTAATGGTTTCGACATTTTATTGTGTTCTATAAGTGTCATTGTGCTGTCTAATTTACATTCAGTCGGTGTTTGTGTTTTTATGTTTACTTTCAATGAGACATGAGACTTACAATGCTTTTAGGAGAGAATAAACAAATAAAATGATTTTAGCTTATAATTGTTTGAAGTTTTCAGGACTTAATTTCAAAATAACAGTGACTTTGTCAGGCCCTCTGTTTGAATTTTATAACTCTTATTAGACTGCTTCATTGAAGTTTTGTAGTTGGTATATTATGCACTTCACATTGTGAAGGGATTCAGTCAAAAAAAATATATTTTTTTTCTGCAAAGGGACAGGGAATGAGAAATTTGAGTACATTATGTTTTTATAGGATGAGAGAGAAGCGTATTAAAACGTGAAGGAGATTAGAACCCTGAGGTTGAAGAAGGTGGAGGACAAATGTCACAGACTTCTTATTTCTGTGGAAGGTGAGGGCATGTTAGGACGATTATACCTCAAACTGTACCGTCTCTTGAAACTTTATCTTCCCTTCTTGCTTCACTCCTCTTGTTCTTAAAGATCTAGTTTAATTATGACATGCTAATTCAAATGTTCATTGACTTCCCTTTCTCCTCCAAATAGGCTCAGTTTTCATCTGAATACATTGAATGCAACTGAATGCAGTACAATATTGTCAGTAGTTACTGCTATAGAGATAAGACTGTGCTTTATTCAGTTGCATGTGCTTTTACTCGTCCAACTTAAGGAGATTATGTAAAAGCCATTGCACTCACTAGCTATCAAGCACCATAACAGTCCACATTGCATATTGCCCTTACGAAAGGCTTCTGAAATACATTAAGGACTTCCATTATATTTTATAACACCCTGCATTTCCTTTATAATAATATGCAAAAATATATTTACTTGGGGATTATTTTAACTATCTCTTTTCTCTGCTAAACTCTAAGAGAGCATGGACTGTGCTTTGTTTACCTCCCCAGTATCCAGCACAGGGCTGATACCTAATCACCGATCAATAAATATCTATTGAATGAAGAAATAGATCAATAAAAAAATATTTTATGCATAGTTTATAAGTGAAAAAACCCAGTTTCAATAAAACTAAATAACTCAAAGTCACTTAGCAAGTAGTTGCTCTAGAATTGTGACCAGACTGACAACTATCGATTCCCATTCCAGTAAAATTTTGGACAGACCTAATAGCATTTAACAATCACAGGATGAGGGATGGTGATGGAGTTCTTGAAACAGAACAGGGTGAAGTCAAATACTGTTATCTATTTAAAGCACATTAGGAAGACATTACTTCATCATTCATTTCTTCATTCAGAAACTATTTATTATGCATGTAACTGCCTACTTCTCTTATTCTGACTCCGGTGCCATCTGCTGCTATTGGCGTGGTGATTTAGCATGACAGCCTAATAACAGCAGACATCTCTCTAGCTTTACTGTTGCAGAAACTGTTAATTGTTTCTCAGTGTTGCTTCTCCTGATGTTCGATGAAATGTAATGTTGATTTTTCCTGACTGCCTATGTGTTTACCAAAAACTGCATTTCCAAGCCTCCCTTGAATGTAGGTGTGACCCTGAGACCAATATTTTTGAATCTGAGCTTTTTTTACAAAAGAGCAAGATAATTGTCTTATTTAAGCCATTAAGCCACTGTTTTCTGGGCTTTTTTCTTTTCACTATAACCAAATATAATCCTAATAATACCTACCATAAAGATGATTAAACATTAGTAAGTTTTCTAGCATTAGGAGACATTAAAAGAGAAATCACATATGCCAATAAAATAAATATTTCAATTGGGTAAGTGATTTTAAGGCAAGGATTGCTATAAATAAATTGTAATTCATAAAACAGTACTGATAATAACAAGTTGAAATATAGAAGATTTTATTTCCATTTAAGACCATTTACCCCATTTTTAGTGTTATGTATTATAAAAATGATCTCATGACTAAACATGCAAAGAATAAAGAAAAATCAAATTTCAAAAAAAAATTGAAAGTATAGAAAATCCTATTAGATGATTCTAAAGCAATATAGAGTGAAATATTTTTAAAATATAAAAGAGAATGTAACATCCAATTTTGAAGAATAATTGCATGTGACTATAAATACTCTTCTGCTCAAAATAAGCATGTCATCTTGAAGAGATCAAGAATGAAGAGTTGGATCATGTTTATATTTTCCATTCTTCTTGTCTCCAAATCAGAAGGCATTAATACCCGATCTTACACCAGAAGAAACAACCCCACTGTCAAAACACAAGGCAGGTCTCAAACACTGGCTCCTTGAAACAGGTGGAGGCACTCAGGGCTCATTGAGCCAGTGACATCTTTGGAGGGCAATCAAAGCTAAGGCTTAAATGGTGACATCCAAAAGGAACCGATTCTCTGATTCCCCTGAGTTTGATTCTTTGCATTTTCATGGTTTCAAAAACTACCTGCCTTAATACTCCTAGCTGCCCACAGGACTCCTTTTCCTGAAGTCTGTTACCCTGACCCCATTTCCTGCCACGGTATTCGTATCAGGCAAGTGAGTTTGCGCCTCCCTCACAGTCATCTGTCACTGTTGTTCATACTTCATATCGGCTTGGAGAGCTCGGAAATACATGTGACATCTAACCTTGATGGTATCCTTTGCCAAATTACTTTCAGAGATGTTGTTCTTAAAATATTAGCTAAGTCAATTCAGAAAGTATTTATCAAGGGCCTACTGTGTGCCAGGTTCTATATATGGTAGGTGCTGGGTGGGATCTATCAGGTCTGCACAAGCTAAGCAATCCAGAGAGGAGATTCAATCCTTTCTTAAAAGCCAGTCCACCCAATGTTTAATTCCTTTCTAATTTGGGGGGGGGGGATTATATTTAAAGAATGTGAACCTCTGTTGCCTTATTATATAGATGAGAAATAGTTGCTAGAGTTTATGACTTTTTCCAGGAATATTCTAATGAAAAAAGAAGAAAGAGAAGTCTCTCTGATTATTACAGATGGTGAGTTGAGAGAAAGGGACAATGGGTATCACTCTCAGGAGTGAGTGCCTGCGATCGCCCCACCTGCTGGGGAGACCTCGGTGACAGGTGTGGAAGCTGGGATTGACTGACACCATCACTGCTTGCTAGTTACCTGGGTGTGAGGCTGATGGTGGTACTCAGCAAAGCAGGCACTTCTCAACTCCTGAGAACAAGAACCTTTGTTTCTGTTTTACAAGAAGTTTTGAATATTAAAAGAAAGTATAAAGGATTAAGCTTAAAGTCTTCCCAATCAGGAAAAAGAAAGACTTATTTTTCACTTTTGCTAGCATAATACTGCTTATTTTCATAATGTTAATTTACTTTTTCATAGTAATTACTTAGTAATTAGTGAAGAAAACCATAATGCACTGTGCGTATGATTTGTAAAGGCTTAAATGACAAACTCTAACTAGGATAATTTGAGTCCTGATGTGTTGTTAAATAACAATATATTCTAAATGAGTAAATTTGAAATAAGTAAGCCTTTGGAGACTGTTGGCCACCTGATAATTAAAGTTGATCTAACATGGACATCAAAACCAATTATATATACTAAACAGAAAGAGACAGTTCAACTCCTCAGAGAGATGAAATGAACTTGGACAGATGGACAAAATGCAAATCATGATGGGATTCTTAATGAAAGAGAAATGAAATTTAAAGCACTATGAAAAGTCTGAATGTCTATTCCTAGTGTACAAATTACTGAAAAATCCATCTTGTGTTGAAACAAGATGGATTTCCAACATCCAAGAAAAGTATTCCTCCAGAGAATTTAGAAGTTTCCTAAGCATTAGGTTAAGAAGAAAATTACTTTTGTAGTATACTTGTATTAGTTCACTAGGGCAGCCATTACAAAGTACCACAGACTATAGTACTTATACAATAGGAACTTATTTCCTCACAGTTATGGAGACTAGAAGTCCAACAGTAAGGTGTCAGCAGGGTTGGTTTCTTCTGAGACCTTTCTCCTTGGCCAGTAAATGCCTGCCTTTTTCTGGTATCCTCACATGGCCTTTTCTCTGTGCATACTTGGTGTCTCTCCATCTTCTTCTGATGACACCAGTCACACTGGCATAAAGGCCCCACCCACATGACCTCATTCATTTTAAGGATCTCTTTAAAGATGCTCTCTTCAAATGTCGTCATATTCTGAGATACTGGGGGGTTAGGACTTCAACATATGAATTTTGGAGGGATACGATTTAGCCCATAACAATATTCGATGCACAAATTTTAGACAGTTTAGAGAACAGAAATATCAGGATACAGAAATAGATAGAGGAGAAATAAATTTAGTACCTTACCAGAGGGGGTCCTGATCTGTTGGTAGGGTGACTAGCCATGCGCATGGGTCTGGTCTTAGCACTGAAAGTTCTGTGTCCTCGGAAAGCCGTCAAACCACAAGAATTCATCACCAGGGTCATGTTTTGGCTGCCCTACAGCTATTGTCAAGAGTAAGAATGTATTTAGTGACCTCAGGAAGCATCACGGCATGGTAAACAAGACATTCTTGGGTTCTTCAGGTTTTTACCAGGAGAGTGAATTATGCTCAAATGGAATTATGCTCCATGTGACCCAGGAATAAATATTCAGGTCATTGGGACATTAACAGATCTCCAGTTTGCAGTAAGTGACACGTTTTTAGTTGCCAGCTAACCTCTCTCAAATGCCTCTCATTGATGGATTTTCATTTAAATATAGCCTCCAATTTTTGTTCTTCTTTTTTATGAAGGGAGAATTATATTTTCCCCCAAATTCTAGGATTTAAATTTGGGATGACTGTAAGTCTTTCTTTTCCTAGGATAGTCCCATTTTACCTGTTGTTTCAGCATAATTATTAACATAATCATTTTCCAAAGGTCCCTATTCATAGGATAAAATATATAGTCACACATTTATATTGCTCAGAGTTCTTTTGGCCCCAATGCTTCTTTATTTTTCTTTTCATATAACTTGTCAGTTACTCAGCTAGCCATTCTCAGATGCTTAGATCTTTTGGTCCTCTATGTCACTTTAATTCTTATTTCTGGTTAGAACATTGAAGACAAGACTCACAAATTTTGTTTTGGATCTTCCTATTTAACCAGATCTTACAGTGTGCTAACAAAAAGAAACCATAATTTTTCCATCATCTAAGAATTAGCATATAGGTACTTATAGTTAAGTATGAAAAAATTGCTGAATTTAAATCAATGCAAGTAAATTACATGTGTGTGTAAAATAATTTTAATAATCATGGAATCTTTGAGGGCTTTAGGGATCATCTGCTTGAATCCTGAATCCTTTCTCTTTGTCAAGGGATAAACTGAGGATAGAGACAGGAAATGGTTTGCAATCAGGTATAACCTAATGTTATCCAGTTAAAAATAGATCATGACTACCGATAAATTAGATATTTCTATTACCTGTCAGGTATTTTGCCCTATGAGAAGAACATAGTAATTGTTTCCTTAGAACATCTTTTCAGAACTTCTTCATTTCTTAAAATAACATATTTGTTTTTTTAATGCAAAATTATTTTGTGTACCTTAGAAATATTATAAAATAGATATAAGCAAAAGAAATTTTAAAAAAACTAAGTCCACTCACTTCCTGGAAATAATCACAGAATTATTTCCTTCTCTTATGATTCCAGTTTGGTATAGGAGGTATTGTGTGTGTCTGTGAGTTTGAGTATTTATGTGTATATGTATAAATATATGCTTCCTCCCATGTATGCATGCAAATTGAGAACACTTCTTTTTATGATATGTATTAGCTATATCTTTAAGCCTAAAATATACATCATGAACGTATTTCCAGACCACTAAATATTTTTTCTCTAATATCATTTTTAAAGTCTCATGTGATAATGCCAACATTTAATCAACCACGGTGATATTACCATTGAAGATTTAATTGTGTTTTTATTTTTATTTTTGCTGTGTAAGCAATGTTGCTAGAAAAACTCTCGTGATGGTATTTGTAAATTATTACTTATATCTGTATCACTAGCCGCCTGAAGTAAAAAATTGCTAAGACTGCACATTCTTAGTCTTTTTAAAAAAAAAAATGTGTCACATATGGCCACTCAGAAAAGTTGTGCCAATTTATATACCTGCAGTGCTATGGGACATTTCTGTTTCCTACAACCCCTGATGACATTGATAATTATCTTTTCTCGGTCGACGGCTTGATAGAGAAAAATACTGTGTTATGGTCTTAATTTAAATTCATTTTATTATGATTACACTTGTGCAGTTTTTATATGTTTATAGATATTTTGTAAAATGCTTGTTTCTATTTTTTAACCCTTACCTCCTTTTTGGGTTGTTTATGTTTTTCTTAACGCCTAACAATAAGTCTTTATAATGAAACGATAATGATTTACACAATAATTCTTTGGATTAAATATATATCGTAAGTTATTTACATGGAAAATAATACTTTTCTATTTCATTTCAACTGTTTTTTTTTAAATTTGAGATGTTTCAAAAGTTTTGTTATGTTATTTATTATTTTATGTTGTTCACTCCATCCTGAATATTATAGAAATACTCATACTACACTAGTAAATGCATTTTAATTGGTTGATTCATTCATTACGTCATAGTGCTCCATCTAAAAATTTACATGTGAATAAGGTCTGAGGTAGGAATGTTATTTTATTACTTTTTCTAAGCATTAGCTATTTATGGCAATAATAATCATTAAGAAATTCACCTTTTCTTATTTGAAATGACCATTTACCACATTGCTTTAATTACTAAAACTCTATAATGCATTTTAATATAAATTTCAGTGTCCTACACAGACTTTTCTTTTTTAAATGATTTTTTATATTATTTCATCCTCTTTTGAATTTTTTAATCATTTCATTATATCCCAATACTAAGTTAAGCATAGTTTTTAATGAATTTGGTTAATAGAAAAAATTAAGTTGAGGAGAGGTAAAATCATTTCAGGGTTTAGACTTCATGGAATAATATTATATGGCTCTCCATTTGGAAAATGTGTTTTGTGTGTATGTGCGCGCGCGCTATTCAGTAAGCTGATAAAGGTTTGACTCACTGTTGTTAAGAAACTCGGGACCCAAAATATTATATAGTGATGTGATTTCAACTATTTTTCAGTTATCTTACATTGAATCAGTCACCAATCATACCGATAATTACTACAATTTGGTGTTTCATTTTTTTCTTGTATTATTTCCTTTTTTCACCTAGAAAAATTATAAAGTTATAGAATAATAACGGATAGGAAACATTCTCGTACTGTTATGAGCTTTAATGAATGTAAGCGCCTCTACTATGATATCGCTGTTGATATCAGTTACATATATATTTTTATCATATTTATGGTCTTCTGTTCTTATTTTACTAACATGTTTTTAATTAAAAAATAAATTTTAACTTTTAGTAAATAACTTTTAGTTTTCTTCAAGATAATATAGTTCTTCATAATTTTCTACCATTCTTGCTTGGAATAAATGTTACACAGCTGTGGATTATATTCTATAAAATTTTATTTATAAAATTATATGTATATTACATTTATGTATATGTCTGTTAATAAATTATATTGCTTCATATATACAAATACATACACATTGTCAGGCTTTGGTAACTTCTAAAATTGATTGAGATATTTTCCCAAAACCTAGGTATTTTAATTATTGTTTGAAATTATCTGTTTCTTGAAAGCTTAGTAGAACATGCTTATATCAATCAAATTAGTGTCTATTTGATTGGTGGTTCTTGTACATATTTTTCCATATCAGTCAGAATAAGCTAATGGACTCAAATGGCTTAACACAATGTTCATTTAGTCATCATTCAAGTAATTACCCAATGCAGCGTGTTGGGGATGGGAGATTCTGCTCCATGCAGTCATTTAGAATCTCATGTCCCTTCTATTCTGTGGCTTTGCCATCCTATGGTTATCAGAGTCTACTACACTAAGGTAGCTCATGCAAGGTGAAGAAATGCATGTGGGAGGTTTTTAGGGTCCCTGCTGTAAGTGGTTGACACCCTTTCTGTTTATGTCTATCTGTGTGATCAGGAAAGGGAACATAGGTATTTATAAACATTGATATTCTCTGTTAAATAATTTTAATATATTTTCTAGGAAATAATGTAAATCTTTAAAACATTTAGATGTATTAAAGGATAGTTAGATGTATTTTTGTAAATCTCTTTTTTGCCTTTGGTTAGATAGTTTCCTTACTTTCCTCAGTCCCATCTTTCCTTCCTTTCTGCCTGCTTTTCTTCTTCCTTTGTTTCCTTCTCACTCCGTGATTCCCTGTTCCCTCCCTCCCTGCCCCCCACTCTATCTCCTTCCTTTTTTCCTCCCAACACTTGCTAAGTGTGTAATATGTCCATGACTTCAGAAAACAATAAAGCTGGTCTTACCACTTATGCCTATGCAGTGTGCATCCCTGTGCCTCTCTCAATTAAAGCATTCATGAAGTAGCTGAATTGGACTTAAATTGAATCACCCATTTCCTGGGTTACTCTAATAGTCTCACAATTACTCTCCCTCTGGTATTCTCAATATCCTTCACATGTTGCTAGATTCACATTTCTACAAGACAATCCCCATCACTCCTGTTCTCCCACACACAAATATTCAAAAGCTCCCCACTTCCTCTCTAATGAAGTAGCTGTGGCCATGCTCCTTGCCTGCGCCAAGGGCCCTATGCTGAGGTGATAAGCTTTATATCTCATTGCTCCTGCATACTTGCTTTGTGCTTTAACCAACACCAAGCCCTATTTTAATACTTCACTTGCATTAATGTTGTTTTTAAAACTTACAATATGCTTTCATTTTCCTCCAGGGAATTGCTTAGGTGGGCTCTTCAACTGAAATGTCATTGTATTTCTTTCTAATCCTGCCTCTTAACTGGTTCACTCTTTCTTTAAGAACTTACTATTTTTCTCCATGAAACCCACAACTAAATAGACTACCCCTCCTCTTTTTTCTCACAATGATGTGTGGCACCTTAAAGGAGATTGTAATCAGAGAGAAAATTTATACTAATATCTTCTGTGATCATTCAGAGGAACATACATGTTGGCATCTTTCTCTGCTATTTATCTGCCTTTTCTGTCATTTAGAATAAGACTAAAGACCAAACCAGAGCATCTATTTGGGGAATAGTAGTGGCACATGAATCTGATAGAGAGGTGGTTTTGCCAGACCCAAGAAAACAGCTGATTCCACAGGAGAGGTACTGAAAATAAAAGTCTAGTTTCTCATAATTCCTTCTGGGACTTCTAACTCTTAATTCCAAATGAAAAAGGAAAAAGTTTAAACCAACTTTTTCATAAAGAGTATCTGTTTAACCCAGAAAAAAATTATGGTGAGAAAGACAGCATGAACATACACCTCCTTACTCAATTAAACACTAATGTCCATTTCTAATATAAAAGGTTTATATTTTATTTATACTTGATATTTCAGTAGGTCTGACATAATTTCCAATTTAGATATGGAAAACTCAAAATGTGCAGATTACAGCTTAGTGCCTGAGGTACGAAAGGAAAGAATTCACCTTTTTACAATTCAATCAAATGCAGAATTGGAGCAGTTAATAATTGTAGAATATGAATAATCAGATAAGACATTTTCTAGTGAAAACTCATAAATTTTATTTTGGGAATACATTAAAATACAGTTAATATTTAGAATCATAGCATATCTTGGGCCACTGTTGTATAGTCGCTGTATCTATAGAAATCTATTTTAGAGGTATGCAAGTACAAATTATAGAATGTCAGCATGCAATTTGATTTTATGTGCTTTTCTGCTAATATAAATAATGAAGCATGCTGAGAGCATTCAGATACATTCAGCTGAGTATAATTAAAATACTGAGGTGTAACATGTTAAAAAAAAAGAAACAAATTAAGTACTAAAATGAAATAGGTAGAAATACCAGCAATTCAAAGCAATAACTATGTTGTGATTACAGTATTGTGAATAGGCTAAATCTAATATTTTGGTTTAAATGAAATCAGTGATAGCTGGAAAGTTAATATAAGCAGTACCTTTATATTTTCTGTGAATAATGGAGAGGCTTCATTTCAGGACCACACATTTTTTTCACCATCTCTGGAAATAAGTCTCCATGGTATTCTGAATAAGCATTCTTGCCCAAATGGAACAAACTCTCTGATGAAATTGGCCACTGGGGCCTATAACAAATAATTAAAATGGGATTTGGAAATCAGTTAGCTTTTTGTGTCCAACACTCCCATTAGGTTAGCTGAATAAGGGCAAATCAGCTTCTTCAGACCATGTAAAAACATAATTGAACTTCCCACTAGTCACTACTAATTACACAGTAGTTGTGACTGCCCACTTCAGGCAGAAGGCAAACTTTCTTTAAGGTTTTGTCACTGAGGCCCGCCAAAGGAACGAGTATTTATTTGTGATTGCCAGGGTCAGCTTAGAGTAAGAGGAGCTTACTTACATTGTGCTAACAAGGGGTGTTTGATTAACTTCATTCGATTCTGTTACGTTGCTTACTTACTTTAGTCCTACTATGGTACAATGAGTCCCTGGATTCCTGTGTAACCTGCACTGTGTTCTTCAACCTCAAGCTTCATCTTGACCTCATAATAGTTAGAATCTATGAGAACTGATATATAAAAGATGATCTTATTTTACATCTATCTACAAAATAATACATGTTTGTAGTTTGGAAAAAAAAGAATTAGAGACAGGGGATCAATTCTCCCCATAAGAGCAGAATCTATTTTCTACTAACTCCAAATTTGGAGCTACAATTCTAAAGTTAGAGCTCGAATCTTAGTAATGTAAATACAGGATTCTTTACATTGGTTGACCTTGCTAGGTCCATTTATTTCTGGATCTAAAGTCTTTTTCTTTATTGAATAGTTCTTGGTTTTTCTGAATCATATCCTTTAGTAACTTTCTGAGTGGTGAATAGGAAGCAAACCTCCTTAGTCTTTATATATATATCTCTTACTAGAGATGAACAATGCATTCCCCACCTTATCTAAAAATATTAAATTTGACTATGGGCTTATGCTTACCTACCACTTGTATTAAATATCCATGACTATATCCATCCTTCTTGGAACTTCTATTCCGAATGATTCATACATAAAACACAACTTAATAAAATGCCATATGTGAAGGTGGACAACATGGATTCTGCCAGCTACATATTGTGCTATCTTCTGTAAGATGCTTAATCTCTGTGAGCCTCAGTTTTCTCATATGTGTATAAAAATAGTGGTAGGTAATACAGATATATATATTTTTGTGACAGCTACACAAATGCCTGTCAAATACCTAGCATAATGCCTGTCACAGAGTAGGTAGTTAATAAGTGATGATTTATATTTTATTATTGTAATTTGGGATTAATGATAATATCAAACTTCTCTTAACATTATAAAAATTTAACAACTCTTTTATATAATTTTCTTTGGTTAAATGGAATCTATGTACAATTTTTAAAAATTCTTTGAATATCTACTTAAATTTAAAACAAATATTTTTCTCATTACAAGATTTGTAAAGCACCAAATACTGAGAAGTCTTGAACTAATCATGTTTAACTTGGTTTATCCAAACGCATTGGCAAAGGAACACTTTCTTTGTGTGTGTACTATCAGCACACTGCATATGGGTTGTTAAACACAATGCCATGTCACAGGTATGGAATCACTGGATTTCACATGTAATAGAAGCCTAATAATGAAAGGATGAATCTGTGCATCAAATACTTTTCTTGCCTTCATTCAAGTTTACAGATGCAGAATGTCTTCAACATGTTGACCATTCAAATCTTACCTATTTTCCTCTCCAGATTAATTGCCATATATTTGCCTTCAGAGGAAGGATACTTACACTACCAGTATATAATACATTACCAGTATATAATATAATACACTATATAATACACTATCAGTCATACACTATATAATACACGACCAGTATCATGCCATTTAGCATTTGGTTCTGTCCTGTCTTGTTTTGTTCTATAATTGTTTGTGTATGATTTGTGATAATGGCAGGTCCATGGAACAGAGGAGCACATTCATCATTGATTTTATCTCATTCTAACAAAACCTGGCACAAACCTGGGAAAAATATGGCGTGGTAGATTTGCACCTTTTCATATTGTTCTTCCATAAGCTTTGTATTTTCTTCTTAGTAGCTAGAGACTTATTGCCCAAAATGGTGCTCAAAGACCCCTCACCTCAGTAGGAGAACAAAACAGTGAGTGAAATTACTGAGTTTCTGCAGAACTCATAAACATCCTGAATGTAGGTCACACTCATCGCCTGATGTGCTGTGTGTCATGTTACAGCAAAGCAGCTGCCGTGAGTAGCCAAACTCCCAGAAAGCAGCACAACCCCAAAAAGAGCAGTCATTTGAAAACATATTTTCATTGACAATTTGGGGAAGTTGGGCATTCACTTAAGAAAAAGCCATAATTCTGTAAGAAATGAGCAATTTATGCACATTAAAATCAAAATTATTTTTATATCCAGCTACTCCTACATGTGGCATAATTCAGTCTGGGAAATCATGCTAATTAGTTAGAAATCCATTACATTTCAAGTCTTGTAGCAGATGCAAATGCTGTTTCTAGTGTTCTCACCTCTATAATATGTGTGTTTTTGTTAGAATGTGTTCCTAATGTGGGCAGTTCATCAGTGAACCAGGCGCGACAGAGCATTTGAGGGGAAAACACTTTCACAAAAACCACTAATAGTATTTCTTTTCATGCATTTTTTTTTTATGTATTGTGCTTGAAAATATAAAGACAAATCCACTTGTCAACAGATTAGTCAGAGCAGCGAACTTTCCAAGTCAAAATAATAATGATGAGAATAATAGTATTAAGTTCTAATGGCCAATGAGATATGCGCCTTTGCTGAGCTCGACATCTGGGCATGCCCTCTGCAGACGGTGGGCAAGAGTAATGAGCTCCAAACTAGGAGTAGAAAGACTAATCTGTAGAGGCAAGGACATTGCTTGTGGGTCACCCTGGCCAAGTCGCTGACCTTTCAGATGCTTGTCTTCTTTCGCTTTAATTCAAAATAATAGAGCCCATTCTGTCTTCCTCGCTGAGTTGTTTTGAATTTAAGCTAAGATTAATATGCAGTTTTCAGTTAAAAAAATTTAAAAAGCTTGGTTCTAATCATATACTCTCTATTAAGGACTGTATATTAATTGTATTTTAAGATAAGTGATATATAACAAGGTCTAATTGAGGAATTCTACTGATCTAACAACTACCTGACAGAAGATTTCGTGATGAGTTAGCATTTTGGGATTTAGAAGATAATAGGCT
>CM053515.1:96034158-96102073 GCA_028627145.1 Eidolon dupreanum
TTCCCTTCCCTTCCCTTCCCTTCCCTTCCCTTCCCTTCCCTTCCCTTCCCTTTCTTTTCTTTTCTTTCTTTTTTGCTGCAGGCTCTAGGTAAGCTGGTGGAGGACTTTTCTGGAGTTCCCAAACTGCCTCATGCTCTCTCTCACTTCAAAGCTTTTGCATAACTTTATTCTGACTAGAATGATTTCAATCCTCCCTTAATAGGTCCACTTTGTTTCCTCCTCAGTTTTCTGGCAAAATGTCCATTATTCTGAGTAGTATGTTCCTTTCTTACCAATACTTGGTTCACCTGTGATTTCAACAGCCTCTATATGACTTTTCATATTCCCTTACCATGTCATGTTTCCCTGTCTACTGGTCTCAGTCTTGTAGGGATTGGGCTGGGAGGACTGGGAGGCCTTTAAGGAAGACTGTGTCTTTCCTACCACTCTTTTCCCAGAGTTTGGCATGCATACACATTTATTTTCTTGAATAAAAGTTATTTTCTTGACTAAAATGAATGAATAAAAAAAAATCTCAACTAACATTTAAATACTTTCAAAATGCTTTTTCAACGTGATCAGGAAACTTAGTGATATCAATGGGAACTTTCAAACTACTGTAATAATACAGAATCTTCTGAAAACATTGCAAGTCCCCTTATACAGTGAGAAGGGCCTCTGAAATCAAGGCTCAGATGTTACACATGTTGTTAACTGGGGCTCTGAGACCCAGCACATGGAACCAGCATGAGAGAGGGAAGCAGAACTCCCACCACTTCTCCTCACCCTACAGATATATCCACTACTATCTTTGAAAGAAACAGAAAAATGCTGCCACTTAATATTTCTTTTGAATTGAATGTTCTAAGGGTAATCAGTCAATTCCAAGATTTTAATAATAAAACAATAACTAAGATTTAAAGTATTAGAAGTGTCTTTCTGATCCAATTGAGGCGTGTATAATAAGCCATTATTCCTTTCCATCTTCATAAGCTTTGACCTTTGAGAATGTACATGCTCTGAACATCACAGGGAACTCCTCATGCAGCAGTTAATTAAGCCTTGCAGAACCCATTAGAAATAAATATTTGGTTTCACTGTTGAGTCTTGAAAACTTGAACTCTCTTGCTGTCAAACACTCAGGGTGGGGTCATGGCTTGGTTGAGAGATATAAAGCAAAACAAATGAAAACACTGTTACCAGTGTATATCCATATTTTCTTGGTCAATTCAGGCCAACTCTAGATGACAACTTTTGTTTTTTTCAGTTAAGTCAATCAAGAAGAATTCCGGGTGATGAGAACTAGTGGCCCATGGCATGTACAACGTAAATGGTACACATGATTATAAATCAGAGACAACTTCTTGCAGCTGACATTAGAGCCCACCAGTTAGAATCCCTTTCTATAGGTGACCATGTGTATAAGGATTTTCCATCTTTTCTGTTCCGTGACTATAGCAAAAGGTCATTCAAACCCACAGAGTATTTCCTTATTTGTTGAATATATCTTGAAGTACCACTATTAGGAAGAGGAAGGGGAGAGGCACTTTCTTCCATGCAGATCATAGGCAGGAACTTGCTCAAGAGAACTCACCAACTCCACTCATTGTACTAATGACGCTCCTTCCCCAGAGTGAATTTTGGTATGTCATGAGGCTACCTCTGTGGGCAATATCACAGAGAGAGGAAAGATGACCTTGGTTAATGATCTGATTTTGTTCCCTCACATCTTGGAATGTGGAATCTACATATCAGCCAACACTAACTTATCTTGTTTATAGAACAACTAGCTGTACACTGTACCGAGTTCTGAGCTCAGTACAGAGAGAGACATAAAAAAGAATACATTATGCACATGCCCTCTGCCCTGTGAGGGTTGCAGTCTGTCTGAGTGCACAGCACTCCAAGAAACCAGACAGCACAGAAAGACTCAACAATATATCTATTTCCCTACTTATTTACTTGACACATATTTATAGAGACTCTTCTAAGTGGGAAGTACTCTACTGGGACCTCATGTAGAAAGTGAACACAAATACAAATGATACATGGTCTCTTTTAAATGAGTGTTCACTTTAGAAGGGACATAAAACTGAGAGAATGCATACCAAAGGGCAGGGATTTGAATGGTCTGTTGGTTAGGAAAGGAAGCTAGGGATAAGAGATTGGTTTAACACATGTGGATAATAAGCTTGTTGATTACTTGGTTTTTGGGGACTTCTAAAATGAGATTGGGTAGGGAGGCCACTCTCTTCTAGTAAACCAATATCATCCCTTTTATTCTCTAAAATGTCACATTGAAGTTTTATAATTCTGTTTTTGATTCCTTTTTTTTAATAACTGCTGAGTAGTGTTTTGTTTTGTTTTGTTTTGTTTTCACTCAGATATTCATTCATTCCTTTAATTGTTGACTCTTATTTTTTTCTATCATATTTTCAACATGGAAAAATTGAGGATTTTGGAATGTATATTTGAAATCACGCTTTGCCACTTAACTGTAAAAGTGTGGACAAGCTATTTAATCTTTCAGAGCCTTGGTTGACTACTCTAAAAATGGAAATATATATATATATACACACACATATTTTTAGGGTTTTTGAGCATTAAATGAGCTATTGTATTGTTTAAAACAAAATAAATTTTTGTTGCATAATTTGGGATCTGAAAAGTGTAGGTATATCTGAATCTTACCATCAAAGTCTTGGTAATCCACTTGAGAACAACACAATGATTCCTTAAAAAAACACAAGGATTGATTGATAGGGTTGGAGGGTGTCAGGGCTCCTTATCAAGAGTGAGGATTATAGATGATCAGTGCCATGTTATCACAAAGGAATTGGCCTCTGTCAAGAAAAGGGAAAGCAAGGAGACCTCTATGGCTGTGGATCCATTCATGAAGGCAGATTCTAGAGTCTTAGAATGGGGCTTTTCCTCATGACCTTATTTATTTATTTGTTTGTATGTTTATTTTTGGCACTTGATTTAAATTTTAGGTAATTTCAAGTTAGTTCAGATAAAGTTCATTAGCATTTCTTTTTCTACCCTGTATAAGCCCCCTGTTGGCCTAGTATAGAGGGCCCGAGACATTAAAAATGTATCTTAGCCCTTTAATAACAAACACATTTCCACACAAAGATGCTATGTGAAGAAAATGAATGCCAACAGGTTCTAGACAGAGGTGTTCTCAAATCTGAAAATGGCACCCATGGCTGCTTTAAAGCCCAACAAGTAAATAAAATATTACAAATCATATCTACTTCTTTTTTATTGGTCCTCTTCCTTCACTCTGTCTCTATTTCTCCCTATTCTTTAGCAAAATTTTTTTTTCTTAAAGTCTATTGCAAATTCCAGAACCTGAAACGTTGGAATCAGATTTCTGCCCTATACTTTTTTTGGGTACACCTTAAGCAAAGCCCTAAAACTAAACATATTAATTCATGAAACAAGTCCATTAATAGGAGTCAATTGCATATCAGAACTGTCCTTAATATTTCCAAAGGAGAGTCAGTCTATCAAATCGTCATTAATAGGAAGTTTTCCCAGCACATGTAAAATGTGAGTTCCTTTTCAGTAATTTCTATGTATCTTTTTGGGAAGACATCTGTTGTGTGAGACGAGACACACCTGCATATCCAATTTCAAACGTCAATGTGTAGTAAAAATACTTATAAATTCCTGACGAAAACATGTTCTAGGGCATTATATTTCAATCTTTCATTCATGTTATCAGAGGGATTTTTAATAAAAATGCCTTAAATTCAATGTCACTTCCCAAGTCACTTTCCTATTGTTTGAGCAGGCAGGACATTTCTCTAGTTTTCATTTTGGAGTAAATGATTCAATGTGACTTGTACTCACCACAATTGTACATTATCATAAAACTATTATTCAGATACCCCGGACAAAGGTTCCTAATCTTCAACAAATGGCATACACTTAACTGCCATTTTTGACACCTTAAGGAATTAATCAAGTCTTTGTAGGTGTCTAAAGATGCATAGGAAAAGTGATTTTTTAAAGTTTCTTTTTTAGTTAGTGAAGTAAATTGCTGACTCCTCACTTTTAATTTCCAAGAAAATTTGCAAACTGAACATTAAGTACGTGCCATAAATTCTACAGACTTATCTTAGAATATGAAATGGTTGCAAAAGAAAAAAGTAATTACTTCATGCAGATAACACCATTGGATAATCCTAGGTGGTTGATCTGGAGTTATACTAAGATAGAAGAATTGGACTCTGTTAGGGAAATTATAAAATAAATTTAAGCAGGAATAATAAGAAGGGCTATTTTGGAGTTTGAAAATAATGAGTTTGATCTGAACATAAAGTTTTGAATGTTAGAACTTGAATCCTTAAGGCATGATCAAGTCAATTAAAATTTGCATATGATTGAGTAATCTTGAGTAAAAATTATAAAAGAATCAGATTTCTCATTCGGAACAGGCAGCATCGCATCTGTGAATCCCCGTGACAACTACTTCATTTTCTTTGACCTCTGGGTCTTTACAAGTGATGTTTCTGGGTACCCGGAACACTCTTTCCCCCTCTCCACGCGCCTACCTCTGCCTCTCCTGTTACTTGTCTGTTTAAGTGACCAGGAATAGATTTCTGCCCCTTACCTCCTCCAACCATGATTAGACTTGAGTTCACAGAATGGACCCCAGAATATCCCATATTTCTCTTTCTCAGTACTTTGTTCACTTGAAATTAACTAAGAATGTATTTGTAATTAATGCCACTGCTTTAAATATCTATTTTAACTGCTGCTGAGTGATTTATTTTATGTATATGGCATATATTCAGCACCTAGCACAGTGCTGGGTACCTCACAGAGACCCATGAAATTTTGTTCTTTGACCCATTGGAAGAAATTCTAACTTAGTTACATATAAAACACACACACACACACGTACACACACACACACACGCACACATGCACACTTATTTGAAGAGGGTCTGTTTCAAGGTCAGTGAAATTTTGGCTTCTGACCACTCTTCCTGGGAAGTTTTGGCAATGGCAGTCATTTAGCCATCATGGAAAAAGCATATTCAAACAGTAAGGCTGTAGCTGTGGAATCCAGCCTTTGTGGTTAAAAAGTAACATTAGGTGGATTCACATCAAAAGTGTATTCTTTCCACCACTGAGTTGATCAAATTAAGAAGACTTTTCCAGGCCTGCCGATTTGAGGTAGGGAGCCATGCCATTCAAGTGTCTCTCGCTTAGAAGGGCCGCAGGCAATAGACTCAGTGCCTGGAAATAATACTTGCTCTGGTGTGAAATTGTCCTCTCTTGGCCTTTGGCTTGTCTCGCTATGCATGAGGCTGCATTTTAAAGTTATACCAAGACATAATGACCCCTAAATAGAAGCATAATCTGGGGATCACATTCTCCTAATTGTATTACCCAACTTAACTCTTAGAAAATCTGCAGCCTATGTGATAGAATTTCCTTGCTTTTTAGAATATTTCTTCCTTTGCTGTGCTTTAGTAAGTCTTCAGTAAATCTAAGGAACCACTGTTCTTTTCTGATTTATACTTGGCTTAGATCTGTTTTGAAAAGTGATTATTTTTCTTAAGAGTTAACTTTTAATTTCTTATTAAACAATTTGAGCTTTCCCTTTCTTAGACTTCTCTGTGCTAAGCTGCCAGTCTCAGACTCTGTGAGTGACTTTTGTTTTGGAAAGTAAAAATAAATTCATGGTTTCATTTCACAAATGATTCCAGAATATACTGTATCAGTCCCAAGGAACATATTTACAAAAACCAACATGGATAGCTCCCAAGAACATAGAACTTCATTTTTAAAAAGTTTAAAAAAATAGCATGAGAATTGTAGCACAATACCATTTATGTATGTAAAAAAGCCATACTATTAATTTTGTATATTATGTAATATTTATTTTAAAATCATACAAATATGCAGGAAATTATAAAGAATAGTACAGTGAATATCAATTTATACATCACTAACATAAAAATTAATATTTTATAATATTTCCCTCAGATTAGTTTTAAAGTTAGTTTATATTAGTTTTACATTTTTCAAGGAAATATATATATATAAATAAACATATGAAAGGCAGATCTGAAATATATAATCAGTATGTGAGAGTGAGATTTAAGGGGTTGCAGAGTGAATGGATTTGGTGATAAGACATAAAAATTTCATTTTTATTAAAAATAAAAATTTTAATTTTATTAAATTTTAAAATTTATAAATTATAAATTTTAAATTATAAAATTAGTAGTCTATTGATTTATACTATTGACTAATGAGTATAAATAGCTCAATATACCCTCTTCAGATACGTGTGTGTGTGTCTGTGTGTGTTTTATATGTAACTAAGTTTGAATTTCGTTTAGTGTGTCAAAGAACAAAATTTCACAGGTCTCTGCGAGGCACCCAGTTCTGTGCTAGGTGCTGAATTTATGCCATATACGTGAAGTAAATCACTCAGCAGTAGTAAAAACAGATATTTAAAACAGTAGCATGCTACTAATGAGTATAAATACCTCAAATCTGAGATCTAGAAAGATGAACAAACAACCAAACAAAGAAATGAAGAACTGTGTCTGTGTATGTTTGTGTACATGGGTACAAGCATGTACATGTATTTATTTTGCTTCGGATCATTTCTATTCCCATGGAAACATTTTTTGAAGTTTCTTTAAGTTTTCTCTTCTCTTCCAACCTATGAAGCTTGGAATCAGAACTTTTACTTGGTATCTGGAAAAGCATGGCCTGGAACTTACTTTCATACCACCAACTTATTCTGATTAAACTCTCACCTGTCTTTCTAAGGTTGACCCTGACTGTTACCCAGCACTACAATTGAAAGCAATATTTTTGATCTAGATCCTTTCCATCCCTGATTTCATCTTCTTGGCTTTGATCCTTCATTTGCATCACCAATACAGACACCTTTACCTTTCTGATCGTCTCCTTTTTCCTCTGTTCTATGTAAATGCTGACCTTGCTTTTCTGTAATTCAGGATTATATTGTGCAAATATAATAGAGACCAAAGGGCTTCTGAGTATTTCAAAGAGCATATCATTTACTCGTGATAGAAATGTGAGGGTCTCCTTGTGTCCTCCCTCTTCTTCTCTGTCTTGTTTTCTAAATAAGCACAGGACTTGTCTTCTAAATAATCAGAGACCACCCCTTCTACAAGGTCATTTCGGCATGAGCAAGGCTGAGGAAGACATGCCCAAGCTAAGACAATAAGCTTCAGAATAAAGAGAATGAAGCTTGGGCTGGCTGTGGAAGAGGACATGTATATTTGCTAAGGTATTTCTGCACAGATAGGGTGGAGCATGCTAGTGAGATTTCCAGAAATGGAATTAGTGAGTTAAATGAAATTAATACTTTGAGGCTTTTTAAGAATAGCTATTGACAGATGTCTTTTTAAGAGGGTTTTTAAGTAATTTATATTCATATTTGTGTTTCTCTAAATGTGTCTCTTTTACCTTTCACCAACTGGTACTAAATTTAAGTCATTGATAATTTGTTGTAATTAATAAATGCACACTATTATACTATTTATTTATGTATTCGGTTCCTCATGAGCGTAAACATTTTTTCTTTCAATGTATTTGTTAAAATGAGCTATTTTCATGTGTGGGAATTAGACTTTCATGTCTATTGCTCATCTACTTGCTGGAGTCTTTATATATTTATTAGTTTCTTTTTAGAATTTAGCTCTTTGTTGCAGCTGGAGTGTGTTTCGAGATATATTCTAAGAGTAGGATCTATAATTTTAAAAATAAATATTTTATTACCCAGCTCTATTGTTCTTATCCTTCTACACTGATTGGAGATGACTCATTTATTGCATAATAGCTTATTTTATATGTCTTCAGAATGGCTTATTACCTGCACATAACAGTATTCTTATGCTGACAGGCAGAACACTTCCTTTTGATGGTGTCTATTTAAAGCTAATAATGGAAAATACAATCGTATCTGAAAATATTTTAAAACTGGGCTTTAATTTTCAAAACTGTGTTCTATTTCTGTCTTATTTTTTTTCACGCACAGTAAGTAATTGAAGAAATATTCTGCTTATTGATTTAAAAACTTGGCAGAAAGCTTTAATATATTTCAGAAGAAAGTGAAATAAAATAAATAAGTTATGACCACCCTTGTAATGTGTTAAAGCAAAGAATGTATTAATCAAATTCAAATATAAGTGTTTGAATTTTTAGTGTTGATTAACAGAATTGGGTTTTCTGGATTAGAATACTTCATACTTATGTTCTTTTATTCACCATTTTAACAAGTGTGACCCCTCAGGGTGTATAGTGGTTATAAAATATGGAATAATTAGTATATTCTCTTTCTTTGTGTTCCCCATTTTTTGTTTGTTTGTTTATTTGTTTTTTGACTGGTATAACATTAAGTAGATGCCTGAAAGGAAACATAGATTAACTCAATATATTGAAACATTCAAATAAAGATGCATAGATGGAATGAACCACCTTGGGAAGCAAGGCGAACACTGTAAAATGCATAAAGAGATTGCCAGTGAATGCTGGTCTGAGAGTTGCAAATCACAGTCTTTAATGAGCAATGCAGAATGGGGAGGTGGCCCAGAACTGGAAATGGGTAAATGCCATATTTAGTAAAAGGGAGAAGGTGGCACAGGAAATTGATAAACATGAGCTTTATGCCAACTTATGGTATTATTATAAAACTATAAAACAGTGGTGCCTGAGCTCCTAAAAGAAAAAATAATAATATCTCGATGAGCCAAAATGGACACTAAGAAGTAGCCATGACCAAACTAGAGTACTTTTTTCTTAAACTTTAAAGTTCTAAGGCTGGCAATGCAAGGAACTACAAGAGACATTACTCAAGTTATTTTAACATCTTTGTGGATAAAATAGAGATATAGAGGATGGAGAGCAGGACAATAAAGAGAAGCATTAGCTGGTAGAATGCCTGTTTGAAAAAGAGTGGAAAGATATGAATCTGGAGAGATTGCTGAGGTCACCAGGATGCTGTCCAGCACATTTTCCATCTTAACATTTGTATCCGTAGCTTGAATTGCAATAGTAACTTGAAAGTTAATAGACTTTTAAAGTTGTTGGATAATATTGTTTCTATTGTCATAGATTTATCTAAATATTTACTGAAAAAGATATAAATAGACTGGATTGAAACAAATGTCATGATGTGAAATGATTAAATAAATGCACAAATCTAAATTTAGACCTAAAAAAAAAAATTGCATGAGTGGAATGGGGGACACATCATGTATTAGTTTTCTATTACCAAATACAAAATTAGTCTAAAGTTAGCAGCTTAAAACATGAAAATTTATTTTCTCATGTATTTCCTCATGGAAGAAATCCAGTAGAGTTTTAGTTGGATGGTTCTGGCTTAGTATCTCTCATGAGGCTGTATTCATGGCTTAATTGAGGCTGAAGGTTTTACTTCTAGGATGACTCATCCACGTGGCTGTTGGCAGAAGGACCTCAACCTTTTGGGTCTGTCTCCATGTGGATGGTATGTCCTCATGACATAGTATCTTGCTTCTTCCAGAGCAAGGGAGTGAAGAGAGTGGCAGGTAGACATTAAAAATGTATTTTATAACGTACCCTCGGAAGTAACATACCATCGCTTGTGCCACATTGAGCTGGTCATATAGACCAGCCTTGATCCAGTGTGGCAGGGGACCACAAGAGGGACTGGATGCCAGAAGGCAGGGAATCACTAGAGGCCGTCTTGGAGGATGGTTACCCCACATGGCTGCTGTAGTTCTATAAAAATGGCTTGGGGATTTTTTTACTTCATAAACAATATAAGTCATTTGTACAGTATAGCTGCCAAAGTTTGTTATATTAGGTGGCATTGAATATATGTGAGTACATACTCATTCTTTCTCTCTGTCTCTCTTTCCCTTACACACACACGTGCACGTGCGCGCGCACACACACACACACACACACACACACACTTGTGTCAGTAAAAACATGCCAGTGATTTTTTTGTATAAGTTTAGAGATACATATTTTATGAGGAATAGATATATATTGGAATATATTCAGAAGAAAAAGAGAAATTTGAAAGTAGGAAATAAGAAATGAAAGAAAGTCCTAGTGTTTTTAGCATAAAAGGACATGTACAGAGGACTTGAAGGTAATAATCAAAGAACTACGATGAGGAAAAGGGAGTAGATTTGCTTTGTGTATTTATAGGGGTTGGGAATATTCATTAATAAAAACATTTTTGAAAGACAAACATTATCTGAGTCAAGGAAAACCTGTGTAATAAAATTTGTATAAAAATGGAGAACTACTGATTTTTTTTTATCATTATTTCTACTCAAGGGAAATAAGAATAACACTTGGTTAAGATACCAATAAGTATATTTGAGAGGGGTTTAAGCATTGAATGAATTTTTCATTTCTTTAATCATTGTTTCAGAGGAGAGTAAATGAGCATCCGCTATATGCGGAGAGTCATTTTTAAGACCTACATTGAGAAATTGGTGAATGAGCAGGCAAGATCCTGTTCTTACCAGGTCTCTATCAGATCGTGGGAGATTTACAATAAACAAGAAAACAAACAAACATGTTTATTACAATGAGATAAAACAAGCTAAGGTAATAGAATGTGAAAAGGTATTTGTGGAAAGTGTATAAACAAAAGTGGTCAGGGAAGCTTTCTCCAAAGAGAACTTTAAGCCAAGCATCAGAATGACAGAAGGATCCAGCCCTGTGAGGATGCAGTAGAAGAGAGTTTGTGGCAGAGGAAACCATAAACAAAGAGCTCATTGGCTCAGATCAGTGTATCATGTTATATCTGCAGGAAAGTGGCTCTTCTGACTAGACCTTCACAGGTTGTGGGTAAGGTTGACAGAGACCAAACAAAAGAGCTAATAACATCAGCTTCAAAGTAGACAACTTGTCGATAATCGTTATGAGTTTAGATTTTATTTTAGTATGTTCAAGAAAATACATAGGTTTTAAGTAAGGGCTGGGGACATACTCTGGTTTTCATTTTATAAAATGATTGTTTTTCTTTGTGGATTAAATGGTTGAACTAAGGGCAACTCTTAGGTGTTAGCAGAGAAAAGAATAAAAAGGCTATTGCATTAATTCGGGTGAGAAAAGATGCTGTCCAGTTATTTTGTAGCACGTCCTCTGGGCTAGACCTTGACTGAGTCCTAGAAATACAGAGGCAACAAGTAAAAAATTGGTGCCTTTAAAGAGCATGGGGTGCGGGGTGGGGGTGGGAGTTAGACGTGCACAGCTGTGATAAACTCTGGCTGTTGATGGTGAGATAGAGATGAAGTTGTCATAGCAGGAGCGCAGGCAGAGTGAGAGGGTAGGTTAGAAGGAGCACCCACCCAGAAGCTGCACAGATAACCTTTGTGATCCTATCCAAATATGGATTCCATGATTCCACTAAAGCTCTCAAAAGACGTTCTTTCACTTGGTTCTGACTTTGACAGATTAGGGTTGTGGGATCTATGATCTGTGTGGCCATGAAGGCTGGGGACTCTGGTATGTTTTTGGATACTTGAGGAGCAGTGATACGTCTTCTCACCCACGGCCCCTGACAGTCCAGCTTTAAAGCTGGAAGAGGCCGCTCTAAGAGCTCTTGGTGTTTGGTGCCTAAGATAGGGTCTCTTTTTTTCAGGAGCCAAGTCTGAGGCCCATAGTCTTGAGTTTTTAATAATCTAACTCCTTGAACTCCTTTGAGTTCTTTTTTTTTTTTTTTCTTATCTGAAAAACAGAATCTAATGCTGGCTCTACCCATGTCACAAAAGTGTTAAGATGATCAAATTGTCCTAATGATAGTAAGACTTTGAAAGTTATTCGAAATAAATGAAAAAGTGAATAACTATCTAAGAGACCAAAATCAAATGGCTTTCTCACAGATCTGTTTTTTGCTTGATTAGAACAGCATTCTAGCTGGACATTGCATTTGACTGGCCCCACACAAAGAAAGAATGACTTCTCAGGAAGATGTTTTGTTTGTTTGTTTGTTTGTTGGTTGGTTGGTTTTTTTCAGTGCCCTCAGACAAGCCCAAGTCTCTGTGAGGGAGTGGAAATGATAAATAGAACAAGAAAGCAGAGTTAGTCTTGTTAGCACAGATCACTAGTATTTCACTTTGCAAAGATCTTGAAACCATCAATGTTAATTTCATTTCCTTGCCTGCGATGAGTATGCACTGCTAGCCTCAATTTATAGTTCAGAAACTCAAAGAGAGTAAAATCACATAACTTACACTTGGGTGCACAGTTCATAATCACAAAGCTGGGGAAGAACTCTAGTTATACAACCTAGGACCCCGAGGCGTCTGAGAAAGTGGACCCGGTAGTCTCTCTTAATCATTTGTATGTGGTTTTGACAGTGTAAGTCTTTCTAGCCCTTAAATAGATTCTAATAGAAATGAATCTATTTATTTTCCTTCTTGTAGTTGCTTTTCCATCATCCTTTTATTCAGATTGTACAAATATAGAACTTGACTTTTTCATGTGCCTGTACTCATGCCATCAAGAGACTAATTATTTCGTTCATAAAGCAACTGCATATAGAGCATTAATGGGAGTCTTAGGCAAGATTCATAAGGTTATATCTTTCAGATGGACAGAAGTCAGCTGATAGATTGAGATTTCGTAGAGACCAAGGTCAATAGCATAGTGTTTCTAAGAGCATGTGGGTAACATTCCTCCTCAAAGCATATTCAATGGAATTTAGATCTAGGGAACATTAATCTGTGTTAATAAAAACAAAGAAAGTGCAGAATGAAAAAAAAATAGTGAATTTCCAGTCAAATAAATTTGGTCTTTACTTCAGGTATTCTGGGAGCTTTAAAACGACAATTCCTGAGATAACCGTAGGAAGGAAATACAGTAATGCATTTCCCAAGCTTATTTGGAATTTCTTCTTCTGTGATGAGCACGAAACAAGATTATGTTTCATAGATCAGCTGGGAAATATTAGGATGTAACTCCTCCTGTCTTTGCTCCTTATCAATTTTTGCTAGTATTGATCACAGATTTTGCCCACAAATATAAAACTTTCCATAAATTATAAAAATGGCTCACTGTGCTGAAAATGTATAAACAATTTGGTTTGCTTCCAGGAGTCTGGAATTTTGGTAAGTGCTAGGCAGAAGGTGCCTATGTGACCAGCCTCCAATAAACACCTTGGACATTGACGTGTGTCTAACATGTGTCTCTGGTAGATAATGCTTCTCACGTGTTGCCATACTCATTGTGAAGGAGTTAGTTCTGTGTGACTCTACTGGGAGAAGCATCTTGGAAGCCAGTGTCTGGTTTCCTCCAGACTTCACCTTTTGTGACTTTTTTTCTTTTTTTCTTTTGTATCTGCTTTGTGTCCTTCCACTTGCTATAAATCTTAGCCATGAGTACAACATTTAAAAAAAAAAAAATTTCTTTGAGCACTTTTGGCAAATCTCTGGGTCTGAGCATGGTGTTAGAGATCTCCGGCATAAGACCCCTCCCCGACATCTAAGGACAAGGCCTCTCATTTTCTTTTCCTAAAATCATTTTTGCACATTTTAGTTTATTTAACATAAAAGAAACTTAGGCCTACAAAAATCAGTATCCTATTTAGACATTTCCTCAAATTTCTAAACTCATCTGTATTGAGAAACTCAACAAGATACGTTGTGTCTTTTGTGATAATCTTTAATAAAGTGACAGAAGTTGCAGAATCTCATGAAAATATGTACACACACACACACACACACACACACACACAGAAGTGGCAAACAGTTTTCATATTCTTATAGTATTTTCAGCTCAGTTGGGAGCAATGATTGTAAAGTGTCACATGGATACCTGCTATCCTGAGACATGAGGCCAGATTGGTCTGTGAGGAAGGTTTGAATCTCAGGGTGCTAGAAATAAACTTCTAAACCTTCTCCTTTTGTATTGGGTTTGAATGTGAATTACAGACGTATGAAGCTGACTATGGGGTCAGGAAAACATGCGCAAAAATTACGTGTTTGAGGCGGCCTCAAACATGCACAAAGAATCAAACATGCCCATTTATATTTGTAAAGCTCTTACGAACCCAGAGTTTTGTTCCTAGAAAGTATCATAAATTTCAGTTAGCAGAGACCTTCCTGAAGGTGATGACTTGATGGGAAAGGAGTTATTACCGCCTCTTTGTTCTCTCACAAAACCTATAGAACCTTCACACTCCATCTCAGAGAAGTTCTGCTCATCTAGTATCAATACGTTGAGTACGGGAGGCAGAATCTGTCCCAAAACAACACATTGTACTTGCAATCATTTGGTATCATTAAGTGAGGTTTGTTATCCTTTGCAATTTTATCCAGTTATAAAAAAAAAATAAAATAACTTTAGCTTTTTTAAAGAAATGAGAATAATTGCCCCCAAAGTGATCCTCTGCTATCAGTTTAGAAATCTTATTAACATTTCTGACAGTTAAACAAAATGATATATCTGGGTGGGTGCACTAGTGAGCTAACAATTGGAGTAATTCTTTTGTCTTCTATTAGCTCCTATAACAAGCAGCTTTCTCCAGAAACCGAAAGTGTATATTAAACTCCACAATGCTTTTGAATTTTAAAAAGCTAAATATGACTTCATTTATACTAAAAGCCTTTAATCTTCCCTGGTGATAAAAACTGAATCAATAGATTTCAGTACCAAAAACAAAACAAGGAAAAAAAATGTTTTCTTTCCAGTCATTATAATTCCTACTCAGGGTTTAATGGCTTTGAACGCTGCTAAGTAATCAAAAATATAAAATCTGTTCTGTGTAGTTTCTTTTAAGATTTAAATTTCTGTTTATTTAAAAATATTTCTTGTCTGATTATTTGCCTAAAATATGGAGTATGAGTCGATGTTATGTCACAATATATTTTTCTAACATTTCAACAGTTTACTTAGCTTATCTTTAATGCCTCATTACAAATCTCATCAAAACTAATTTATTGGGTGTCTTGATGGCTTCATTTTTATAAATATGATGGATTGCAAAAACATTTATATATTGAAGTTTGTTTTAATTTTGTTTACCATGTTCCACTCAAAATTCATATCCTCGTGGTAACCTGGACAATGAAGAAAACCTCCCCCCTATCCAGATGTTGACATGGAAATTAAAGGGTCTTGGTGGGAGGACCAGGGCAGAGCTTTGCCATACTTATCACCTGTTTCTCTTCCCTCTGGCTTTCCGCATGTGATTTAAGCACCCACACATCAGTGCCTCTTGAATATAACAGAGACAGTAGCTTTTGCAATATGTTGTGAATCGAGCAAAACTACCTATTGAATGAGAAATGTTAGTTTATAACCTTGTGTGTCATTGAAAATTTATACAAATAATGTTTTGATGGAGAGACACTAGTCTGCTATTTAGTCACATTGAGAGTAGTAAATCATATTCACCCCACCAAATTTCTCCTAACTTCACACTCTAACTCACAAGTATGCACTGGATGTTTGCATTTGAGGAAGAAATGGGAAGCTATCCCATAAGTGAGGAAGAAGGATCTGTTTTATTCCCCCAGTCCATCTGAGAAGAGGCATGAGGACCTGGCAGCATATTACATGGTAGAGAGTATTTTTATGGGTATGATATGTCTGACAATGTTAGCTAAAGAAACAAGTGTGCTAAACAAAATAACTTCTGGAAACTGCAACCTTTTGTTGACAAGTGCTGCATGGTAAAGCTAAAGAAATCTAAGTCCTGAATAAATCCAATTGTCATTGACTGTAGGAGTGCTAGTTCTGGAGAGAAATGACATTTATGATACCTTTGGTAAACATTATGAAAACCTTTAAGCTTCAAATCCAAATATGGCTTTTGAACAATGTCCTACTTCTTTAATATGTTAAATGTCAGTTAAATCACTCTGATGGCGAATCTTTGGAAAACTGTTATAACAATCATGCAGTCAAGTCATCTGGGGGAGGGGGAATGGAAAAGCTCAAGAAGGGAGGGGTAAAGGGAGATAGCAAAGTCAGGAAAGAGAGCCAAATAAAGAATGGCAGTAGAAGTTAATTGCTAAGAATGCTGCATGTTTGCATGTCTAAGCATTTGTGCAGAAGACTAGAGAATCTTGATGAGTGTAGAGTATGATCAGTTGAAATACGACCATTGAAATAATCACTCATTCAAAATAACACCTTGTGAGGAGTCATATGGCCATCGGTTGCAGTTCCACAAATAGCTCTGTGTTTGTAGAGCTTATAAAATCACCTCAGATTAACAAATCCTAAAGGTGAAGATCATATCTTTATTTAGTCATTGGATATTTGATAAACATTCAGTTCTCCCAGTTGTCAGAGGTATTAGGAAAACAAAGATGATATGTTAAAATCCTTACCTTGAAAAGTTCAGAGTTTAGCTGGGAAACTGACAGTTAAGTTGCAGTAGCAATCCAGCCTGATGAATAATTGAAGATGGTTTTGTGAGTAGCAAGAGAGTTGACTACACTTTCTGAGGGGTTTCTTCTTGAAGATGTGGATGACCGATTGTAGGGAACCTCATATGCCATGTTACAGGTGAAGAATATCATCCAAAGAGCAATGAATGGTGTTAAAGAAAAATTATTTGTGACACTTATTAAAGATGGTAAGAAAGATTTCATTCAGAAAGGACTACTGCAATGGGGGTTTTGCATGGGGTGGTGAGATTTGTCTCAACTATGAATACAGCAAGAACAAGTAGAGATTTATAGCCAAGCAGCAGAGAAGGGGTCAGTGGGTGGAAATTTATCAAGAGGAAACATCAAGCCTAGGGGGATTCTTGCTAGATGAACTCAACAAGATTCTTGCTAAAGGCAGGCCAGAGTGATAAGGTATGCAGCATGGGGGATGAGGAATTTAATCAGATATAGAGGGCTCTAAACTGACACAGCAGGATTCTTGCTACAACTGGACTAAGCTGGCCCACGGTCAGGGTCTAGTTAGAAAGAAGACTCAGAGAGGCCTTTATCAAGTTTCCTCAAGGTTGAGTTTTTGTCAGTATCCACCAGTAATTTTTGACAGGGGTACAGAAATTAAATGGGAAATAACAAAGACTTGAGGGTGAGAGACCAGTTAGGAGCTTGAGAGACAGGTCAGAAAAGTTTCATCTAGGAAAGAATAGATAAAGACGCAAACCATGTCAAAAGTAATGGGTATAGGAAGCAAAAAAATAACTGTTAAAACATTGAGGAGGTTAAATGAATAAAACCTTAATTTCTATATACCTAGCAAGTCACACAATGCCTGGCATATAATAGGTAGGTGCTTTGAAGATATTTATTAAATGAAAAAATAAATAGGGTATGTAATACATAAGTTAGTGTTAACACTATGGTTGTCATTCCTGACTGGCCGTTCCCAAATCAGTGAAGATCCAGTTCTGTTATGTGTCATCACATGCCAGGTGGAGTCATACTTACCTACCTTCTCAAGTCTGTAACCCACTAATCAAATCATACTCAGTTGTGACTGGTATCTGAGAATATTTTATTATATGTCCCAAGTCTTTGATCATAGCAAATACTAAGCATTTAATTCCTGAGGTCAAAATAAAATATTTTCCTTTTAAAATAATGTGATAGGTCATTAGAAGGAATTGTGCTTATACTGACAATCATCAAAAACTTTTATTCTAATCCTTGAGAAAAGAGTCTAGTACACATGAGCCATTTAAACAAACAAACAAAAAATTCTGGTTCTGCCATCCACAACTTGGGTGGTTGATTGTGAGCAAGTTACTAAAATCCCTCTGTGCCTCAATTCCATCCCCTATCAAACAGACATAATTATGTTTATTTACAGGCTTTGGGGGAAAAGTAAATGAGTTCTTATTTATATAGTGCTTAGCGGATGCCTAAAAAAAGTGTAAGTGTTCAAGAAATTAAAATCTTATTTCATTCAGAGTTATCAGTGATGACAGACTAATTAGCGTGGCCATCTTTTCTTCAGTTAACCAGTAAATCTCCCTCTTGGAACCAAGTAAACTCTTATATTCCTGTACATAGTAGGGACACATAACAGTGGCTGGAAAACATTCTTTGAGGGGAACCGAGAGCTTCAGCAGTCTCAGTAATTATGAGACTCCCTTCATTGTCAACACTTTGGAAAACAAAGACCTTCTAGAACCAGTAAATTATTATGGACCATGAAAGTACAAACTTTCATTCACGCAGAATGAGTCCAATAAATACCACATTCTTTATCCTCCAATTCAGTCATTCGGTGATCATTTATTGAGCATCTGTCGGGTATCAGACACTGTCCTAGCTATTCATTTTGCATAGGTTATTGAGACACATGCCTTGTCTTCAAATAATTCAAAATCCACATGCCTTGTCCTCAAATAATTCAAAATCCTGGAACATAAGCAGATGGTTACACTGCAAAGAAATGGGAAGTTTGTACAGGAAATGATATAAGCAAAAAGACTCTGATCTGTTCTGACAATAAGGTCATGAAATTTAAAGCAATCAGTTATCTTTAAGGATCTAGTTCTTACAGAAGGAATAGGAAGCGAGTGGCTGATAATATCTATAAGGATAAGAGCAGTCTTTGACGTCCTGTTTTTTTTTTCTTTTCTTAACATTTTTCACTTTCTGCTTGTGTAATGCCACCCTCTTCCAAATTCACATGATTATATGGTTATAACACACTTTGTCACTCACAGAGTTCCTTAGGGAGAGAAGCAGCATCAATGGGTTCAGGTCCCTTCCCCAGACTTTTACATCTGTATTCCTCACCTACTGCTTTATATCTGGACCATTCTTTTTGTGTACATGCCCCCATAACCCAGACTCTAAAAGCTCTTTTGACTTAACCTTTAAAGAGCAATTCATGACTCATTTCTAAGTCAAATCTTTTGTGTCTCTATGCAGGACATGAGCACAGATTCTTGCAGAAGGCAGATGTCAGATGGAAGATGAGGATAATTTTTGTCCTGCATTTTGAAATGAGAGGGGCAAAAGGGACAATGCTTTTATTACCCATGAGGTGAGCTGATCTTTCCAAAAAATATGAAGCAAGGGTGTGGTATTTGAGTTTGGGCTCAGCATGTAGATCCTAGGTATTGATGAAGGGGAAGGAAAACTATGTGTGCAGGTAAAAGATGTCATTTTCTCACATCTCTTGTGAGCTAGTTCTCTCAATATATTGCCTTGGACAGGTCTGAGGCAGGGCAGTGATGCTGTGGGAAGCTGTAATAATCTTGTGAAATAAATGAGTTCCGAACATTCTAGGTACAAATAGGAAATGAAAGGAGCAGAGGAGTCGGCAGCTAGAAACATGTCCATTTTTTATTTTTTAATTTTTTATTTAAGTTTATAAGTATATATAAGCTTAATCTTATACTGGTTATATTAGTTTCAGGTGTGCTAGTGATTCGACATTTTTATACCTTACAATGTGATCATCTCACTAATTCTAGTAATTATTTGTTACCATACAAACTTACCATAAAATTATTGACTATATTCCCCTTCTTCTTTTTACTCATCTCCCTGCTGCCTCTCTTCTGGTAACTGTCTCTTCGGTCTGTGTTTCTATGAGTCTATTTTGTGTCATTTATTTTCTTTGTGTTGTTTTTAGATTCCACATGTAAGTGAAACCGTATAATATTTGTCTTTCTCTGCCTCACTTATTTTGCTTAGCATAATACCCTTTAGATACATTTCTATTGTTGCAAATGGCAATATTTTATTCTCTTTTATTGCTGCATAATATTCCAGTGTGTGTGTGTGTGTACACCACATCTTCTTATCTATCAATGGACACCTTTGTTGCTTTCATATCTTGGCTGTTGTAAATAATGCATCGGCCATTTTTGATCTGCCACCTCTATTGTTTTTCAGTATTAGCTTTCTTAGGCTGTGACTTACCTTTTTGTTGTCACATTTTCCAGTGAAATGATAAGATTCAGAGGCCAGGAGTCAAGCTTAGTTCATTTTTGTACCTAATTGGTTCCTGCCACTCAGCCCTACTAATATTATTGCAATGCAGTAAGATTTATAACTCAAACTTTGAGAAGCAGGAAATAATGGACCCATAAGAGGCTAATATCAGAGACTTGTGAACCCTAGACAAGTGGGGCAAGGACAGCTTTGGGTTTGTGAAATATGTGTTCAGAAGAAGATCCAAGAAGACAGTAATAAGGGAAAGAAAAATGAAATGTGAAAGGAGGGTGGTTAACACCTTGAGACAGTGGGCCAGGAAGACTAAAGATGGGGAGGTCAGTTAGAGGTAATAGCTGGTCACATAGTTGGTACACAGTATCATAAGAAGTAGAGCCCAGTGCTAGGTTGAGAGTCCAGGTGGGAAGAATGTGATGTTTACTGGAGACAGTTGACCTAAGTCAAGGGCAGGGTACAGGGACCATTTTCCAGAGGAGCTGGTAAAAGCAAAGCCAGTTCCTATAGTTAGAGTGGTAAGGGTGGGAAGTCTCAAACTAGAGAGAAGAACTGAGGCAAATGGATCTACATTACTAAAAGTGAAACAAAAAGAGATTAGGAGATTTTAGCACACACATAATAGTGAAAAACTCTCTTCCTGACACAAGGGTTCAAATCCAAAGCCCAAACCTGGAGCTGGGCCACCCAGCTTCTAAATAGAGAACTCATCAATTCTCTCAACCATAGGACAAGATTGGTTCTCAGGCTTAGGAGAGTGTTTAGTATGCATGTGGGAACTAAGGGTGCCTATACGTGATTAAAGAACTGTCTGGGAGACAGTAGGTGGTTGTCTATAACAAAGTCTGGGTACACATCTGCTAAGGATGATGGGAATGATAACCTTGATTCTCTAACTGCAACATCTAGCATGGCTACCCAGAGGAGGCCTAACTAATAATGATGAAGCAGTTTGCACTTTAGCCCCAGTGAAGACAATTGCAGGATGGACACTGGACACAACCAGAGACAGAGGGTCTAGACCTCCCATAGTGTTTTGCCACAGAAGACTCATTTTTCAGCTTGGGCAGTTGGTTTCTATGAAATGAAAGCCAGTTCTACTCTGACAGCTTTCTGTAGATTTCAACATTCTATTTAATTTTCAACTGTTGCCACTAAGTTCTCTTCCTTTCTATATTATTTTCATTTTCAAATTAAAATTAGTTTCCTGGTTAAAGTTAGTCTTAGACTTTTCAACACTTCACATTCAGAAGCGTGTTGCCTCTAGCTCAGCTGTTTTTCTGAGAATACCTGATTGTGTTGATAAGGACTTTCGGAGAAGCTGCACAGGATGTCTGAGGAAAGTATATTTGGCTAATAAAGTTCAGAGATCTACTTAATGGATTTTACACTAGGGACTGTGTTTTCTGCTGTTTTCTTCAATTTGTGGTTTAGCACTCATCACCAAGGTCCTTGGCCTCTTCTTTTGACTCTGTGCTTTCTCCTCTTCTCTTATAGCAGATCTGGCATAGAACAGGACTTGAAGGACTTATCCCCTTCTTTTAAATTTCCACATGGAAAAGAGGAGTACTCCAATTCTCAACAACCCCAAACTCCCACACCCTACCCCCTTTCCTCCCAGAACTTTATCCCGAGGGTACTTATTTGAACTCTAGTCTTGACTCTGATTTAAATACAAAATGAGTTATTGGACAAACTATTACTTCTTCTTCAAAAAAAGGGCAAAACCTGACCCCCCCAAGAGACTTTTCAATTATATGTAAAGAAGAGAGAATGGGGTGGGGGGAGCAAAGGACTGATTCAATTAAAATGCTTCTAGTAGATAGAAGATAGAATTATCTGTAAAGCAAATGTAGTTTCAGATTTTATTTTAATTTCTATTTCTAGAGTGTTTACTCTATGTCAGACTCTGAATTCCTTGTATGTATTATCTTATTCAATCTTTACAGCATCACTGTGAAGCTGATATTTGTATACTCAGGTTAGACTTGAGGAAATAAAAAGAGTACATGAGGGCTCAGTGTTATGCCATGGCAGAATCAGATATGTAAGCCAGGTCTGACTCCAATGTTGTGTCCTTCTTCACTAATATGACAGACCTCTAATTTAGCTTAGATGTTAAACTGCATCTTGCTTTCCACTATGCCCTCAGATAGAAAAATAAACATTACTTTGTTATGTAGATAATACCTAGAGACTGTCATGATGGACTAGGAAAAAGGAAACTGGTGAAGGAAGAGAAGGTAGAAAAAAAGATTGATCTGGTTGGAAGTTGTGAATCTCAAGGAGAAGTCCAAGAAACCCATTGCTTAGTGAGTCTGGTTATGTGGTGGTAGAATTTATTTAGAGCAGAAAGATGGTAGGGGAGTCAGAGGTGTTGGAATGAGGCTACAGATGGCATCTCGGGTCTAGCCCATCAATCTGCTATGACAGGACTTTTGTCAACAGTTAAAGTTTCAGGGAGCGTAGTCTAATCTCATGACAGAAACATGATGAAAACATCAAACACTGGCTAAATAACATTGAGCTTTGCCATATGTTAAGGACATTGTGCTTTCATTCTCTATCAATCAATAGATAGTACAGTACAGATTGAACATGATTGGCAAGGTAAAGTAGAAGGAGAAGTGGAATCCAGCCAGAGATAAGTGATGTTGAAAAACGAGGGAGTGTGAGATTCAGAAAGCAGAGGTGGATGGCACTAAAGCTCTAACTAGGAAGTATCATCCATACCCAAAGAACACATGCATCAAGCTAGGTTAGAGGCAGTTCTAAGTAACTCGAAATGTCTCTAAGGGGTCCCTAGCTTTCCTTATTTGAGCTGATAGAACAAAATATTTTTTTCAATGTAGAACTCTATTTTTAGTTATATGACCAATTACTTTGGGGGAACACATAGAGACAAGCATCATGTACTTATAGTTCAAATGTTCAAAAGTTTACTAGTCTTACTTTATTCTAAATTCCACAGAGGAAGAATAACTTATTCTAACACTATTTGATCTTCAAAGAGGTCTACAAGTTTGAGAAATATTTGATAACAGAATTGTAGCAATGGGAGGGACATTTACTGCAACATCCTTTTTATTTTATAGAGAGATTGACTGAGGTCCAGAAAGGTTAAGTGAAATACCTAGTAAGAGGATAAGTTAGGTTTTAAATTTAAGTCTCCAAACCCCAACTGCAATGTTCTTTCCATAGCAAACACAGTTCATCCTCAAATTTGCATTCTTGAGCACATGTTTTTGCTTCCATCAAATACACATACATGAATTCTTGTTGAACCATCCAATTATCTAATCTACTCCCTTTACTCAGGATAAAGGCATGCTGGCAGAGGCTATGAAGAACTGTTCAATACTCATGTCAGTCATACTACAGTAACTCCAGGTGCCTTAAACCTCAGAATGACAATCTCTAATACAGCATTTTAAAACCCACCAGAGAAATGATGCGTTAAGGATGTAAACCTGAATGACAACCTGAAATTAAGGTTAACATTTAGTGACTGTATTTTTATAATAATTCAGGACTTTAAAAGTATGTGTTTGTGTGCTGGGTCTGTCATATTAATAACCAAATTTTGTCCCAAGAACTCCCAATTACCTTTTTACCAAAACTCAATGCAATGAATTCCTTAATTTTTTACAACGTATCTTTAATCTTAGTATTATGCTTACCACATATGTTAAAATCACAATGTTCTATGACCAATCAGATGGTTTAAAAAACTGATTCAAATTCAAATTATGAAGGCATGAGATATATACATATTTGTATTCAGGTTATGTATATATACATATACACATACATAATTATGTATATTTATAATTATTTTTATATTTATAATTTTTGTATTTGGGGAATTTGACCAATATTATATGTGCTAGGCATTGTTACAGCACTGAAGATATAGCAGTGACTAGGACCAACAGTCTCTTATCTCAGGAAGTTACATACCAAAGAGAGGGAGACAAAAAAATGATCAAAAAATTAACAAATAAATACCCTCCCCCCAAAAAAATGCAAGATAATTTAACATAATGATGTATGTTCTGGAGAAAGGTAAAGCTTATCTGAAGTATGAAGTTTAGATGTACAAGAAAACATCTTCCAGTAAGTTATATGTAAATATATTTTCTAATGCATTGAGCTGGCAGAAAAGTAAATAAATGAAATATAAGAAAGCCCAAATCAGGATAAAAAAGCAAAAAAAAATAGTATTGCTCTGGACGATTCTGTTTATTCTTGATCACCTAATGATAGAAAGTTGGAACATGAATCTAGGTGCATTGAAGGCCAACACTCTCAGTGACAAAATAAAAAGCATAAATGTATTGTATAGTAGGATAAGTGTAAACTTATACTCATTTTGGCACACTGTTTCTATGTAATATTTATTTTTTAAGAAAAAGTTTATCTAGTGGGAATTCTAAACCACAAATCTTCTCTTTGGAGTTTTAAGGATTAGGATTCATACTCTGTGTGCATTTCAACCCATTTCACCCCCAAAGATGTAGTTCAAAGTAACTCTAAATGATAGTCCTCTAGATGGTAGTCAGAAGCAAATGGTTATCCTCTCTGGAGTAACATTTTCTAAACCTAAATCTCATCTCAATAAACTCTTACAGATAGATTTCCAAGAGACAAGTGTTCACAATAAAAAGTTATTAAACAAATCATGACACTAACCACCATGAGCTCAATATAGCAGAAATAACTAACTACATAGTCAAGATATCAAAAACTATCAACTTGATGATTATAAATAGATTTGGTATTTTTGAAGAAATAAGGGAACTATTGAATATATGATGAAAGATAGATACTATTAAAATCATCAGGGACATATTTGCAAAAAAAAGTTATTACAATTTAAAGCAGAATGATTAAAATTAGTAATTTATTGGACAGAATAAACATTCAATGAGACACAGCTGAAGAGGGAATTAGCATATTGGATGATAGATCTGATCATATACAGTAACAATAGAATGAGGCACAGAGAGGTGAGGAGTAGAAATTTGAAAGAGAAGTTAAAAGACATAGAAGAGTAAGTGAGCAATTTCTGATTATATTATAATGGTTAGGGTGCAGATCAAATTGCTATAATCAAGAAACTGTAAAATGCAGTGGCTTAAGTAAAATAGAGCCTATATTTCCCTCCCACAAATGTCTGGAAATAGGTAGTTTAGAATTTGAAGGGATTCTCTGCTATTTTCTATATATGTTTTCCAAAATTATTTAAATATTCAGTATATTGCTTACTCATAGAAATATGTGCTAATAAGAAATTACAGGGCAAGCATTTTGTCTACAGGAAAGTGACCTGAAAGTTTCTCATATCTACCCTCTCATGCTAATGGCCAGAACTCAGTTACATCGACACATTTAGCTGCATTTTTAATCCTAGCAATAGCACATCAAATTCCCCTTACGCTTCCAATCTTTGTCTCATCTGCTACCAGCTACAGAAAATCTCTACTCTTAAAAGCCTTATTAGATCATATTATATACATTAAGATAATCTACCTATCTTAAATTCAACTGTGCCACGTAGCATAACATAATTATGGTAGTGCTATCTTTGACTTATTGCATTTCAGAAATACCGTATTTTCATCAATATCAGGCAAGACCCTCTACCAGCAAACACTTGCTGAAAGCTAAATAATTTAGTGATAAAATGTTTTTCAATTAAGGTGTATACATTTTTTCAGACATATGCTGTTGCACACTTAATAGACTACAAGACAGTGTAAACATAACTTTTATATGCAGTGGGAAACCAAAAAATTCATGTGACTCACTTTATTGCAATATTTACTTCTGAAACTAAACCCACAATATCTCTGAATTATGCCTATATGTATATCAGAAAATATATTATTGTAATGTTCAATTTATTTCAAAAATGCATATTGTTTCTTTTTTAACATTTGAAAACCTTGTAATATAATTCATTACATTTACTGATTAAAGATGAAAAAATCATATACAACTCAGTGTTCATTCATTCCCTAATTTCTTAAACCACCTAATGAAAATGAAGTATTGTTCTAAGTGCTAGGAAAACATCAGTTAACGAAATAAATAAGCTATACTCTAATGTAGTGAGGGAAATAGATATTCTAGAAGATAAAGGCCAATGTTATGGTGATAAATTGTTAACAAGCAAAGAAAGAAAAAGCTCTAGTTTGTAACATTTGCTCACATCTGTGGTGTAATACTTCTATCATGGCCAATTTGAAGCTACTAAATGACACAGAGTTAATAAGAGATGTGTACAATCAGCTGTCTTAATCTGGCATGAGTCAGTTCCAGCATACCACTGGAACATAGACAACGAATATAATAATTCAGTAAGTTATGTTTTATATTGGAAGATGAGAAATGTTTTGAAAGATAATGAACAAAGTAAATGGAATAGTGGGTGCTAAGATTATATATGTGAGGGGGTGCATTTTAAGTTGTAAAAATGTGTTAGGTCTTCCGACAAGGTGAGTTTTGAGTAAAAACTTTAAAAGGTGATTTATGTAGGCAGAGGGAACAGACAGAAGAAAAATACTCAGGCTGCAGTGTGTCTGAATTTGTCAAGGTAATGTGACTGGAGTGCAGTGGGAAGAGGAGACAGTAGCATAGATTAAGTCACAGACAGAGAGAAAAGGGGTAAGGTCACAGAGGCTGGGTAGGCCATGGTAAGGAATTTGGCTTTTCTTGTATAAAATGGGGCACCATTGAAGGATTTTGACTGGTAAATGACATGATGTGACTTATATTTTAAAAAGGTTGCTGAGGTTGTTGTGTTGGTAATAGATCACAGTAGAGCAAGGATGAAGAGAGAGATGGATTATGCAATAATCCAGGCAAGGATTATTGCAGTTAGAGCAGGTGATGACTGTGGAGATAGTTTGTCTGATTCTGGATATATCTGAAGATAGAGCCAATGATCTCTCTTGGTTGTTTGCATGAAACATAGGAAGCAAAGAGTAAATGCAGACTCTGACTAGTTCTTGATGTAGTCCAGATTTAAGAGGTCAGGAATGAGAGAAGGAGGCGTGCACACACACACACACACACACACACACACACACAGACGCGCACACACAGGATGTTCAGCAGCTATCACCAATGTGGGACAAGAGCCAGCAGAATTTGGTGCTCTGGAAGCCACAGGAAAGGGTGTTTCAGGAAGGAGTGATTAGCTCTGCCCAAATCCAGTTTTAGTCAAGTTTACTAAGTTACAGGCCATTGGTGATCTTTACAAGAGCAGTTTCAGTAGAAGGGTGGAATTGAATGCCAGAATGGTGTCCCTTTAAGAGAGAATAAGAAGAAAGGTTTTAAAACAGAGAGTTTTATCAACTCAAAGATTTTTTTGCTATAAAAGGGAAGAGAGAAATGAGTGTAGCTGGAGGAACAGAAGTGTTCGAGAAAGAGTTCTTATCTTCTTTGATTATTTTAAGGAAGAAGAGAATAAAGTATGTTCATTTGCTGATGAGAATGACTCTTTAGAGAAGAAAGTATTGATGAAATTAAGAGAAAAAGAAAGAATTTCTGAAGCAATGTTGTTAAATAAAAGAAAGTGCTTGAGATTGTGTACACAGATACAGAACAACACAGATAAAAATTTCTATTCTAATAGAGTAAACAAAGGGGAACGCTGTGATTTCTTTTACTCAATGCTGGTACTCAGTGCTGCTATAGATAGATGGCAAGAATCTGTGGAAATTGACTTCCGATTGCTTTAATTTTTCTCTTTAAAGTAGAAAGCAAGATATTTAAACTGGATAGACAATTGGATAGACAACCGGAATAAAATAGGATTCCCAGAAACAGATCTATGCAAATATGAATTCTTGATGCGGGAAGAGGTATCATTGAAAATCTTTGCTCACTGCATTTTGCTGAGCAGGACTATGTATTAAATTGCATAAAATGGTGATGCATATGGAAAAAAAATGCATCTCTGTCTCTCATATTACTTAACACAAAAATTAATAGCAGTTGAATCAAAAACTAAAGTGTGAAATGAAACACTTTAAAAATTTTAGAAAAAAATATCTTTGTGACTTTGGGTATGAAATTAGTTTTTAAAATATGATACAAAAAAATAAACCATAGAGTAAAATATTGATATGTTTCATATAGAGATTAAAAATACAAGCCAGAAACTCTAGGAAATATTTTCAATGACTGAAAGAATAATGTTGAGTAATGATTTTTATAAATTAATAAGGAAAAACAAGCAACCCATTATAATATAACTATCAGGGGAGGAAATTTTAAAATCCATTAAGCCTGTAAAAAGATGCCAAATTTTGTTAGTAATCTGGAAACTGTAACTTCAAATCACATTGAGATACACTTTCAGATCTACCAGATTTACAAAACTTAAAAAAAAATAAATAAATAAGTCAACAGGCTGTATTTAACAGGAGCTCTCAACTATTAGCTAATAAGAGAAGAAATTGGTACATTTTGGGGGGATGCTTCATTTTTAGTTTAATTTCTGCATGTGTATATTTTACATTTCAAGAGTTTCATCTGATGATACATGCTACAATTTCTTTTTGTATATACTAAGAGATATGGCCAAAACTTTATATAGCATAATATTTTCAAAACTGCAAAAAATTGGAAACAAGTCAAATGTCCATTAGTAGTAGTAAAACAGACAAATAATTTACAGATAAACATATACAGGTGAATCTCAAAAACATAATGTTCAGTAAATTTTTTTAAAAACCTAGTTACATAATAGCACATTAGTATAAATATATTTACATAAAGTTACAAACTCAAAAGTAGGTAAAAATAAATAACACATATTTTAGGGATATGTATATGTGTGGCAAAACTATAAAATAATACAAATTTAGGATAATAATTATATCTGGGAGAGAGAAAAATATGGTTAGGAATGAGTACATAGAATTCTTATAAGACACTATTAATTTTCTATTCTATAACTTAGACAATGAGTTTGGATTCATTTTATTATAATTAATATTATTTTTTAACTCTAAACACACATGTATTCTTTTGAATCCTAGAATCATTTCTCATGCTTAGATCTGTTTTTTTGTGTGTGTGTTGATTTCCTATTTGTTTCACTCTTAATATGAGCAGCTAAAACACATTTATTCATTCAAAATCTATAGGCATTGGGTATACAGATATCACAGATCAGAAAGAAAAAGTGGCTAATGTCTGCATAAAGGAAGGATGTTAACATATGTATGAAAAGCTTTATTTATACTGCCAATGTAAATAACTGAAACTTGTTACATAAGAAAACTTGAATTTGGTTAAGGGATTGATACTTTGGGCAAACATGTAGAATTATGCTTTTGGGAGAGTAGATTCATGCCATGTAAGGAGGCTTGAGGACACTGTGTGCCTCTGATCTTCAGCAGAAGTGGCCATGTGCTTTCTGAGCATTCACAGGGGAAAAGTATTATATGGATATTAAAACAGCCTTGAAGGTGAACAAGTAGCAGATGTTAAAAGAGAAGTTCATGTATAGAGAAGTTCATCCACTTTCATATCTTGGTCATGGTGGAAGTTTGAGCTGCTTCCTATAATGGAACCCAGCCTAAGGATTTTCTGAATTTGTTTTTATATTATATTATATATATATATATATATATATATATATATATATATATATATATATTATATTATATATATTTTTGTATTTTTTGATACTAATTATAGCCCAGGTAATTTCTTTTGCTTCTGCAGAAATCTTTGTTCCTTTTATTTTGGGCCAAGGTCCCAAAATTATAGAGTCATAACCTTTTATAGGTCTTGAGAATAATGAAGTCCAGGTAGAAAACTATAGCAAACCTGTGGTGTTTAGTTTATTCTTGTCAAGTAAGTTATGATATATAATGCTCTCTGGTAACCTGAAATAGCTTATGTGTTGCTGTTCTCTGACCTGAGACATCCACATCTCCTCTCATACAGTGCTTAATTCAATATCAAGGAGGAACTTCTTCTTTAGAAACAAACAAACAAACCCTTTTATATTATTGCATGAGGCAGAAGAAAGAAAATATGGCTTCTGTATTGAAAATCCAGTTTGATTCCCATTTTTTATTAAATTAAAGAACAAAGAACACATCTTACCTACCATCTTTAAAGACATATATTCCTGAGCCAAACTGGAAACTAGGGATTATATTAAGTCCTGAAACTAGTTTCCAGACTGTGGTCAATAGGCAAGACTAGAGATGACTTGGGTATTGTTGGGAGACACCAAGATTTAAGAAGAAGAAAAAAAAGCGATCTTGAAAGCTACAGTATAAAAATGAAGCTGACATTTGAGAATGTTCATAGCCTAGGTACTGCGAGGCAAGCACATAGTGAAGTTTAGAGCAGAGTTCAACTCATTCTACCAGATGGCATCTTTCTTCCCTAGGACTGTTTGAAGTGTGTCATCTGCTCAACTTCTAAAGCATTTTTGTTCAAAGGTATTAAAGACATTGATTGGATGCTAAAAGTAAAGAAGTGGAGTTGGACCAGGTTCTTTTTTACAGTTCTTCTCACTCAGGCATTCTGTGATACACAAATGACTTTCCCTAAAAATCTGTGAGCACCTAGATAAGCATATTGAAAATCCCGATTGCTTATAAAAACAAACAAATGAACAAACAACAACAAAATTTTTCTGGATGAATTCATGAAACGAGAGATCAATTTTGTTGGGAAAACTCAATCTTCCTTACTGAGCATTGAAAAATCTTGTTAATGATGCCTTCAAAATCCCACTTTGATCGATATTCTGGAGATTAGAAGGCAGGAATATAATTTTTCTACCTCTTATATGCCTGACCTCAAAATGATTTTTTCATTTTTTTTTCCTCTCAACTTGGTTTTCTCCTGTGTAGAGATTATGTTATTTCTCATTCATAGGTGTTTTGTATACATTAATTATGAAATGCATAATGTCTACTAAATTTCTTGACAAGTTGCAAATGTTCCTTAAAAATATTACTCTTATTATTATTATTATTATTATTATTATTCCAAGTTATAGTCATTTCATAAATCTATCAATTAATTAGCAAACATTTATTGATGCCTGAAAAGATACTGCCCTGGCTACTGGGGGTGGCAGGAGAAAAATTTTGTACAAGGTCCGAGCCTGAGTTAACTTGTAATCTAACTTGAATAACAAATCACCTAGACACATATAAATTGAGTTGTGGACAATAAGAGCAGGAGAATAGCATAGGAGCTCAAGTTCAGTCTCTTTCCATCATACTGGGCAATGGGGATGAACAAAGGCCCCTAAAGACAGAATCTCAGATAAGTTAAGGCCTGAGGTCTTGAGTTAACAGGCATCAGAGACTCTTTGTTAAGAGGTATTAACATATGTGGATGGAGAGAGGGTGGAGGCACATCTAATGCCACCCTTATGTCATTAGTTTCTGTGTTCATTAATCTGGCAGACACCTTGCTTTATAAGTGGTGTATTTCTTGTAGCGTAAGAAGCAATATATATTTGGTCTTTGTCCCTGGTTCTGGGCACACAGATCCTAAAACCCTTGGAATCCCTAGCGGGATAAGAGTGTCTTTGCATGCTAATAAAATGACTCGTGGCTTTGGGTCTCTGATTAGCTCCAAGATGGGGGATGGTCATTGTAAAGACCAAGGCAAGATTAGAGGGTTGGGACTTCCAGCCCCACCACCCTAAACCCTCCCTTCTCTCTTACCTCCCCCACCTCTGGGAGGGAAGAGAAGCTGGAGGTTGAATTTAATCACCAATAGCCAATAATTTAATCAATCATGCCTACCTAATAAAACCTCTATAAAAACTCCTAAAGGACTGGGTTCTAAAAGCTTCCAGGTTGGTGAACACTTTGAGATGCTGGGAGGATGGTGTGCCAGGAGAGGGCATGAAAGCTCCGTGCACTTTTCCTCCATACTTTGCTTTATATGTGTCTTCCATTTGGCTGTTCCTGAGTTGTATTATTTATAAGAACCCAGTAATGGTAAATAAACTGCTCTTCTGAGATGTATGGAACGTTCTAGCAAATTACAAAACCTGAGGAGAGGGTATGGGAGCCATCAAAATTAAAACTCGCTGGTCAGAAGGACAGGTGACAACCTGGGACTTGAGACTGGCATCTGTAGTGCGGGCAGTTTTGTGGCATCGAGTCCCTTTAATTTGTGGGATTTGATGCTGACTCTAGGTAGATATTGCCAGAATTGAACTGAATCATAGGAAACTCAGTTGGTATCCAGAGAGTTGGTTGTTGGTATCAGAAGCAGTGCAGACGGTGATTGCTAATTTGGTAGATACCCTACTTTACAAGTTGTATTATTTCCAGAGCAGAAAGGAAGTTCACAGCAGTGTCTCCCAGATAAAGGTGTGCCTCTAAAATTTTGACCACAATTAGTGAGAGCCAAGCTCATAGAAGGTTAAATTGCAGGATCTGAGTGGCTGGTAAGACAGGTTTTTGAAGAGATTCTTGAAATGCTTTTTCAGGGAAGAACCAGTGAGAGAGGACCTGGAATTGGCTTGATTACACAATCACAAAGCACATGATGGCAACAAAGCTAAGGACTTCATTCTGCGGAATGTATAGCTTGGAAATGGAAAATTCAACCATCTCTTTAGTGTGGGATCATATTTTACTAGCCAAGAGACTTCAAGCTAATATTGGGGAAAAGCCTTGGGAGACTGGCCATGTTACCTGGTTAGCAACATGCACGTGACCCCTGCATGCTGGCTGGGATTATGAATCTAAAGAGGAACATTGTTTTAGATCTCCACCACGTATCTCATGACTTGGAAAGCTGGATGCTACATCCTGACATTTTTTTTTCCCCTTGAGCTTTATTAGTAGATATATATTACCTAAAAGAGAGAAGATGAGGAGACACGGAGGAGGTAGGGAGCCGAGGAAGCAAAAGCAGAGGAGGAGAGCAGTGGGAGAGAACACATTTATTCCAAAAACAATTTACTCAGCCAGTAGTCATTTTCAGTATTCTTCTTGCTATTACTGAGGCAGAGAAAGGAATATGATGCTGGAGGGGAACCCTCTTTATATCTCTCTCAGCCAAACCTCCTGCTGACAGTCTCTGCCCAGAAACCATTTTTCTCTAGCAATGATCTGTGACAGTTTTGGTGGATGACCACAGGGCTAAGTTCCTAAGCAATGGAGATGGACAGAGGATTCCCCGTGCTTGCCTAAGTCTCTATTCCTTTCTGTACCCGAAGGCATTATCAGATATCAAGGGCAAGGGCAGGGCACCCCTATCAGACTGCGATACGAGTTTCACAAGAGGCAGTTATGCCCAGGGAATGTCTGGGCTCCACAGCTACCTTCTCATGGAATTTTGTGGGACTATTGTTATTATTAGTGTAATACTCATCTGGGGCCTGCCCTCTGAGGATCCCAAGTGCTGTGCAAACATATTTAAAATAAGCATTGTGCTATTGCTCATAAATTCTCCCATGCCCATGTTTTATAGCATGCGGTTGGTGAGTATTGGGCTGTTTCTGTTTGTTTGTTTGTTTGTTTTAGAAAAACAAATGTGGAATCAGTTGTGAGGGTCAAGTCTAAGGTGCCAGGATCAGCTTTTCCAGTCCATCTTCCATTGGCTGAGCAAGAATCTCCTTTAATGCCAAAATCTTTTATCCCTGGCTTTGTGTAGTAGCTTCTCAGGACCCCACTTTCCAAGCTACAGAATAACATACCATGTCTTCCATTCTACTTACCTCTTGAGTTCTTCATCAAAATGTTGCCTCTCTTACTGATTTGCTGATGATCCAGAGATTTGTGTCTCTATGGCTTTGCTTATGGAAATGATTTTTAAAAAATACTTTAATCTTATATTATTCTTCAGTCATGTTGGGGTAAAGAGAGAGGGAGACAAGAATATTGTTTTCTGGAGCAGAAGTAGGGATCATGTAAATAAAAAGAAAGGTACAACTGTGAAATGTTACTTGTGTCCTGTCAGTCCTAAAAGCCATTAGCAAATTCTGGTTGCCAATAATGTTTGAGAGTAATACTCTTTAAATCATGCTCCATAAACAGTAACAGTATCTCTCTTAAAAGCTTATCAGTAATGTCTGACACCTAATAGATATTGAATAAACATTTATCGAATGAATGTGTATACATATGCATGAGTGTGTATTCACTCATGCACACACACCACTCAATAACTAAAAATACTTTTAGTCCTACAACCTGAGGAACATTCCAATTTCATCCAAGTTGGCCCTTTCAGACATAGTGCCACTATACTAGATGAAGCAATTTCACTACAGGCTGTTTTCCTAGAAGTTTTGTTTTTTAAATGATTGTCTCTCCGTTTTGTTTTTTAGCTAGCCAGTAGTTTTGTAATTAGACTTTGTTTTATATAGATTTTTCCTTTTGAACATCCACTATTTCTGTATCCCTTGAAGGCTGACAGTAGAACTGGCAAAATGTCAAGAATAATTCACAAAAATGCCAATACAGGATATACTTCAACAGAAGGAATATCTTTGGAAGATTCTCTGTCTGGGTTAATTAGTGTTCTTTCTGAATCTCTCACAGAAATATCTTAGAGCTGCTTTCATTAGTGGCTTTATCCATAGCATCGAGGTCCTAACCAGGATTTTAGTCTGGCCTTAATACAGTGATATCTGTTCTGACGATTTTCTGTCCTTTGACTAGAACAGAGATTTCAAGAAGACTCATTATTAGCTATTGTTATGAGAAACTGGCTCCTCAGCATGGAGTTTAGCCTTTGAACTGATTTTTTTTTCTAGTCCTGGAATATGGAGGGCATTGCAAGAAATGCCCTATTTTAGATGGGTTCCGATGGAACCTCAGCCCCAAATTCCATACCGTGGAAGTCCTGGGTTATTGGCCTTTCCCTCTCTGCATTGCCCACCCCTTGCCTCCCCCACCCCCAACATCCCTACATAAAGGAATCCTTTCAATCCAGGTAAATGCTCTTCCCTGTCAAAATGCATCAGCTGGTACCCTGAGGATCTGAGTGAGCTTAAGACGGATTTTGAAAATCGCTCTCAAATAAATGTCCTTTTGTAGCTGCTGATCCCCTTCCCTCTTTGTTTCCATTGGATTCTTTGATGTGAGTGGTAGGTGAGATTAAAAAGAGGAAAACTTTATATCTTGAGGAGCCGTACTCATTCTTCAATTGTATACTATGTTTAAAGCCATTTCATCTAGGTAAGAGATAACTAAATAGCTTCTTCACATCTTTCTTTCTGTTCCTTCCTTTCCTTGAGGGACACATCCTATTGACTTTCTAAACAATAGTCCTTGGATTTATTACATTTTTTGTTTTAATAATTGCAGAACATACTTGTGTAACACTTTTATTTCTGAAAGCCTGTCCTTAAACATCATTTCATTTGATACAGCAGGGTAAGATGGGAAAGAAAGGCAGTTTTTAAAACATTGTTTACAGTTTACTTTGGAGAACCTGAGGATGAGAGAGGGGAAGTGGCTTTGACAATGGCAGAAGAGTCAGAACCATTATCTACTAATGTCACCTTCCCCTGTCTTTGATGAGCACTCACAGAAAGTCCTGGGCCTTGTTAACAGATAGCGGTTCACTTACACCTGAGGTATTAGATCCATGTTTCACCCCATCTGAAAGGAGGCATCAATGACCTTGAGGATATAGAGGGAGGGCAAGGCAGGATCAAGTTGCTGAGTCAGAGAATAGATGGAGATAAAGAGATGTGGATTTCAGGACAAGATTTCAGTTATATGGCCATAAAATATTTTCACAGAGAAAAACCAGATTATTATTTTTTAATTAATAATTTGAACATTTATTGACCACATATTCTATGATTATTCCAGGAATAATAATATGTGCTTAGAATATAAGGATGGTATAGAGTTTCTTCTGAAGGAACACTCATAAAAAGAAAATATATATTTAAAAAACCCACACATCTAAGTGTTCTCCTTCAAGATGTCAGTTTGAACCTTGTGCATTAGATTTAATTTACTTCCTTCTCAAATTCACCTTCACATGAAAAAATATGTATATATATGTCTTTACTTAAATGTATGTATATGTATATGCATGTATATATGTATACATACAAACTAGGAGAAATTAGCATCAGCACAGATTAAAAAAAAGAAGAATGTATACAAAAATGTCATGTTGACAGTATCAAATTGAATGCTGGATAGATAAAACCAAGATCCAATAACTGTGAAGCCATATTATAAAGGGTTATGAATACATAGTCTTATAACTGGGAGGAAGGGAAAAATTTGGAACAATAAACAAATGTATGACACATAGGTAACCACAACTTTTAAAGATAACTGGTATACTCCTAAAATCATTCATAAAGCTAGGATTTTATCCTACCTACCTCAATTGCCCATCCTTTCTAGCCACCTTTATTCTTATTTGTTTGGGTCCCATCCACCCCAATCTAGGTGGGCTTAACCATAGGGCTTGTGACCAATGCAATGTATTCAGTGATGACAGTGTACCAGTTTCAAGCTTGGCCCTTAAACTTTTCTGTTTGGCTCGCCTTCTTGTGCTCCTGTGACCCACTGTGGTAAGCACATGCCTCAGATGTCTGCTGTTCTAGAAAAAGATGTTTGGAATAATTTGAATCTGATCCGCCACCAAGCCTATATCATTTTAGCAAAGCCATGGCTTAAACCCACAAAAGCAAGAAAAATCAGTGTTTGCTACTGTAACCTATTAAAATCTTAAGGGTGCTTGTCATACATAATTATTGTGGCAATATTTGACTCATGCACCAGGGTGCTTACTTGCTATACTTGGCCCGGAGCACAAGCTGTTTAAAGATGGGGCCTTGCTGAAAAGGATTTGTTAGTAAGCAAAGTCATATCCATTAGGGACAGGCAGCAGTAGCTTAGCTACCTTCAGTGTGTCACAGTCAACTTGAGGAGACAAAAATCCAATTATTCTGCAAACAGCATCAAGGTTTGTTAGCACATAATGCTCTCTGCAGTTGTTATAATGTAAAGCTATGCAGATCGGGCAGGGGCACCCATCAAGGCAGGCAGCAGGGGTTGAAGGAGAAATGTTGGGGGCAGTGGAGGCAAATTTTAATTCTTGGAAATATAGGTGGAGTGTGTACTGCAGACAGAGACGTACAGAATGTGCTCTGGAGAGATGCCTGTTAAGGAGGAAGACTTGCTCCAAACCATCACAGCTTAGACATTTGTAGGACCTGGTAAACAAGAACCAGGTCCCTATTAAAGTTGAGCTGCTACAATAAACACAGATGAACAACAGCCACAGACACAGGGAAATAGATTCATGTCAGAAGAGTAAAACGTTCTTGCTGAGCAAATGCTTGTAGTTACAGCTGCCTTCCTCCTCCTCACTTAGAAGTGGTAAAATCCTTGTCTGGCAGAATAAAAATGTAGAGAGTAGCAGGGAGCAGCCAGGTCATCATCACTGGATTGCTAAGGAAATGCCCCTATTTCATCTGGCACTTCTTGTGGCCAAAGCACTCTGGAGTGCATCCTAGCCTGCTGACCTCAAAAATATCCTGGATGTTCATCCTGGAGTCATTGACATGTAAGATTTGGGCTCCCTTGGTGATAACCCAGACCCTCCCATCCCCTTGACCCCTGCCCCTGAGTTTTGGAGAATTGAGGCATTGCCTTCTACGTGTTGAATCTTAAGCTAGTAAGTAATCTTTATTTCTAGTATTTCAAGCCTATACTATATGTTGGAAAAACATTCTTACAATATCAAATATGTGAATGGTATCCTCTCCTGTTTGGTCACCCTGACACAGGTTTCTAAAATATACATATTTTTATATAACATTGTTAATATAAATGAAAATTTTGAATGATGAAGTCAAATATATACACTCTGTTTACCATCTTGAATGGTAGCTTGGTAGCATTTTCAAAATCTAATAAATAGAACTTGACAATGGATTATATATGAGAGAGATTTGAAGGTTTTGATTTGTTGGAGAGCCTGAGAGATAAAATTATATAAGGAAAGCACATACTGTATAGAGAGAAATGAATAAAATTCTATATAGCCCTAACATTGAAGGACTAAATAATGGAAGAGATTACTCAAGAAAACTTAGATGAAATTTTCAAGGTTGTCAGAAGAAAAATCAAGATATGGCACCATCCTGATAACAAATGGAAGAGATAGTTCAAAAAATTAGTGGGTGACAAACAATGATGAAACTGTTGAGAAATGGGTATGATACATATTGAACTGGCCATCAGATTGGAAGGTTGAGTAATCCTGGCCATCTTGGAGAGATCAGTTTTGGGAGGGGACCTGCCACAGATTGCAGTGTTAGGAGAAAGGAGAGATGGAGAGTGCAAAAGTCAGTCATCTTTTAAAGAATTCTGTTGGCCAGCCTTCTCTCTGTATCCTGGTTATTTGTTTACTTGACTTTGACACTCAAAGGGCAATAAGATCTTTAGGGCAGGCACTACAACTTTATTTAATTTTCGTCTCACCATCATCGAACACAGAGACTGGCACATGGTAAGCATTCACTAACCGTTCCTAAATGAATGAATGAATTACCAGCTGGAAACAACATGTTGACAGATATTCATATCACCTTTTAGCAAAGGAGCTAGGGAAAGCATGATCACCCTGGAGAGAGTTCTCTAAAAGCCTTAGCAAAGCTTTTCTATGCGACCTGGAATAGATGCATTGCTGAAGCTACGGTCTGCAGAAACTGCAAGGGTAATTTTAGGTCATCAGGATGCCATTTCCCTAAATGGAATAACTAGTCCCTTGCTGGTTGGAAATCAAATGCATTCTTGTGAGAACGCTTTCGGTGCACATACTGGCGCTGGCCTTGCTGGTTTGAACTGAAGCTTTTAGCTCTCATTCTATACGCACTGGATTCGGGTGTACATTTAAAATGGGAAATGCTATTTAAAATATCTGATAGTCCATTAAAGTTCATCGTTCTGTCATCTCACCGTCTCCTCTCAAAAGCAAGCGCTGGGCTGCACTACTTCACGCTGGAAGCAGCTTTTACACTGACACAGCACACAAAAGCTGATTGTCTCTTCTTGAAGGGGTATGATCTTCCCATCTCCGAATAGGTCACTTTTTAGAAGGCATTGTTCCAATTCAGCTAATTTCAGTATGATCATTTTCTTCTGTTCAGTCTTCTCAGGAAGTATCCATTTTGCAACTCTAAATCCCATTCTGATTTTTTTTTATACTTCATCCTTCATCAAGTTTTTTTCCTTTTTCTCTTTTCCAACAGATACTTAGTATAGTCATATATCTACATATATATACATTTGAATATATGCTTGTATATATGTATGTATATAAGAATTTTTATACCTGCATATATTTTATCTTTAAGGAGATTAAGGGAAGTGGATAGAATCATTTGTCTCAAATACTGGGGACTGCTGGCCAGCTGTCAGTTGGCACCCCAAGGTAACTGAGTTCAATCTTTACCTCTTCACCATTTTCTTCCAATTTGGAATGAATAGAGTAGAAGGTATTATCTCTAATTAAGGCTTCTCTTAGGTTTGGCTAGGTTTTGCTAAAAATCTTTTTTGTTTGGCTAGGTTTTGCTAAAAATCTTTTTTGTTTGGCTAGGTTTTGCTAAAAATCTCTTTTGTTTCAGTCTGACATGAGGGTCCAGACTGTTACTGTGGATAATAACCTCAGTGACAGAGGAGTTCTTAAAATGGCAAAGCCCTGGATCAAAACAAAAGTATCTTTCTCTCTTTCCCTCTTTCCTCACTCATACCTTCTAACCTCCACTCCTTCCAAGATATTGAAGTATTTGTTCTATTATATGGACTAAAACTTGCCACTGAGATGCCTCTTAGTGTCTAGTTCACCTCCTGTTCCTCTGTAGATTTCCCTGACATTTATCTTCATGGGGACCTCTCCCTACTCTGAAATCACCCGGCTCTTATTTTTGCCATGCCTCCGTATTCTTCACATGCTACCTTGACATTTTACTGATTTTTTTTTTAATAATGTGTGGCTGCATTCTAATTTTTTTAGGGTCATAGATACTAAATTGTTTCAGGTCTGTTTCTCCTTCAATCTTAGAGAACACCGACACATAGTAGGTGTTCAATCAGCATGCCTTCTGGTTCCCTGACTAGATCACTGTTTAAAATTATATTTTTAAATGTCTGATTGTGGTTTTCAATTTTGTGTAAGCTTTAGTGAAATACTCTTCTCCTAGGAAACCAGTTTGAGCTTATCCCTTAGGACATTGCTCAAGAACAAATTTGTTTTATTTCAAAATGGCAGACAGTATTTGGTTGTAACTTTGTTAATCATTAAGATACCATATAACTGCTTATCCACAGGTCTAAAAATCAGCATGAGTATTTGTGGACTGATTAATGATTTCATGAAACATTTCATTCACAAGATCTTTTTTTTTTAGTCTCACAAGGGAATTATTTATAGTATATAAGCCAAGTATTACTCCATATTAGAGAAAGGTGAAATTCCTTAACTGACTGAATGTCTCAAAGCCCATACATTGCAAACTGGAACTAAAAACCAAGTTTTCTGACTCCAAGACTAATGGAGTTTTGTTTGTTGTTTTCTTGCTTCCCCTCTATCAGAATGTTCTCCTGGATATTTAAAAGTTTTGTGTGTGTCTTCACTAGTTTCCCTGGAAATTCAAGATGTGTATTTTGTTTTTATTTCATTTTGTATTCTAATGTGGTATCTCTGTCTTCTGTGGTAATGTAAAAGTTTTTCCTGGTGTGATTTTTTTTTTCTTTTTAGCAAATTTGTAGCATGATATTTTAAACAGAGTTCTTCAAATGAAATTTTAAAAGGTTGGCATGTTAGGGATGACCTTTACACAGAGTGAATCCAACTTGACATTTCCCATGCTTTAAGATGAGGCTTTTCCATGATTGCTTCCTTTCCTCACTCTACCTGCCTTAATTATTCCCCGATCTCTTATACTAAAACTTTGCTCAAGTGTACTCCATTGTACCTATCAGTGGCCTCTCAGAAGAGCAGGTCAAAAGCAATTACCATTACAAAGTGATTGGCTTTTACTTACAAGAACCAAGACTTATGGGAAGAGCACACTTTTATTATCTTTCTGTGGCTGAATCAGTGCTTGAAAGGGTCCCCTGCAGAGCTCAGTGCATCACTTCACACAAAGCAAGCTCCGTAAATAGTGTCATCATTATCTGCTGAATCCTTGAGTTCTCCTAGTGGAAGGATGTTAAGCCTCAAAAGCAGGATGGGGATATATATCTGCCTCGGGTTGAATAATGTCCTCCCCAAATTTATGTCTAATCAGAACCTTAGAATGAGACATATTTAGAAATAGGGTTTTTGCAGATGTAATCGATAAGATGAGGTCATACTATATTAGAGTGGACCTTAAATCCTATATGGCCAGAGATTTTGTAAAGATAGGAGAGGACACACAGAGATGCTGACACAGAAGGAAGATAGTCATGTGAAGGTAGAGGCAGAAATCAGACTGATATAGCTGCAGGGCAAGGAATGTCCAGGATTGCAGGCAACACCAGCGGCTAAGAGAAAGGCTTGGAACAGATTCACCCTTTGAACCTTCAAAGAGAGTGTGACTTTGCTGACACCTTGATCTTGAACATCTAGCCTCCAGGACTTTGAGGGGATACTTTTCTATTGTTTTAACCTACCCAGTTTGTGATAATTTATTACATTACCCCTCGGAAACTAATATGAGCTTCTACCCTTGAAAGAATTGTGCTTTCTTTGAAAGGGACAGCATACATACAAAACCTAGTGCTCAGCAATAGCTGCCAGCATAGTTTATGTGTGGCTCGTCCAATTCTCAGGGAAGGGAGTTCAGTGATGTGGTTGGTGTAGTGACTATGGGAACATATGACTTGAGATGCACTTGGAAAGTTAAGTGGAACATAGTAAATTATAAAGAATGGAGGAGAGATTAATTCCAGGGAGATGATTTATATGCTTCATATTGAATTTGGGGGAGTGAGTGTGGGTTGTGGATAGCCCTAGAATAAGAATAGGGTGCAGGTTTTTGGAATGTACCATTTAGATTGGATGATGGGATTGGGGACATTGAAGGTTTCTAAATCCTGAGGGAATAAATTAATCATCCTTTTACTGATTATTGATAAGGTTACTTTTTCTTCCATTTCTAATGTATTAAAAACTGTAGGGAAGTCTATATTGCTTGGGGGTGGGGGGAGAGGCCCGACTTTGATTTTTCCCAACACTTTGTTTTGAATGAATTACTGTCAGTTCTGGTTAGCCTGTTTTAATTTGACACAATCAATGAGAGACTAGTGTCCTGTGAAATTGTTTCTCTGAGCCTGGAACGCCATGAGATGGCCATTGAGAGACTGATTATTATGGCCATTTTTTTTTCTTTACTGGAACAACTGGCTTCCGGGAAGGCTGCCTCTTGAAGACATTCCTATAAGAGGCCAGGCCTATTTGTAAACTCTGCTGCTGTGACCCTATCTTGGTTGAGAACCAAGACTCATCCTGTGCACTTGAACTCTGTGTAGGCTTACATTTCTTCTTCCAGAGAGTGAGCCAAGCTTTGACAAGGCGTTCTCTTACACTTAAGGACACTGCGGCAAGTGTTTTATTCAACCATGGTGAAATAGTATTGCTTTTGGTAACAATACAGCAAATTCCAGTTCAAGCGAAATGTGGATAGGAAAAGTTTTATTTATAAACTGAGACCAATTCGACAGCATTTACTTTAAGAATACCTGAGTACCACACAATGGATTTGATTAGAAAAAAGAATGAAAAATGAGATTTCGTGTTAGTGGGGGTTTTTTTCACACTTCGATTTTGATAGTGAATTGACATACTTGCTATTGATAATGAGATATTTTACATGTTCAAGGGTTTCTGTCTCTTTTAAACATTTATTTTATATTCAATAAGTATATCATAATATTAAAAGGTTCATAAGTGGGTAGATTAAATAAGATAAAAAATATTCACAATGTCTGGCACATAGTAGGGGCTCCATAACTATGTAATGAGCAAATGAATAAATTAATAAATAGAATAACACATATCTAATTTTCACACATATTTCTGGCCACAAATACTTTCTAAATGCATTTTAATGTATTTTGCATATCTAGAGGCATTTTGCCAGATGAGACAGGAGTGTGTTCATTTTTGACAAGAAGTTAAAAAAGATTAATGCTAAAGTGAATAAAACTTAATTTCTTCTTTTAATTAGTTCAAAATTTGGTGAGTAGTTGGGGTCAAATAATTAAAAGTTATTATATAATGTAATGTGTAATATACTATTATACCTGGAAACAATGCAGGGGCCAAGAGCAAGCACCATTTCTTTCCTCAGGAACTCACAGACTTTTACTAGAGAAGGACAAGTTCAAGCACAATTCCAATAAGCTGCATTATACTCTATGGTCATAGAAGGCCTGGATGGCAAGTGGGCCCCAAGAAGAGAGCCCCTTACTCTGTCTAGATCACATACAAAGACTCTGGTAGAAGTTACCAGGCAAGGATCCAGTTATCCAAATGGTGTTCAAAATGGAACAAAGCATAGGCCTCGTCGGTAGTACGGGGCCCCAAATTAGAGAAAGACGATAAACAGGTGTGTCATAATGATGCTGAGTTCTAGAGTAATGGTCTGGGGATCTTTAATTGCTGGACGGAGTGAAATTAACTTCATATGACTTGTGTGATATCAGCTGTGTGAAGAGAAGGTCAGTAGAGGCTCAGATAAACATGATCTTTTGATACTGTTTAAAATGTTCCAAGGAAGGCAATGGAGAGACAATCTTCAATCTGCCTCCAAATGCTAGCTCTACTCCCTTAATCTTGTGGTACTTTTTAGATTGAGCCTATTACCAGCCCAGACTAAGTTTCTAGGAATAGTCTCACATCCTCCTTTCCTGGTGAAAGTTAGTAAACAATATGGCAGTGCTTCCATTTTGATACAGAAGATAAATATTAATTGATTATCTGTGAATCATTTCTCTGGAAAGTAGAGACCCTATGGAAGAGTGACTTAATGGAAAGGATTTTGTTTTAAAGGTTTTTGTTTTTTTTTAGGCGAGGCAACCCTTGGTTGACCTCACAGATTGCAAGGACCTTACAATCCCCTATTTTTTAATTTTTTACGTCTACATCACCTGGTCTTCCTAGGTGGTCTCCCATCGAAGTACTAACCAGGCCCGACCCTCCTTAGCTTCGGAGATCAGATGGGATCGGGCTTGTTCAGGGTAGCATGGCCATAGATGGAAAGGATTTTATGACTGTAAACATGTCAAAAAGAAAGTTGCCATAGTATGTGATTGTTTAGGGGGCATAGCCCCTGACCTTGACAAACCATGAAAGACTTCTAGAGTTATCTCTCTGACTTTCACTGGCTGACTTAGGATATATTTTTTTCTTTTTTTGACGCTTGGAAAATGATGTTCCTGGATCTTTTAATCCCTACTGTCAACACTTGGCCCCTCATTCCCATATCTTAAATGAGGTGTTGTTAGTTCACCTTGTGGGCAGTATGATATGCACTTTATTGTAGAGCAAGAAGAAGGGACTATAATTCTACTCCAAGAGGCATGATGTTTTCTTAAAAAGCATAAAGCATTGTTAGACCAAAATAATTTATCAGTAAGAATGTGGCAAGAAGTTAAGTTATAGCAACTCATTCACCGCACGATTTTGTAGAAAAAGACAATGCTAAAGAGTTTTATATTGTGACAGTTTTGTCTGAAATAGACAATTGTGCACTCTGTGTCTACACACACGAAGGGAGTGCAGTCGTGAGCATGTGCGGGCCCCGTAGAGCCTTGGGAATGAGAACGCTATGCATTCATAACAGCACAAAGCAAATAGACAAGCAATGCCTAAGCAGACGCTGCGCTTCAGTCCCCAGATTTCCACTCAAGTCCTTTCCATTCATCATCGAGACGTTTCCAAGGTAACTTCAATCGCAACCCCACAGGCAAATCGTAGTCAGTTGCCGGAATTTCTAGGGAAAGCTGAATGGACCCCCATTCTGTTCTAGCACCGTCTGCATGGAGGTGGCCAGGAAACCAGTGCTGCATGGCAAGAGGGCACTGTACCTTGTGGGGCGGGCCTTCAGGAGATTAACAGGAGCCTGGCAGTGAGGTCAGACCCTCCTTTTGGCTTCACTCTGGGCAAGCACCTTCATCACGAGGTTCCCCACCGATTTGTGGGACCTATATAGAAATGCGTTGCCCTCAACACCAAATAGGACACAACTACGAGAATGACCCTGCTTGGCTCTTTTCAGCCTGGATTATTGAGCTTCGGGCCTCTCATCGCACCTCTAAGTCTGACTTGTGGGGTCGGTGTATCTTGTACCTGTCTTGGTCTGGTAAGGCTGCTGTAACATAACACCACAGACTGGGTTCCTCGTCAGCAACGGAAACTTATTTCACAGCGTTCTGGAGGCTGGGAAGTCCAAGATCAAGGTGCTGGAAGCTTGGTCATATCCAAGATAGGTGTCTGGAGAGGACCCACTTTCTTATGCATAGAGGACACCTTCCTGCTGTGTCTTCACCTGGTGGAAGGGGCTAGGGAGCGCTGTGGGGCCTCTTTTATGAGGGCACAAATCCTAATCACAAAGGCTGTGCCATCACCATCTAATCACCTCCCAAAAGCTTCACCTTCTAATACCATCACCTTAGGAATTAGGATTTCCACATATGAATTCGTGGGAAGGACACACAGCCAGACCTGTCCTACGTCACTTCATCTTTCCCTAAATATATCCCATGAGCACAGTGGGTATATATTTTCCTTCCTCATCTCAAACACTCTCCTGCCTAAGTGTTAACATCAATCTCGAGGTATTGAGCATATATTTAATGTATACATATATTTTACATGGTACTTTTTGAGGTATTGTGACAGACTGCCCCCAAATCACTTGCAGTTTTTCAGCCTTTCCTTTGATCTTTTAAAGAGATGTTATTAAAACAAACAAACAAACAAAAAACCCCTTTCTATCATTTGAGGAAGCAAGCAGTCTACAGCCATGCCACCCTGGACACACCCAATCTCATCTGATCTCGGAAGCTAAGCAGTGTCAGGCTTGGTTAGTACTTGGATGGTAGACCACCTAGGAAGACCAGGTGCTACAGGTATAAACAAATAAATAAATAAAAATAAACAGTTATTTAAAAAAAAAAGGAGAGAAAGCAAGCAGCAGAGGAGGAGATTTTGTTAAGTATCAGAAAAAAGTAAATGCAAATAAACTTCTTTGTTCTTCCGTACTTCAGAATAACGTGACATCACCTTATCTTGAGCATGGAAGAGAGGAATCTCTGAGAACCTTGTTGTCCCGGGTTTTGGCACCAGAGCTGCGCTATCTGTAGTGGTCTAGACATGATTTCTGAGGCTTCTGAGGTAACATTCAAAAAACACTTCATGTTCCTCCTTTTTAGAGAAGCCAAATCTCAACAGGGACTTCACCTTGTCTTTAGATATGTTTTTCTACCTCTTTATCACTTCCCACAATGGATATTTGAACTAGTTTCTGCGCTCCATGAAAGAGATACATCGTATTTCTCCATCCCACTCCTATCTGTGTGTCTCCAATTCCAACAGAGCACCAGGATTATTTTTTAAACAGTAAATAATTTTGAGTGAGTGAATGAATTATATAATTCTGGAGGATAAGTACTAACTGCTGAGGCAAATATAGGTAGCCCAGGATAATAAAATTAAGTAGGTTTAGAGAAGATATTAGTTGTAGAAAAACAGATTGTGATCCAGAATAGAGAGTTCATTGTATTCACTTCTCAGGAAGTTTCCTAGGTTTAGAATTATATTAAATGTCTGTAATAGAAAGCATTTCTCCTAGACTAATAGAGTGTGTGTGTGTGTGTGTGTGTGTGTGTGTGTGTGTCTGCGAGCATGTGTGCATGCACACACACACCAAACCTTGCTGAGTTGCAGCTTCCTTCAAAGAGCCTAAAAAAGGAAATTGCTGAATTTTGGTCCTTTTGATGTATTTTTGCTGTGGAGTATTGTTTTTTATACCTGGTGATTATGACGTCTTCCTATTTGTCATCAAGAAACATAATTATCTTTCTGTTTCACATGGAATATGATCATTACTAAGAGTGTTAATGAAACTCAGCTGGTAAGAGAGCTTCGGCACTCAATCTGAAGTTTTTCATTATCCCTGAAGCTCAGCATGGAGAGAGTCCAGATCCCTATGGTTGTGGATTCACATCTACGAGTGATCAAATCAATTTTTGTTAATGGCAAAGCTAAGAATTTTATTTTGTATGCTGTGAGTATAAACAAACTCTTTATCATCAGCTTCATGATTTGGCCACACCTGAAGACTTTTTAAATAGTATGTTTAACAAATTTTTAATTTTAGCCACCATGTGGGAAGGATGATTAAACAAATACATTTACCTGCACTGTCTATTTTAATTTTAAGGGCAGCCACAAGAGATGTGTTTTATCTCAATTTTAAAAAGATACAAGCTGAAGAAATTAACCAATATGGTCAAGATCACAATGCGAACAGATCTCAAAGCTCTTTGTCTTTAATTTTCTTTTTTTCTTTTTCTCTTTTCTTCATCTCATAGTCTATTTCTGTGTTCTATACACTTTAATCACTTCTGTTTCTTTCTCTGACTCACTATGCCTCTCGAATCTTCATCTCTCTCTCTCTCTCTCTCTTCATTCTCTCCTTCTTGTTGCTCTCTCTTACTTTGTTGTCCTCTCTGTTCCTCTCATTCTTTTTCCTCTGTCTTTTTTCTTTTCATCTCCTTCTAATCCACCAACAGAGGAATAAAGAAATTGTGGTTTATTTACACAATGGGATGCTATTAATGAAATACAACTATATGCAACAATATGGTTGACTTTCAAATATAATATTGACTGAAAGAAGAAATTTGTTTATGTAATGTTCTGGAAGAGGCAAATGAATTGGTGGTAATAGAAGATGGGAGAATATTCTACTACTTCCTGGGGTGGAAGATAGTGAATGTGAGGGGCCATGAGGGTGCCTCTGTCGTGCTAATAATATATTTTTTTCTCTTAATCTGAAAAATTCAACTGACTGAATATATACGATCCAAACATTGTCCTGTATATATATTATACCTCAATACAAGTTTAAGAAATGCCATCTCGTAAATTGGCTTGGGATTCAGAAATAATGGAAATATTTTCAGTGAATAGCAATACATTCCATTTATTTGAAATTCTATGCATGGACAGAGAAATTATGACCCATTTCTAGTCAAAGAATAAGTTCAGACTAAGAAAAATTGATGTGGATTTGAACTCAGTGGAGAAGAATCAGGGAGCAAAATAAAAAAAGAAATATGTTTGGTATATTTCTGAATTGAGGTATATACAAGGCTGACCAGAAATTGGAGGAGAAGGTAGCTGGCATGAAGTTCTAGTGGAACTCTAAATCAAGGAGTTGGTACTGAAGAGGAAGAAAGAGGAGAGAGAGAGAGAGAGAGAGAGAGAGAGAGAAAGAAATTGAGGTCCTATCATGGAAGAAGAAATGGTAGAAGGACAGAAGAATTGAATGTGACATCTGAAGCCCAACACAGCATAACAGGGAGAGTTAAGATGGTAGAAAGAATATGGCCCTTGGACATGAAGTTACTGAAGCCTGTAAATTTTTTTTTTTTATTAAACCCAACTCTCATATGTTATGACAGAAATTAAACTCAACATCTGTTCTAAGAGTTCTCACAGAACTGGAGCTTCATTACGAGTTTATGTATTTGTTCATATACATGGTATATAGATATATCTGTATGGTGAAGCATCTCAACTATTCTCACATTAATATGTGGCAAAACTGTAATTTTTATTTTTTAAAGTGTCATTAAGAAAACTGGCGGTCTTTTCTTTCTTCCCAGCCAAAATGGAGTTGTAGATTGCACTCCATTTATGAACCAGCAGTACCTTAACTTGCAGCATGAGTCAGGATTAGCATAAATTAAGGCAAAACTACAACGCTAAGCAAAAGAACAGAATGTGTTTGGCAATGGGCTATTCTTGACTTTGCAATCATTTGTTTTAGTTCTAATCTGCACACTCCAGTAATCTGCCAGCCACAGAGGCTTGTGAATTAGTAGGTTTAGCTATTTATAAAACACATGCATAAATATATGTGGGGACTGTGTTTGCATACAGGTTGTGCATTTATGTGTGCAGATGCACCCATGTGGGAATGGGCATAGCTCTGGATGTCTTGGGGGGGTGTGAATGTGTGAGTCTGTGTATCTGTGTGTTGAGTGTGTATGTGTGTCACTGTGTGAGGAGGAATTGGCGGTTTCATGAGCACAGTTGTGCTGGCAAGAATTTTCTAACAAAGGACTAACACAGCCAGAGGTTTGTGTAATTGCTGCCTCCTCTACTTAACCACAATAAATGTAATTATGGAGCAGATGGGGTTCTTAGGGATGTTTTTTAGGAAAGGTCATAGTGAAAAGAGGTAGCCTGCTCAGAGTCACATGGATAAGGGAGAGATGGTATGAACTCCTCCTGAAAATAATTATAGAATGAATGAATTTTCAAGTTCATTGAATACCACTGGTGCTGGGACTTGTATTCAGGATTGGAAGCCTAGAGTTGGAAGGTGGTCAGTTGTTACCTAGAGTACTCTCAGTGTTACTTTCTTTATTTGCTTTGCTGTAGTAATATGGTGGCTCTCATCCCACTTGTCAGAGCCTCTGGAGGCTAACAACTAAAATACAAGGTAAATGCAAGGAAACATTTTGCTGTTTATTGAACAGATCCTGGTATTTATGGGGTGTGCACACACCAGGGTACCCAAATGTATATACCTGACGATAGGTATACAGAAACTAGGTATTGGATTAAACACTATGAGATAAAGAAATGACCTTCCCCTCCATGTTTCCTTATGCATTAAATTCTTCTAAGAAGAAGAAACGTTTTTATTTCCATATAGCAGGAGTTAAGAGTTGGGCTTCATAGGAGGCTTGAGGTCTTATGGAGGGATTAGAATCTGACCTTAAAACCCTTCCCCAAAACAGGGCTGAAGATTGGAGAAGCAGGAGAGCATGATGATAACTAGGAACAGGAGTAGAGGAAGCGTAGGAAGAGAAAGGAGGCGCATGAGCCGAGTTTCACTGATACAGAGTTTGCTGAGCTTTGGCCGTGTGTGTGTGTGTGTGTGTGTGTGTGTGTGTGTGTGTGTGTGTATGTGTGTGTGTGTTGGACATATACACACATGAACACATATTGAATGTATAAATTATCAGCACATTTTCTCTGTTGTGAAGTGTTTAAGAGCCAGGATATAGGTAGTTCTTGGAAGTACTTGCAGAACATATGCTGTGCTGTTCCACCATCTGTAGCCCAGAACTTTGGATCAGATTCTGTTACTTTGATTTGGGGCAAGGAAGACGGGAAATTGAGCAGACTTTCTCCTTCACTTGTGACTCCTCTGCCCCTATGGGTTCAATCATGTGACTTTAACTTTCAGTGCGACTAGTTCACTCCTCTCCCTGGGGTGCACTTGAAACCTGAGATTTTCACTGTTAAGAAATGACTCTGTTCTCACTTGTAAGGGGAGAATTTTACTTTTGCAGACAACATCATACTCAGAGATGTGTGTGTCCAAATTCTTGCAAACCCTCATGTTTTTCCTCTTCCTTTAGGGTTTTATGAATACCACACCCCCTGTGATCTCCTTCCTTGCCTCACTGGTATGGTCTAGCTAAAGCTAATCTGATCAATTTCACAACAAAATCTAAGCTCTTTATTTAGCTAGATAAACTGATCATGATCAGACTCTGCCTATGCTGCTGACCTTATCTCACCACTATTGTAGGTGTTCTACTGTCCCTACCACTTAGGAGTGTGTGTATGTGAAGTTACAGCGGTTTACCATTCTCTAAGATGCCTGATACCTTATTTTTTTCTGCCTGGAAGGAGGAGAGGCAGTAGACATCTCCCCTGCACCCCTCTGTCCCATCAAGCCTCCATCCCTGATGCCATCACAGCAATCCTATTTTAACACCCAGGATGTTTAAGTTTTCCTGGCTGAGTTATAGAAAGAGATCTTTCTCTTTGTCCTCTAAAGATAAAAAGACTTTTTTTTTTTTTTTGGAGAAGAGTGAGGGAAAACGATGGAAAGGAAAAAAAAAACATATACTGAAACATAGATTTTATTAAATTATACAAAATGGGTTCCTTAGTGAAATAACTTGCTCTCAGAGGACTTACCAGTTTTCTTACGCCAATCCTGCTTTGGCTGAGCCAGAGAATAAATAGGTTTCCTGAGACCTCAGCCAGCATTCTACCATCGTCTGGGAGGGTTTCTCCTGTGTTCCAAGGAATATTGCTAATTCATGGTGCTTCATTCTGGGAATTTGAAAAGGGCAATCAGATGTGATAGTGCATGCTTTCTCATTTCTGTGCACGTGCAGAAGGCTGTGATGAGGGTGTTGAGTGAGATGACCTCTAGGATTCTCTCTCCCTGGATCTCTCTCCCCAGTGCCGACCCTCACATCTCATCCTGAATTTTTAGACCCTGTAGCTGAAATTTGCTCTTTATTCATCCTCAAGGGGATTCTGGCGTGACCAAACTTGGAGTAGTGAAGAAACACTCTGCAGTTAATTACTATCCAGAACCTCTTAATGACGCGGTTTGTCAGATGGGAAGAGTGATGAGATGGAGACTTGAAGCACCACTTGTGGGGTGATAACACCCATTCTGCTCTTGGCTGTCTTCTGGTTGCCATGACAACACCCTTGCTATCCGGGCTCCGTGGCTATGTGAGAGGTTGTGGGGATACGTTTGTGGCAGCCTTTGGGAGTCAGTCCTGAGGCGGAAGGGCCCCCCTACCCTGGGACAGGGCTTTCTCTGCCTTTATGAGTAAGGAGAGAGGATATGACACTGCCGTTTTGAAGCTATAGTTTGTGTGGTTCGCAGACATACTTTAGTGCTGGGATATGAGGAATTGGAAAGCAGAAGAGCAGAACACGGGTTCTCTGCTGTCAAGGACTAGAATTCGTGCCAAGGAGGGCTTCACGCAGTGGGGCATCTCCCTCCTCTGGAATGCCGGGTGGTGAAGCAGAGCTGGCTCATTAACTCTGTGCTTCCCATCACCAGCGGCATTCAGAATGTGCCCTTTTTCTTTCTTATTTCTATATATCTGTATTAACTCTGTTTCTTTGTCTAGTCCATAAAAATTCCCACTGCCTTCTGATTCCAAGCAAGGCCATGGTTTCCAAGCTGGTTTTTTTTTTTTTTTTTTTTTCAGTTAAAAAAAAAAAAAGAAAACTAAATATGACAAATGAAAATTGTGTATATTTAAAGCATACATCTTGATGTTTCGCTATATGTGTATGTCGTGAAATAAATTTGGGGTGGGGGGTACTATATGGTATGCCGAGGGTGAACACTTGGCCCAGTTAAGAGGTGGTCTCTGCATCTTGCTTCCAGTTGCATATGTTCTCCTTATGTAGGATGTTTGTATTTTAAAATAATTTATAGGGAGAATAGCGTATTAACCTTGGTTTCATTTAGAAAGAGCATTGTGAGAATTTGGAGAAATACCTTGACAACTATTTTGAAAAGGGAGGTGCCAGTCAACAAGGGAGACATAAATAGCAGAAGATGGTCATGAAATATGTTTCCCAGGAGAGAGCAGGTGCTACTTAGAGGGCACTGGTTTCACTAGGTACCGTGAGATAAAGAGGGAACACAGGTCAGCATTTAGACAGAGATGAATTGCTCCACGTAGAGCAAAGCGGGGAATAAGAATTCAGGGCAAGTCCAGAATGGAGGGAAGAAGAACTAGGTGGAAATCTAGATGCTGGTAACAGAAATGTGTGAGAGCAGGTTGTAAGCTCACTCAATGCTTCCTTAAGGTTAGTTAGTACTGTGTTCTCTTATTAATAAATCTTTGGCGTGTTACTCAGTGTGCTTTTCATAAGCTAAGGTAGCAATCATAATAACAGCTAAATCTGAATAATGCAAAGTTGTTCTCTTACATGGCCAAGCAAGCCATGATGCTTTTGCCTGTTTTTTAGATGAGAACACTTTGGGCATATTTTCTGAATAAATCCATCTAATTTTACCAAGTATTATTTCCTGGTATAATAATCTGTTTCCACAGAAAGTTGCAGACATAAAAATTTAATTTAATTTATGTATACATTTATTTATTCAGCAACACATATCCTTTTTTAAAAAAGGAATAAAAATGCCTAGACCTAAGATAGCACAGAGGAATTCAAGTTATAGGATTACTTTATCTACAGAAACCAAGGATCACCTTCCACACAAGAATTAACAAGCCTAGTATAGCAGGAAATGATTGTCTCTGATTCTCCTCTTCTGCACTCGAGGACTGTGAATTCTGTCTTCTCGTTCACTGTTAGCCATCCCCTGATATTCTTATTCCTGACTTCTCCAATTCTAATCTGTATTTTCCTACCTTATTTTAGGAAAAGATGATATATAGATTCCTACTTTGAGAAATAGATCCCTGATCTCATATATAAATTAATTACCCTTTTTGGAGTATATATTGGCTTTTTAGAAAGGGGTTGTGGGGGAAATCACACTGGAGTCAGCTTGTTGCTAAGAGAATATAAGTCAGATTTTAGAAGACTGCCTGGCTTTTGGTGACGGGGAGGTACAGCACCCAAGGAACTTGCCCTAACCAACACCTTTACATTTTATTATCAACTTAGAATGACTTTGCTCACTAGAAATTTTGTATTTACAGACAGTATGTTTTCCTTTGAGTCCTGTGATTAAGGCTACAATAGGGGATTTCATAATCTCTCTCAAGGGTCACAAAAATTCAAATGCCTTCAGGGTCCCTTCAAGTATTTTACAAAGAGAGAATGATGTAGTGAGGACCAGAGGACTGCCACAGATAAGAGAATGCATGATTCACATACAGGCATTTAAGTTTACATATAAATATATATCTTCCTTTAAAATAAAACACTACACCTTCCAAACAAACAAAACAAATATACAGCCATAAGGAGTCCAAAGACTTCCAGTCTAAAAACTTCTGAATATTAGTTGGGCTAGAAAATTAATTCCAAAGTTAAAAAAGGAACTATCAGAAAGGGCCGTGCTCTGATTCCTTTACTCTGAATCTTGAAGATTGATGCTCAGTTCATTCTGTCGAAGGCTTGTTAGCCCACTAAGACCCTGGTGGAAACCTTGGGTTATACAGTATACGGAGCCACAGATCAGAAATAGGTCACAGAAGACAGGTTTCTGACTCTGAGCCTCTGCTCACCAGGAAGAAGAGGTGGCCTTGGACAATTATGGTGATGACGCTAGGTCAGAGTAGAATCAATTTCTTAATCAGTTATTCAGTCTAGCAGTAATTCAGGTTTGAGATCAGATTCTTAAAAGAATGTTTTGTGTCTGAGGACATCTTAATAAATTTTCTATTAAATATGTTGATCGTCTAAGTCATTTTAAACAGCTGAACATTTTTTTCACATTTACAATTATACCTTCCCTAAGATACATGATGACTTCAACTTAACCCTTCTCAGATGATACAATGGGAATTTGCTTGAGATAAGAGGTTATCTAGTAAATAATTAGAATCACAAAGGAATAGAGAAGGTGTTTTTCTGGTGGCTTTGCTTCGGGGGATATGTTTTTCAGCACTTGGCTTTGTAGAAATATTCACATAACATTTGAGAGGTCTTGAGAGGACTTTTAAAGTTTAATTGCTGAAAATCTTTTGTTTTTGTGCTTTCCTGTGAGATTTATACAGCTCTAAATGCTTTCCAGTGTATAAAATTATTCTTTCCTATGTAATTTTGCCTAAAAAAAAAAAAAAAAAAAAAAAAAAAGAAAAGTGTGCTGAGATACAGGAAGGAATAGCATTTCTTCCAGGAATCAGTAAAAGCATATTAATTTGCTAAGGCTGAGTTCAAGGAGTTGGCAGCTTTGGTTGCATATGAGACTTCTCTCCTTGGCTTTCAGATGGCCGCCTTCTCCCTGAGTCTCACATGGCCTTTCCTTTGTATACATGCATCTCTGGTATTTCTTTGTATGTACAATATTTTTTTTTCCTGTATTGACACTAGACATACTGGAGTAGGGCCTAACCTAATAACTTCATTTTTATTTGATCACTTATTTAAAATCGCTCTCTCCAAATAGATTTGCATTCTGAAGTACTGTGGGCTATGGCTGCAATATATCAGTTTGAGAACATGGGAACTCAGCGCATAATGAAGTGTAATTATTTTCAGGGTTAGACTGAGTGATTGGTGAGGCCCATTTTAGCTCTATAAGTACAGGATTCTGATTCTAGGACTTGCTTCACCTATGACTTCCAAAACAATTATAGATGAACTTCCATGAAAGCTGGTTTTCTATCTCTTTCATTTGCTATATTGTTCAGATAGCACCAGCTTTCCCCAAAGAATGAAACTTGGAACATGACCTCTTGTTTTATGACTCATGTGTCTCCTTACTCTCACCATCATCCCCATTCACAGCCTACTTTAATTCTTCCTGCTTAATCAGAAAAAAAAAAAAAAAAATATATATATATATATATATATATATATATATATATATATATATATATATATAGGGTTGATACAAATCCAAGCTGTTAAGGAGAGAGGACAGGCTGCTAAGTACTGTTTTCTGTAAGGGAACTGAGTCTGTTGACACATTTCCGTAAGAAATGATAGCACCGGAATAAAAGCTGAATAGAGATAAGAGACATTTGTAAGGTAAAATTATAATGACTTGAATTCTTATTAAATATGATATATGAAGAAGAGAAGCATCTAGAATGCCTGTGAATTCTGGTGATTTTATTCCTATGAATGATAGAACAATTAAAAAAGATAACTAGTAAAGGAGATTATTTGAAAAGTATCTAAAGGCATTATATATGCACATGTATGCATATAATATGCATGCACAATGCATATACACTATTACAGGAACAAACACTATATATAGTAATATAGGAAAATACACATATAAGTGTGTGTGTGTGTGTGTGTGTGTGTGTATAACTAACTACACAGTGACACATTTTAAAGGATACCAGCTAATTAGTTTCTGCATTTTTTCAAAGAAGCCCTGTCACAGAGCTTGACTTCTTGAATGTTTAACAGAAGCATAGCCTCAGGCTAAGGTGCCCGACAGCATTTCTGTTTTAAATGGAAAATGGATACATGCAAGAGCTGAACCATATGTAAACACATGGCATTTATATCTTAGATAAAATAACCTGTATTGAGAAAAAGAATCATATAGCTAAGGCTCTAGACACATGGAATTAAATCATATATTAAATCAAAAGACTGCAAATCATGCAATATTCTAGTCCTCTTGCAGTTCCTTTTTATCAAAAGATAATGCTCATCACTCCTTAGTAACTAATTAACAATAAATAATGTGTGAGAAGGTGGTGGAATAAAACATTCATAGCAAGCATTTCATTATATGATTAAGGATCATTAGATGCATTAACAGCCTTAATAATGAATGCATTGCTAATTCCTTGTTAGCACTTTGTCCAGGCACCTTACTTAGAATACTGCTGACTCTTGTGAGAAGATATGTTGGCAGTAAAAAGTGGAAATAATATCAGGCTACTTTACAGAAATGGCAAATCTATGAGATTCTCATAATCTAAAGTGATATCAACATTCCCTGCTGAATTACTATGAAAAAGCCATCAATGTAAGTTGACTGTGTAATATTCAAATGTGATAGAAACAGAAGGTGTATTGATCTTCTGTTGCCAAAATGATGAATTCATGCATGTGAGTTAAGCTTCACTGCTAACTTTAACTAAACCCTATTCTTCATTCTGAAAGATGGAGTTCATGGGTTGATGCTATCAGGTTTCAATATCACCAAATATGATAAGCCTAAGTGTAGAACTGCCCATCTCTTCCAACATCAATATAACATTTCTGTTTAGTTCAAAAACCAGGGAAAAATTTGCATCGTTACAATATGGTAAAGTTTATAATTACAGAAGATGCCTAACCAATTTCCATGTAACTAATTCATCAGAATAATTTAGTAGAGCACTCTGTCTGTAAACATACTGAACAGGGTCCAGGCACTCTTATCGCGTGGCCTGCAGGCTCCTCACCCTTGTTTCTGTGCCTATCTGCTCCCACCACTGACAGTTAGCTTATCAGGAGTCAGTAAATATGTTTATGTCAGTTTCCTTTGCCAGTGTAATTGCATAACTCAATTAAATATTATGTAAATCAATGAGCCGTAAGTGCAAAGAAAAAACTGTTTCAGATGGTTTTCCTGAGAAGGTGAGGTGCTAAAAAATTGTCATGAGATTAGGTATAGTTAGATGACTGTAAAAGATGGGGGATACTTTGTGAAATTCTAGAATTCCAGGCTCAGATTGCCTGTCCAGGGAATTTACATTCTCACTTTCACTTAAAGATACGTTAAAAATGGAGGTTTAGTTCATATATCATAAATATGGCTTCCGTAAGAAAACTTTATGAAACTCTAATCAGAGGACAAAGATGAGACCTTGGCCCTCTACCATAAACATAGCTAATCAATGCATATTTAGAATATTAAAGTGAAAATATGTTTAAGCAATGAATGTGGTTTTTCAATAATTATCTGCTTTACAGACTCTTTTTTTTTTTTTTACCAAATTGTAAATATAATATAAGCATGCCCACATCAGATCCACAGTTAAAATAATACTTGAAGCATAGTAAAAAGATCAGAAAGAAGTTCACCAAAATTTTTACAGTGCTTGTTTCCATGTAGAGAATTATTATTTTCTGCCTTTTTTTTTTTATTCCAAATCTTCTATTATGAGCAGTTACTTGATTTTAAATTCATTGAGATTAAGGACTGTGTTACCCTGTTGTCACCCTGGGTCGCCAACACCTAGCATAGTACCTGATCCATTTTAGTTGCGGAATAAGTGAGACTTTTTTGATTAATTGGCCAGTTACTGATTCTGAATGTGGTAGATAGAAGAGCTCCTACTGTATATGAGGAGTAAAAATAGGCAATGTAGAAATATTTATGACATAATTCAGCTTTAAGAGAATATTCTACATGAACAAGCACATGTTGTATCTGTGGAAAAAAGTAAATGACAATATTCTTGTTTAATGTTGGGTGATATGTTTATGCCAGGTTGTTATTTTATCTTTTTTCATATTAAAATTTCATACAGTTCATTTGTGTTACTTTTATAATAAGATGATAAACCACTAAATGCTACTTAATGCATTATGTTTTTAGCTCTGCCATCTCTGACTCTATCCTCATGTCTCCACCAGGGTCATTGAGCCATTCCTGGGGGCAGACTGCTCACAAGCCCCCCAAGAGAGGCTGGTCTGAGTTTCTTGGATGACATTCAGGGGTTTCCTTGCAGAAATACCTTTTTAAAGTGTCTTCTTTCACACAGCCTCTTCTTGGTCCCAGTGACAACCCAGAGGTAGCTGTGTGTTGAAGAGATAGGAGTGCTCCCTTTGCTGTATTTTTGTGAGCCACCATCACCATGGTTTGGCTGCGTCACTGAGGCTGTGAATCTCAGAAACGTTTACACACATTTTAATTTGTAATAGTTTACATGCTTTTTTCTTGAAGCCATGTTCTGAAAAATATTGACTTTAGTTGAACCCGTACTTGGAAATTACATGTGTGGTTTATTGTTTTAGTCATGGTTGAATAAATAAGGGGGATATATGACTTATTTGTTCACTTCAGGATGACTAAACGGACATGAGGTAAACAGTGACAATAATGCTCAGAGGAAAGAAAACAAAACTTCTGCTGTATCTCTCAGAGGGGCTTAAAAGGAGGTTAACATAGCTGTTTGGGGCACGTGACTCATGTACCATGAAGTACACTGAGGAACCAGAACCCCAAAGACAGCAAGCAAGGCATCTAAAACGTTGCCCAATATCTTCTGAGAATTCATTTGCTATTGGTATCTGACAGATGAATATGTGGTTATTTTCAGAATGCCTTGTCTGATTATGTTTCCCTCTAATGTTATTATTTTCAGTTAAATAAAATTTAGTATTAATTGTCCTATGATGTGTTGGCATTTTTCCTGGCAATATTCTTTTTCTATGTTCTAATGTCATCATGTCTATATATCAGCTTGTCTTATAATTGTAGGACAGATCAGAGAAAACAAGAATGTGGTCAGGAGTCTGAGGCTATCTCACAGTCATTTAGTCTGTGCTTCTTGAGTATATTGACAGTGTCCATAGGGCTCCTGACCCTCTCAATCGGGGCTATTATCTGCCCCATCAGTAGATTGAGAATGAGGATAAAAGAATTACTTAAGAGTATTGAGAACATAAGTAATTTACATATGTTCTCTTAGCATAATCCTCATATTAGCCCTAAGAACTATTATTATTCTCATTTCACAACTGAGAAAATTGAGGATCTGTGAATTTAAAATAGTTGTCTTATGATCAACAGCTAAGAAGAGTCAAGCCAGGGTTTGAACCTTGTCCAGTTTAGAAAATTCTAAGATACTAGTTGTACATTTGAAAGGGTGCTACACCTATCTGTCCCTGTCCCTCCATACATAGGGGGATTTCAGAGGGCACAGACCAGTCAACCACACACACACTAACCCATAACTTTGGATTTCTCTATCTGTTCTACATTATCTGCTTTCTTGGGTCTTTAAATATTTACTCTACTTGTTTACAGTGATCTATGAAATACATTATCTGGTATAGTACTTTTTATTTGTTTAAAAATATCTTTGAGATATAATTTACATACAGTAAATACACATATTTCAGGTATACAGTTCAATGATTTTGGACAAATTTATACAGCCATTCAAACCACTGTCCTAATCAAAATATAAAACATTTCCATTACGACAAAAAAATTCCTCCATGCCACCTTGTAGTCAATCCTCACACTTCCCATCTCGAGCCATCAGTCATCTGATGTCTAATACCTTAAAATGATTTTGCCTAGTGTAAACTTCCCTTAAGCCAGAATCATGGAGTATATACATTTTCTACCTGATTTATTTGACTCAGTACAATGTCTGTGAGATTCGAGAATGATGTTTTGTTTCTCATTTTTACTTCTGAACAGTTTCCCACTGTACAAACATACCTCAATTTGTTTATCCATTTTCTTAACAAAGGACATTTGGGTTTTCCGGTTTGGGGCCAATATGAGTAAGGTGTCCAGGGACAGTCACACAGACATCTTTTTGTGAATATGTGATTTCACTTGTCTTGAGAAAATACCTAGGGGTGAAATTGTTAAGTCACGTGGTATGTATATTGTAAAATTTACAAGAGATTGCTTGTTGTTTTTCAACATAATTGTGCCATTTTACATTCCCACAAGCAATGCATGAAGGTCCCAGTGGCAGATTCCACATCTTTGCCAACACTTAGTATTAGAAATCTTTTTCAATTTTAGTCATTCCAATTGGGTGTGAAGTGATAACTCATTGGAGTTTTAATTAGCATTTCCCTGATGTCTAATGCTATTGAGATGGTTTTCATGTGTTTATTGGCCACTAATGTTATCTTTTTGTTGTTGTTAAAGTGTCTCCTCTGGTCTTATTCTAATTCAGATAAAAAACAGGTTGTCTTATTGAGTTGTCAGAGTGACTTATATATTTTTGGATTCAAGTTCTTTGTCACATACACATTACTGTGAATATTTTCACCCAGTTTGTGGTTTCTGGTGACTTTTTAAGGAACCTCTTTTCTCTTTAATTGCACTCCTCCATGGCCCTTCACGCTGCCATCTAGTGAACACTTTCACTCATCCAGTCCCGATTATTCCTCTGAGCGATGCCCTGGGATGTCCTGGTAACACCTAGTAACACCCAAGATAGAATCATTGGTTCCAGGAAACATCTGTGGCCACTGAATCCTGAACCCACCTCTTCTACCTTTTAGCACAGCACCAGGGATCTGATGTGGCCTTAAAATTAAATGTGGCTTTAAATATTTGAAATCCTCACTTCTTTCTCCCTTTACCTTATGGTTTACTTTCAGACACCAAAGACCAAAGTATTGCTATTTAGGAGATTTTATGATAATCTTTTACTTCTTAATAACCACTTCAGCCAATCTGGTGACTAATGTCAAACAAGAAGACAGCACATTTCAGTTAGCTTATGCCTTATAATAAGGGGAGAGGGAGCACAGAATTCAGCAACAATAACTTCAAATATAGGATGTGATATGTCCAGTGACTAGTATCAGATTTGACTATATTTCCAGAGGTGATATGAATAGAACTGTAAGTAAAAATTGCATTTTTATTGAGAGGTTGAGGATTTTTTTTTGATGCCTGAAGAAAATGAAATTGTCAGTTTGAAGTAATATAAACAGTTTGAAGTTGAATGATCTATGCAGCTTTTACCAACAGCAAATACCTTCCGGTAGACGGTACATTACAATGTAAAATGTATTGTCATTTTTATTACAATACAGAAGCAGTGGCAACACACTCTGTTGTGTACAAAGCTATTTCAACCTGTCCTAGCATTTGCCAGGTTTCTTTGCTCATCTCCCCTCTGCTAAAATCCACAGGAAAAATAGAATTGGTTCCCACATGGACATCAAGACTCATGAGACTCATCTTAGTGATGGGGCAAAAATTCAGAGTTCACAGAATCCCCAGATGGATCCAGGTTGTGGATCAGGCTTTGGGGTGTCACAATGGAAGGGCTAAGCTTAGTGTTCTTTCAGGTTCTAGGCTATAGTTGTAGCCTGATTAAGGCTCAGTGCGTGCTGAATGTACGGAGAGTCCAGCAGAGATATCTATGGGGGAATCAAGCTAAACTGGAAAAAATAGAAAATTTCCCAAATTTCTTCTAGAGAACTGTAAATTCAAGTGGAGTGAACTGAGATGATGAGGGGTCCTTTATCCAGAAAATATATTGCATGGGCTTTTAACCTCTTGAGCCAAAGATGTCACTGTACCCTCTATGCTTGACTTATAAAGTCCCTAGTACAATGTAAGACAAGAAAAACATAAGAATCCCTTCCTAAAAGATGCAAATTTAATTTATATCTGCTTGTTTAGTATTGGAGTACTTCTTATCTTAAGAAATTGTAAAGGATTCTAAAGCTGTGACTATCAAAATTATTAGTCGTAATTGTTATACTTCACATACAAAATGGCTGGAGGGTCTTACAGCAAGCAGTGATGGATTACGGTAGCATTAAAAGTGTAAAATTTCATCTTTCGCCTGAATCCAGAGTATTAATGCTTATGTTTACAGTGGACTTGCATCTGTGTGAAAAAACTTGTTTTAGCAATCCTGACACCTAGAGCTGAAGTTGGGCTGCATCTATTACATATCCCACATTTCTTTCTTCCTTGACTGATGGCTTCAATCCTTTTGTCACTGAGACAGAAGAATGCTACATTAACCTTCTGCTTCACTATGATAACTGTATTTTGTGCAGTTATCCATAGGCTTGTTGGCGGGGGGCAGGGGATCATCAGTAGCTTTGGCTGTCATAATTATTAGATGATCCATCATCTTGAAACCGTTATTGTCATAGTTCTCCTTTTATGTAACTACTCAGCTGCAAGACAATGTTTTTTTCTTAAATTGTAGAAACCAGCCATATGGCAGTGGCTACCTTGTCACTCTCTATGGAAAATGGACCTTCCAAATGTAGAGATGTGCATTAGAAATGAGAGCCAAAGAATGGTGTCTGGGCTTCTGTGTCCCAAAAATAAATATTCAGAGAAGCAGTTGAAGACATTCCCAGGTACACAGGAAACTTAATAAATAGCCTTGGGTCAGAGCACCAGTGAGTCATCTTGATAGATAGTACCTTGCTAACAACCTGATTACCTCACCCATTTCCCAGAGATATAAATATGGAGAATCAATGAAGGCTTAATCTTTTGGGCTCTCATAACCAGAAGCTCAGTTTCAAGGAATCTATAGTTTCTTAAAGATATATCTAAGAACCATTTAAACCAAAAATTTATGGATGGGAGGAGGAAGAATTAAAATATTTTTATCAGAAAGTAATAATCAGTACTTGAATTTACAAGGTAGAATCTCAGAATTTCAGACGTTTTAAAATAAATGTCCTTGATTTCAAACTTAGTATGCCTTCTCAAAGAAGTTAATTATGTCTCAGAATAAAGATTTATCTCATCAGAAACACTGTAACACACCTCACAAATTTTAGTTGTTTTGTCAGTTATAATGGGAAAGAAATGTTATTGTAACCTTCTAGTGAAATTAAAGCACCTCTTTTACATAATGAAGCTTTCTGAAAATTTTTATTTATTTTCTTTTTTTATTTTAGCTAATGAAGAATGTCCAAAGTACTGAATGAGAACTTATGTGTGCCAATATGGAAAAGGTTGTTTATTAAAACCTGCTTGCTCAGATGTGGAACAGGAATGGCAGACCCACAGGGCAGGCCTGATGAGGAAGCCTGGGGCTGGTGCAGCACACTCACTGAGAAAGGGCTTATTCTGAGTAGGTGGGTGGGGGAATGCAAGAGAAGGCGTGAGAGAGATCAGACTGGCTCTAGAGCTGGTGTGGAACTAAACAGATCACATTTATCTCTCTGCTTCCTGAAGCTTCCAGGCTAATCCTGATTTTTTTCTATTCAGTCCCACAAATGCATGTGTGCCAGAATCTATGTTAGATCCTTGGGATACAGATATCAGTTAAGCATGATTTTTTTTTTCTCTTCCTCCAATTGCTCTGAGCATTTGAGAAGTATAAACTTAACTAGCTACATTTTTTTTTACTTTTATTTTTTTCTGAGATATTATTTAATTTTTAAATATGTTATCTTTTATTTGCATAGGTAATGGCTGTTTGTTGGAGAACATTTTGTAAAATTCAGAAAAATTATGTTTTTTGTCTGCATCTTGATTGCAAAGTTGTACCTCTTTAGGGCCACACTTATCACTATTGTTATGTGGCTGTTGTTTCTCATTTATCCTCTCTTAATGAAGAGAGGTCTTTACAAGGTCCGGGAGAAATGATCCTCTGTTTGGAGTGAGCTTTTGTCACTCAGAGATTGAGATGGAGACAGGCTCAAGTGTACAACTTACAGGCACATTGTCACTACCTGCCCATTGATTACCTAGTAGACTCTGCTATATCAAAAAATTGTGATCATAGAGAGAACAATATGCATTATATAATATGTGGTCAGGAGTACAGAAACCACTCTAGGTATTTCAAGCAGGAAGGGTTTAATATAGGAAATGAACTACTTATGAGACTGTGGATAAAGCTGGGGGAGACAAGAGCCAAGGTCAGTTCAAGCAGCTGGTTTTGTGGGACTGAGAAGTGCAGGCATTAACGGAGATTTCCACACATGATCTCAAAGACCACAGCTCCAGAGTGGGTGACTCAGAGGAACAGAGTCAGAGAATTCTGTGAACTCTGCTACTGTCTTCTTCCCTCTCATCTACCTGCCATTGGAGATGAGAATAACAGCTTCTCTTCCTCTCCTGTCTTCCTAATTTTATGTAGATGACTTTTATTGATGTAATCTAAGTCAGAGCCCATGAATAGGAGAAAGACATCTTCCAGCCTTTCTAAGATCTTGTGAAGCTTAGATGTGTGTATTTATGTATATGTGGTATATATGTGTGTGTGTGTGCGCACGTGTGTACTTTTTTTGGAAGAGGCTGAGTACCAACAAAAAATCTTTAGCACATAAAAACATATAAATAATAAAACTAACATATACTGAACTTCACCTTGTTCTAATCACCATGATAGGGACTCTACATGTATTCGCATAGGAGTGACATAAAAGAGTCGTGAATATTATCCACATTTTATATGACAAAAATGAATTTTAGACATTAAGTAACTTTATCAAACCCACACCACTACCCAGCAGCAGAATTGGCATGAAAATGCAGGTCTACTTACCCCCATGCCGAGCTTTCTTAAAATTGTATCTTCTTTCTACTGTTTGATCAACTGAGGGTACAGAGAGGTGTCAATTTTGAATAGTTAGATATATTCTAATGTTATTCTCTTGCCGAAAAGCAGAAATCAAAAAACTACTCTTCGGAAAGTCCATTAGTTTACCAGATCTTCACATCTTCCCCTTTCATCTAAGCATCTTTATTTCCTAGATACATTATCTGGGCTTTGGTTGCTGGAAGTTCCCCCAGGGCTTTGGCAGAGCCTTGAGAAATTTCAATTTTCTAGTACTGTTTCAACTTGGTAATGTTTGTGTGTGTTTTCATAAATGTTACATCAGGGCCACAGCTGAGAAGCCTTCACGAATCTTTTCAATAAAATATATGTCCACTAGTGGAGATATGCATTGGGTGCTGCAGAGAAAGATGGAGCATGCAATACATATCTTCCTAATGTGCTGGCACAATCTCTAAAAAAATATCCCATACCTGCTTTTTAATTCAAATAACATGGTCGCTATAAGCACAGATAGTAGAAAGGAGTTGCTTAGATAGAAAGAGATAAACATTAGGACTAGATCTGAGGTTGCTCACCTACCTAAACTTTCTGGGCTCGATGCTTCAAAACCAAGTCTAAAATCATCTTTTCATACTTGAGATTGTAGTTAAAGAATAAATAGGATAAAATAATCATACGAGAAGTATATGTATTTATAAAAGCTTTAAGAATTAGAACTTTTTTACATCCATTATCTCATTTGGTCCTTGTAAGCAACCTAAAAAGTAGATAGAATATGTATTATGTCCTTTTTCATAAATGAAGAATTTCTAGTTCAAAAGGATGAAGGGTGACATATTGTGTTCAGTGAACGCTGTCTAAATTTATCTCCCATGCAGTTGGCATTGTACTGGGATGAAATCTGTTGCACCCCAGTTCTCAAGTTTTCAACTGGGGAACACATAACTAATACACACAATCTGTGAAATGCCAATTAAATAAATGACATGATGTGATAAGCTTGATGCATGGCATCCTAATGGGTTGTGCAGATACCCAGTGCTGAAAGACCTGGAGGAGAGGAGAGAGGCTTCCAGGAAAGCATTGTCAAGAAAGTTCCCTTGGGGCCTTGAGTGGAAAGTGCATAAATGAGATGTTGGCCAGAAAAATGTCATGGGTGTGGTCCCAAAGCAGGAGCAAAAGGGGCAAAGGAAATATTTTTGCTAAACTTCTATATTCTAAGAATTATGCTAGTCATCAGACATATGTTATTATTATTATTTATATATATTTTATTTAATACCCATCAGAGCCCAGGGATTAAGTAAAATTGTCTTTTTCAAAAAACAAAACCAAACAAACAACAACAAAAAAACAACAAGGAAATCCCAAGGATGTAAAATTGAAGTTACTATTCTGAAATCACATATGTTTTAGGTGATAAGGGCAAGGATTTTGCATGCAGTTCATCGGACTTGGACTGAAAGTCCAAACTTGGGACTTTCACTGCACCAAACAAGCAAAGCAATGACTGTGGGTTACCACAGAGGCCACCTAGCCATTTATTCGGCAAATGTTTAAGAAGCATGGCCTATTAGAATCTCAAATGAATGAGATGACACTGATGCTTACAGTGGGGTGGTGAATTCATGCCTTTCATGTCACTTTCAGGGTGCATCAGCATATGCCAGCATTCTATTTGAGAATCATATTTTAACACAATACATACAGGCTCTACTTGGGGAATTTACGCAGAGCATGACCATTTTTTAAATTAGAAGCACATAACACAATACACCCAAATCACTAGAACCTTCTGCTCCCCCACCAAATCAAACACATTTTTTTCACACTTTATAACATGAAGGTACTTTTCCTTCTCTGGTCTAGAGTCTCAAATCACAGGGCAGTGGCGGTTGAAATGACTTGGACATACATTTAAGGCATACTGTACCATCTGTCTTGAGCAGTTAGGATAAAGATAATGGGAGAGACAGTTTTCAAGATTGATGGTTATTGGAAAACAACATTTGGCTGAGGAATTACTAAGACGTCACACCCGGGTCATTTCCAATCCACCCAGTGTTCTGTGAGAGAAGGAGAAGAAAGTAGAATGAAAACCGGGAAATGATACAATTTCCTTGCCCTGTGAGTCTAGCTCAGGAATTGAGGCCTGTTGCATTATGTCTAGAAAAGACACTGCAAGACATTTATAGGCATCCTTTGTGAGTGCTCATTAAATCAGACTAAGGTTGTAGGAAATGCAACAGGCCCGCATCTGAGGCCCTGAATGAAATCAGCTTCCACAGTGTCAGTAGTGGATTTTAAGCATGGAGCTTTGACATTTTAGGAGACAGTTTCCCCAGTTATCTTTGGCAGGAGATCAAATAACTGAGGGTACCTGGAGTCCTATGTGGTACCGATATGGGCCGTGCTAACTGCCCACACCTCCATATTTGCCTATTCTCATTTTTACAGTTGTCTTTTTCAGAGTTGCAGAGCTGTAAGAACTCATTTTCTTGTATGAATGTTCCTCTTGCATCCATCCCCTCTGGTATTAAATTATGTGAGTGATTCTCTCTGAATTCTTGAGCAATAGTTGACCTCTGTTTAAAATACAGAGAGACTCAAAGTAAAAATGGTATTGCAGATCCAAAACTTCAGCCACACAGAGGCTTTTTCTTCTTTTGCCTTGGTTAGATGAGGCCTTTTGGTCCACAGCCCAAGTGGTTCCTGCATGTCTGTTCCTTCTCTTCTTGGCAATGTCTTTATGATGAAGTGTCCACTTTCTCCAAACCTTCATGGTCCCTGCTGCCCTGCTTCCCATTAACCATGTGTGTTTCCGCTTGTTTGTCTCCAGATGTATTCGTTAGCATTTTCCAGTTGAATCTCATCCTGCTATTTTTTGCTCATATTGCTAACCTCTCCAGGGGCCCATATGCTTCCACAGCTCCTGTGCCAACATCACAGAGCATCTTAATACAAACCTCCCTTCCACATCTTCACACCAGCCAAAATCATAGGCCGTTGGGAGCGCCAGCTTGATTTACAACCAGCTCTGCTCCAGCATAATAGGACAAGCACCAGGTTTGGGGTTGAATCATAACCATGCCATTTTCCAATTGTGTGACCTTCGGCAAGGTGGTTTAACCTTTG
>CM053515.1:96102573-96191794 GCA_028627145.1 Eidolon dupreanum
AAGTTTGTTAATATGCTCACATATGTGTTTTTCTAGCACATGTATCTTGCCTCTTTTTCCATCTCCGTGACCAGTGTGGTGCTGAGCATAAAGAAGGTGCTCAATATGATGGACTGCCTTTGAGGACAGTCATTCTCTGAGGATACTAATGCCAGCTAAAAAATAAGTTTTTCTACTCTGCAGTCTAGATTTTCACATATGTACTGAATTAAAAATAAAGCCTCCTTCTGGCATCAGATGACTTGATTGGAAATTATTAATACTCTTTTAATGAAAAACTAATTTGGAGGACTGTGGTAAAACTGGGAGACAGAAATTAGAAATTCTCTCACAATTCTTTTTGCTTCCTCACAGTGCCAAATGGAAATTAACATGGAATTTTCAGACCCCTGTTTCATGATTATTTAATAGTTAAGGAAAGAACAGATCTGAAAATCTATGGGATTCTTCCAAGAAACGTCTCTACTGGTCTATGGACCATCTCACTACTTGTTTGTTTTTCATTTTTACTGCTGAAAAAGAAGCTGTGTTTTAATGTTTTGCACCAAAAAATAGGTTAGTGATAAGACAATTTCCATCATACTTATACATGTTTTTGTAATATGTCATTAAATATTTATATATTCATCTCTTCTACCCATCACTGAGTTATTCTAGAATGCATACTTCTACCTTTTATCTTTAGTGACTGGCATAGCATCAGTTGCATAATGTTTCAATTATCTATTGCTGCATAACAAAATACCCCAAAACTTAGTAGCTTAAAATATCGGTAGTTTCTTTGTTCTCACAATTCTGTGAGTTGATGGGCAGCCCTCTGCATTCAGTTGAGAGCTGAGCTTGACCTAAAAAGTCCAAGAAGATGGCCTCATTGACATATTTAATGCGTTCGGCTATTGGCTGGGCAGCTCAGTTCTCCTTCACCTGGTCTCTCTTCTTCCATTAGTCTAGACCAGTTTTCATAGTGTCTGGCGACTGGATTTTTAGAGAATAAAGCTCAAGCTGCGAGGCTTCTTAAAGGCTGGGACCCAAACCGGAACAGTGTCCCACCTGCTGCATTCTGTTAATCAAAGAAAGTCACAAAGCCAGCTCAGATTCAAGTGGAAGTGAAACAGCGTCCACCTCTGGAAAGGAGGAGTGACAAACCAATTCCAGAATGGAAGAATTATTTATTGGTGCCCATCTTTAAAGGCAATCTTAGTTGGTTAGTTTTTAATAAATATTTATTAAATTAATGAGTAAATTAGTAATAAGAAAACCTAGTCTAAGTGACAGCCAGAACTGAGAAGGATCAAATACTGAAAAGGAAACATATATATATATATATATTTCCTTTTCTTTCTCTTTTCCTTTCTTTTTTTCCTCCTTTCTCTCTCTCTCTCTCCCTCTCTCTCTCTCTCTCTCTCTCTCTCTCTCTCTCTCTCTCTCTCTCTTTTTAAATTCATTCAGAAATTTTGCATAATAAATCAGCATTTGCCTGAAAGAGAAGTGACTGGCATTTCAGATAGAGGGAACACACTATACAAAGAACTAGAGCAATAAAATTACATGATGAGTTTGAGGAAAAGCAGGTAATTGGATGCAGCTTTATAATGTGGGATGTTTGTAGAGGAGTGATGAGAAATGAAGCTGAAAATGTGAAAGGAGAGGTTTGCCTGTCATAGAAGGTGATTAGCATTTGTTGAAGGATTTGATATGGGATAGCATCATGATGAGTTTTTTTCAGTATATGTCTAAAATGCATTATGGACTTTAGAGAAGACAAAAGTCGTGTCTTTGATAGGTCCTCTTCTTAAAACTTTGCATAAGGTACCTATTTTGTGCTCAATTAATTTAAGAAAAAGGTTGAATAATTGATAGCTCAGTGAAGGAAGCCACTATGTGCCAGACTATTCGAAAAGGTAAATGTGAGGGCGCACACGTTGGGGATATTTGGTCATTGGCAGGAGCCGTAGATGATGAACTCTGTGTACAGTCTTTGATAAGCATGATAGAGAAGAATGGGTCACTGTAAGATCTTGTTCACCTAATCCATTCACAACAAATGGATTGTAGAGACCACATCACCATATTTATTTTGGACTGAGACATATTTAATCTCTTTTCCTATTCCTGTAGTCCATGTCCACGAGTCTTTGTCTGTCCTGTTCATTTGTTGCTTTTAGATTTATATCCCATATATAAGTGATATGTGATTTTCAACTTTTTCTGTCTGGCTTATTTTGCTTAGCATGATTATCTCGAGATCCATCCATGTTGTTGCAAATGGCAGTATTTCATCTCTTCTTATGGCTGAGTAATATTACATTATATATGTACCACAGCTTCTTTATCCAATCATCTATCATAGGACACTTAGGTTGCTTCCATGTCCTGGCCACTATGAATAATGCTGCTATAAGCATCGGTGTGCAAATATCGTTTTGGATATGGGTTTTCAAGTCTTTGGGGTAAATATCCAGTAGAAGGATTGCTGGATCATATGGTAAATCAATTCTTAGTTTTTTGAGGAACCTCCATACTGTTTTCCATAGTGGCTGTACCAATTTGCAGTCCCACCAGCAGTGTATGAAGGTTCCTTTTTCTCCACATCCGTTCCAGCATTAGTCATTACTTGTCTTGTTGATTGTAGCTATTCCAACAGGTGTGAGATGGTATCTCATTGTGTTTTTATTTGCATTTCCCTAATAGCTAGCGATGTTGAACATCTTTTCATATATTTTTTGGCCATTTGTATGTCCTCTAAGGAGAAATATCTGTTCAGGTCCTCTGCTCATTTTTTGATTGGATTATTTATTTTTCTGTTATTATTGAGTTGTATGAGTTCTTTGTGTATTTTGGATATTAGCCCTTATTGTAGGCGTTGCTTGCAAATAAGTATATTTTCCCATTTGGATGCTTATCCCTTTGCTTTGTTGATGATTTCTTTTGCTGAGCAGAGTTTTTTAGTTTGATGTAGTCCCATTCATTTATTTTAGCTTTTACTTCTCTTGTTTTTGAGGTGAAATTCATAAAATCCTCTTTAAGTCCAAGGTCCTTGAGTTTAGTTCCTATGTTTTCTTCTGCACATTTTATTATTTCAGGTCTTATATTCAGGTCCTTAATCCATTTTGAGTTAAGTTTGGTGTGTGGTGATAGACAACAGTCTAGTTTCATTCTTTTATTCTGATTTTATAAAAATTACTCCCAATGAACAATATAAGTGGAACCAAATTAAAGATGGATTCAATAATTTTGAAGAGCCCCGAAATACTTGTTGTACCTGACATATGGATTCTCTGCTCCCTGAATCTTGATTGCCAATTTCAAATTTCTCAGCAATTGTTTATTTAATACATTGAGCTAAACACCTCTTGGTTGTGTAAAGCCAAGAGCAGCAAAAAAATACATATTTCTCCTTAAGATTACCTGACCATCAGAGTCATAGGCCAAGTCCAAATTAATATTATTCTGTAACATACAGGTATGCTCAAGACTGTGCTTCACCATACAGGGGCTCGAGAGACATGCAGCTGTATATTTGCCTCAGAATCAAGGACAGGCTTTGGATTCGAGTTGAAGAGCGGGCTATAAAATTCTAGAAGGCCTTGCATATGCATTTGGAGCCCATTTTTCTATAGACTGGAAAGAAATCCCACTGGGTATTAGAGGAAATATAAATTTGACTCAGATTTCTTTATAGGCCGTCACTTACCTGGAACAATAGAATGATTATACTCAGGGAAAGGTTGGTGAGGAAGATAAATGATGATTTAAAAATACATATATATTCTCACTTTTCAGAAGAGAGTGCTTTGTAAATGAGAAACGAAGAGGTAAATGTCTAAGTTTTATCAAGAATTTGGGGAAAGAATAAGCTCAAGTGGCTCCTTCTTATTATCATCCTTGTCTTTGATTCTCTTCCTCACCCTTCCCTAGTATTCACTTTCACATCTCACATAGCCTTAGTTATTCTTTTTATTTTAATTATATCAATGTGCCCAGGATGCTTTTTAATTCAATGTATTCAGGAAATACATCTGGCTAACACTGGAATGCATTAATTCTGACATTAACTAGAACTCTTCTCTGCTTTTCTAGTATCAAGAATTCTGTTGCAGTTAAACTCATGATCATATTTCTAAAGATGTTACTTGGTGGACTGACCTAATTACTTGTAGCTGTTAGAGTACAAGCTGTGATATGCAATGTTATGGCTGTAATGTCCTAGTACTGGATATCTAGATGTGGATTCAAATTACTCTCTCTGCCCCCCCCCCCCACACACACTCCTCTACAAACAGGGAACTACTTATGCTGGTTCTTCATTTACAGGTAATGTTATGTCATATCAGTTTGAATTGCTTATTCCCACTCCTCTGGCTTCCTCCAGGAGAGGTTTCCTCTATATATTCCAAGCGTCTTGCCCCATTAGTTCCCTAACTCACTCCTAAGAAGTGCGTGCTGATTAATACTTTAGGAGCAAGAACTATAGACATGAACCACAGATACTCCCCTTTTTCTCTTTGGGAAGTGCCTACCGGGAGATCTTCAGCTTTGGTCTGCCCTTGGGCATGTGGTGTGCTGACCCTCAGGTGAAGCCTACAGTTTCCTAACAGTGCTTGTAATGAGGTGGGTAATTTAAATTCAGAAATGTAGTATTAAGGAGTTCACCCAGGTAATAGACTTAAATCCATATTCTCCGATCTGGACTTTAAGAGCAATAGATATGATATGCTCACTTTATCTTCCTAATTCATTTCTTTTTCAGTGTGGTCAGAACTGGAATAGAGAGACAGGAGTGCAATGGATTAGTCCCCTTCAACTCCAACAACTATGACTGACATTTTTCTCTATCACTTGTTGTTAGACTCCTCTGAATACCCTTCTATGAGATGAAAATGATCTCTCTATATGCTCTTTTGCTTCAGTTAGTAAGCTCATATTAATTCGCACCATAGAACTAGAAAGAGAGGTACTTTGGCTAAGGTATGCAAGATAGCAAATAACTTAACCATAACTGCTGATAAAGATGAACAAGACTGTGGAAGCTCAGAAGCATGCAATTTAATTGGAATTTCTCTACCAGAGACTATTTTTTTCTTGGATGAAGAGGAGGTAACAGACTAGAGGGTGCTAGTTTTCAGTTTTTTTCTTTTGTGAAGAGAATCCCTTGGTTTGAAGACTAATTTTAGGTCCAATATATAGAACAGATTAAAATGACGCTGCTGTAGATAGAGTGGGATGAAAGTCTACAGTGGGTACTACCTCTCTTTCCACTATGACACCTCCAGGACATATGGCTGACACTCATTTTTAAGACCACAGAAGAAAGATTATTGTACTAGAAGTCAAGCATATGAGAATTTATGTCTATAAACACCTCAATGAAAGAAGAACATTTGAACTGGTCTATTCATTTTCTCATCTCCTGTTAGAGATAACTAGTCTCTTAAATGTCTCTGGCTTGTAAAATCACAGATAATATTTTACAAAGTGGAAGATGACCCAATTTCTAATTTCCTAAGATATCACATTTCAATGTTCCATTCTTTAGTGTTCTATAGTGTCTAGGATAGTATACCTGGCACAGAGCTGATGGTCGATGAATGTTTGATGGCTGAATGAGTGAATGAATGAATAAACGGAAAAAAGTTGATAGCTGTCCTTAGGAACAGCAGAGTGCAAGAACCAGGCATGCAATATGTAATAAAGAATCTCATTCAGAAAGTTTCTCTATTGACTTTTCAAAGATCAGAAATCTATAGACCTAAAAATTACCTTCTCCATCTTCAAAGGTAAATTTTCACAAAGAGAAACCCCTGTCTGTTGAAATATGCCTCTCTCCTGCTGAAAACACCTGTTCCTGATAAATTTGGCTTCTTTATCCTACAAAAGCATTGTGAAGAGACTACCCACAGGCTTTCCAGAACAAAAAGTTCAAGGAAATAACATTGTTTTATTTAGATGGCAAGACTGCTTGTTGATGAGAAAATTGGCTTTTTCAGGTGTATCTAAATTTTTATTTCAGCCACCTTTTTTTTCTTTTTCTCTGGAAAATAAATATCAGGATATTTTTAAAAATAAATACTGTCTCTGTACCCTACCCCTATCACCTTGCCACTCCCAAAATATAACTGTTAACTCTTACAGGAAGTCTCACTGTGAACAAGGGGTTTGTTTAGTATCATTCTTTTTTATCTGTAACTTGCAAAGTGTGTGCTGAAGTGTCCCAGTGTGCTGCAGAAAATTCAAATGGGCATGATGGCATACTTTAAGTGTTTGAGTGAAGCACAGTATTTGTCAGACATTGACCAAACTGAAGAGTAGTTCGAAGTTTGAATATTAGATTGAGCTACTTTCCTTTAGATGATGTCATACCTTTACACAGATGGACTTCAGGAGGTTGCTAAGATGAAAAGAAAATATGATGCGAAATCGTCTTGAAACAGGAAATGAGGGCAACAGTGCCCAACCTAATTCTAAGATTTGAGAAGTTGTTTAGTGTGTTCAGAGCACAAAGCCCATCAGTGATTAATTATAGTTTTTTATAAATGAGATGAACATTTGATTCTTTTAATATATGTATATAATTTTTAAATGGCTACTAAGTTGTTAATAAAGAATTATTAGGTTATTTGGATCTAACTACTTAATTAAGTTGGTTTAGAGGCACTGCACTAATGATAGTGGATAGGCAGTATTCAGTTTTTAAAGAAGACTCTCAGGACACAAAACGACAGTGCTTACAAATCTATGGTTTATTAGAGGAAAAGGGTACACTTTAGAATCAGCATTAAAATAAGGATATGCATTGCAGTCAAAGGCTGCCCCACAGCAAAATGTCTGGAGAGACCTGGCATGAGTACCAATTATCCTCCCTCCTCCAGGCAATATTGGATGCACTTCCTCTCTTGGATCAGGAACCACTAATTATGTGCAAGAAACACCTTAGAACTAGGGAGCTCAAGCTGGGTCTTGGCAGGGGCTTCTTAAACTCTCAATCTTGCTGTTATCAAGAAACTGTGCCATCAAGTGGATACAAACATCCACTGACCCATTTTTGCCAAGTGACACGATTTGTCAGTACGTGTCATGCCTTGACCTGGGGTGTGTGCCTGAAGGTATGTCTCTTACTTCAGTCAAAGAACTTGGGCCAATGCCAGACCCTATGAAATTTACCCCCACAGCACTGGCATTATATATAAAAAAAGTACCGGGCACTAAGGTACCATGATCTAGTTATTTGCCAGAAAACCGATCTTGTAGACAATGTTTTCAGCTTCATTTCCAAACAGAACATTCATCTTCTGTTCACTTATCAGGCCTCTTTGTTAAAAAAAAAATGGCAAAAAATAGAAAAAATATATTTTTTAAATAATGGGGAAAATGTCAAAAGAATGAAAACCATTGGATCTTATAGTGAATCATGAATAAGATAAAGAACACAGGACAATTACTTTTAGGATCAAATACTAGTCTAGCAAATATGTGTTATTATTTTTTGTTGTTCCTAAGATTTCTGTCTTTAGTGTTCATCTCTTCTTACTCAACCTTTGCATAAGTTTACAATCTCACACTAATCTGATTTAAACCACCATATACATGCTGATGACTCGTCTACTTCTTCAACCCAACTGTCCAGCTTAAGACATCCAAATTCAGGCCCTCTCTTTACAATGTACCACAGGCTCTAAGTACAATGTATCTTCATGATGCCTATTATTTTCCTCACTCTCTAAGTTTACCCTGGAATCTGCTTTTCCAGCTTAATTTCCTGTTTTCGTTACTGGAACCAAAGACTTCTAAGTTACACAATTTCAAAATCTGGCAATGATGCTACTCTCCCCTAATTGCCTATATCCTCTTAATATTTCTTATATCTACTCCAGAGCCAATGCATTTCAATATTTGTCTCCCAAATGTTATCCCTCTGTTTAGCATTTTCAATCTTCATCTCTCCTCCATATTTATGCAGTGATAACTGTGTACTGTTAAGATTGTGTTATTTACTTCAGGTCAAATGGGTTAATAGCTCCCTAATGTCAACTCAATAAGTCCTTATTTCCAGTCATAGCACTCAAGGCTCTCTGTGATTTGGTCCTACTCTCTCTCTAGCCACACTAAACTCTCATTGAACTAAACTAAACTAGACCGACTCACATCCTGTGCAATGCCCATGTGGGTCCCTCTACTCGGAATGATTTTTCCGCCTTTCCTGTCTAGTTACTGTTTTAGTTCAAATTTGAGCTTCATCTCTTCTAGGAGTTATATCAGGGATTAAGCCTAAGAAGCTCTTCTTCATCAACTGGTGAGCTAGTGTTTCCCATGTAACTCCATTCATAGTCATAGGATTGAAGGGTTGCAGAGAAGACGCAATAAGAAAAAATGAGATGCTCGACTGTCTAGAAATTAGCACATGTGGCATCTAGTGTCGATTATTGAATCCATCAGCGGTTAGGGTGATTAATAGGTTGATACGGCCACGTTTATATCCACGAACTGATGGGTACAGAAGTTGTCCTTACACATTCTCATTGCCAATAGAACTAATTTTTTCTTCTATTGTGCCTCATCTTTTTCCTGTTGTCTGTATGGGGTATGGAAGAAACAGTTTTTCACTTACCTGTCTAGATACCTGTCTCCCTGACTTTACTGTCAGCTCCTTGAGGGCAGGCAGCCTGATCTTTCATCTATTTTCTTTTCTCAATACTGTGCCAAGAAAAGAGTAGACATTTTAAAATGCTGATTAACTAGAAAGGAATTGTCTTAGAGACCTGAGAGAGGACTGGATGACCGCAGTATCATTTTCTAATTTGCAACTAAGAGGCAAGCTTCCTCATACACAAAGAAGTGATAACTATCAGAGCACTATTAATCAAAATGTGTTCTATTTCCTACCAGGCTTTACTCATTAAGAAAATGAGGGAGGGAATTGCAGCACAGGCATAAATCAAAGTTCTTACTGCTGGAGAGAGTAGTGTGTTGCTAGAACTAGACAAATGACCCCAGTTTAAAAGAAACAACACTTAAACCTCTCTGTGCATAGCATTCTTTCCAAGAACACTCAAGCTCTCTGTAACTATGGAAATGTTGAAATAAGATTTAACATCGAGGGAGAGAGCTTTCCTTACACATTGAAGCATTGCGTATTTTGCATCTAGTTCTGGAATTAATTAGGTCTTCTTCTTCACCATATTATTGAATTGTTCCTACAGATTATGCATGTCAATAATAGATCTCAGAATTATGTTAGGAATAAAAATGTATAAAAACTGCTTTCTTTCTATCAGTAGTTATGAATAATGAATAGTCTGATTGACTAAAACTTCACCATAATGCAGAAAGAAACTAAGGCATCTAGATACTGAGAGTCAGTCAAAATCCACCCATGCCTGGGGAACTGGGTGTAAATTTCCTTTATCAGAGATACCAGGAGGGTGTTGTCTAGAACTGTGAACATAGTCCTACCTTTGGTTTGGCAACCATAACTAAAAAGGTTGGAACGACCCCGGATGGAACATCCTTACATGAGATAGAAATGAGGGTACTTTTCTACATCAATAGAAATGTAGGAAGAAAACCTCATATGGACCACGTGATCTTCAGTCGAGCCTCAGTTTTTAGATTTCTCCTCTATAAAACAGAAGGGAAATAGAATTTTGCAGATGCCTTTAGGTGACACACATAATTCTTAAAGAATTCTTTGGTGATGACCTCAAGCCCCACTGTAATGTCTTTATACTTTCTGATGACCTGCAGGGTGCTCATCAGTTTCATAGTCATTCCATTCATGGGTGCTCATGATCCCCAGTCTAGCAACTGCATATTTTTTTCATATTGAGTATAGTTTGCAATTTATATATTTCATTCATTTAATTCTTATGAAACTCCTATGAAATAGCTATTGTTATTATCACCATTTTCTCATGAGGATCCTGAGCCTTAAGGAATTTAAAGAATTTCTTCACGTCATTCATGTGGTTAAGTGGCATAGCTGGGTCTTGTGCCACATATTTATGAATGACATTGAGTAACCATTAATTATACCACAAAAACCTTCATAGAAATAGAATATGTCTTGTGATAATTTAGCTAATTTAAATCATCAATGAGGGATAGTAGATTCCCTTCTAGATGGATTTGTGACTTTCTGTAGTAATTTTTGTAGTAATCCAAATCTTCTACATAAGTTTTTCTCTTTGGACTAGCGAAAGATATATTCTCTTCTTTCAAAAATCTGCAGGTCTAGGGGGTAGAAACATTAATAAATTCCCATCTATAAAACCCATGAAAAGTGCTATAATAGAGAAAGGCATACGATGGCATAAGAGGTGCCAAAAAAGAGAGATTAGCTCTGACTGAGAATATCTACTAATTTTACTTGAACTTGACATAAGGTCTATGTGCAAAAATAGACTTTGACATGTAGAGATGGAAATGCTGAATGTGAAAGGTGTGAAAGCAGCAAGCGACCATGTTTCAGCATTGGATATGTTTGGTAAGGACTTGGCAATAGGGTACATAGAAAAAGAAGTGAAAGATAAGGATAAGGTCTGATAGACATGGAACAAGTTGTTTGACACAAGTCCCTCATTTCATTTAACACATTCTCAGTTTTGTTAACATAAGATTTAATTGTCATTATTGAGACAGACATTGATCAGAAGAAATTGCATCTATATCGAAAAAGAATTTGATATACATAAAAGAGACTATGTGTCTAGCATATTAAAGATAATAAATATTTCTTAAATGACTAAATAATCAAATTGTTAATGGATATCTAGAATTTGTGATGAATTTTCAAAACTGCTGATTTTTTAATGTGTGGACAATATGAATTAAAATTTAATGTTTTTATTTAAAGTGGTTCAAAATATGAAATTTTTTTCCATAACAAAGTATGGTCTAATTATTATCCGAGTAGCACATATTTGGTAATGGCTAGCATTGCTGTTGGGTAGTCCATTAAATCATGAAGTGATCGATTTTCTTTTCCTTTTCTACTTTCGAAGGGATTATTTCTACCAAATATAATTGCCCTTTAGTGAACAGTGTTAGTTTGATGTACTGTGAACTTCCTTGGGGATGATCAGCCTCTGTGAATAGTAGCATTAATCTAGTACAGAAACATTAGTGGCTTGTAAGGATTAATTCTATTTTAAGAACCTTTACAAACCTTGAGTGTACACATGCTCCATAATAACTTGTTTCCAATTTTTCAACTGTCATATCTTTAATTTGGCTGTTCACATTGTTTCTTCACAGTTGTTGATTCAAAAATCTGCTATACATTCTTTACATAATATTTTTAACCAGCCCTGTCTTTTTGAGAGTAAAAATTGGGTGACAGAAATGCCATTGGTATTTAAAGCACATGCATTAAAGGTAGAACCAGTCTTTCGAGCTCCCTTCCTACTGCAGCAAGTAAATAGCACAGGTTTCCTCTGACTAAGTTCTGTTTCTTCCACGTTGTCAGCAGAAATTTAGTTTTAAATTTTAAATTCAGATTTCTAAAACAATTATCACTTCACTTGGGTATTACAAGTTAATCAGTGGTTGAACTGAGATCATCATCAACTCATCAAGCTATTGCACGGAGTATGTTAATTCAGTTCAAGGCAATTAATCTCTAGTGTAAGGAAGCCACTAGGGAATGGAGGGAGTCGCTCCTACTCAACTCATCATTGCCGCTAACTCATCAAGAAACCAGTGAGCTTTCCTCCTGGAACTTACTGTTGACCACACTAAGGCCATATCATTTCCCCATTTAGCATGATGGATTATAAGATTCTCAGGGAAAATATTTGCATTGTGTAATAATCATAGACCAGGAAATGTTTTTCTTTATAGAGAGCTATTCAACAGCAAGCTTGGTGTGCCTGTCTGTTCCTGGCAGGAGAATTAAAAATAAATAATAAAAGGGAAACGTAGTCTAATATTATGCTTGGGATTAATTCTAATTGATCCTGAAGAATTTAGAACTTAAGCCTGGAAAGGTTAACATAGGAAGTAAAGCTCCTTGGAGATAAATGACTTTCCTGTTGACGGTTGTGATGGCAATGACATCTCTGGGCATAATAGCTTTTTTATCCAGAAAGATCCCAAAATTGAATCTGAGGATGGAGCAGAGCTTTAGGTCATTATCATTTGTCACATCTCAGATCTTGTGGGTAATGGTTAGTATTGTTTACTAGCACACCAGAGCGGCTCTATGCACTAAATAGAGTGTACATGTCATTTAGACGTAGGAAAGCTGACTTTATAACCACTCACTGGTAAATGTTTTCTGGCTGAAGACTCATATAGGCTAATATTAACCAGTTAAATTAATGAACCATTTACTCTTCTTTTAAAATTATTTGTATGCTCAAGTAAATTGTATGTCTGGAAGGCTACAGCTTTCAAGGTAGAAGGCATCCACAATTTGACTGAGAAATTGAGGGGAATGTATATTCCACTGTATCTCTGTGGCTGAATTCAATCATTTACTTTTTCACATATACAACTATTCAATAATTTTGATTAAATATATTTCATGTGGATAATCCTATGAGAAATAGAGGTTTGAATGATAAAATTTGAATGATAGAATTTCTTTGTGCAAGAAGGTGTAAAGCCATCATTCAATAAACTGTGTTGATTCCTTTAATTTTGGGTGTGGGGAGAGGTATCAATGATTTAATATCCATCAAAATAATCATCATGTCATCTCTCACCCACTTCCCTGGCTAGCAGAGGGCCATGCATACATCAGACACTTATCCAAAAGCTCAAGGGGATATGGTGATGCCAGAGTTGTAGGTCTGGGCTTTTTTGTTCAGTGATCCCATACTTCTCATAGTGGTATAGAAGGAAGGCTATATGAATTGCTTGAGGATAATAATGTTTTTGTTTTAACTGATAAATACTTTTTTAACAATCTGTTGGTTGATGTCGGAGTGGGGCTAAATGCCCAATAGTTAACTTGAAGAAGTATAAATCTTTGGATTAAGCAAAGAAGAATGGTATAACTCTTTCTACATTGCTAACTTCTAAGTCTTACTTTTTATTGCTCTAGAAGGACATTCTAAAAATTAACAGACATCATGAAGAACCTTCAAGGGGTTCAATTTTTTAAAGGCAAATCTGTTTAAAAAGTACCCATTTAATTCATATTGTGCTTTGTGACTTACATAATCCATATTCAATCATTTAATGAGCTTTTGATTGTCACAATGTTCTCTGTATGTACTTGAAGGTGAATTGAAAACAAAAGTAAGGAAAAAGTATAGTGAATACCCAAATACTGTAGAAAGGTTATTCAGTGAATAAACAAAATTTTCTATGTTTCTGTGTATCTATGTATCTAGTGTATTTGCTATATGCTTATATATATATAATATTTTAATTATTTAAAAAATGTCTAGCTTGAAGTAGGATTCATGAAAAGTACATAACATGGGCTTTAAAGATTGAGTGTTTATATAACGCCTAGAACCAGAGAGAGAAGAAACAACACATTGATTGTGTGTATATAGTTATAAAGTAATATGATAGAAATTTCTCTCCAAATCCCTAACACATTAACATATCCTTAAATAATATGACTCAATTTTTAGATGAATTGTAAACATAATCATATTTCATAACAAAAAATTTAAGAATCCTCCAATGGACCATTCATACCTTACTGTACATACTCTTATTTAAGCATTTAACACATTATATTATGATTATGTATTTTATATTTTTCTCTCCTATTAGACCTTTGGGTCTTGTTCATTCTATTTTTGTAGGCTTAACTCCTTGTGTAAAAGCTATATAAATAGCAACAAATATTTATTTGATAAATTAATTTATTAAATAAATAAGGTATACATTTCAAAATTTATGTTATTCTGCTAGCTATTACTGTAAAGGAAAAATAGAATGACAGAATATGTCATTATTTTTAACAATGCTAGACCAAAAGTATAAAATTTATTTTTGTCTACAATTCCCCAGCATTAAAATGAGCAAACATTGAATTCCAACAAATACCTACTAGAATTTATTTTACAGTGACTCATTCTGGAAAAAAAAAGATAAAGTCACAATTCTATGTTCTATAAAATCTATTCTGAGATAGCAAACAGTTAACTTGTTTTTTATTTATTTAATTTTTTTAAGGGTTGACTTTTTTAACTTGCTTTTTAAAAAAATATGTCCAGACCCTGTTTTCCATACATACTCTGTGATGAAGTACTGAGAGTTACATACTTGAATGAGTTATGTAATTGAACAAAAACAACTTTGGATTAAAATGTCTTTCTGTGAGTACATGGTGATACGGTATCCTCATAACCAGCCAGGCAAAAAAGTCTGACTCCCTAATTTGCATAGCTGAACATTAGCTTTGCCATCTGGTCATCTTTTTGTTCAAAGGCACACAGACATCTACAGTTCAGAATAGGATGTTGAATTGATCTTGACTTGATGGTTATTGATTTCCCCACTATTTTCTAGAATACCTATTTTTAGATATTCTATTTTCAATGTTATTTTATTATCAATAACCTCACATCATCTTGAAAATACCTATAGTATATCTTATGTTCGTACAATGGTCGCATCTGTTTATGTGACAAGATATATACATTTATAATGCTATATAGCCATGCATTTTTTTTTTTTTGCCTAAATATCTAATTATGAAATTCTGAGACTTTGGGAAACTTTCCTGAAACAGAAGAGGTATACAGTGGACCTTGATACTCATATATTTACTCAGTATTCTAGGTGAGAGTCACAGGATCCTCGCTTACTCATTGCGGAGTAGAAAGGTCTGGATGACTCTTCAGTGGAGAAATAATAGAGAAAATTTAAACGCTATGGACTGGAATAAAAAGCCTTTGAAACTAAATGTTCTATGGCATCTTCTTTTGAGGCCTTTCTCAGTCTTTGATAATTATTTCAGATGCTTAAAATATGGTCATAAAAGGGAATTGATTATTATAGGTAAAGAAATTTTATTCTTTTGTTTTATTTTTTTCATACTTACTTTTATATTTCTTAAGAATTTGTCATATTAATAAAGGTCACCTTGGACCCTGATGGATAAACCAATGGTCTACCTTATGTTTCTAATATAATCCATTTAAGGTTTAAGATAAAGAAGATGGTGTTTATAAATATGTATATAGTTAATTTATCTAATTCCTGCTTGAGGAATTCTCTTGTTAACTTAGCAGCCTTTACTGAACTCAGAGAGAATTGCTACCTCAGTGATTGTTAAGTCTTAATTACAGATCGCTTTGCATTATCCATGATCTATGGATATATGGTTAGGAAAGAGGAAGCATCTTTCCAAAGATCTTTGGGATACGTACTTAAGAATCCTTTGGACCTCAGGAAGATATGGAAATAGAAAGCCATCTCTGTTTTTCTTTTGGTATTCAGGGTTCTTCTCTTCATGTTAAGCTTGGCTCTCTGACTTGCTTTGGACAATGAAATGTCAGCAGAAGTGACGTAGGCCACATCTTGGGTGAAATGAACCATCCTGTGATTCACTACTGCTTCTCTTCCTGTGGCATGAGAACACATGCCCCAGACACAGGTAGGTGGTACTTCAGCTTGGCTCCCACTCAGTGAAGGTAAGGAAGAAAACTTTGTCCTCATAAGCCATTGAAGTTGGGAGTTCTTTGATAAAACAACATAGCCTATCACATGATGACTAATACAGATTCAACAGTCATCATTCATACATTTCCCCTCTTTCATTATTCAAGTCTATGTCTTTTATCATAATTTGTAAAATAAATATATTATCTCATCTTTTTCTCCTCCCTATTTTATTTCTTCTTTAAATTTCTGATATTTTGATTTTTTTTTTAAGATTGCCAGAAATCTGATTTTATCCAGAGTCAATTTTCCCAAATTGACTCATCTCCAGTGGGCTATTTATCAACTTATTTGACTCTTGAAAATGTCCACAAGAAACTTTTGGCATTCGGCATTTTGAAAAATTTTGCTTATAAACATTCTTTCATTTCTTAGCATTGTCATACCAGGGAAGAGAAGGAGGACTTGCATAAGATTTATATAGCTGACAGAGATTTCTATGTACTGTGTGCGCTACATTTATATTTTCAGCTTAAATCATTGAGTGATTATTTTCTGAAAGAATTTTGTTTTTCTTGGGGGCGGTTGAAAATCATGTCTATGCGATGATTTATTAAGTGAATAAGTAAGTGAAAATGAACAGACTGGTACTGATTTTTACCATAGGCGGCAAATTATGAATAATGATTCTTCCATGCTTGAACTCCTTTGCAATGATTCTGCAAATAATTTTAGTTTTCTCAGGTTGTTTTGGCCAAATGGGTTTGCATAGGCAGGAGAGGCTGAAAGACAGCAGGTTAGGCTTGAAGCACTATGTTGGGGGCACGTTAGAATTTTATGAGAAATATGAGCTTGCGTGCCATTAGGTGTCCTGCGTTCATCACTGTCATATACCTGTGGATCTTTAGGTGAGAGGAAGACCAGAAAACATTTAGAATCCTTTAGCAAAAAATTTTTAATATACATCTTCAAATATCAAAGGGCTTATAATTAAACTGAAGAGGCTTAAGAAATCTCTGGAAACTATCGCTCTCTACCTTTATAAATACTGTCAACTGGCATTCCCTGAGAGTAAACAGTATGCTTCTTTTTCTATGGTAGCGTTTTTAATATATTAGATTTAACCATACGACATTTTCTTTTTATTAGGTCAAAAGCAGTTGACTTTTGGCAATTTTACATTGTTCAAGCAAATAACTTAAAATGGGTTATCCAAGTATATTTCCTGACAAAATGCCCATATCTGAATGTGCACATCTGAATCAATGAGTGGAATGTGCACTTATAGATTTATAATTATACTATAATCATCTACTTCTAGTATATAGTAATTTTTAAATTATTATATAGTAAAATATTTATAACATCTTATGTTATAAATACATCTATTTCTAAATAATGGAACCTCTAAATTATGTTTTTTTTGTTGATATGCCATACTTTATTAAAATATATTTATATTAAGTGCATAGGTTGCTTTCATAATCTTGGTTGTTTGATTTCATTGTTGATAGTGGTGGTGAACTGGATTTTGTTTGTTTTTCTTTCAACATGTTAGAGTAAAATACCCTTCCCCCAAAACATACTGTGTACATACATATTGCACATTACATGATTTTCTTTTACAAATACCTCAGTTTGTAAAAGAGGTATTTGTTTTTTTTATTCATGCCATTTTGTTTTCCCAAAGAACTAATTTTAAAGAGTGTCGCAATTAGTTTATCAATTATCTTTCACTGTGCTTGAATTAAGTAATTATATTATCTTTATATGTCAATGCATGTACAACATTATCTCATTTGCTATAATCTGAATTTACTGCATTACTAGTGAAATCTAATGTTTTGGGTTATATTATCTGTTGATATTTTGGGGTCACTTATTCTTTGGCAGTCTTTCATTTTCTCCATGCCTTAATAATTTTGTCACAAATACATGCAAAAATGTTTGATAAAGGTGAGAAGGGGGTGGGGGGCAAGACAAGTCCATGTGCAAGGAAAAGCAAAGGTGACCCAGAGAGAACATCACGGGACAGAAGGAGGAAATCAAATTCTCGCAGATGTGACGTGAGGCATGGAAGGTGCAGATTGTTCAGATAAAGTGTGGAGATTTGTCTGGTCTCTTCTTATCCTTAAAACTCTCATCCAGAAAAGGATTATAATTAGATACTTAGGCAGGCAAGATGCCCAAGATGGCAACACGTTAGAAAGTAGATGTTCCTCCTACAAGGTGCTGCAGTGGGTAAAGGCAGATGGGGTCTCTATGTGTGTGCCTCTAGCTAAATATGCCATCAGATTGAAAGAAGCAATAGGCAGCAGTGTGGTCAGGAGTGTATGATGGCAAGATGTGAGGTCTGGAGAGGTTTGGCCGTAGTATAGGAAGAGACATGTCACAAGCTGAGCAAACACAAAAACAGAGACTAGAGGCAGCAGCTCTCAAAAAGGCACAACATAGCCTCTAGCATGTTTGTTTGTTTGTTTGTTTGTTTTCCATTCTGAGTCCTTCAAAACCTCATTTGGGGAAACCAATGGAGACACAAAAAGGGAGAAACTCAGGTTCTGGTCTTTCTAGAATATTCTTGATATTTTGAGGTGTTTCTATTCTTTAGTTTGTAGGTACTTAGATTGCATAGAACAGTTGCTTTCTGATATTTAGACCTCAGGATATAGAAATCTCAGGATATTCTTTTATGTTTTCCCTTCTGGGAGATCTAAAATTTCTTTTATTCTGATTAGATTAAAAGAGCTCAAAAACTTAGTATTTTTAAAAAAATAATTTAAACTTTTTATGATGAAATATGTCACACATATAGAAAATTTATAAAAGGCCTACGTAAAGTTTCAGACCAATTGATGATTACCTAGGTGGTCAAAACCGAATTTAATAAAAAGAATATCAGCAGATTAAGAGACTGTAAGAGTGACCCTCAGTGGCTGTATACTACTCTCCATCCTGGGTAACCACTATTCTGTATTCTGTGTTCATCAGCTTCATGCTTTTATTAAAGAGAATCTCTTGTCTATTCGTGCACACTTCAACAACATACGATAGAAATGCTTCTTTGATTTGCCTCTTTGCAGCAATATTATGCTTCAATTATTCATCCATCTGATTATAAGTCACTGTCTATGCAGTTGTATAGTTTACATTTTTACTGCTGTAGGAATATACTAGAATTTATTTTTACATTTTATGATTTATAGATTTTTTTTTGCCTTTATGAAAAAAGCTGATGTGAATATTCCTGTACATATCTCATATTGCAAATGGCCAAGAGTTTCTTCTGTTGTGTGTATCTAAAAGTGGAATGGCGGGTATACATTTGATCAACTTCACTCAGTAATATTAAACTGTTTTCCATAGTACTTGTGCCAGTGTACGACTGCATGTCAGTGAGTGGATGAGTGTTTGGCTTTGAGATTTCTCCAACATCTGGTTCTGTTTGACTTTTTAATGTTTGCCAGTCAGGTGTGCAATGGTACCTAATTTTGTTTTTACTATGTACCATGATTTTAATTTAAGTATTTCTTATTGTCAGTGAGGTACAGACTTTTCATAGGTTATGGATCATTCTTATTTTCTTTCCTCTTCATGCCTTTTATACATATTTCTGTGGGAAGGTTTGGCTGTCATTGTATTGTATGGAGAAGGTTTATTTAATATGAAAGTTTAATAATTTGTTTATTATATGACATGCAAATATTTTTCCCAATGTCAAGTTGCTATTTATTCACTTTGTGATCAAAGAACTTCGTAAATCTGTGATATTTTCTTTTACTATTCATATTCTTTGCGTAGTGCTTCAGAAATGATTTCTTATCATAAGGTCATGATAACACTTGTCTCCATTGTTTCCTAAAAATTTTATAGTGTTATTTCCCACATTCAAGTTTTTGATTTACTCAAAATTGTTTTTTTGTAGAATGTAAAGGAAGGATATAAATTAATTGTTTTACATGGATAATCAATTACTTAAGCATAATTAGATAGTCTATCCTTTCTCCACTTATCTGAAGGGCCAGCTTAGTTGTAAATTACATTCACGTAAGTGTATAGATTTTAATTACTATACTTTATAATAAGCCTTGGTATCTGTTAGGCCAAGTCATCCCATCTTATTCTCATTTAGGAGTACTTTGCTTTTATCATCTCTTGTGTTTTCATATAAATTTTAGAATCACTATGCCATTTTCTTGAACAGTTCTGTAGAGAATTGATTTGGAATTTCATTGAAGTTAAAAGTAAATATGGGGAAAATTTAGATTTTCATAATAGTCAGTCTTCTTGCCCTATAACATAATATATCTCTTACTTTATGTAGGTGTTCTTTAATACCTTCAAAAGAGTTTGTAATTGTTTTCCTTAAAGAACTGACACAACTTCTGTTAGTATTATTTTTAAGTATGTTATATTTTTCTTGTTTTTATAAAGAGCATTCTCCCCTTTCAGCCCTAAAAGTCCTTCTCCTATAGTTTCACTTTTATTATCCTTCGTATTTAAAACTATCCACTCTATTTCTAATGACCTATATTAGTTTTGACTATTTTTGAACTTTATAACTGAATTTGTACTGTATACTTTCTTTTGTGTCTGGCTTATTTTATTCAATAATATATTGGTGATGTGAGATTAATGATAATTGATGTGTAAAGTTTGCATATAATTCCATTCTAGTAAAGTATTCATTTATATTGATAGACATATGACTTGTTTTTAGTTTTATTATGAAAAATGCTACTGTAAACATACCTATACATAATTTCTTTTTTCCTTTTCCTTTTTTAAAAATTTTTATCTTGGTGACAATGGTTAATGAAATCCAGTAAGTTTCAGGTGTGCAATTTAACAGTAACAAATTATATATATATTGCATTGTGTGTTTACCACCCATAGTTAGATTTCTTTCTGTCATCACATATTTGACCCCTTTTACGCTATCTGTGTGTATTCTTGTTCAGTATATACCAGTAAGTGAAAGTATGGTATCGTCCGCTCTACATTTGTGCAGCTTCTGTAGATATTGTCAGTTTTTAAAATTGGTTAAAAAATTTATCCTACCCATAGTAATGTATGAAAGTTTCAATTGTTACTCATTCTTTCTATTTTTTAGTACAATAGGATTGTTTAATTTATTTTTATTTTTACTGATGAGTGTATAGTTTTATCTCATTATGATTTTAATTTGTATTTCTCTGATATCTAATGAAGTTGAACATATTTCCATATGCCTGTTGGCCATTTAATTTCATCTTTCGCAAAATGACTGGTTATGATTTTTTACTTTTTTAAAAACAAAAATTGGATTGCTAGTTATTTTCTTATTAACACGCATGCAATTGTTTCATATATACCTGGTATATAAGTCCTGTATTATATAAAATCTAAATATTGTCTACCACTGTTGGTTTTCTTTTTACCTTGTTAATGGTGTCTGTTGATGAAAGAAGTTCTTAATTCTAATGTCGTTTCTCACATATTTCCTCTTAATACATTATTACTCTCTAGTAAGAGATCTTACTAGTAAGATCTTCAGATCTTAGCTTCATTGGGCTGCCTTGTACTACGTAATTTTATCGAATGTGTTTTCCATTTTATTAATTCTCTCTTTAGCCATATAAACCCATTGCTTTTTTGACTTCTCAGTGAAGGTTCCCCCTCTCTATCTGGCCTGAAAGCCCAGACATACAATTTCCTTCCCGTTTTCTTATGTGTAGTAGGTTTAGATTTTGTTTACACTTATATTTATGGCATACATCATGAATTCAGGTTTGTGCAAGGCTTTCCTAATAAAGAGTCTATCTTGGATGGCCCTAGGCTTTACCTTCTGTTCCATAACTTTGTATGTCTAGAAATTTGAAAACTCAAGATCTTCAAGGGTTATTAAAAATTATGAAAAGTTTAAAGAGACATGAAAACCAAATGTAATGTGGTATCCTGAATGGAATTCTGGAACAAAAAAGGATATTAGGTAAAAACTAAAGAAACTGAATAAACTATGTACTTTAATTAATAATAAAGTATCACTATTGGTTCATTAATTATGATAAATGTGACATACTTATATAAGATGTTAACTGTAGATATAGGGTATGTGGGAACTATCTGTACCATCCTAATGTTTCTATAAATCTAAAATTGTTCTAAAAATAATATATCAATAAAAAATAAGTGAGGCAAGTAAGTGAATGTGCAGAGTTTGATGTGTTTTCACAAAAGTTGTTGTCAATTCAATTTTAAATATCTCTTGATTTGTGTAGATAACCATTCAATGTATTTTATATCCTGCATACATTGATATTTCTAAATTATCAATGATTGTCTAGAAGTTACCCTGAAACCATTACATCAAATGGGTGAGCATTGCCCAATTTGTGCTATAAGTGAAAATCTTTTATAAAAAAAAAAGCTAGGTAATTTAAATAATAATTATACATCATCATTTGTAATAGCCTGTGATGGGAGCTGTGCTCCAACTTAGCAGAAACTTGAACTTTTATAAATATTGAATGATAATTAATCAAAATGAAATACTTTGCTCTGAGACATAAACTTTAGTTCTTTATAAAATTAATTGAATTTAAAGTAGTATTTTTGTAGGTTTGGGTGGCTATTCATTAATATCAGGGGACATTTACAATTGCACAACTTTCTGAGCGTTTAATAGAAATGCAGACTCATAAAGCTGGAAGATCATCCGCTTCAAGTCTCTCATTTACACCACTAAAAAGAGAAATTAAATGAGCTGGCCAACATTGTTGCATTATTTGCCACGAAACGCTTAAAAATCATTTTAGTTTTACACTGCAGCTTAGAATTTGAAGCCAAGAAATTTGGATTTGGGTCCTGAAAGTGCCCTTCACAGGCTGTGTGAAAATAAGCTGGTTCTTTACTTTTATTTTGCTACGTATTACTTTTCTTCACTATGAAATGATAAGGATGATGATATAATATTAATACTCTAAGAATTTTATAATGCTGCTTAAGGTTTTAATGACATTGTATACTGGGAGGAAATTTTAAAAGTCTAAAGGAAAATATAGCTTGTTAATATTGTTCTTATTTTTATTGAATATTATCTACTCTCTCCCACCACTAATTTTCTTTTTCCAGATGGATAAATTAATAACTAAAGCATGAATTTCTGTCTTATGAAATTGTTAAAATCTATTTTACATATACTTAGGTTTGGATACATTGTATACTTTTCATTAATTTCTATACATATTTATGCACTTATGCAGGCATATATTTATCTGTTACTTACAACTTTCTAGGTGCTTTAATTTGGTTTATTAGGCTTCCTAATAGTGAGAGTGTGAGTGAATGTTCCTCTGTATCCTTAAACTGTCTTAACCCTTTTTCTTTATTATAGTTACTCTTCCAATGGCTTCTGCAATAATACTTCTATTTTTTTTTCCTACTTCTTTGAACGGTCCTTTGCAGTCTTTTCTTCCTCCTGTGCCTATGATAATAAGGTTTCTTTGAGTTCTATATTAGGCATTCTTATCTTTCCATTACACATATTCTTCCTGGATGACTTCATTTAGTTTCCATGGCCCCAAGTTCAAGTATACATCAGTGAACCTCAAATTTGTATCTCTAGCCAAGACTACACTCTTGAGTTACAGACTTGTAAAGCTAACTACCTACAGGTATTTCTTCCAGAATATCTAATAGTCATGTTGAATTCAAAATATTTAAAGATAAAGTCATGGTCCCATACTATCTCTAATTAATTTCTATAACTTTTCTCTCAACCTTCAATTCATATCGATCTCTTGTACATGTTAGAAACCTAGACAGTATCTGAAACATCTTCCTCTCTTAACATTTTTATCTTTAATTGTGAAACACATCTCGCTGAGCTTCTTTCCTAAATAACTATTAAATCTGTTACTTTCTCTGCATCTCCACTTTCTGCATCAGCTAAGGATTCCATGATCTTTTACCCACACCTTTAGAGTAGTCTGAGCTCAGGTGACTGTGATTCAGATAACTCCTCCATGTAATTCACACTTTACCCATGTTTCTAAATCATACATATGCCATGTGACAACTTAAAACTGTTTAGTAGTTTCCTATTTATAACATACAAATTAAAGACCAAATTTCATAGAAAACAATCAAGAATCATCAGGATCTGGCCTCTGAGGATGTTTTCAACCTCATCTTCTTCTAGTTTCCTGCATTCTGTGCTTAAGTTCCCAATTGAAAATGACTTTTCATAAATTTTCAGTATGTCTAGGATGTGTTATATGTAGTTATTCTAATGTTTTCAAGATCCTACTCAAATGCTACTCTTTACACAATTCCTTCAGTCAAAGTATAACAGTCCATATCTCTAATAGTTTGCCATGGTAATAAAATTAATTTTTACATATATGCTTTCATCACTAGGCTATAAAGCACAATATTTTTCTATAAGTAATAATAGTCATCCATTCACTGGAATTCACTCAACAAAATTAAGTTAAAAATGTGAAGCAATAGGAAATTCCCTTTGGTTTATATTGCAATAATGGTTCTAACGCAACTAATATCTAAATCCATGAAAATTGTTGTTTTTTTTAATTAGTATTAGAGCTTGGTCAACTTTCATTATCAAAACAGCAGTGAAAGGGATCAGCCATTATTTGGGAAAATCTTTGAATTTTTAAAATTTGATACTATATTGAATATTCTGTTCTGAAAACATTTATTTAAGTGTAGCTTATACAATTTTCTTATGATGTCTTATTAGGAAAACTTCTGGTCACTAGTGTTATCACCAAGTTATTAAGGCTGGGTTGCTAATGAACTCTGTAAACACATTCAGCATCTGGCAGACATTCCAAGGTGAAAGCCAAGCAGATGGCTAATTTAATATAATCTAAGTGACTTTGGATCAGATAAAGCGATTGAATTAACAGCACTTAAACTCCACATACAGCAGTTCCCAGCCATTCCTACTATTTCATTCCAGTAGGCACTTCTTCAGGATGAAAATCAATGCTAATTGAAAGCTCATATGGTGCTGTTTATGTCTGTAAAGTGTGTGGTTAAATAGCATATTAAAAACATGTGGGCATGAATATTAGGATTGGGAAATGGGTTTAATATAGAATAAATCACAATGCCCTTAGAGTTGTGTTATGGATTTTAAATCACAAATTGTATTTCATCCATTGTATCTACTATATTAATCTCAATTTCGTTCAGACTCTTTCCATTAGATCCACTGGGATTTATGGTTGGTGTGTGACTTTCAACTTGTGTGTGTATGGAGGGGGTGGAGAGAGAGAGAGAGAGAGAGAGAGAGAGAGAGAGAGAGAGAGAGAGAGAGAGAGAGACAGGCTGTTGCAAACTGTGTAACATGATATAATTAGTTTATTCTTCTCGGTCTCTGGTTTACCACCAGTCAGGTGAAATTGGTAAAAAACAATACTACAGCTATTGAGAGGACTACGTAATATGATGATTGTAATTCATGAAACACAACATTGTAGGTACTCCATAAGCATAAGTCGTTGGTATCAATATCTTCTCACCAATATCACTGTTGGCATGATAGTCATCATTCTTTAATTGGTGTGTTCAATGAGCATTCATTTACTCTTTGCATGGAGCGATGCAAAGCACTAATAATAGAAAGGTAATACAAAAGAAGGAGAGATAACAGAGTGAAGTGAACGAGCACATGGAATTAGAAACGAAATTGCCTGGGTACAAATTCCAGCATCACAATTTACTAGTTCTGTGCCCTCGTGCAAGGCCCTTAAATGCCCTCTGCCTTGCTCCTTCCATATTAAGATGGACATAGTACCAGTGTTTACCTAATAGGGTTGTTGCTTTAAGATATTAGTATATTTTGAGAGCTTTAAGTGGTGTTGAAATACAGTAAGCATTATTGAAGTGTTGGGGAAACAGCTGCACAAGGAAGTATTTTTTTTTTTTTTACTATTTTGATTACTACTTTCGAAAGTTATAAATATATATGCACAGTCTGGTAAAAAAAAACTTTATCTTTCACACAGATCATAATCAAAGTATCTTTTTCATGTATGCTTAATAGACTTGTACTTATACTTGGCCTCTGCCTCTGAGACAGATTTGTGAGAAGTAAGCAAACATTAATGAAATATGTGTGATGATGTCATAATTAACTATTGTGCTGGAGGCATAGACTTTCGTCTTTGGAAAACTCGATGAAAAAGAGACAGGTCTGCATTTCAGAGTCTAATGAAACCTAATTGACTCCATGATTCCTCCTGGCAACATGGCTGTAGGTGATACCATCCCACACTCACAGTTCAAATGAGTACATCTGACTTAAACATACCTCTCTACATTGCACGACCACTTCCATTTCAGCATGCCGTCTCCCATCACTGATGTCTCACTTCAAAATAAGCAAAAAGAAATATTAAAGGGAAATATAGGAGAGGGCCTACAAAGATGACCTAAATTCTCAGTTCACAGGTGATTTTATTACTTTCTTTTACAACCTTAGCATATTGTGATATGCAGTATACTCAACTTCTTAGTAATAGAAATTTTCCAAGATGAGGAGTTGTTAACTACTTAACAACTACTTTTGATATCACTTTAACCATGTATATACACATACACACACGCTCATGCACGCGCACGCACACACACACACGCACGAATAATATGTGTTGCTATGCTTCTAGTATAGGGAGAGATGGTCACAATAAAACTTGGCTGTCCCATATACTCCACTAGCATGTAACTTAGGAGAAAGGCCACTCTCTGGTTTTCACCTGGCTATGACAGATCAATAGCTTCTACTTGTAAATGTCAGGATCTTATATTTTCTTTTCCATGTGTCTCTCTTGGATTCTCCAAGGGAATCCAGCGAGCATCATCTCATATAATCCTAGCTGTGGTCTGTGCTTTGGCAGTCTTGCTCTTGCTGCTGCCTTCTCTCATCTGTAATTCTCCCTCAGCCAGTATTTGTCTGTACTTTCCAGTTTCGTCAAGTCACCCATGCATCTAAGGCTCCTTGATTTATCTGTTTGATTTTCCATTTTTTTTCTCTCTAATGGGAGAAATTCCCTCTCCAAATCTCTCTTCTTGGTGTATGAATCTCAAGCAGAGTGCTTCGGGCTTCGAGATGATACTGTCTTTTGTTCTTTATCGTTCCAGCCTCTTTCTCATCCTTTGCTACTCATTCTCTAAGACTCTTGTTGCCAAGTTTAAATTTAAGTTTTGCCAATTACTTTCTTTATACCTTTCCAAACTCTAGTCGAAAACAAATTTTCAAATGTTTTCCTCCACAGTAACTCCAGTACCATGAAAATCAGAGAAAGTGACAGGACACCTGTGTAAATGTCACAGGTTATTTTACCATAGTTTTTGATTGGGAGACATAAATGATTCCAAGAGGCCACCTGCTAGCTAACTCCACGGGTCAATGTACAGAAACATGTTGTTCCAAACCCAAAGAAAAGATCATGCAACACATGACTGCATGCTAAATTGACCAACAGAAAAACATGGTTAATAAAACCTCGACAAGCTGTTTGAACCATCCACATTGGGACCTTGCTATAAAATCAAATGTTCAGCGTAGCTCACCCCAATTCCACTTGAGCATTTCCCTTTATAAGCATCCTTAACATAAAAGGTGTATTATTATATCGTTTATGGATGAATGAGTAAGAAAATCATGTGAGAAAGGAATACTGTGGGTGAATTATGTGACTGAATCTATAGCTTTAGATCCTATTTAAATCAAGTCAACAAATTGATTTACATCGAGTCAACAATCACAATTGCTTGTAGGTTAACACATCCTAAAAGCCTGAGCATCTTCTGGTCCCTCCCTGCCTCTCTGAGGTAATCTTCCACAGCACTCTTACCATCCCAGTTCCAAACATAATGGCCTTTGCTCGGCTTCTCAAACACTCAATGCTCTTTCTCATCCTACAGCCTTAATAAGTGTTATTCCCTTTCAGATCATAACCCACTCACTGTTTTCCTAGTGAAATGTTTCAAGATCCACTGGCTACACCCCATTCCCTAATAAAATGCCCTCCTAGCATGACACATCCAGTGAGTGGATTTGTCACTTTTACCGTTTTATATTTATCTTGAGGTAATTTGATTAAGATCTCTGTTCACCTGTAGACTGACTGTGAGATTCATCAGAGCAGAGATCCCATCTGATTTGCTCATATTTGTGCCCTGACATGAGTATCTGGAACTTAGTAGGCCTTCAATGAATGTTTGTTGAAAGAATGACTGAGATTATTTTTTTGTCTAATTTCTTTTTATTTTTTTTTAAAAATGCCGAGCTTTGTCTCTGTGGCAAGCATTTTCATGTCCTAGCACATACGTTTTCTCATGTAATTCTTATATTACTTTGAGGTTTATTTTCTATCAATGTTTAGTCACTGCATTGATAGTCTGAGAAACTATAATTTTAGAAATTTCTTAATTAGAGAATGGAGAGAAGGTTGAATCACAAGATTTTGCAAAAAGATTTAAAATAGATCGATGAGAATCAGAAATGAGGAATGACCACATGGTGAGCAAAGAGAGGTCAGAGAAAAAGAAGCAATCTACACAACTGAGGAGGCCACAGCCACTGCTATTTGTCCTAGGAGGAATGGATGTGAGTATTTGGGATTAAATAAGCTTGTTCTTGGCCCCCAAATTAAAGTATCTGTCACTGCAGCTGGTCATGATGAATTAAGTGGAACCTGTTCTAAACAGGCCACCCTGCATATTAAACTTCTCGAATGCACTAACAAAGCACTTTTCGAAGAATTCTAACTAGGTCAGCAATACATTTGCCATATATCACACGAATAATTCTAATGTAATTCGTAAGTATCTAGGCTTATGGAAATTGATGTTTTCTGTAAATATTGGAGTGTGAACAACTCACACTGCCAGTCAAAGCAGAATTAAATTTGAGGCTGGGACATATCAAGGGAAATAATAGGGATTCACAGATTACTGGGTGAGAGAGGTCAAGTGCTATGTATTATCTGGCATAAACAGAAACTTCCAGAGCTATAGCTTTTTTTTTTTTTTTTTTTTACGCATAGAGTTATAGACAATCTGTTCTTTCTTTGAACTATGTTCCTAAGGTACCTCAGTGAGATTTTTTGGAGTAAATGATTCTATTGCTTGCTCGAGCTTATTTGAAAGATTCATTCTAATGCATCCTTCTCAACTTCTCATTCAAATCACAGTTCATTGCGTTGCCCTGGACTTCTTGGCTGCCTTGATTAACTTTTCCAGATTATATCAACATGACCTCTTCAGGAGCTTCAGTAACTTTAATAAGGAACCATCCTAAATTTTTCACTGATGTGTTAATGGTGGTTAACTCAGGGCAGTAACATTATACACAGACACATACACACATTTACATTTTCTAAAATTTCTGCAATTAGTATGTATTGATTTGATAATGTGTCACTCAATTATTTATTCAACCAATATTGATTGAGTGCCTACTGTTTTCCCTTCAGTCTTCTAGCTGATAGAGATATAGAGGAAGTAATGATTGAAATAAATCAACAGGGTATCATGTGGGAAGATGTCAATAAGAATCATGCTGACTCCTACCATTGCATCCCACACAGTATCTTCCAGAACCAAAAAAGCAGAGTCTGTGGCAGGAAACTCTGGTGACTTGGGAAGGGAAAAATAAAGCTGAGAGGAGAAGATATTCTACTTTTTTGTCAGTAAAAAGTCCCGAGTTTTTATTTTAGAGTTAAAATTACTTCCTGAAGGTAAACTAATTTTCTCTTCTCTGTTTTTGGAGTTTCTTGTGGTGAGGAACATATAATGACCTGATTCTCTGCAAGATTTTGTAATGTGTAGTGCTGGAATTTAAAAGAAGAGACACGTGCTCAGAAAAGGGAGAGAGAAAAGATGATGAATCACAGACTATTGCTTAAGGAAACAAAAAATATCTGTTAACTCCTAACTGTTGATTATTGTGTCCAAATGTTTGCTGGGGAGTTGCTGATATAAAAGTGGTCTGATAAAAGTTGTTGAACTTACTATCCAAAATTTCCTAAGTATCTAATAGGGCAAGAATGATGACTTTGAAATGCTTCATTTAATTAAATATATATTTGATGTTGACTCTGTACTTATCAATAGGCAAATGCTTATCCTGCTCATAGAAACTATTCAGTCATTTTAATTTTTTGTATATGTGACAGGTAGCCAAGGCACAACATATGGATGCCAGCCCCCATTCCCATTGCTTGCCCTAGGCACCTGTCACTTTAAGAAGCATCAAGAGGAAACCTGGATTCCCATCCCTGGATTTCAGAATGAACAGATGGTTTCAGGAAGTTCATCAGAGGTGATCCTCTCTGTGATCCTAACCTTGATGGACAGCCCTGTGCTTTGAGCTGCCTGACTTGATAGGACTTTAGCTGTGGTTCGTGCCATACCCCACTTCCTATAACTTATCTTAGGTTATCCTGGGAGAGGACCCAAGCGCACACACACATTCAGTCCTGGAACTCTCTGGAACTGTTCCCTTGCCTCTGCCAGGAAGTGGGACACATCTTGAGATTTCTGTGTATGCTTTTTATAAGCCGTAGCCAGCCATTATGGCTCATATTCAGGCCCTGAGCTATCACGGACAGGCAACAGAGAGAAACTGAGGAATATGGAGAATTCTTATTAGCTGTGTATCTCCACTATCTTCTAATCCCACCCTTTTCTTGACAACGTGATGGAATTCACCGTCATTAAAGCTGGGTCTCCTTTTTCTATGGATCTTGATTCTAGCTGGGCAGCTTCCTTAGCTGTGGTCCAAACCTCTATTAAACACATTATTTCACTGTTTTTTGTTGTTTTGTTTTGTTTTTAAAGCTAGCCATCCACTAAGAGAGACTTCTTCTGCCTCTTCTGATCTATTCTCCATACTCAAGGAGAGTGATCTTTTAAAAATTCAAATGAGAATATGGTGATTACCATTTTTCTCCTTAAAAATCTCCATTTTTAGGATTTTAAACTAATTTTCCACTACCCTTGAGATAAAGTCAGTATTAAAACCTAGGCGTACTCTACCATTCCAGCTTCATCTTGTGCCTCTGCCTCTTGCATTTTTGACTTGGTCCACATGATTTTTCTCTCAGGAGCTCTACAACTGCCACTTAATTTATAGGTTCTCTGTGTTTTGCATTTGCTATGTGGTCTGCCTGTGGAGAACCCTCTCCCTACAACCCACCTAACCCACCCTCTAACTCATGTTCATGTCTCAGCTTATGTAGCATTTTCTATATGAAACTTTTCCTGTCTCCAAGGCCATCCTAAGCCTTCATAACCTACATGCCCATATATCCTAGCACATCATCTATAGAGCACCAACCTAGCTTGTCCAATGTCGATCTTTCTTGCTGCTTTATAAGTTCAGTTAAGACAAGAACTCTTTCTTTGTATGTACGTTTGACAAAAAAATAATTATAGATTGAATGAATCAAAGTCCTAGATTTTTCTCTTGCTTTTCAATCTTCCTTTATCTTCCTGAGGAAGATTAAAAAGAAAACATCTTGTACTGTATGTCCTACCTGGCAGGAAGAGATATTGATTGTGGACCTAAAGCTTGTATTCACATTACAGACGAAAAAGTGCGACTTTTAATGCCATCTTTGTGGTATTTTTTTTCCTAAATGGGTTCATTTCCCATTATATCATGGAAGTCAGAAGGGAAGTATGGTTCAGGAAATGGAATTCTGTTTCATGTGTTTTCTTCAGAAAATCACAGCTCTTTAAAGAATTTGAAATCTTCCCCTTTCTAGGGTGTAGCTTTTGAGAGGAAGAACAAAACAAAAATGGATGCAGAGAAAATCAATTCATGGAGCATAGATGCCATCAGTCTGAGGTAGCCTGGTGTTTCCCCTGGTTCAAATATCTGGAGTGAAGAAGAGATACTTGGTGCTCATGGGCTTAATTCAGACTGGCCCTTAAGTTTTTGACAAAGGCCACTAGATATTAATACTGTAGACTAAAACAACAACTAAAATTCATAGATGCCTGCAAGGGACCCAAGATCCTGCCGTTTTAGGACACAAGGGCAATGAACAAGCACTTCATCAGCAATTCACAGTTAAGCATCTTGCAGTTTTCTCCATCTGAGCAATCAGGAGTATAATTGAACACAATGAGGTGTTGAAAGCTTTTTCAAAGTAATAAGGAACAAGATTAACTATTTAAGTGTCCCTTATAAAACCAGACTATCACTTCTCTTGCTTCATAATGCTCAAAACCTTACTTGTAGAAGTCTTTAGACATTTTTGAGCTTCTTATTAGTTTACTACCCTATCATTATTCTCTGTCATTCTACCCATTTTTCAAGTAGGAAGACTAGAGAATAGTTTATCCTACACATTGTAGCACAATATAATTTATCATAATTCAAAAAATAATAGTCCAATGATCACACATTTATATCATTTTATAGAAAACATAGAATAACTATTACAAACATTTTTACAGTACATAAAGAAGCAATGTCTGACAGCACAGCAAGAGACAAAATATCATATAAAGCAGATACGGTAATTTAAAAACATAGCAGACTGAGGTTATTTATTATGAGAAAAAATATGTCCTTTATGACTCACTGGTGTCTGGGTCATTGCTGAGTGACAGTCTATGATCATATTGTGTATTTAGCATAATAACCCAGAGTCATCTAATCAATTTAAGTTATTTTTATATTCTCAGGTTCAGGAGTCAGAGAATTGTGTCATGCATTTTTTTTTTATTTCAAGTTTAGAATTAAGGTATAAAAGTTCATTATGGATACTTTGTGTAGTCAGTAGAAAAATATGATTTCAATGGTAAAACTCTGGCTGATTTGACTCAGAAGCCGCGACGTGAGCCGCTACTTCCCTGGGAGCCCATGGCATCCTGCAAAGACATGTCAGATTCCACCGTGATTGGTTGAACATCTGTCTTCTCAATCAGGCTCTCAGTCCCAAAGAGCAAGAAATTAATTTTCTTCTGAACAATACACAGCACCTGGCACATAGTAGGCATAAATGTAGGCTGAGTAAACACTAAGAAGCCGTGAACTTTGAGATTCTTCAGAACTTTTCAGAAATGAAAACTCCACTCTTTTTATACGAGTTGTAGGCATGTTAATAGCCACGTCATTATACAGGTGAAGAATTGATAATTATTTAGAAAATCAGATTGTTAAAAAATTATCCAAAAACGAAAGGATTACTGAATACCTTTTGAATGCCCTGCCGGACATTATATAATAGCCCAAACAGGAATTATCCAAATCTCTTGTTTTGTATAATCCCTGTTCGACCTGCTATTTATTGTTTTTTAGGATATTTTGCAATTTTGCAAAGATCTATGTTAGCCTTTAGAAAATGGGTAGCAATGTAGATGATTCCAATGTAATTGCAATAAAAATTAATTTTGTGTGCAAATTGATCAAGGATTTCAGATTTATTGTCTTTTATGGATATTACTAGCTTCACACCTGAACCAACAATCTTATTCAAAGGTTTTTTGTTTGTTTGTTTGTTTTTGTTTTGTTTTGTTGCCGCTATAAATATCTCTATTTCTCCAGTACTTTTTGAACCAGCTTTAGCATCCTGGTGTTTTCACCATTAATAAACTAAACAATCTTTGACATGCATTCATTTTATATTTGCATATTCTTTGTTGTTTTAGCTTTTTGAAAATTATAGTTTGACAAAGTAAAATTCGTATGCTTAATCTATATAATCATGTTTGAAAAGTGTGTAAAACATGGAAATAACAATCTAGATCCCCCCAAATATATTTTTATATTATACTTGATTTCTAAAAACTTGACGTGAGAAACTAAATATTTGTGCATGGGGGGTATTAATCTAAAGAGAACAGGTTGGATTTTTAATGCAATTATTTTTGTAGAAAAAAAAATGAGGCAAATGATGAAAATTGAGTTTGACAATGAGGATGTCAATGGGAAAGTGATGCCTTTGTCAGCATGAGTACACAGAACAAAAATACTAGCAGGACAGGAAATACGCCAGTAAGGGAGAAATGGACAAGCCTGTGGTTTCGGATGGGAATCTGACATTGCTGATGCATTCTACTTCCAGCATCGCTAGAGAACAACAACAACAAAAATAATAAAACAGCATAATTCCATAGTAATTTTTCGTTAAATATTTGTTTTAAGTTCCACATTAAAATAGGCCATTTGGGTAAAAATTCAGGTACTGTTTCAACAATAGTAATGCCACTTAAGAGATGGCATTTTGTTTTGATTCAATGCAAACAAAACAAAACAAACAAAATGAAACAAAAAAAAAATGGGGCTTCTATTATATAGCAGTCTCCTTTTATCTGTGGTATTGCTATCTATGGTTTCAGTCATCTGTGGTCAACCACAGTAAAAATATGACAATTAAAATTTAGAAATAAACAATTTGTACATTTTAAATTGCATGCCGTTATAAGTTGCATGACGAAATCTTGTGCTGTCCTGCTCCATCCCACATGGAATGTGAATCATCCCTTTGTCTGGAGTATCCACACTGTATATGCTATCCGCCTGCTAGTCACTTAGTAGCCATCTTGGGTTTCAAATCAATTGTCATGGAATCTCAGTGCTTGAGTTCAAGTAACTCTTATTTTACTTAATAATGGCCCCGCAGTCTTTCACCTAATTTTTATTTCAGTATATTGTTATAATAGTTCTATTTTATTATTAATTATTGCTGTTAATCTCTTACTGTGCCTAATTAATAAATTAAACTTTATCATAGATATACATGTATTTATATATTAAAAAAAACAGCATATAATAGGGTTTGGTACTATGGTGGTTTCAGGTACCCATTGGGGGCCTTGGAAAGTATTTCCTAGTGTCCCCTGCAAATAAGGGGAGACTACTATATACCAAACTTTTATGAAGTGTATAACATATATGTGTGTGTGTGTGTGTGTGTGTGTGTGTGTGTATGTGTGTGTGTGTGTGTGTGTGTGTGTGTGTGTATATATCAAAGGTAAGTCTTTTCCTCCACTATGTGAAACTTACTGGAAATGCAAGATATAGCAATATAAAATAGAGAAAAAAAGTGAGAAGAGAAATTAGGTAATGATGTCAACAGTTTTGGGGAAAGCTAACTGTGGGAAACAGTTGTTTTTTAAGTAACAAAGATAATTATGGCCATTTCTAAAGACGTCTTGATATTTGTCTTCAATCTTCAGCTTAGGACAATTCTTACAAACAGAAAAGATATCTGAATGAGCAGAGTAATATTTTATTAGGATACAGGACTCTTTCAAGTGAATGGAGGTCTTGATCTGGATGTACCACTTAGTTCAGATCTACTTGTGGGTAGCTCCTGCTGTCTGAATGTCTCAAGTAGGAAGATGAGGAAAATGCCCACTTGCAGCTAGTCCCTTCTTTCCTGCTTTCATCCCTCTGGGGGAGGGAAGAGGTCTTGTGCAAGACTGGCTTTCTCTGCTCTTTTTACATCCCTGAATTTATGTTTTACTCTATATTTATTTATTGCATAAATATCCATAAGACAAAATTTGTTTGGCCATTATGGAAAAAAAAAATAGTAGAATCTCCTCCGATCTCAGCACTGGGAACACTTAAAGTACATTTTAAATATTTTTGCCCTGTGTATCCTTCCAGTATTTATCCATATGGAAGCATGCTTTTAAAGAATTTTATCTCTAGCACTGGTGTAATTTTTTATTCTTCTTGTTCATTTAATGTTCTTTCATAAATATTCGCCTCATAATTATATGTTCATAATTATTTTATATTGCTGCATAAGATATAGACTTGGTATACCTCACTTAGCTGTTTATCTAGTTTTAGGCATTCATTTAAATATCAGTTTGCTATTTTAAATAATTCTGCCTTAAATATATTTGTGAATGTCACTATGTTTGCATTATATAAATGAGTATAAATTTGAAATCCTAAAATAAATATTTTTAATATCTTAACTACTCTAAAGTAGGGATAGTTTTTAAAATCTGTGTGTATATTTAAATTTAACATGGTTGTTAAATATTATTAACAAGCTATATTAAACTGATGGCATATCCTAGAATCATTACTAGTTTGGAAGCTAAACAATTAAGTATTTCTTTAGTGAAAATTCCTAAAATTAGTTATAATAATCATATAGGGGAATATAAATGTAATAAAAATTTAATTATTGCACTATCAACATCTAGAAAGAAATACAAAAAAAAATAAACAAAAGAAAAAGCTTTTCTTTTCAAATACTCCTTAGTATACACACACACACACATATACATTTAACAAAACTAATATATCAATGAATTACAAAGTATATAAATATTAAATGTACACAAGTTATACATGTTATTATGACTTATAACATCAATACAAAAATAGATTTTAACAGTCAAAAGAGAAACAAATAAAAGTAGGAGAAAACTATCACAAATAAATTTTTTAAATATATTTTTAAATATTTCATACTTGCTACATGAATCAAGAATGAGAATCGGGAAATTACAAATAATATTTAGAAATGCTTAGTGAAAGAGACGAATACAAATTTATATAGAGAAGATTATATATGTTTATGCAATCTTACACAAATTATTTTGAAAAACTATATCAAATGTGGATTTCTAGAAAAACATATGTTAATAAAGAACATAGAAAACATAGAAAATAAAGGGCAAATAAAAAAGCTAAATAGACTGATAACCAGGTGAAATTTTTAAAAAGCTATTGAAGTCATTTCTACACAAGAATTGAAGGCCTCAGACATTTTTCCAGCAGATTACACTGATTATTTAAATGGTAATTTTTGTACTCTAAACAGTTTATGGTATAGAGAAGAAATATTTATATATATATATTTAATGTCATTTTTTAAATGTCGCTTTTAAGAAATAAAACTGAAATAACTCTGAAAGCAAATAAGTGTATACTAAAGAACTATAGGCCAATTCATTTAGGAGTGAATGCAATTTCTGAATAAATATTAGAAATTAAACTTATAAGTAAGTTTACAGCACATTGGTTCTTGATTCAGTAAATATTCTTTGAGTAAATATTGCTAGAGCATGTATGAATGACTGTTCTAACTCTTAAATACTGTAGGTGTGAACTTGACATAATATGCAAGGTCTTTGGAGAACTAGGATTCACAAGGAGGAAACAGATAGCAGCCAAATATATAAATTTACCAGTCATTTAGAGGTTTTGGACATATGCCCTAGGGTAACTATAAAGATATAATACAGAGAATTTGGGTGTGTCACTCAGATAAAGTAGAATGGGTACCTCTGTAAGGAAATAGTAATATATTGGGAGAAATGTGTATTTATGTGTACATATATGTGTATATATAGAGAGATATATTTAACATATTATATATAAATACATAATATATATTATATATGACATATACTATATAATTATAATTATATAGTATATAATACATCACATACAATGTAATATATAGTGCATAATTATACACTTAACATTTTTATACATCATATTTATATATGATATACTCTATAATATCTTATATAATTATATATTAACATATTATGTATTATATATTATATATGTGTGACATATTGTCATATAGCCTGCTGCATTCTTAATTACTGTTGCATAATAATTTTTAATTTAAATTTTATTTGTTTACCTAAAACAATCTGTGCATTTTATGGACTAATTAAGAAATAAGACAAGAAGAAGGCATTAAATACCATCATTAACATAACAATCAACAGTTTATCATTAGTCATACTTTCGTGTATATGTTCTAGAACGTCTCCTATGCTAATATGTACTCATTATATGTACAATAATTTTAACTTGTTCATTTGTTTATTCTGCTTGATAATCTGCCATGATCTTATTTTCATGTTATTATTTTCCTATTACCAAACTTTTAGTTGCTAATTAGATTTTCATAAAAAAAGATTTGGCATGATTATATAACCAGTTCCATGTTTTAAAAAATACATGTTTTTATTTTTTGTTATCAGCTACGATTAGATGACTATTTTAAAAAATTAATATATTCATACATAATTATTTCCTTAGGGTATATTTCTACTTGCAGAATTGTTGGATCAAATGTTATGATCATTATAGTGATCTTTGACACCTATCGTGATGTGGCCTCCTAGGAAGATTTTATAATTTAACAATCTCACCAGCAATGTATGAGTTGGCAAGATACATGTGTTCTATATATTGCCAATATTAGATATTAAGATTATATTTTATCCTTCAGAGAAGAGCAGTTTCTTCTCATTAATTACCATGTCGATTATGTCTACACTTTTCATAGGTTTACTGATTTTTTTTTTAAATTTGTAATAGCACTGAAATTAATTTTCCTTAAGATGCAAGTACATGAGTCAGTGAGGAATAAAACAAACATCTGCCTGGATGGTCAAATAACAGAATTAAACACTTATTTCATTAGTGCCTGTGTATGATAGAAATGAGACAAAATTAGGTTTATCTTTAACTTCGTACTGTTAAAGTTTAGTGATTGTTGTTTTTATTTCAACTTTTTCCCTCAGTTGTTTAATCTCTATGTAATCTATCCTGATGTTGTTTACTAGATGTGATATTGGCTTATTGAAAAGAAACAGTTTAAAATTGGTTTTCATTTGGGCTAGGACTTAAAAAAATTATTCATTTATTTGTTGCTGACTTCGCTTATTTAATATTCACTCTAGCTTTCTGATCTCGCAAAGAGTCAATTAAAACATCTTTCTTCAAAGAGCTCCATATTAGTCAACTTAAGCTTAGTTATTGTGCAGTGAGAAGCAATCCCAAAGTGTCAGTGGCTTTCACATATAAGAAGAGTTTCTTTCTCACCCATGCTGATAAATACTGTGGATTGGCTGCCGCTCTAGTTTATGATAACTTTACTAAGGGCTCAGGCTGTCAGAACAACTTCTAAGACATCACCAGACTCCTTCCAGTTGGAAGAAAGTGCATGGCAAGAGGTGAAACACATTATTCAATTCACAGTTCGTTGGGCAAAGAAGTTATATGGCCAGGCCTGATGTTAAAGGAGCCAGAAAATATGATTTTCTGAAAAATCAGATTTAAAAAATCAAATTTAAAATATTTTCTATATCAATCCTCCCAGATTGATATAGAAAATATTTTAAACAAAAATGCTATCACCTTATCTGTTCAAGTATTTGCTAACATTTGACTCTAGAATTATAAAGCTATGCCAGTTGAAAAGCCCATCATGCGTTAATTAGCTTAAGAAATTTGACCCCACTGTAGCCCTAAGTGATTTAAAACAAGACTTTGTAAACTGTTCTCTAAAGAGCCAGATAGTAAATATTTTTATTTTAAGGGGTCCATACAGTCTCTGTTGAAATATTTGCATCTCTCAACTCTGCTGATGTAGCCAGAAAGGAGCCGTAGTTATAGAAATGAATGTGTGTGTCTGTGTTCTAATAAACTTTATTTAAAAAAGCAGACCATAGGATTTTCCTTGCTGCTCATTTTTTTGCCAACCCCTGATGTAGGTCAGTCCTACCCTGGTTAGAGCAGAAATTTAGAATATCCTGTTAGAGTTTATCTGTTCTTACTGAAAGAAGTTTTACTAAAGGATAGAAACTGAGATTTTACTTATGGAAGGTCCTGTTCTAGTATAAGGCAGGCCATTTTTATTTTAATATCTGTTGATTCTTTAAAAAAGTATTCTGAGATGCACAGGCATAATTTGAAACATTATTTTCAACATACTTGCTTTTTAAAAAAAACAGGCTGCACAAAGAAAAGCTCTATGAAATTGGCTAGGCTGATGGGAACATGCAGAGAATTAAGAAAGCATTGCAAGAGGCAAAAGATTAAGAAAAGGATGAGAAATTCTAGTTTAATTGTTATAATAGAAAAAAAAGGAGTAGTTTCTTGGACATGGTATTCACTCCACCATTTTCTTGGAAAAGTTTCCTATTACTACTTAGTATCTATGTAGATATAATTGCAATCTAGCCACATGTTTTATATAAAGTTATAGTCATAAAAATAGTAGAAGCATAAAATCTAAACAAAAGGTGATCAAGTCTGTGTCTTTTAAACTTTCAGAAGAATTATTATAGGCAATCATACAAACATAAATGTTTAATATAATTGACAACTTAAAACAATATTATTCTTGCTGAAAATGTTTCAAAAATCACATTGCTCAGTTTTAAGAATCAAAATCTGTTTTCTTGCTAGGAATAAAATAGGTGCAAAGTATTTTCAGATTTCCTTGCCCCAAAATGCAGGCTTAAACACAAAGAAATGTTAATTGATTCATTGAACTTTTAAAGCAACTATTTAACATTTTCAATAAAAAGAAGCCTACCTCTAATCCCAGGTGGCAGCTTCACTAAAGACATACATTATAATTATGCTTCTGTTTTCATTTTCTCCTAATAACAGAGATTGAGAAAGCCTGCTTTCTACATCTGGATTTTAAGCCATCATTCAGACAAAGCTTCATTAAACCCCACCAAACACTAAAGGTCACTGCAGTTTCATATGTTTGTGTTGTAGCTACTAAATGTTGCAAAAACTCTATCAGCAGCCAGCAAAATTCAGTAACACCAGAAAATGGCAAGAGTAAAATGAGGACATAGGTGAGAAGTTCATCTGTTCAACAAATAGAAACACAGATGAATAGAATATAGTTCTTTCCCTCAAGGAAATCACTCTGCATAGAAGACTAAAACTAAATCGACAATTAGAATATTTCATGTAAATGCAAAGTTGATTTCCATTAAATAGCTGGACTGAGCTGACCCAGGGACATCTTCTTTTCCATTTCAAACATATGGAAGTGCCATTTAAAATGGAACAACTGCAAATGTAAATATATAGCTGAGCTCAAAATGTAAACAAAAAAGTCTCCAGAGAAAGAGGGAATTCAAAGTTGGAGCGTGAATGGAAGCTGCAGCCCAGGCATGACTGACTCTACTACCCACTGTAAGAGAGGAGACTGTTCTGGGCATTAGGAATGAGCTACTGTATAAAACCAGGATTCATAAAAAGTGGATCAGTTTTTCCACTTTCCATAAAGTGGAAACTATGTAAACTTGTAACAATCTAGGTAAACAGCACAAAAGTTTACCTCTTGCTGAGGGCATACACAGAAAAATATGACCTGAAAAGGATCATAATATCAGGTCTTTTCCCCTTCTATGAAGCCCAAATTTATACTCCATGATCTATACCGCCAACTTCTCCAGGGTAAAAGACCTATTAGCAGAAATATTTCTGAAGAGATGTCCTTACAACAAAGGAACAATAGAACTGCCATTGAAAATAGCCCCTGATGAGGATGAACTTACCTTAAGAAATTACAAACCATAATTCATTATGAAAAGAGGTATTAGGAGATATAGAGGACAAAATAAAGACTGGTCTTCCAATGAAAGAATAGGGCAAATGCAATAAAGTACTAAGAAATTTCCCATATTGATGAAAGTCTGATTTTTCAGATTGGCTAAACAATCTGAGTCTTAAACAGGGTGAATATAAACATCCACACCTGGTTGAATTATAGTGAAATCATAAAACATTAAAGACAAAAAATAATTATGTTTCCTGAAAGAAGAGTTATTTTTATAAAGCAATGCCAAATGGACCTACAACAAATATTTCACCAAAAATGTCAAATCAAAAACACTATTAAATATAACTTCATAGCACAGCCGAAAAAACAACTGATCACCTAGAGTTTCAAAACAAATTTAAACTTTATTTAAGAATGAGGTGAAATAAGGGAATTTTCTATCAAAGATTGAAGAAATTTACTTCTGACAGATTCTCAGTATAAGAATTATTAAGGATAAGCTTTAGCAAGAAGGGCATTGAAGCCAAATGGAAGTAGCAAATGTGGGTAAATCTAAATAAGCATTGACTCTAAATAATAGGATTAACTTGGAAAGTATTGAAGGTGGTAGATTTGAAATACCAAACATTAATAGGAAAGGTGAGAGTTGGAGAAGATTGTTTTTAAAGAATTCTTAAGTTCTTACAAACAAAGGATGTTAGAGAGGTGGATTAACTTTTACTATTTTAAGTTTTTATATTAAAAAGTTAACTGTAGTTACTAAAATGAAATAAATAGTATATACATCTTTCCAACAGGTCAAGGAAATGCATAGCTGAACAAAACACTTGGCCAATCCAAAAAAAGCCAGAGAATAAAAGTAAAAATAATAATAAAATAAAAACAAACAGTTAAAAGAAGACATAAAATAAGATGATGTAAATAGCCCTTATGTACCAGTAATCACAATAGAATATAGATATTAAACTCATATGTTTTATCAGGACTTAAGAGATTGAAAAAATAAAATAAATCCAGACACATGCTATTCAAAAGAGTTATACATACAATAAAAATAACTTCTAAAGATTATTTATAGGGGGATAGGGGAAGGGTGAAGTGAGTAAAGGGGATCAAATATACGGTAGCTGAAGGAAACTGGACTTTGGGTGGTAATCACACAATAGAATATACAGATGTTAAATTATAATGTACTCCTGAAAATTATATAATTGTATTAACCAATGTTACCCCCAATAAACTTAATAAAAATAATAAAGATTATTTAAAAAGTTTCAATACATTACTGTTTGAAATTGCAAAATATAGGAAAAAAACAAATGTATTTTAATAGGGAGAATTGATAATTATTTATAGATACTTTTATTTTTAAAATTCATATTTTACTAACCAATTAATTCTTGTACATATGAATGTAATTATGTAATTACTTTTAGAAATACTTTGCAATTATTTACTTTCTTAAACCTTGCTAATCATCTAATCAATACTTATTTGTACATTAGCCCTTCTTTCTAGTTGATGGAAAACAGTTTATGTTATAATATTATGATCGCTAGACTCCAGAGAAATACTAAGGCAGCTGGCAAGAGCTAGTATAGTAGTTTTGCTCTTGAGCACACTGGGGATTTCTCTAGTGTTTCACTATCAAATGTGACGTTATTTGTTATTAAGATATAAGCAATTTTTATCCTGTTAAGGCAAGTTCCTCAATTTTTAGTTTAAATAGGTTTTTTTATTACAAAGTATAGAATTTTATTTAAACCTATCAAATCTAGTGAGATGCTCCGAGTTTTTCTTCTTTGTCCTACTGATAAGAATATTAATAGTTTCTTGTTATCGATCATTTTTGCATTTTTATATTGAACTCTAATTGGTTATTATACCTATTGTTTTGTTATATTGATTATTTTGATTGTTTTTTTTTATTTAGGATTATTGGATCTATGTTTTTAAGTGAGGATATATTGCTGTTTTCTTGAAAATTTTATTTTTATCTGAAAAAATTATCTGTCATCTTTAAATTAAATTAAGGCAGGATCCAGATTTGTTTTGCTTCTCATTTGCTTAACACTTAATATTTATGCTTAGCACAGTTCTGGGCACATCACAGAAAATTGATCACTATTTATTAACTAAATACAGTAATCTCACTTTTATTTACCAGGTTCTGTTTAAACTAAGTTTTTAAAAAGTCTTTTATTCTCTCCGGTCTTCCCTTTTCTAGTGCCTTCACTGATAAGGTAATAGTCAAAGATTTCTTATTCTGAAGAAAATCACACAAACTTCTATATGACTTATGGTTAAAAAACCTTTCTAAAGAAATAGTCCCCTCTTATTGATTTTAAAAAAATAATAGATGAAGAAGAGAAGTTTATCTGTTAAATTATTCCTAGTTGTGCTTGTTTGCTTTTGGAAATGGAAGAAATACTCTCTAATCTTTTAAGGAGTAAACTTTTATTTTGCGATGTTCCCTTGAATCTAAGAAACAATTACAGATAGTAATTGTTTTAATTCTCCACAAATGGCAATAATCTCTGAGCCAGTATTATATTGGATCATAGGGAATTAAAAGAAATAAACTGCTTACCTTTTGCGGACAATTGATTTCTGTGGCTCCCTTACCTTTCTGGCTGGACTACTGGGGTATGGGAAGGATGCTCTGAGGCAGTCTAACGAACATGCACTTCCAGGTCATATTGTGACTAATAAAAAAATGTTGGTCTAACCTGCTGTGTGGAGCTACTGGAAAATGTATCAGCACCTTGGACAGCGATTATGTTTGCTTGACTCACAAGAACAGGGCCTTCATTGGCTCTGCTCTTATATTCCAGAAGGCAATGTCCCTCTTTCTCCCTGACCCCTCCTCCCATTCAGAATGCCATTGATTTCTCTGACTCTTGCAGATGTTTTTGCCATTAAATGAAACTTTTTGAATCGGAAAATAAAAGTTATGGGATCTCCATAAATCTTAGCTTCTCCAATAGTACCTACCCCAGAAAGTTGATGAAAGTGAAAATATGGACCTCAGAAGGTTGATATAAGGGTGTCCAATCTTGTGAAGGATTCCCTGTGTCTCCTAGCATACAGTAAGGTCTAAAAAGAGATACACATTTGCTAGTTTCCTCCAATGTCTCATGGTTTTATCATGCTTTAAACATTGTCTTCCTTTTATTCTTTATTTTGTATTAAGTAAAAAAAAAAAAAAACACAAAACAAAACACATATTTTAAGTTGGGAAAGGCAGTCTTATGCATGCAATTTTTTGGCCTCCATACGGCAGCATAAAAACAAGCTTGGAGTCTGAAATACTCCCTTAGCAAAAGATAATGAGCTCACACAGCCTGTGCTGGGCTTATCACCTCATGTGGGAATATAGTCCCCTGTTTCAGACTCTCTGTTTACTCCTTGGTTGTGCTCAAGGGTGTATCATATAGCACAAGGTCAGCGCGACTACTATAGCTGTCTTCTGCAGGGAGGAGATGGGATACTTCATGTTAAGGCACAAGAGGGTAGCATGCAGGCCAGCGGCCCCATTCCAGCAGCTGGAAGTGACCCGCTGGCCATAGGGGACCAATGCTTACTACTGATCTAGCTCTTTCTCTTCTCTATGTGAGTGAAGCATTGTTCCATCTAGTGTTTGATTGCATTGTGTTTCCCTTGGTAACTCTGATACGAAGTACAGTGGCAGAAATGTTTATACTTCTACTCCTGGTAAGAAACAGATGCCACTTGCTCTACAATTTATCACTATAATAATACCAGCAAATTCTTGTAAATATAGAATAAAACATGATAGTGTCATTACTAATCCCCTCTCTCCACTCTTACACAGATAGCCATTGTTATAGACTTAGTATATATAACACCAGTCATTTTTGATGATTTTTATTTTTATGTGTATATATATGTATAGACATGTTTATTATATCATATAATTATAGTTGACACAATTTATATTTTTGTAACTGTTTTCTCTTGATACAATTTTAAAGATTTTTCTGTTCTTTCCTTATAATAGCTACATAGCATATCATGATGTGGATATATTATAATCAATTTTCTTCTGTCCTTTGAGGAATGTTTATATTTGCCCTTCTATATCTGAAAATATTACCAAATTTTCTCCCCAAAATAATTATGTAAATTTACACTATTACCAATAATGTGTAAAAATGCCCACTTCATTGTATTATTTTTACCAATATATGAAATAACTGACATTTTGAATTTTTACCATAATGACAGGCAATTTATATTTTTATGTTTTTTAGAGAGTTTCAATACATTTAAAAAAATTATTTCCAAGTCTTTTCTCTGAATGAGAGATTCATTTCTTTTCTCCTTTTTAACCCATGGATTTATTTGTATTTTTCTTTCTGCTATGTAAGCTCACTTAGGCCAATGGGTCGCTTGGCTATATCAATACAATGCCAATGTCTTCATTCCAGTCTGTCTTTGCCTTTATCTTTGTCACATAACCTTTTTTTATTTAAACATTAGAGGTTTTCTTGTCATTGTTTGCTCAAGTTTTCTTTGGATGAAACCTACCTCTCTTAGTGTCTTGAATTCTGAATTTTGTATCTTAATTAGGAAAAACTTCCCCAATATAATAAAAAACAAATACCTATTTTATGCTAGTACTTTTGGAGCATTTTTTTGCATTTATTTCTCTAAATCTATTTAATATAGTTTTTTTTTTCTTAATACAGCATTAACTAACTTTATTTATTTGACAGCTATTTCCTAAGAACAGACTCTGTGTGTCTGTCACTGTCCTAGGCCTTAAGGATACACATGTGGACAACACAGGGTCCTTGTTATCAAAGAACTTAAATACTAGTGGGAGAAGACAAACAATAAGCAAACAAATATATGGTAAAGTATGATATGACACAAAGTAATAAAAAGTAGACTTAAGAAGATAAATTAAGGTCAGGGGTGATTATTTTAAATATGGTTTTCAGAGAAATGCTCTCTGAGGAACTGACATTCGTGTCCAGGTCAGAATTGGATGAAAGATTGAACCATGCAAAAACCTCATGGAAGAATATTCCAGGCAGAGGAACAGCAAGGAGACAAGAGACATTGGAATAGCTTGAGGAAGAGGCAGAAAAGCTGAGATGAGAAAGGCCTAGAAAAATAGTCTAAAGAGTATACCATTTAGGGGCTCAGAGAATATGAATATGATTTCACATTTCACTCTATGTGTAATGAAAAGCCATTAGAGGGTTTTGAGCAGGGAATCTAAATAGTCAGATTCGTACTTTAAAAGGATGCTCTGCTGCAAAGTGGGGGATAGAAGACAGAGGTGTAAGAGTGGAAGCACAAAGATGGGGTTCAGTGTTCCTCAAAGAGGGGGACAATTCTCTCAAAAACATTAAATTATCTTTTTCTCATGAGTTAAAAAAAGTAAATTGTTATTAGATCTAAATGTGATTCCACTGATACACATCTCCATTTTTTTTTTGTATGTAAGACTATTTTAGTTTCCTTAGGATTTAAATTGGGTCAATTCTTTGCTTTAAACTTCCTTACTATTGTGCACCTCTTGATTAACTGTAGAATCAGCATGAAAAGTTATATTTAAAAATGTATTGGTACTTATTTATTAATGAATATGGAAGAAATTGACATATCTGCAATTTTGAGTTTTTCTAACAAGGAATCTTTATTTAGGTCTTTTATAAATGTCTACATTACTTTTGACAGAGGTCTAGCACACTTCTTATTAATGTATTTCAAGGAATTGAATGGTTTTTTATAGCATTTGTGCATAGATTTTAAAAATTACACTTGTAAAATTATTACCAGTTTCTGCACATGCTCTATGTTAATTTTGTATCCAGACTCTTACTTCAATGGTATTTTTTTTAATAATTGTTGATTCTTGAGCATTTTCTATGTAAATATTTATATTAATTAGTGGCTTCTTTGAATACTTTTTCAACATTGGTAACTCCCATTTATTTTCTTATTTTAATTTATTTCCAAAGACCCTCAACAAAAATGTTAAAAAGAGAATTGAAATTGAATATGTCACCTTCATCATTAATATAGTGGGAATCATATTTTACAATTAAATGCATTTTAGGCCAAAATTTAGGGAATATTTACTAATTTTCTAATCTTCATAACAATAATGACACTGTACCCTTACTATATTCACTTTTCATTTGAAGAAACTGAGGTCCAAAGTAGATAGGCAACTTGCCTATAGCACCAATAGGTAATGGAAGCCTGAATTTAGGGTTTCTAACTTCACAGTGTTTATACCTGGCAAAAAATCATTCAGGTAAGAAAGTTATCTTAGTGTACTGAGAATTTTATCAAATAAAAATGTTGAGTTTTATCAGCATGCTACCAAGATAATCATATAGTTGTTCACCTTTAATCTTTTAATATATGAAATTACATTAATAGATTTCCTGATGATAATCCATTCATACAGTGCATTTCTGGGATACATCCTAGCTGATAATGACACACTCATATTTGATTTGCTAATATTTTATCTATGATGTTTCATCCTGATTTGTAAGTAAAATTGACATACTTTTAATTTCATTTTACTAGCCAAGATGGATATTAAGATTAGGATAACCTTTTAAAGAGAAATAGATTTCAGTGTTTTCTGCTAATACAATAATATTAGTCATCCAAAACACAGCTGAAAATTTGAGAATACGCTAAAGCTTTGTATGTATAACCTCACTGAAATCTTATAATAAGCCCTAAGAAACAACAATATAATTATGCATTTATTAAAAGATAACAGCTAGAATGTTAAATAACTTGAGGTTACACAAAAAATTATGCAGTCATGATTAGAACAATCGAGTTTTTATGTCTGCAGTGTCTTTTTTTTCTACTTCGTGTTTTCAAAACGTCATTTAACAAATTAAAAAATTTTAAGTTGACAGAATTTTCCTTAGCATGTTGAGGTTATTATTCCTTTAGGTACTAGCATCTCCTGTATTGTTAAGTTAAACATGTACCAATTTGACCATTGACTTTGGAAAGTCTACTTGAAGCTACTCAATGTTCCTGTTTATCAGTGACTTTTTATACAATTTATACAATAAGCTCATGTGTGGACTGGGATGGGTACTTAGGTATTTTAATTAGAGGATTTTGTATTTAATTCTCTCATTTATTCATTGAACTAATATTTATTGGACACATTTATGTTCCAGAGACCTTTCTAGCTAAGAGGTATAAATCAGTAAGTAAGTAAAAGAGAAAACTCTGCCATCATGGAGCTTATACTCTGTCTGGAGAGTTGGACAAAGGATAAAACAAATAACTAAATTAACAGCATGTTATACAGGTGATAGCTCTATGAGGGAAAAATAAAGCATGGTGGGTGATGTGGAAATTCAGGTTTCAAAGTGAAAGTTTTAACAGACGTGAGTGGTAGGTACTATATGAGAGAGTGAGCAGTGTGGTTAGATATGGGGAAGAGAGTTCTGTGCAGAGAGAAAAGTGTTGCAGGAGTGCACCTGGCATCAGCCAGGAGACCACCACGGCTGTGGAGAAGCGACCAAGTGGGGCAGAAATAAGAGATGTACTCGGAGAAATAGCATTAAGTCTAATGGGGTAGAACTTTCTAGACCATATTAAAGAGCTCTATATTTTAGTCTCTGGACCTGGTTAACCATTGGGTTTTTAGCAGAAAAGTTTCTTCGACAAATTTATGTTTTTGCAGGATCTTCCTGGATCCTCTATTGAAAACAAATTATAAAAAGGCAAGAGCAGAAACAGGGAAACTAGTTATGAAATTATTGGATTGTTTTAAAGATTATAAGAACATGGAACAGGTGGTAGCAATGGAGATCATAATAAATATAGTAAGTTATCACTTAACTTTGTCAATGGGTTCTATGACTCTAAGCAAAATCATGTATAACAAAAATAATTTTACCAAAAGCTAATTTATATAAACAAGAGTTAAGCTCCTATAGCATCTCATGAAAATTATCGCAAAACAACATTAAACAAAATAATAATATTTGAGAACCTGCTATAGTAAGATTCTATACATATTTTGAAGGTAGAGCCAAGTGAATCTGCAGATGAATTAGGTGTAGATTAAAAGAGGAAGGGAGAAATTAAGAAAAATTTTGTCCTCAGCCACTGGAATAATTGAAGTGCCATAAAAAGTCTAGAAAAGACTTTGATAGAAACAGGTTTGAGTGGCAATAACAAGAGCTCAGTTTGAATCTGTTAAGTTTGAGATGGTTATTGGATCTCCACATAGAGTAAGCAGTTGAAAATCTGAGTCTGCAGTTCAAGAGATAAGTCTGACCTGTAGATACATTTATGAGACTGTTCAGCTTACACATGGTACTTAAAGCCAAGAAATTGATGAAAGTCCCGAGAGACCTGGTATAAACGAAGTGCAGAAGAGAGGAAAGGCTTTAAATATGTGTGTGTGTATATATACATATACATATATATATATATATATGATGTATATATATATACCATATATATATATGATATATATATACCACACATATAAATACATTTTTAAAAAATTGAGGATTGAACCCTACTGCACTCTAACACAAATAGTCAAAAGATTATCAGTATCCTTCAGCAAAGGAGACTGAAAAAAAAAGTGAGTGAATAAGACAGGAGGAAAGTTAGAAGAGTATAATATCTGAGAAATTAATTGAAAACACTTCAGGAGAATTCAAATGCTACTAATATGTCAAAACTCATGGTGGAGTAATGGAGAAGAAAGTCTTGTTGGAACTGATTAAAGAGAGAATGGAAGCACAGGACTGGGAGAAAGTAAAATAGACATATGGACAACTGTTTCAAGGACTTTTGCTGTAAAATGGAAGATAAATATAAACTGGTATCTGGAGGTGGAATTGAAGACAGCAATGGGTATTTATTTTTTGACAGAAGAAATAAAAAAGAGCAATTTTATATGTTGATTGGAATAATCTAGTAGAGAGGGAAGGAGATAGGAGAAAGATGGTTAGGAGAAACTTTCTAGGGTGATGTCTTTGATTAACTCTCCAGGGGTTGAGGGCTAGTGTAAAAGAAGAAGTTTTGATTTTAGTTAGAAGCATGGAGAGTTCATCTTTAGTAGCCAGAAAGAAGTTAGCATATACAAGTGCAAATGTTGGTAAGTGCACATATGGCTATTTGTAAAAGTTCTCGTCTAACTGCTTCAGGTTTTCATTGAAGTAGAGAATAAGGACAATGAATAAAATTAATGATCAAAGAACAAGTATTGTAGGTTTGACAAAAGGAAAATGACTAAAATAGCTGTCTCGGGGATTAGGAGAGTTAATGGACTAGTGAAATGTTTTATTATTACCATTAATATATAAAGAGCTCTTGCAGATAAGTAAAAAACAGATGAGCATCCCAATAAAAATATGAGGAAAAATATGTGTCTACAATTTACAAACACATACATATAAATATGTACGGCCAATAATCCCATAAAGTAATTGTTAACCTCAATCTTAATGCAAGAAAGAAAAGCTAACACATTGGTCGATATCACTAGGGGGACATTCTTTCTAGAGAGCAATTTGTAAAAGATATCATTAGTTTCAACAATATGCCTATCCTTTCACTTGCCTTAGGAATTTTTCCTCCAAGAAAATAATAGATTATGCATTAAAATCTTTAATCCTCTATTGCTTATCTTTCCTATTTCTAAACATTGGGAGAAAAAAGTTGAAAAAAAGAAACTATAAATAAATTGCTCTGAAACGCAATTAAAGTATATTTAACTAGCAAAATGTCATTAGTTGTAAATGAATATTTGATTAAAAAATTTATAACATAAGTGAATTCAGGATGCTAATTATGGTAGTGTCCTCTTTTTAAAATGTAACGTACATATTTATATTATGAAAATAAGATTTACTGTACATGGTTTTTGCATCAATTTGGATCCCTTCATTAGTTTTAACATTGATGAATTTTTTTTTCTTGATTTGTTATTTCCTTTAGTTTATTTCTATAGGCTTGAGGTAGGGAGTGGTGACAATTTAGAAATTGGTCATTATGGTGACATATTTCTAGGAAGCTTAACTCCCTGAGTATTTCTGCTAGATTTGTGGCCCGATCTGATTGCTATTTTAGAGAGATTACTCAAGTACCACAAGTGGCGTGGTGTGGACAGAGATATGCTGGACACATGGAGACCAGTGAGAGCACTCCTTGGGAATCCATGAGAGAGGTGATGGGGCCAGACTTGAGAGCAGTGGAAACAGAGAACTGGAATCAGAGTACATGTTGCAGATGAGGTGTATGATGGGAAGGCCCCGATATTTACACAGACAACCACATACTCCAGAGAATATTCAGAAAAACCTGTGAAGGAAGACCTGGGCATGAAGTAGAACCAATTCCTTCCCCCTGTGAAAAAGGCAATCCTGGCTTACACACCAGCTTTACTATTATAATTTAAAATAGAGGATTAGTTTTGTCCTTAGTTACTCCATCTGTGTTTAATTATGCGCCACTGTAATGACAGGAAAATAGCAGCTATTTTGAGGACGCTGTACAATTTTAGTCTCCTATCTCCTCTCCACGTGATTCTGGGCTTAAAAAGAGGCACAGGTGGTATGTTTATGGGCTTTGGGAAGATGGTTACCTTGCTTAGCTGATTGCTACCTGAAGGAAGTCAGATTACAATCAAGGCTGTCAGGTAAAGCACACAATTAAAGTTCATTGAAAATGCTGTCAGCACACTGGTATTAGCTAGGAAATGCACCCGGGCAAACAGATGTACCCTGGAACATAGAAAGGGAATGTTTCCTACTAGAACAAATCTACTTTATCAAATATGACAACTTGAGCTCTAGGTCCTGTGCTAGAAAGATCTTCTCATTTGATTTAAGAAACTGGCACATAACATGCAGGTTGAAAATGAATTGATTCATTAACTTATTTTGCTTAGTAAAAAAGGTAGAGGTGAGACAAAACATGCTGACCTCACCACATTTTGATCTTGCCATCCAGATTTGTTAACGAGATAGATATATTGCATTCTACCATTTTTACAAAGAGGTGAGGTGATGACTCTCAAATTGAACACCCTTATTACAAAAGGTAGGAAAAAATCATACCTCTTTGTTTTTAAAATTGGCTTTTTGTCAATCAGGTGGCATGGCTACATCTGGGCCATATGTTATCCATCTCTTTAAGTATCTACTTGCATTTATATGACACTAATAAGAGTTCCCATAGACAAATAGCAATTCTGCTATTTGATTTTATTCCATCAGTAATTGTATATATCATGTTCTCTTAATAAAGTGGTATATTCCCTCAGCTCACACATATCACAGATATTACTGCTAATGGGAGTTATACATGGGAACTGAGTAAAAACTACAGCTTCTACTCCCAAACCTCCACTCTGTGTTTTCCTCTGCTAATGACATTTTTCATCTGTTCAGTAATAGAGGCAGTCAATCTGGCGAATGGTTGTCACATAGAAAATGCCAGTTCATGGGGGAGGGTTTGCTTTACTCTGTAATAACAGTAACACATAGTCTAGACTAGACTTCTCTTCTATAAATGAAGCTGCTTCTGACCACCAGCAGCATCTCGGAAAACATTCAGATGGGAAACATAGGAAGTACAGAAACAACATGGTATTCTGGTTTGAGATGATGAGGAGGTCTTTACAGCAGCCACTGTCTTTCCTAATTCCTCATGGCACATAGCTCCCTTGGGAAAAGTAACCCCTCTGAGTATGTCTTGATGACTTTCTCTGTTACATAAAATGAGAATTAAATGAGGTAGCACATAAAGCCCTCAAAATAGCACATAAAGCCCTCAAAAAATAGTGGTCTCTCTCTTCCCCATAGAATTTCTGGTGTCCAGAGCCCACAAGCATTGGTCCCATAGTATGTAGGTGACATAGGCTCACTCTCAGTAGAAATCCCCCTCACTACTCACATAAGCAGTATTATCCATGGGACACTCAGTATATACCCGAAGATGTATCCAGGTCTTCTATTGACTGCTAGTGGCAGTAACCTAATGTGTTCCATGGAATTCAGAAAGTACATTAACCTTCTAGTATTTTTTCTAGTGTATATTTTCAATTGGAGTATCAATTATATAAATAAGGTATGAAAAGTACATCAAGTTTTAAATAAACAGGTTTATATATTTCTATGTAAGTGTGCATTCCTATAATCACCATTACCTCTTTTAAGCAAACGTTATTTCCACACCTTTAGTAAAATATCCAAGAGTACCTCAATATCTACTTTCTTGGTATATAACATCATTGCATTCCAACCAGCTCTCTCTGGAGGCGCTTCCGAGTTATTTTTATCCTTCTTAACCAAGGCGTCCCAAGCTTTCTGACTTCTGTTACCTGAGAGGGAAGCTGGGCTATGGAAATCCAACAGACTCTCTCGAAACATCAGGCATTTGTATGGCAGTAGTGAAGATATTGTGAAACACTCAGAAATGTGAGAGATGACACCTGATTATAAATTAGGTATGGTAAAAGGGAGGGGAAGTCAAGTGACTGCTCTGGGCCAAGGTTTGTGCCAAGCGATTTATAGAGGTGTGGGCTTTAATCTTCCAATTATTTTCTATGTGAAATCACACTTAATACTCCCTTGAGTCTCCTTCATTTCTCTTACCCACTTCTAAATATCTTTGCGGTGATGGTCTAGCCAGAGCTGTTCTTTGTAGGTATTATCTTGTCCTAGCTCTTATAGCCCCTATTTCTCTCTCTCTTCTCTCTTCTCTCTCTCTCTCTCTCTCTCTCTCTCTCTCTCTCTCTCTCTCTCTCTCTCTCTTTCTCTCTCTCCCCCACTCACCCCTCTCTCCCTTCCTCCCTCCCTCCCTTGGCCTTACACTCTTCCTTTGATACTCATGACCATCCTGTCTTGCTTTCTTGTCTTTCTCTCTTCATCTCTTTTCTCTGCTGTACCCTGATCTCTCAGACTGATGAAAGTCCATCTTTGATTGGTTCTTGAGAGCAGTCTTGGGTACTTGGCTATCTCATCAATTTTCTTGTTTTGTTATTTCTCACTGGCACAAAGAGACTCAAAGGTTTCAAAAGTGACAGCTCTCTCATGGACGGGAACATATGGTGCTTTACAAATTTGGCCACTGGTATTATCGGAATCATTTTCTACCTCTTTAGATGTCTGACTTCTTCACTTGATTCCAGATTTTTTTTTAACAGTTATAAGCATTCTTTATCATTTTGAGCCAGTATCCACATTAATCTTTTCTATTATATTAATTACCATAATTCTTTAACATTCTGTTCAAAGCAATTTAAAACAATGAAATAACATCTTATTTGAATAGAATTGTTAATGTTTCTCAGGAGCTTTCCCATTTGATTCTCTCACACTGCTCTGTGATCTAGACAAAGTGAGCATTATTATTTTCATGTTGCTGAATATTGAGGAAATAGATGCAATATTTTCTATTTTGTATTTTCTCTCTCCTCCACTACAAAATAAATTTCAGGAGAAATAGAATCACTTATGTGTGGTATATGTTTTTATTCTCAACCCTTATCCCATACCAGCCCTGATGAATCGATAGTGGGCCACCAGTTTTAACCTGGAGCTACAGTGCCAAACCATGTCACACTGCGTAGCTAGTGTGCTGATACTACTCACCTTTGAGGCCTCCGTTTCTATTTCTCTTAGTCTGAGTTTATCCCTCGTGACCTGCAAGTTCTCTTTTAATGTGCATTACCCCTCTCCCACCTCCCCCATATTGCAGTTGTCTCTTCCCCAGTGATACTTTTAATTAGAGTTGCTAAATATTTCACCTGTCTTGTTCCTGGGATCTTTTGGGCATTCCGTCTCTTAAATATCCAGATCTTCTTCAACAAATCTGCAGGAGCCAGCAGAAACCAATATTCTGTTGTCTGATGTGTCCTAGGAGACACAGCCCCTTTTCACTTTATGGTCAGTGTGAGACCCTTGAGCCAGCTCTGTCTGCATCTTCCCACCTTTCCCTAGACTGTCCTTTCTTATTCCTTTTATTCCTCATTCTTCTGTTGAATCTCTGCTCCTATTCTTTGAGACAGGATGAGTCTTAATCCTCTAGGGCTGTCAATCCCTTCCCCACATTTAATCCACATAGAAACATTAAAGAGGAGAATAGCCCCAAGAAATAACAATTCTTGTTTCATTTATTGCCTTTCCAGATTACAATGTGACTGTAAATAAATCATTCTGAATATCTATTATTTTCTGAAAAGGGCTTGTTAAGTGGTTCTTCTTTCTCTTTCTCTCTCCCTCCTTCTTTCTCTCTTTCTCTCTCCCTCCCTCCCTTTCTCTCTCTCTCTTCTTCCTTCCTTCTTTCCTTCCTTCCTTCCTTCCTTCCTTCCTTCCTTCCTTCCTTCCTTCCTTCCCTTTGGCCACTCACTTGGGATTAGTAAAGGTAATTTTCACCAGATTAAATTTGTCCGTAATGTCAGAAGAGTTTTATTTTATTCCAGAATTTCCACTGTCTGACATATCAGACACCTAAGAAAATAATCAGCACTTTGAAGAGTCCCAGTTTGCATGGTGTTCAGCTAATACTTCTGTTAACAAATAGGCCAAAGACCTTTAGCTTCAGAATAAAAGTTGGGCTTCCCACCGGAGTGGACTTTGCAGAGTATTGTACATACAATGCCTGTTCAACTCTGTAGTAATGACATCAGTCATTTTTTGATCTTGTTGATGCTACTACTATTCACCATTTATTTATTGCCTTATTCATTTAACAAACATTTATTGTCCCAGGTGCCCTGTAAGATGCTATGAATATAGACACAAATGATACCCAGTCCATGCCTTTAGTGAGCTCATGCTTAGGCAGGAACCACAGATAACAGATTCCTGCAGTTCAATAGGTAGAATGCCGCAATGGAGGGGAAGACAGCAACTTTAACTGTCATGGCTCCATCGTGTTGTGCTTGCTGTATACAGGAAGCTTCTTCTACTTAGCACCATGCTGGGGGCAGGAGTGGTGGTTCTCACCTGCACTCAGTCTACCCAAGGTGCAGCTGAACCGTAGCAGCAGAGGGACTGGCCATGGAGCCTCTATGCATTTTCTGTTGGGCACAGGATCAGATTCTCATCTCATGATTCAGATTTTTTCTCTGTGTCTTGCTTCTTGACTGGTTCTAAAGAAGCACCATTCCCCTGGTGAGCTTTTATCAGCACTCTGGCATTTGTCTCTGGGTCAAGGAGAAAATGAAAACCCAGAGAGTCTTGTAAGAACGTGTATACAGTTCTTTTATCCCTATCATCAGATCTGAGCCTCACCCTAACCCTGTTAAGAAGCCAAGGTACAGAAGGGAAAGTTATTTGCCTTAGATGAGGCAGCTAGTTTTGCGCAGAGCTAAGACTACATTCCATTGGGCCTCCTGACTCCTGGTACATAGCTCATTCCATCTGTTAAATCTGTCAGAAATGTGAGACAAAACAGCATTATATGTGTTATAATAACTCAATAACAACATCTAGCTATAACCAAATACCTATTTGTATCAGGTACCATTCAAAGATTTTGCATAGCATTAATTTATGTGAATCTTTTAACAGCGCTGGGGCCTAGATCCTTTTAACTTATTTAGTAAACGGAGTAATGGAGATATTAAGTAGTTTCCCAATATCACCTACTAGTAATGGCAGGGGAAACCTTTAAAAATTCTGGGTCCTGATTCTCTGAAAGACTCTCCATACAGTCCTCCCTCAATATCATTTCCTGAATGACCATCTCATGCCCAAACTTGTGCCAAGCAATCCAAGATCAGGGTGTCCTCAAATCACAGAGTCAAATCATAACCTTCATAGTAGAAAGGTGTAACCAGCAAAGTCACAGCCTTTTGACTTTGTGACCTGTAAAACCATAGATTATTAGAGGCGGCCTTTAAAAATAACAACCTTTCTGTCAAAAATAAGAAAATGGGCTACGAATCTTGACTGGTGAGCTGGCTAATCCCTGGTGGCTTTCATTCTTTCATTCATTTACTAATTTTATGCTGGAGTGTGTCTTCTGAAGCAGGCACTGTCCAGTGTCCTGGGAGAGAGACTGAGACTGCCAGATACCCTGGGACTGTGAGTAAAGCAAGCTTCTCTGAGAAGCAAAGAGTTTCGCCTTTCCCAAATACAGGGCATCCTGCTGTCTGCACCTTGCCTCTGCCTGTTTTTTTTCTTGAATTGCCCAAATTCCTCTTCTGGAAAACTCTGATTTACCCTTCAAGACTAAAAGAAAATGTTAAAGTCACTGTAGTTTTCCCTACATTTAATAGAAACTGTTCATCATTGTTTCTTTGTTCCTATTGCATTTTATATATATAAATCTTATAGCATTTATTGCACTGTATTATAATTCCGCATTTATAGTTCCTCTCCATATCCCTGGCAAAAACCATATGTTGTCATCATTATATCTCTAATACCCAGAATAGAGCTTGAATCATAATAGAAGTTTAATGAATGCTTGGATCCTGTATAATGCTCCTACCATCTCATTATTTCTCATTATTCTTATTATTCCTTTGTTGGCTCCTGGGTCCTGGCTGTAGATACCTGATGTCAGGGTTAATGTTTGCTCCTTCTTGTTCTCCCTTGCTAAGAGTAATGCTGGAAACATGGCGTGTATGCCCTGTCCATTCAAGGTAGGTGGGAATGATGTGTATCTTTCCAAGTTTAACTTCTCAATTCTTACTTCTTTAGAAAGCAATAAGATTAGCATGTTCACACTTGGTTTGCAGCTTATACCAACAAAGATCTCAATTGGGTCTCAGTGCTACAGAGAGGATTCTGAGATCTATTCCTAGAGACCAGACTCTGTGCTCATTTGCATATTCTCAGATAATTCTGTGTCCTTGAAGATCTCTTTGCACGTGCTCTCACTAGACTATCTTTCTCAGTGAGCCATTCCTGAGACAACCAGGGTTTGATAAGGGTGCAATATTCATTCATTCTTTCCATTCCATTCCACATCGTTTTGTTTCTTCCCATTCTATTTAATAAAAGTATTTTCTCGAGTACCTACTGAGTGCCTGGCACACTTCTTATTTCTTGAAATGCATCAATAAATAAGAGCAATAAAAAATTCCCATCCACATATGATTTACATTCCATTGAGGGGACACACAATAATTAATACATGGAATAAATAAGTATACTTTATAAGATATTAGAAAATTAGCAGGATAAAGATAAAGAAAGAGTTCAGGGAGGGCTAGCAGGGAGAGGCAATGATAGCTTTGACAGTTTTAAGCCTAATAGCTTGGATAGTCTCTTCGTGAAGGTAACATTTCAGCAAAGACTTTGAGGAGGTGAGGAATTTAGCCAGGTACATTTCTGGGGAAAGAGTATTCCAGGCAGAGGAAGTAGTTAGTGAATAGACTCTAAAGTAAACTTATATGTATATTTGTATATATGTACGTGTGTACACACACACACACACACACACACACACACACAAACATATATAATATATGCTCACACACATATATTGTCTTTTAACTATATGATGAGCTTTTATAATTGTGTGCCTGCCCTGTCTCTCCCTCTGAGATTTCTCCAACACTTTGAAATATGAGTTAATTTAACAGATTCGAAATGGTAGAAGCTGTCATGATTGATATGAAAACCCCACAGGATGGACACTATAGCCCGTGGCAGAAATGAGGCTTAGTCCACAGGTTGGTTACAGACTTGAACGCGTCAGAACTCAGAAATTGTCACAGTTATTAACATGTTTCAGCCTTAGGGAAAGAGGTTTCCAGGTGGGAATGTGTTCAGACCTGCCTCTCTCCATCCACCCTGGACAAAAGCCTTTTGGACCCCGGATGTATACCGAAGCAGGGCAGGCAAAGGGCAGGCGCTTCTATGGTGGGTGCCTCAGCCAGATCTACTTCTTTCTGCAGCCAGTCTCGGTCAACGGGATGAGTTTCACAGAGAAAGAAAATACTGCCAGGGCTTCCCAGGAGGATTCAGTCACCCTGTGCCATACGTTTTTGTGTCTGTGTCTATCTGCTTACCAAGAATCTGAGTCCTTGCTTGGGGTATGCAGGTGTGTGGAGGGGAGAGGAAGTGGAGATACAGTAATGAACAGCTGTAAGCCTCAGTCCATGGCAAGTTAAAAAGATTAGGAAAATAAGAATAAGTCACTTAAAAAATGTCAGCAACTGAGTTTCCAGTGAATATTTCTATATTCATGTCAAAAGAGCTTACTGAAGAGAGAAATCCTCATGGACCTGGGGCACCAAGGAAGGCTTCCTGGAGGAGGTGAGGACTTGAATAACATGTGAAAGTATGAGGCTGGAGAAGGGAGATCTTTCCAGGTTACATTAAATGGCCGGCAGCAGAAAGAACTTGGGTGAGAGGTAGGGGCTGACAAGGGAAGTAGCTGTAAGATAATTTAAAGCCTTCAAAATGCCTAATAGCTTTCCTGGTCTCATTCTGTTTCTGCCAGGCTGCCAATTGTTGCAATCATAATCATTATCAGCAAAAACAGGTGCAGTCTGGTGGACAGGGATTAGAATTTAAATTCAGATGACCTGGTTAAGTCCTAGCACCATCAATTCAACACCAATGATGCTCAGTTATGAACTGTGATTCCATTTCTTCACCTGTAAATTTATAATTACTCACAGAACTTTGAGAATCAGTTCAAATAATTGTAACAGATACTTTGTAAAGTATGAAATAAGGTACATATACCCACATCTCATCATTGGCATCATCTCTATTATACCACATGGTTGCTGGCTTCCAGAAGCTTCTAATTTAAACTTGAGATAGCTGATAGTCTGATGAAGCAAATAAACAAACCAAAAAAATATATGCAGGGTCAAATAATAAGCGAAAATGAAGCTGGAGTGAATGGATAATACCTGACTATTTGCAAAGTATGGGAGGGCTTTTTGCTTTGCCAGTTTTTGTGTTCTCTGCAATAAGACATCAGTCTAATCATGGCTTTGGTTGGGACTCTGCTCATAGGAAAATAGGTGTTTGTGGCACATTCTGCTGGTGCTACGGAAAATATGGTGTAGTTAGGGTGCCCATATAATTAAGCATCTGAACAGAGGCGTTTTTGAGAGTGACAGGGAGTACTAGGAACCAGGGTCATTCCAAGAAAATGGGTATTTTGTCACCATAAATACAGTTCCTTTGCTTTGATGGGTACAGTAATCTCAGAGGCTCTGAGATGCACCCTCAAATTACAGAAGAATGTAGTTACAGAATTGTTGCCGTGGGTCGTACCTACCAGTATTCTGGCTTTGATGAGCTCATCTGTGGGCAGAGAGACAGGGATGATGTGGCGTATTCCAACGTGAGGCCTGTCATCAAATATTTCACTAACTGTTTTCACAACCAGGTGAAGATCCAAGGGTTTCTAAGATAGTCCTCTCGGTGATTTATGTTTTCAGTCTCTACTACAGTTGGGTGCTGATTCCTGGATGTGCTTTGTTCTCTATAAAGAATTTCTTCTTCAATGGCATCTAAACTTCTTTTGAATCTTTGAATTATTATATTCATATTTACCTCTCCATCCTCATCATAGAATCACATGCGAGGTAAGAAATGAAATGGATTTATTTTCCTTTTAAAAGTGGAGACAGTGCTTTCAGATTCACACAGTGGTTCAAACTTGTATTTGCAGTCCTGACTTTCAAATGCTACCCTCCAGCCCCGAAGACTCGCTAATCTATAGCAAAAACTTGGTTTTTTTGTGTGTGTAGACTCAATGCACATTGGACATACCTTTTGAATCTTAATTATTTTGTTATTAATTCTCTCAGACAATTAACCTCTAAAAGGCAGAGTACCTCTGTAAATTAGCTTGTACTAACTCACTCTGCCTACTCCAGTGTTCTGTATTGTTTAATGAGCACATGTTAACAAGCTCTATGGCTGGGATTGCTTTAGTCTCACCACTATGATACCACTCCAAGCTTTAAAATCTCTTTGGAGAGAAGGCTCTATGTAGGTGAAGATCACTAAGACCCTTGCTCTGAACAGAAGGTGTACATTTAGACAAGAAGAGTTGCCAAATACTGACCTTGTTATTAAATCAACAATTAGCTAAAACTCACAAGAATGAATGAATGTGTAGATTTTCCTATTATAAGGCTAAGAGAAAGCCCTAAAATTTGGGATACACTTAATCAAGGTCTACTGAATAATGGAATGGATAAATTCTGTGGCAAGAAAAAAATCAAATACTGTGCAGTTTAAAGCCATCTCCACTCACTACCCCAACTGAGGTGAATTTTCTCATCTTTGGAAGATGTTAAGGGTGATGACTGACCTCTCAGGAATGATGGGAGAAAGTAAAACCAGGTGACAAATGAGGCTTCATTCAAGAATGAAACGATATGATTTAGGTACTATTTTTACTTTTTAATTTTTGACTTTTAAAACTCTGTTTTGTGAACCCAACTAAAGTAGCCTGACTCAGAGACATTTATCCAAATATTGTGCATTTACAATAACTTCCCCTATTGTCTGATTGCTTATATCTATGCTGCCAGAGCTGAAGAGTAAGCATCTAACAATGATAAAAGAAAGGTGATGAAAGAAAGGAACATTTTTAGTGGAAATAAGATAAATTTAAGTTTTTTGTTGTTTGTTTGTTTTTTTCTAAGAAGCCTTTGTTTTTCTGCACAGTCTGTTCTTGGGGGTATGACGGGAGGTGTATAATCTTTTGCTATTGCGAATATCCTATTCCAGATAATTTGTGTGTTAATGAAAAATATAGAAAAAACTATCCTAAGTTACTGAAATTTGATATAATAGTTGGGAGGAAAGATATATATTTACTTCTTTCTATTTTGCCCTTGTTAACAAATATTGTAACTAATCTCAAAGTCCAAGGGCTGGTTTCCTTAAAAGGAAAAACAAACACAATTACTGGAATGAGAGAGAGAGAGAACAGAGTCATAATTCACTGTCTACCATTTATTCAAAAACAGAGGAGTCTAGAACCCAAGACTGGGGGAAATGAACATTAAGAAGCTCTTCTCCAAGTTCACTAACTTTCATACTTAAAATTATGCCTTCATATTTTTACTATTTTTGTCATCTTAATTGCATGTCAACACAGCTCAGTGTTTTCCTTCTGTACACTGGATAGTCATTGGATTTGAAGCGTCTACCTTGTTCTTTAGATCAGAGATCATGTTAAAATGTGCACAATCATAGGTATGTGAACAGTAATATCTGAGGGCAGGATCTCTTATAAATAATTATTTCCATAGATCCAAGTCAATCATGTCTATAAAAGGTCAGAACCTTGGACTCAGCATCATTTGTAGAAGACTTTATCCCTGTTAGGGAAGGACAGAGATTTCTGGAGTTAGGGAGGTATTTAGATAAAAACTGTTTCCATTTGGCTAAATCACTGTTCATTTCTCCAACCTCGTCTTATCACTAAGAAAAATACAAAAGTTTTACTCCTGGTTGCATTTTTCTTTTCTTGCTTTATCTTCTTGAGATAATATATATTTTAATACATATTATAATTTCAATGTGATTGAGAAGAGGAGACACACATAATGGTAAAATAAAACTGATCATTTAGGCTTTCTAACTTTGAATATAGCCCTCTTAGTGTTGACGTAAAGATTAACACATGAAAGCATTTAACATGAGGTTGGCACAGAGTAAATACACAAAATATATTATCATTATTTTTTATTATTATTATCCTTATTATTTGTCTAGACCTTTGATCACATATATATTGCGTCTCTGATTTCTGCACTATGGCCTCATACTTTTGTTCTCTAACTCTGCAGGCGATGCTTTTATTGGATTATAATACTTAGTTCTAAAACCTGGCTCATCCTTGGAACTTGTCCTTTGGCTTTTCCCTTTTAAAACATTTGACACCAGACAGGTCTTGTCCCTCACCGACAACTATGCCAAGCTCCTCAAACCCAAACTTGAAACCGGTGCACTGGTTCCTGCTTGCTTCGGAGTAGATATTTTTTCCAAAGAAGCCAAAATCTAATATAAAGAAAGATGAAAGCAAATAAATAGTAATAAAACTCCCAATGCAAACCCTATAAAAAACACATGCAAACTACAGTGAAAGGTCAGAGAAGCTAGTGATTAACCATATGGAAAGTTTATCCCAGAAGATATAACTTCTTGAATTGCAGGAAAGTAACTTCCCCAAGATTATTCTTTGTCTTTCTCCTCATAGTCTAATTTTTTTCTAAACCCTCTCATATCTTTTTCTGACATATTACTTTTTACTGTCCCCTTTTCTTCATTACCACTGCCTTATTCCAAGACTGACCATCACATGCCTAGAGCATGACACTATTCTCTAAATGGAAGTGCTTGTAATTATTATTCACTAGTCTCATATACTCTACACACCACTGTCTGATGAAGCAACCTTCAATTCTGTTTTGATTATGACACTCTATGATCAAATAGGTCAGATTTCTCCCAGCGCTATTACCATGAAAGTTAGAGACTTCTGGTGTTTCTAATATCTTCCCAAATTTAATTCTTTCATGTGCTGCTAAATTTCCATTTGTGTGTTCATTTATTAAGTCAGTTAGCAGAGAGTAAACATATATTTAATGATCGGCTTCTACTCATAGAATGAACATTGTAACCACAACTTAGGCAACTGAGTTCATGTAGGTCCATTCCTATGTCTCCCTCTATCTCCATCTCTTTCTCTCTGTCCCTTTATCTGTGTGCTTTTCTCGTTCTCTCGTTCTCTCTCTCTCTCTCTCTCTCTCTCTCTCTCTCCCTCTCCCTCTCCCTCTCCCTCTCCCTCTCTCTCCTTCCTTCCCTCCCTCCCTCTCTCACATCTCTTTATCTGTCTCTTTCTCTCTCTGGTGCATGCACTCTCTCTTCTGGCTGGCACAAAGCCATAAGCAGGTGGGTGTCTGAAATATGATGAGCCAAAAGATTCATTCCTTTATTTTCTCCTAACTGCTTCAGCCTTTATAAAATCCAGTGCTATAGGTTATTGATTTTTGCAAAAAGAAGAAAAACGAGTGGGAGTGAAGAATTATGATGTTAGGTCCTAAATGAATTTTTCACAGAAAAAGAAGAAGAAAACAACAACTATTCTCCATCTTGGGCAGTTGGTCAGAAATGAGGTTTGGGATATGGAATAGGAGAGGCAGGAGTGTGTCCGTCCCCAGAGGAGAGCAAGCATTGATCTCTTGGGCGATTGCCTTGACTACCACTGAAGCTGAGAATTAGGTTCAATATGTAGTGCTAACATTTAAGTCCTTTCAAATCTCCAGGGGCAGAATCTGCTTTCTCTTCCTCTACCTCATTTATGGTTTGGTGAAAACCAACTTAACTCCTTAACTTCCAGCTTTGCTCTTTATTTATATAGAAACCTAGGCCTCAGGAATTCATGAAAGCTTTAATGAGATGTTTTAACTGTTATTTCCCAAGCAATGTGTTGGAAATAAAGATAAATAAATCCAAGCCTCTACCTCTATAATAATTTCCTTTCTAGCTAAAATAGCAATAAGAGGCCCATTCTTTTTGCTTGTACTCTATGAAGAACACTCATCTTGTTAGCACAGTGTTGTGACATGCATTGGAATCACAGAGGAGGCTTAAAAAAATGTGCATTTGCAGATGCAACTTCAGACCTACAATCAGAGTCTCCTAGAATGGGTTTTGGGGAGCTATTAAAAAATAACTTTCTTATAGTTTACGCTCACTACTAGATATAATACTAGATGTAATATAAAAGGACAAAGGAAAAACAAGTGGGGACAAGGCATTAAATTCCACAGAGCAAACTGCTACGGATCAAAAATTTAAAGCTGCTCTGCCAAACTCAATGAATATGACCCCAAAGAAAGAGCATAATAAGAGAAAACATGCAACTGCAGATTTTAGGCTGCTTAAAGATTTTCCTTAAAAAACGCATTTAACAATCTATTGATTAACGTTATGAGATCTAGGGTCAGGGAAAGGGTAAGAAAGAGGTGGAAAATAATCCTGGGAAAAAATTGCTCCGTTACTCTCAGTAGTAGGGGAGGGAAGTTTAAGGAGAAAGCACACCAACTGGCTATTTCTGTCATCTAAAATATAATCTGTTTGCATGGAAGAATATCTGGTGAGGAAGTGAGTTGAACAACGAGATTCTGCAAGCTAAAGAACTTCGATTTGAGCCACACCAAGCTAGTGAATATAGAAAACTGGGATAATATGTGCCCATGAGGCAAAGTATAAATTAGCGTAGGCCTGAGGATGGTTTGAAACTACAAGGTCACATAGAGGCTGATAAAAATGCCAAATTGCTCTCCCTCAGCCTTCTGCACAGGATTTTTCAGCAATAGCCAGAGTTTTTCAAGAAGGAATAATTTCAAAGGAAATAATTGGAAATAAACCAAGAGGAAACTTATGAATAAAAACACTAAGTTGTATTTTGGCAAAATTAATGACTTCTAAGGGCAAAGGAAGAATCACAAGTCATTTACACAACAGTGGATAGGGCTAGGGTAGGGAGCATCAGACCACAGTGAACAAATGGGTAAAGGAACAGATCCTCAGTCTTTAAATCCATGAAAGTAGAAAAGAAATTCATTTATTCATTCATAAATTTTTCAACTACTATTAATTGAGTGTGTACTATATGCCGGTTGCTGTGCAAGGATTTGGGGATACAATGCTTCCCAATAGAGACAAGATCACAGCTCTCATAGAGCCTATATTCTAATAACTGAAAGAACATTTTGTATATTTAGAGTAACAGTAACCTGGTTTCAGATCTCAGCTCTACCACTTACCATCTGATACTGTACTTAACCTTGTTGTTACTATTTCCTTCTTTGAAAAATTCATGTAGGAATGCCGACCTTAAAATTTTATGATAGGGACAAGATAAAATTTGTGCTTCTGAATAATGTCTGGAATATAAAAAGCATTTTCTATATGTATACTGAATAAAGAATTGGCAACATTAAGAACCAGTTTAAAGGAAGGAAATGGAATTCAAAGCACAGTGGAAGAACGTACTCTTAAAAGACATAGATGATTGACACACACCTGTGTCTATATCTTTATTTAATCTACATGTATAGTGAGAAAGAAAGAGGAACAGAGAAAGAAGGTAACATGGTTGAAGATATAGGTGAGTTGAGTTGGTGGGCTTGGAATAGAGAATAGAGAAGAGGAGGGAGTCTTATCTAGTGGTTTCTATTTCCTCTAAAAGACTGGTGAGGAAAGAAGAGTATAAATGTTCGAGGAGGGTAATGATGTTGAGGAGACTGATGGTTATGTAAAATAATTTCAAATAGACTGGCATAGTGAGTTGAACAGAATGAGCCTCACTTTTGCAGGCTCAGAACTCTGATTTTATCATCATATGGGAGCTGTATTGTTCAAAGATATAACAATAAGAAGCTGTTGTAGACTTATCTAAACAAGGAACCTATGAATAGGTACAGAGAATAAGATGGTTACAGAGCAGGAAAGTCAGAACTCATGTGGGCATGACCAGCTTCTTGTGGTAGGAAGGCCTGTCTGGGAAGCAAAATCTGTGTTGCAAAATCTTAGAACATAGTCTTTGGCTACAGTAGCTTGAAGAACACTCTACATTTCCAGGAATGGTCTTTCCAGTGAGACTCAAACATCCTCCCCAAGCTCCACCTATATAGACACAGGCAGCACTGGTCTCTGACTATCCTTCTGCTAACCTTTCATGAGACCAACACTCCTTCTGGCCATGGCCATTCATAGAAATGTTAAATATTCATTTACTCTTAGAATTTAATTGGACTGGAAATATTTTTAATGTAGATTTGCATATCTCCATTTTATCAATTATCCATTTATTTATTATTTAACTTATGACCAAGAACTAGAGGAAGAGTTTTACTATTTTCCCTAAGTACTGGTATGATAGAGACTCACTCTTCTTGAGTCCTAGGAAGAAGACGGATTTTAAGAAGGTCTTCCAAGGAGAATTTCTCCAGCTACATGATTAATAATTAGGAAAATAAGTGGGTATCAAGTCTTCCAGAAATTCTATAATGTCCTAGTATGTTTGGAAATACTAAGGCTGTGAAGTAAGCAAGGTTAAAGTCAATGGCAAGCTAAAGTTTTATTCATTGAGAAAGATTGTCACTCTTCCGCTTACTACATTTGTGGTTAAGCCTATGGCCTTAAAAGCTCTCCCCACTCCCCAATACTGTTATGCAATATCCTTTATAATTTGCTCTCTAGTAATAATCCTAAGGTTTTCTCAAGAACATGATTAAGAGTTTTTTCCATCCAGAGTTTGAGTGTAGGATTTGGGGATTCCCGGATGCACCAGTTTCTGAGTAGTGTTATTTCCTTTCTTTACAAACCTTCATTCTTTCCTTAAATTTCTGCTCATAATGTAATGAATAAGTCATGTGGTTATCACCAGTGATGCAAGAGAATGTAATTGGGAATAATCAGTGCTAAGCATGTTAACGGAGAGATAAACTCACTCTGCAGAATTCCATAGGTGTCTATAGTTGTTCAAACACTTTGAACCCCCATCTCCCACAAGAGAGAACAGAACCAGAGGTGTCCCTCCATTGTGACTTCAGGAGGTCTTCTGTGGATCCTGGCTATGAGAGCCATGCTCCAATTTAAGAAAAATTACCCGAAAATTCAAGGGAAAACAATTTTCTATTTGAAATACATCTCAGAAGTGGCTAAAAATTGTATAATTAAAAGAGAAACTCTGACTCACAACTATATTCATCTTAGACCTCAGCTCTTAAGAAAACGTTTGAATGACGATGGCTCACCTCATGGGATTTCCATACAAAATGACACCCAGGACTATTGTTTTCTTTCTTTTTTTTTTTTCCTCAAAACTGTATACACAAACCAGACTTCTTGCTTTTCTTTCTCTATGAGTTCATTCCTCTGTATTCACCAGGGTTCAGTGGGTGACATGAGTATAAGGGAGCCCTGTTCATACTTCAGGATGCTGAACTAGCCCAAACTAATATTAGAAAGATTCTAATCAAGCAAAATAGTACAAGAGAAGACAACTTGATAGAGTCAGTAATGCCTGGACTGGGGAAACCAGAATTTGCATATTTTATAGGGCTTTGTGGTCAGAGTTAAGTGATTAAAACAAATCTTTAAAGGTGAAGGAATTGGGTATAATTTGTAATATAATTGGCTAGAACAACAGACATAACAGAGCGAAGGCCTTGAAATGAGCCTTGAACAGTAAACTGTGGTTAATATATAAGTTATTTCCTAGATGTCTCTTATAAATTGATCTGTGGGAAGTTCCTGAAGTAAGATGTAAAATTATTAGCTCATAGTTTATCTTTTTCAGGCAAATCTTTCCTGGAACAAACAACTAAGTTATTTTGAGATCAGTGACCTAGAGTCTTACCTAAATCATGCTAATACAGATGGCCTCAATTCTCAATTCTCATGAATTAGTTGAGAAGACAAGGCGAGCGCAGTCAACATTTGATGGAGCTATGATGGTTTACTCTAACAAGTTTAGAAGGAAATGAAATCTTTCAGAAAAAGATGGTGATAAGTTCTGATGCAATTTTAGCTAAGACTTAGAGAATGAGTAAGATGTGTCTGGTGGGGATGGTGGAGTATTTCAGCTGGGGTTAGTAATATCGGGAAAGGTATGGAAGTGAAAATCATGGTCATGCATTCATATAATTTATCTGTTTGGGGCAGAGGTTAAATTTGGGGAGCAATGTTAACAAGGTCTAGTCATGATGAATCATATTGTGAAGTGTCAAGAATTCTAGATAGGTTAGTTTGAATTGGTAGGATTAGCATGAAGGAATTGAAAGTATGTGCTGGAGCCTTGTAGTCCTTGTAGTCCTATTTGTCATTTGAAATTTTGATGGTAACGTTAAGGAGAAGGCCAATTTCCTTGTAGCTCTGAGAGATTTTGGTATGCTCTTGAGACCAATGGATCCAGTGAGAGACAGATAATATTATGCCCCGATCTTCTCTCAAACATGTATTTTTTTAGTAATGTAGGTAAAAATCAGATAATACGAAATCATCATTTTAATCATTTTAAGATGCACAATTTGGTGGCATTTATTCAATGCCACCAAATATTGTTAAACCTCTACCTCTATCTAATTTCAAAAATATTTTACCACCACAAAAGGAAATTTTACTACCCAATCTTTTTTCCCCTCAGCTCTTGGCACCCACTGCTCTGCTTTCTGTCTCTGTAGATTTCCTGATTCTATATATCTCTTATAAAAGATATCATACACTACATAACCTTCTGTGTCTGATCTGAACCTAACATGTTTTTGGGTTGCATCCATTCTGTTGTATGCATTAGTGAGTGCTACAGTCTCATTTAGAGCTGAATAAGATTCTGTTGTATTGGTATGTCATACATTGTTTATCCATTCATCAGCCATTTGTGTTGTTTTCTTTTTGCTATTATGCATAGTGCTGACATGAATATTTGTGAACACGTACATTTTTCTCAATAATTCTACAGCTCATGAAAACTACACCCCTCACAATTTTAGGATATTCTTAATGTAACATCATAACCATCTACATCAATTTACAAAGACACTGGATGAACATATTATCAGGATATACAAGAAAAATTAGAATGTACCTGCCAATATAACCTTAGTCTTAGTAGATACCCTTTGTTTTTCTCTTGAGAGTTCTTAGACTCTTTTTATAATTAACATTTACTCTTAAACACTGAATAATCTAGATATAGTAATCCTTGGTACTCTCTCTCACGCACAGAGGATTATCAAATTATAAAGGTCCTACATGTCAACTAGGTAAATGATGATAAAAGCATTCTAGGCACAGAGTACAGGTTATCAAAAGGTGACTCTGTTTACTAGTTAATTATGGTAAGTCAGAGTTTGCATTTAATACAGAATAGTGCAAAGTAGAGATTTACCTTACTGGGAAGTTCTGATTCTGGAACAATGATTGTGACATGAGGGAGTCCAGGGGAAAGAAATCAGAATCCATGCTAAAATAACTGTTGGATCTGCCAAAGATTTGGCACTTGATTACTACATACGAATAATGTTTTAACAGATGACTAATATGACAGCAGGATTAGTCAATACTTTTGAAGTACAGCGTGGATAATAGTAATAACGATAATAATAATGATAATTTTGGGGAGGAGGATAGATAGGAGGCAGGGAGAACAATTAAGTTAGTAGGCCATGGAAATAATGCAGATATAAGGCAGTGATGCTTGCTCTAGGGTGTAGGCAACAAGGAAAAGTCAACCAAGTGCCAAAGGAAGATAAATTAGCAAGTCAGACACAACACCAGGTAATCTTTTCTTTGCTCACCACAGCATTAATCGTTAGCCTTAGGCCTGGCTATTGAATGTGTGACAGGCAGCTGCAGTGGTTTCAGCACTGGGAACTTCTCAGAAATGCAGAATCTCAGGCTCCACTGGAGTTGTACTAAATTCCAATCTGCATTCTAATAATTTTAGGTGATTCTGTGTGTCTGATTTGCGAAGGGCCTATTTTCAAATTCAAATGTAGTCTGGCATGTGGGGGATGTATTTTCTTTCAAAGGAAGTTGATTGCCTTCGTTTGATTGAAATATTGGATGCATATGGCTCCAATCCTTGACATTTTCTAAGCAACTTCAGAAAAGATAATCTCTTCACTCCCTCTTCTTTTTAAAAAAAAAAAAAAATAAGAACATCTAAAAGACTAATTACAACTCTCATAACTTGAAAATCTAAACTTCCTGTACTTATTTAATCATTTATTTCATTATTTTTAATAATTAAGAATAATTACCCCACAGATCAGTTGTTCAATGTTTTTACTTGAAAACATGATAAACCCTATGAAATTCCTTAACAGAAAAAAATGCACATAAACACAAGCAAGCATTTTTTCCCATATGACTTATTTTTACATTAGAAATGTATTTCTTTCACATATATTGACTATAAAAATCTTCACAAATATTATGCTTCTCATTTTTCATGCAAAATGAATGCCTTCTTCCAGAAAAAGTTTAAATAAGCCTGAACTGTATGAAATAAACAGAATATGCACAATTTTATTGCTCAGATGTAAATTTCAATGAGATGTGAACTTTAACATCTAGAGGACTGTGACTTTTTGTTTTGATTCCAACAAGTGCTGAGAACTCTGATTTTTACAAAAGTAAGGATAAACAAAGAATGTACGTCCCCATGGCTCATACTGCAGATGAAAGCAAGCTTTCTAACACAGAACAAGAGAATTCTTGAATGCCCTTCAGGTGAATTTATGCCCCAATATTTTCTTTCTTTCTTCCTCAGGTCAATCAGACAATCTTTGTCAGAGTCTTGGTGTTATTTAAGTGAGTATGAGAAAGGTTATGAATTTATTACTCTATAAATCTACTTCGATTTTGAAATTATCGAACAGAACTAACCTCCAAATGAAATTCTGTAGTTTGTTAGGGGTTTTTTTTTTTGGGGGGGGGGCGTTGTTTGTCTTTTTCTTTTTCTTTTCTTTTGTTCTTTTTCTTTCTTTTTTTTTGTATAACTGACTTCTGATTGATGAGAAGAAAAGTAAATGTAAGAGTTTTTTACTCTTGGCTATAGCCAACGGAAGTGTTTTTTCAAATATATGAGATTTTATAGAAGCACAATCTGTCCTTCCAGAATGGAACTTAACTATTCAAGAAAGATCAGAGTTTGTTTTGTTTTGTTTGTTTTATTTTTCACTTTTCACCCCCTCCCACCAGCTGTGGTCATAACAATATAATAATATAGCAGGTTATATACTGAAAATTTTTTCTGTTGATAAGGTTAAATATATTCAAGTAAGTCCATGAATGAAGAGAATTTTCCTAAATTCCCTATAGAGATTTTTTTTTTTCTGTCACAAAGAAAGTAAAATATGTCCTTGAAGTTTATTCAGGTGTTTTAAGAATTACCCCATTAAGCCAAATAATTTCTGTAGAGTAGTGATATTTAGATTCTACTCTAATTTTTGAAAATTGTCTTAAATAGCAATGATTCAGTTTCTGGGATTGGTAAAGATAACAGTATGAATGGCATACTTAAAATCAAACTTTTTAAAATTAAACTATAAAGAGTCACATATTTGTGGCTGTAGAAAGCGATTTGGAGTATCTTGGCTCCATTTAGAAGAATCTACCTGGTTAGAGAAATATAATGTCTCATGACACTCAACAGGCTGCTAGAGGAAGTCAGGAAATGCCCCTCCTTGTCTGATAAAAATCTCCTTAAGCATTTATGAGCTCCTACAGTGGAGTAACTCTCTCTGTCTTCTCCCAATTCACTCAGTTTCCAAACTCCACCCTCATCACAGCAATGAAAAACAGGCTTCTCATGCTATTTTTTCTTTTTTGAGCTTCTTTATCTCACACTCCAATAATTCAAAACTGGCCTTGAGATTTGAAGACATAAATGACTTAAAGTTTCCATTTGGTGGGCCTGGGTCTTGTCAAGTTAATACAAGAGGTACAAATTTGTAAAACAACAGAAAGAAAAAGGAAGGTCATGTGGAACCACTGTCATTTACCACCCTGAGTAATCTAGGGAGACAAAATGAAAGGGCTGTTCTGCTCAGATTTTGGGTGTCCTAATAGTAATAGCAGCTGCTGTAATCAATTCTTTGTGAAATAATAAGACTAACTTCTCCAAGTTTCCCTTGTCAAAGAAACCTTTTACTTGATGTCAGTCACTGTGAATCTCTAAAGTGGTTCACTAAATAAAAAGCCATCCATCATTTATTGAGTTTTTAAAATTTATTTCATTTGATTTTGTGATTTTGAAATAAATATGTCAGACACTGTGTTAAACATGGAACAAACATCTTTAATCCTTATGACTATTCTTGACATAGGTTCAATGATTATCATATGTATTTCATAAATGAAGAAAATAGACTTCAGAAACGGTTAGTGACGTACAGGCAGAACTAGGATCACGTTCTAGATTTGTTTCTTTTCGTAGTCATTATTCCTAAATATACACATCACTGTCTCCCATGAAAACAAGTGTATCCATTTATTATTCAAAAAAAAAAAATAAAGGGGCTAGCTACCTGCACCAGAGCAACCTGTGGTGCCATCAAATATATTTCTGAAAAAAATAAATCTTTACAGTTGCTCTAAAATATATGTTCCTCCTAAGATCTCTTCGGACCTTTAAGTATTGATTAAAACCCAAACAAACTTGCAGATTTTTTTGCTAGTTGCCCATATGAGAAGCAGCTAAATCACATATCACTGTCATGATTTAAAATATCTGTGCCTGTAACTTCCAGTTTAGAGTTTATGCTGTTTGTTTTTCCTGTTCAAAGTATTTTATTATGTATGATTCATCCCTCCTGGTTGATAGTCACAGAAGCCTCTCCTTGAACCTCACTTTTAGCTGCTGTGGAGGTAAGTGATATTTTTGAAATCCTCCAGAGCACTGCCCCCCTTCCAAAATGAATTTCATGAAACCACATAATCTATATTTTAAGCCAGATCACCCCAAACACATGCTCCATATGTGGTGTCAATTTATCCAGCTTTTTGAATTGAAACAATATTAGACAAAAAAAGTAATTTTCTCAGCATCATTTCTGTGCATTCTCTAGATATGTAAAAGCGGCGGTTGTAGGACCAAAATACCCCTATGCTGTGTTCTTCACAAAACAGCCCAGACTCTCTGTGGGCTTCTGCCCTGGAAGACTGGCTCTCCAAATAATGACCTCTTACTATTCGACAGGCAGAAATTAGGTGTCTGAAAGTAATTTCAGAGAATGATTCTGCTTATATAGAGGAAAATTTACCTCCCCTCCTATAGCATAAATACTTCATTAAGTGATCATGTCTTCTGCCAAACTGAGATAATCTAGAAAAAAAATTGTGTCAACCAGAAGATCCTTCCTTCTGTATTATTTACAAACCTACCCAACAAGGAGACCCATGTAGTACAGTCTTCCTGGAGTAAACATTTGACATGTTTTCTTTCTTTTTTCCCTAACGTAAATCCTGCAAACTTGCCCTGATGAAGAATTTATTTTTTTCCCGAAGGATTTTTCTATCAAACATATTTTACTTTATAATTTTTCAGTGCTTCAAGAGATTCTTCATGCCCCATAGAGAAAGTGCAGCCAAGCTTGTTTGCCGACGTGAGAGACTTCAGTACAAATGTTCTCTTTTGTCCACAGGAGAAATAATGGGTGGGGGCATCATCATTACTACATCCAAGCATTAAGTCTGTTTATCAAAGACTGTCATTATTCTGTAATTCTCTCTGCTAATTTTGTGTGTGAACAAAGCCTTTTGGCTCCCTGATGCTAATGAGCTTAGGACATTTCTCTCGTTTTAGGTCCAAGGCAGGGATTTTTCTTATTTTCCTTTTCTGTCACCTCCAGGTGAGCTAATCAGCTTTGAGCAGCCATTGCTTTTGAAGCCACTGAGTTACCAGCTTCCCTCCTCTGTGCCTCCATCTTTACCTGGTTCCCGTTCTTTCCCAAGTCACTTTTGGCTTTGGCTTTGGCCTCCTGTGTGGATGCCTAATAGCTTTCTTCCTGGAAACTGCTATGTGGGGATTTTGTTTTGTTTTCTGAACATGACTTTTAATTACACTTGGATTATTGGCCATCAGCTGCTAAATAAAGCCTGAATTAATACCACCTAATGTCATTAGAGTGGCCAGAAAGGTGGCCTTTGCCCTTCTCTCTGCAATGGCCCATCTGCAAAACACACACACACACACACACACACACACACACACACACACACACACACACACACCGAGAAACAAGGGCTGTGGAGACAATCCCTTAGACACCGGCTCCAAGCTTTGTACACAGCATATGATCTCTACCCACTGGGCTTGGCAAGAGAATACTTTATAATGATTTCATTGTGTTTTCCGCCTCACCATACCATTTCCAGTTTTTAAACGTTTCAATGGGAAGTGTGGATATGTGATTATAAATGACATCTTTTATTCCAGTTGCATCTTTGCTGAATGAGGAGATTGTGCTTACTCGCTGACTGCCTTTCCTGGACATCTGGATCTGGGGTGGCCTTAAAACGAGTCTCCCAAACTGACTTTGTGATTTTACTGACTATGTGCACTGGGATCTTGTCTCATTCATCTTAGAGGACTCTTTGAACTTTTGTGTGTTCTTAGAATGCTTACATTTGAGCATATTAGATTGATAACATAAAGTTTTTAGAAGATGTTTGTTAACTAATCAATGACAAAGCTCATTGAGAGTAACACAAGAATGGTCATTGAAAGCCTGTTTTTGAAGTAAAAAGTCACAGACTTTAAAAGATACTTCTTTTAAAAATGAATATTATAACCTAGCAACATTTTCAATAAATGTTTACCTTATTTTTTTTATTTGATAAGACCAAAAGTGGTCTTCTTCTTTAGTAGAGAATTAATTACAAAGGAAATTATTAAGCTATCAAAACTTACCATTTCATGTAGCTTTTAAAATTATAGCTGAAACATATTTTTATTTAACAAGACCTATTTTGTTTTAGTTCCTATTATAATAAATCATATAAGAGGTAAAATATATACAAATGTGGCCAGATTCTTAAAAACCCCTTAGCCTAGATTATGTGAATTTAACATAATTTTTTATTCAATTAATGTATAAGATGACAATTTATTTCTCTGATATTTCAAAAGATACTTCAGGGCCCCTTAGGAAATCCATACTTGCCAAACAAAGGAAATACAAAGTCACGATCCTGGAATAGATAGCACATATAACAAGGAGAAGTAAAGGCAAACACACTTCTTTGATTTCCCTGTGGACACTTCTGGTCATGGTATTTAAAAGGAACAACCCAATGGAAAATGTTTTTCTTGCAAAACTCAAATATCTAATACTAACATTTACCTGGACCTGTATTCACCTTTGCAAGCTGTGACTGACTGATTTTATAAACTTGAAATGTGCCCAACAAGTTCAAGGTGGCATCTGCCTGCACAATCCTTCCCTCTCTGTCTCTCTAGGCAGTCTGTGTAAAGATCTTTTGTCACGTGGAAACAAACATGCCAGAGAAGCCAAGAGAATTGTTCACCTTAGCACTAATATTTTGGCTAGAACAGAAAAGAGTCTTTAAATTAATTAAATATGAATTTGATCGCTGGCAGTAATACAATTAAAACTGAGTTAAAGCAATGAGCTAAGCTGGACTTGGTTGCTAGTTCATTCTGTAAACTGGTATTGAGTGGCCCCCACATATTAGAAGTTGGTGAGAGAGAACTGGATAAGATGGTCTCTAGGTGGTCACTGCTGAGAAGGACAAACACAAATATTTTTGAAACATTGTGAAAATGAATCGATAGCTATATATCTAAGGTATACAGGAGTGGAGAGAATAAAGGGAATGCAGTGAAACCAACTGCCAGTATCACTCTGAACTGATTCTCTAATAACTTCCTAGAGAAAACCACACTCATTTTAATTTCAAGAGAAGAGGAGGAATAAGTTATGTGCAATTTGCTAATATGCAGTGGGGAAAAGATGGGTCAAGGAAGCAGAGAAAAGACAGAAAACCTAAAAAAAAAAAAAGATGCTGTATTTAGCAACAAACATTGGTGTTGCTGGAGCATTAAATAATAAATACTGAGAGACATTGCTAGGTAGATAGGGCCAGAAATGGAGAGCTTTATAAACTACTAAATTGTTACCCTGAAGGCAATTTAGAGTAAGTAGAGGCTTTCATGCAGGGGAGTGAATAATCAGATTTGTGTTCTTGAAATAATGTGCTTTAGTGGTTATGTAGAGAGTGGTCTGGCTGGCGGACAAGATCAGAACAGGTGAGATCCTTTGGGAGGTGCCAAAATCCAGGCATGATGAAGATGCTGGGCCCAAACTGGAGGAAAGGTAGAGAGATGAAAAGAGGAAATCAAGAGCTATTTAGAAAGAAAAACCAAGAGAAAATTGTGCTTTCATAAAAGTGACAAAGAAGAAGGCAGAGTGAAGTTTTGAGCTCCTGTGTGAGAACAAATAGATTTCAGTGATAACAGATATAGCTTAGAGTGTTCAAGTTAGGTACCTCATTTTTGCATCTCTGCCCAGATAACTGACATGTAGTGCATGAAATACTTTATTAAAAAATGAGAGTTGGGCTAGGTCTTTAAGGATGAATAATGTGTCAATTGATGGAGGCCAGAAATTGTTTAAACTCATGTAATTAGACCAGGTAAACTGGAGATTAAAATCTATATGTAGTCATGATGAGAAAGCAGAGGAGTGATGATATTAAATAAAGACTACGACAAAAGCAATGGGTATTTAATCCCATTTGGTGAGTAAGTAGTTGTTTATTTAGGTTTTCATTGTTTTCCCTGATCAGTAGGGGCAAGACACTCACTATAAGAGAAGTAGTTTTGGGAAACTGTCTTGTGCCATGTCTAACGGGGAGAATGGAGGCAGAGACCTCAGTTAGAAGGCTGCTCTCAAGCAATAAAATATGAGACATTCAAGCAATAAGATAATGGGAGTCTAAAAGTGGGTGGTAATAATAAAAATGCAAATAATGGATAGTCAGACCTGGTGTTAAGAACTTGTGCTTGTTCATTTAGTGATTGAATTAAATTGGTGTGTGTGTGTGTGTGTGTGTGTGTGCGCACAATCTTCCGTAAAATCCAAACTGTTCTGGTAGAGCTGTGCAGCTTTAGCAATCCCATTATAAGGTCCAAGGGCGAACCATATGTTAGCCACATTCCCACACCAGAAGCTCTGATGCTCCCTGGCAGCCGTGATTGGCTACCCAGGTTTGTAAGATACTTGCGAACTCTTACAGGACATCGCCTGGAAGACTCAGAGGTAGCCAAGACAACTTTCTATGTCAATTTTTTCTTTTTATTCTAGTTGTTTTAATTTTGAAAAAAAATATTATAATACCAATAGTAGGGTTTTGAAGAAAAAAGCAATTCTTTCAAAATCTTTATCAAAATTATTATTTTTCTTATTGTCTTCCAGTTTTTTCTGTTTACATACATATTTTTTAAAGTACTGTATCTACTGTACCTACAATTTCTTTTCCTACCTTTTTACTTATATGTGTATTCTATACATTGCTACAGTCTCTGTAATCACCATTTCTATCATCTGCTTACTGTTGAATCATGTATCTGTATTGTAATACATAATAGCCATTCTCTCCTTGATAAATATTTCAATTGTATACTAAAATGCCTGTGTCATAGGCCACGTAATAATACACACCTTTGTATGCATGTAGTCCTTTCCTCTCTTTAGGACATCTGTCTGATAGAAATAAAAGGCCAGGCGCAAATGTAGTCTTCATACACAACTTTACATTTGCCATATTAAAAAAGTAAGAAGAGATAGGTAAAGTTAATTATAATAATACATTTTATTTGATTTAATATATTAAAATATTTTATTTCCACATGTGATCGAATTAAAATTATTAAAGAGATATTCTATATTCTTTATTTTTGTACTCTCTTAAAATTCCAGTGTGTATTTTATACTTATAATGAATCTTGATCAGACTAGCTAAATTTCAGGTGCTCAATATGCCTTGTGTCTACTGTGTTGAACAGCACAATTTTGGTGTATTTTCTAAAAAGTAATTTGTAATCATGGTGTTACTGGTTCAAAAAGTTGAACATTATAAGACTTTACCTTTGTGTATTTTAGTAATCTAGCTAATTAATTCAATTCTGAGCCAGATGTTACAGAAAAAGTTCTTAAAACAAAATTTTCCCATTCAAACCCCGAATAAAATAACACCAAAAAGAAGGATAAGATGTAATTGCCTAACTTTAGACTCAAATACAGTGAAGTTTTATATTGTAAAAATAAAATAAGCATATTAAAATTTTATTAATTTTAAAAAGTTTGTCACATTTATAAATGAAAGATTTTGAGAAATATACCCAGAATTGCTTAAAGTATTTTTATATATATACTCACCTTTCTGATAATTAATAGTTAATACTCCATTACTATAGTTTAAAATAAAAATAAGACAACTGAGTCTATACAAACATAATTAGAGAAATACTGCTTAGGATGGCCGATCCAGATAATTCCAGCCCACCCCAAACAAAACAAGTGTCTCTCTCCTACTCCGACCGATGGCTGACGTTTATAATTTCCTCACCAGCAAATATCACTTTGCCCAGGTAGATACATTCAAGGCGCACAGACCTGGGTCTGTTCCGCTCTGCAGGGGTGAATTGCCAATCCTATCATAGCAGCTTCTGCTGGAAATTTTCAGCTATAATTTTTCACATTTTTGCAGTACTTACACTACGAGGGCAGCAGCATCAACCAACAGAAGCATTTGCAGTTTCTCTCCATATACTGGGAAGCCTCCTTCCTAATCAATTCTCCTCAGCAAATGCTTCAGGACAGTGGAAAATTCCTTGGGCGAGAGATAATACCACCCAAGGGAAAATGCATTTATAATTGATGTGGTAAAAAGCTGTCAGACAGACATGGGTTTTCTCAACCATTTTTGTAAACACTGTTAGCAGCACTTCCTACAACAGGAGAAGCCTACAATCTCTCTACCTCTGGGTGGAAAATTATATGCAGCAAGGAAAAGGCCCTAGACCAGATCCTGTGATTATGTCTCTTGCAGCCCTGCAAAACTGAATAATTATTATAGATACTCATAGCTTAATTTTACCTAACTACATGTTGTTTTAAAGTTTACTTTTAGATAAAGTACTTGATTTACTGTTGAGCACATCATCCAGGATGGGAAAGAAAAGAGAAAAGAATAAAATGAGAGGAGCTTCATCTAAAATTGAGATTTCCCTTTTGTTAAGTGGTCTTACAAATCTTCAGGAAAAGAACCTGATTTCCCATATTTTCAGATTATAAAAGATTTCAGAGACCTGTGCATTGCATAAAGCCAGGTATATTTGGCGATTGACAAACTGCGATAGGGCTAACAAGTTTCAATTATTACAGCTATCAGATAAAAATTCCAGCTGTATACTTGGAATTATATTCCTTTCTTCCCTCATTTGTGGTTGCATTCAGAAAACTATAAAAGGAAAACAAATGCATTTATCGTATCTGCATATTCTCAAAAGTCAGTCAAAAAAAATTATGTACTACAGAACTGGGAAAAGCTTAAGCCGCATTCAAGGTGGTTTTCACCTTTCTCAGGACATTGAATTCTGAATTACTGTGTAATTCTACACATTTGAGAATAATAATAATTTTAAAAACACACAATATTGAGAGTAACATTTGAGTGTGAATCTTGGTTTTCCACTCGTGTTTTCATTCTGAGCAAATAATTTAATCACTATGATCCTCTACTCTCCACCTGATAAATGGGACTAGTATTATCTTCCTTTCAAGGGTGTAGAGAAATTTACCAATGATATGTAGGTAAAGTCTTTCACATACAATAATCATCTAATTTACAATGACATTAAAACAATACTGTCTTCACAGTAAATTGCAGGACAAACCACTGGCTGATTTATTGTAGAATTCGAGTGGCATATCTCATCAGCCACCTTGAATAACTTCATGGAAGTTTCCAAAGTTCCTTTTTGGATTAAAATTCAACCTCACTATTGGTTTTAGTTTTGGCAAAAGACTGACTTGAGTCTAAAATCCAGCTTGAGATTTTAATTTTATGCTATGGCTCTTTATTACTCACTTGTCCCTGTTTTTAATTGTTTACTACTTTTATTTTTTCTTAAATTCATACCTGTTTATCTCTACCACTTAACTGCAAAGAAAGCCCACAACAGTAGAACCTAGAAGATTATGTGAAAACCACCGCCAAATGCAACACTTTCCTTTTTGAAAATTAACTCTACCCACATCCTTCTGAATGATCTGATTATCTTTCTCTTCCGGCAAAGAAAGATGGCTCTTTACTCTTGGCTCAGTTGGAGAGAAGAAATTGGGGGCCTGGAAACAGCACAATGTAGTGGTAGGAGCTCAGATTGTGGAGCCAGACAACCAACAGTTGGGATTAGAACCCCAACTGTACTACTTGCTAGTTATAGGAACTTGAATGTTAACTTAATATCATCATGCCTCAGTTTCCTCACTTGTAAAGGTTGAGGTCCAGGCAGGAAGGTGCTGTGCGGTAAGTCCTCCCATAACGTCATCATGGATGTGTTGTTGGAAACTGCAACATTAAGCAAACAATGTCTGACAAAACAGATTTTTCCATAGGCTAATTGATATAAACTAGAGTTAAGTTCTGATGACATGTTTCCGGTCACAAAAACATAACCAGACTTCTAAATAGAGACCTCAAACACATCTAATATTAAACATTAAAATAAATGTGAGCCATACACACAAGTAAGATGAATAAAAACAAGTACGAGAATTCTTTTCCAAATAATTTATCCCAGGTCAGAGTCACGAGTGGCCAGAGCCACTCCTAGCAGCTCAGGGAGCAGGACAGGACCCATCCTGGACAGGATGCCTGTCTATCATGGGGCCACTTGCACACACCCACACTCACTCAGGCTGGGACCATTAAGATACGCCATTTCACCTCATGGGTGCACCTTTGGGGTATGGATGGAAACCAGAGACGTGGGGAGACCGTGCAAACTCCACACAGACAGCGGCCCTGGCTGGGAATGGAAATTTTATCTCAGAAACATTATAAGGAAATGGCATTGAGCAAAATGATGTTCTTCAAGGTCTTGCTGTACTCAAAAAGATGATTTAAGAGAATTTAGTAAAGAGAACATTTACAAAGGTATAAGCAGACTTAAAGAAAACTAATAAAAGAATAGTAAAGTACTCCGACCAAAAAAAAAAAAAAATCTTACCCTTAATAGGTCCAAAGGTCAAAGGGAGAGAGTAGTTAATAGAATTATAGGCAAGTTATTGCTGTAGAAGTGGGTTAGCTATGGAAGCTGTGAACCTTAGTAGAGAAAAGTAATCATTGTTGAAACACAGCCCGGAAGAATGGAAGCTGATGCTGTAAAAATGTTGATCTTTCTCTCCTTCTATTCCTTCCTGCATTGCTGGCATCTTGCACTGGCTGAATTTAATGATGAGCCAGAGGGCAAGGAGCCTGGTTGGTCAGGTCAGGCTTCTGGGTCCCAGAACAGGGTAAGGAATGGAGAAGACTGAGTATAGGGTGGATAAGGGAGAATATTCGGCAGAATATTAGTACCTACCTCATAGAATTTTTATACAAATAAAATGAGTTTATACCTATAAATCACTAAGAATTGTGCTTAGTAAGACATAAAAGTGTTTTTTAATAAAAAATATTTACTAATACAATAATTATCTTCATAAGTCATCAGACACAAACATAGTTCAAGACTCTATAAGAATGTGATTGTCTCACCTTTAGAATAAATTTAAATCTCTAGATAGATTTAGAAACAAGAATCTAGAGTCTCTGAGATACCAAGGTATACCAATAAAGCTTAGATGAGAAGAGGGTACACCTTAGCCCACATATTTCAGCTGATATTACATTGGCTATTTAAGCTTGATTTTTCTTTGTTTAATAGTAGATACTCATCTTAAAGACGAAACTATAGTCAGGATGAGTGGAGAAACACGTTGGAAATATAAAAATTGCCTGACTTGGTGCCTCAGGTTAAAAGAAGAACAGTATCCTAGTGAAGATTGGTCAACTTTAATTAATATGACATTAGCAAGAGGTAGAAGTGCAAGCTCATATCTGTACTAATCAGTTTTAATTAAGGATTATAGGCAGGCAATGTACAGCATGGATGGGACATAGATCAATACCCTGAACATAGTCCTACATCTTTAGGGGTTATTTAGTTGGGCAGCAAAGACAAATAGAAAACTAACTATGCTAGGCAGATATGATAAAACTCTAAATTAGTGCTAGTGGGAATAAGTGCTAGAGAATTTTGGCAGCTTGAGGGACTCCTCAGAGCAATAAAGGCAAAGGGTTAATAGATAGAGATTTGGGTGGGGCCTTGGTTAGAGGATGGTTTTTATAGGTAGAAAAGAGATAGGAAGGAAATTAATGGTGATGGAGTTGTGAGGTGGAGAGGTGCTATTTGTGGAGTCTGGGAAAAATGTTCAAAGGAGCCCATATTGTAGGAGAAGGTGAATTAGACTAGCCAGGCAGAAACATATGCAAAGAAGATATGACTAAGTCTGAAGTGGTAGCACAGACCCTGAAAATGTGAGATTTTGAGTGCAAGGCCAAGAATTTTGTCATTTTCTATTTTTCTATTCGGCTCAAGACATAGCTTGAGAAGTTGATTTCCATTTTGGCTTTCCTATATGGATACAAACACATTATTTCTGGACTACCTATATTTGAATCAAAGCACAGAGAAATCCATGCATGCTAACTGGTTCATATACACTGTGTATTTTCTGACTTGTTGTTTGGAATTTATTGATTCCTCTCAACTTTCTATCTACTCCCTGATAGACAGAGAAGTCAATGTAACTATATTAGAATTGATCTTGTATTCAAAAAGCTGACCTTGAGCCAATACTAATGGATTGGGATATAGACCCGAGGCTGGACATGAGTGCCTGTCAGTCCTGCATTGGGAATGACATCATCTAGAGAGATAAAGTACAAGACAAGAGAAAGCTGCAGTCTTGTAGTCAATCTGTTCAGTTAATACACATGGCACTTAGAGCCTATGTCGTCAATAGACATGGGTGAGCGCTTATGCCATGCTTCTCTCTTTTTCAGAGTTGGAACTATCCCAATTATAATATGAGACAGCAAAGGAAAACCTTCCAGTGTAAGATTAAGTCAAACCTGCTACCTACTGTGCTTAGAAGTTCTAGGGGGCAGAATAGTTTATAATGAAATAGACACCGCCATTGAAGAAATTCTCACAGGGCAAACAACCCAAGGGAAAAGTGACGGGGGAAAAAAGCATCACAAAAGAGAAAACCTGAATGGGAAGTAAAAATATGAAAAAGTTCTTAACATAATTATCTGGGAAATGCAAATTATATTACATTGAATTGCCATTTCACAGCCACAAAATGAATAAAAATTAAAGCCTGAGAATTCCAAGTGTTGACAAGGTTTTGAAGTGATGAGCACCATCATATACTGCCAGAGGGGGTGTAAATTAGTACAACTGTTTGTAAAAGCAGTGTGTCATTACCAGATACCATTGAAGATGAATGAATCCTGTGATTGATCAATTTTATTCCTAGGAATATACTCAAGAGAAGGTAGTACATGTGTATTAAGAGCTATGTATAAAAAAAGTACATTGCAGAATTCGCTGAGAGCAGAGTACTAGAAACAATTGAAACCTGTCTCTTGGCAATAAAATACTCAGATATTTATATATTCATATACCATAATGAATACTCTACAACAGTGCTGATTCCTCTTCAGTTTGCAACTTCTTAATTGGAATGCCTCAAGTTTAGTCCTATAATCTCTTCTCAATCTATACTCATTTTAGAGGCATTCTTAACCAGTTCCATTGCTTTAAGTAACTTTTTCCATGCTGAAGGCTTTTAAAATGTTCTTTCCAGCCCAGTGCTTTCAGAAACTCCAGACTTACAATTAAATACCTACTCAGTGGAACCACTTAGATGTTTACAGGCCTCACCACTGTTAATATTTTCATAATAAAATTTTCGATTCTATCCCTATCCCCAGTATGTCCCTCCTCCAGGGTCCCTGTCAAGACATGGTACCACCATTTACTCAACTGTTCAAGCCAAAAACTTTAGATTATAATCGTTGATTCTTTTTTTCTCATTTTCCCAGCATTCAATCCATCCCATTGATCTTTACTTCAGAATCTATCCCCAAATTGTTCACTTTTCCACATATCCATAGTTACTACCATAGATCAAGTTTCTATAAGCTGTTACCTAGGCTATAGTAATAGTACCTGAACTTGTTTCTCTACATCTATACTTTTCTTCTTCAGTCTATCCTTCACAAAGCAGCTAGAATGAACCCTCTGAAAGAAAAATCAAATGAAATCAACCTTCTACAGAAATCCTTTCTAAGACTTCCCATCATGTTTTGATTTTTTTTTAAATGCCTACAGCACCTAGAATTCCTAGGTGGTCTCCCATCCAAGTACTAACCAGGCCCGACCCTATTTAGCTTCTGAGATCAGACAAGATCGGGCACATTCAGAGTGGCACGCCTATAGACTATCACGTTTTGATTTAAATTCAGTGTCTAACATTAAGCAGTGCTCTATATTTGGGCCTCTGCCACTCTCCAAGTTCATTACCCACTCTATCTCACTCATTCTGTTCTAGCTTTACAGACTTTCTTCTCTTCCTTCATTGCAGCAAACACAATCCTATATGAAACCCTTTGTACTTGTTAATCCTTCTGCCTTTAGTAATTTTTATCCAGATATTTTCGGGGTCATTATTCTCTCTTGGGTCCAGTTTCTTTCTTTGTCATACAGGCTTTCCTTAATTCCCTTATTTGACAGAACACCTCAAAAACTTCTTTAGCTTCCCACTCTGCTTAATTTTTCTTTAAGGAACTTAACATTCTTTGACATAACACTGAATATTTTTTTTGTTTGTGTCTTATTATCTGTGCTTCCTTCTAAAATAAAAACTCAGGGAGGCAGAGACTATTGTTGTTCATTGTTATATGTCCAATATCCAGAATGGTGCTTACTATATTATAGGCATTCAATAAATATTTATTGGATTAATTAATCTATGGATGAAGTGAGTATATAGTTGAAGATGTGGTTCCCAACATTTAATATCATTTTTTTTCTCTTAGCTCATTAGTTGCTCATAATCTCTAAGTAAATTTAAGTATATTCTTGATAGATGTTTAGTGGACAACTCTCTAGATAAACAATCCTAATGAATTAACATTTAAGTACTATTCTTCACTGTTGAAATTGTATTTGTTTTGTCTTCTGTTTAACTCTTTAAATGTCTTGTATTCTTAAATGTGAACTAAGTTAATGATTAGGATTTTATTGGTACAGACTGAGTGGTTTCTGATTCATCACTTGCCACATGATTGGTTATGTGGCCCTCTCTCGTGGTCACTAAAAAAGTCTGATATGCACAGTAATATGCAGAGTAAGCTTGGGCTCTACTATGTCCCCTATGTAACCCAAGATTACATATCCTGCTGACCTTTTGGACCCAATGATTTTGATGACTAATGATTTGATATATGATAGAGGTAAAATATTTTTACAATTAGCTTTTTGATAGTTTCATTTGAAATTAATTAAAATTTTGTCAAAGTTATGGCAAGGCAATTCATTGCTGACTCCTCCAGAGTCTTTATGGAGAAACAAACATTTTTGATATTCCCATAGAATTATCTTTCTCTTGTTTTGTTACTGAGGTAAGTGTTGAAACTGCTTATGGCACAGAACAAGACTGAATCTCTCTTGCTTAATCCGAATGATCCCGCTTTTTATTCTGGTAATGAAAAATCTCTGCAATCTCACTAAATGACTTTTTTCAGGATTTATCTGCTCTCCTCTACAGAATATGGTTGACACCACAGATCCTTTGCTTCCATTTAAGTGATCCCATTGTCTTCTTTAAAAGAATTGCTCACTTGGAAGCCTTCACTAATGATATTCCCAACTGATCTGCTGATCTGTCTCTATATTTCTTCCCCTTTTCATATATACCTCCTGTACTCCAGGGTTTACCTAATTGAGGCCTCCTCCATGGAGCCTTGCCTCCTCACAGCAGGAAGGAATTTCTTCATTCTCTGAAATCTCAGCATGTTTATATGTGATCTGATATTTGATAGCTGATCCAACACATTATTACTTTATAATGTTAATTCTTTCTCCACAAACACATGTGTCCTTGTGTGTATACACTCCTAGAAGACATTTTGAATTTTCTTGATAACAGAGCTATCTTTTAATTCTATAAAGTATTCAAGCAATTCATCTTCACAGGTTTTTGAATATATTTCACGTTCAAAACATGCTTCTGCAACACAAGTGGCTGTTGTCTGCATTTGACTTGCAAGGTGGGACATTCCAAGCTTATCGTTTATCTTTACTTTTGTGGGCTTTTGGGGACTGAGAAAGTGACCTCCTCCCTTGCTACGTTTGTCTCTTTCTGACTTTGATCCATTCAGGATGGGGCTCCCAGTTGCATTTGTGGCAATAGAAGATGGCTGACACCACCTTTGTCGTTCCTTGACTGTCTGCCAAAATATTTAAAGAGGATAAAAGCAGAAAGCATAAGGTGGATTAGATATCTAGAGGTATTAAAAAGAAAAAAAAAAGAAAGACAAGTGGCAGCAATTCCCACAAGGGATTGCAACTTTTATAATGGAGCCTGTAGATTATTCAACAAGCTGGAGAATCAGCTAACCTTCCAGCCCTGATAAATGGCAGTCCCCAGTAAATGTCTGTTTCCCCCACATCTGTCAACACTGGATTTACAAAGCATTTTTCCATGATCTTGAATTCCCTCACAGCAGCCTTATAAGTAAGAAAGAACAGAAATTTCCCCAAGTTTTATATTATCCCTATCAAAAAATGTTTTCTGTTTCAAGTCTTTTTTTACGTCAGAAATGAGGCTTTCTTTCCCCTTTGAAACCTTTCCTTGTGAAGCCTGGAGGATGCCCATCATGGCTTCTGAAAGCCTTCAACTGATTAGCTTGCCTCTCAGACCCTCTCCTGCTGTGTGCTGCTTTTCAGCACCAAATAAGTGTCAGACAATTAGAGATGGGACTGGAGATGTGTAAATTGTACTGTCGCCTCAACAAATTAGTAATTTCGTGATAATACACTGTCCTTGTGACATGGTTGGAGTCACCTGCCTCTATTTGTGCTAAAAGGCTATGGGTAAGATTGATGAAGATCCTGTGTGGTGATTCATTTTACCTCTTGACATTCTCCCCACGCCCCTCCTCTTCCAAGAAACAAGACATTAACCAGATTCTGGGAATTGAACAAAGCCTTCACCTGGCTTCCTTAGGGCTCATAGCGCTGTTCTTGAAGTCATTGTCTGGAAGATATTTCACCACCTGGGGTGAATAGGTGCAGGAAAGAAAGGTGTGACATAGTGAAGAAAATAAACTTCCCATGCTTTTTGAGCCAGCCTTCTTTTATCCAAAGATCAGGTCTGTAATGGGAGTTGATATTGGGTTCAAAAAATCTCAAGAGTTTTCACTTTAACTTGAATGTTTATAAATATTAACAGAAGCTATCCTGGCCATTGTTATTTCTTAATAAGTAGGCATGGGAATAATTCCTCTACGAAGTTAATGCTTCCAGGCCTTGATGCTTCCCAGACAATCTTTTCATCCATCGGAGGAATTTGTGTACTTCAGAAAGGTTCATCCATTGATGGATAACTGCCTGCTTGCTGGCTTCATTGCTGTTGTGGTCACTTTACTAAGAGAACCAAAGTTAAACCATTTACTCTAGAAAGTCACAGTTAAACTGCACATGGCGGTCTGTTGTTCAGTTACAAAGCAGTTGATGAGTGGGAATGGACATCAACACACTATTTGTTGAATGAGTGTGCTTTTCTATTCCTCTATGGTAATAGTTCATCCCATACTCATAACAAATCTATCACAAACGGATTCTACTAAAATTCCACAGAAAAGTAAAGTTTCAAAAATAGCCAAGGGAATTTTAGACAAGAAGGGAGAATGAATCTTCTCTATGTAAATATTAAGATATAATGTAACCGTAGTAATAAAAGCAGTGCAGTAATGATGTAGGGGTAACTGATAACATAGGCAGAAAGGAAAAGAGAGTCAAGAGACTGATCCAGCCATCTGTGGGGAAGTGGAAGATGATTAGTGTGGTTACAAATCAATAGAGAAGTAAAATTCTGGTCACAGAACAGACTAAGAGCTGACTAAGTAGATTACATACCCAATTTTAAACTCGTAGCAGATTTCAAAAACAAGAAAGAGAACATTCTAGGTGGCAGAAAAGATGAAGGAACTCAAACCAGATACTGGGATCACTGAGGCCAATGGATGTGCACTTAAGGTTGTAAGCCTATTTCAGGGTGGGTGTCACGGCTGCAGGCTCCATACAAGGGGAGAAGCTGCAACGAGGCTCACTGCATAAAGTTTAACAGGGACCATTGACCTCTGAACACCTCATAAAGGCAGGCCACATGCCCTAGGCTAGGAGTAGAAAATGGGTCACTTGTGTTCAAAAAAATACAATTTCCCCCAGGATTCAAAAATTGATACTGATTCAGAGTTATGAATTCCAACTCTGAACAAGCACAAGATTCTCAAGCAAGATTATCTCCCAACAAAGAGAAACTCACAAGCAAAAACTACAAACACGTGAGAAAGCCCACTGTCAGGAAAAACTAATAAATTCAACAAATAGGAGAATTTATAAGCAAAGATTAGGTGTAAAAGAACAACATGAAAGGGAAAATT
>CM053515.1:96192294-96296097 GCA_028627145.1 Eidolon dupreanum
TTTTTTTTTTTCCTTCTTTTGGCAGGATACGGCTGATGCATAGACGTTCTTTGGGGAAATTCACTGACCAACTACCTCAAATGTTCTTATACCTATCACTGGGTTCAAGCTCTAACTTTTTGCAGAACCAGTCAAATCAGCAGCTAGTTAATTCAAAAAACAAAAAGCAAATAAAATTACAAAAATTAATTTTTTCAGCTCACTGTCAGTTTCAAAAAAGTGAATCAGCCCTTATTTTGTGTTTGCATTGCTACTGAAGTTAGTTATTATACAATTCTTTGAAATGATCTAATATATTTCTTTATATTAGATGCATTATGCATTCTGAGATGCATTATGCCTGGACAATAAGACAAGCTTTCCGGATTCCAGCTTAAAGAGGGTGGGCTATATATCATCCTCTAATACATTCGATATGCACATTATTTTTATAAAATGATATGCATATACATCACATGAACAGAAATGTGCATGTGATTTGTATATTTGCATTTCTACTTATTTATTTAAATTTTTCTATTTACATTTAGTTCTGCTCTTAGAACATTTATCTAATGGAATCATTAGGTTTTTTAATATCAATATTTATAATTTTTATGAGTAATTATTGTTTTATAGTTAATTTAATTACTTTTCTTTTTTCTTGTTTATAATTTTTAAGAAATAAAAGTCATAATCTTTATTATGGCAAATTTATTGATTCCTTACTGTGCAAATTCCTTTATTACTTTTAAACTTGGATTGTCCTGCCCCATCCAAATATAATTTTTGACTTCTGCTTATATAGTCTTATAATTTTTATAACAACAACAACAACAACAAAAAAGCAACTAGTCTGAATACCAGTAAGGAATTTTTGGTGGTACATTCTATAAGATTTTACATAAGGTTTGATAGTTTATCTAAATAACCAATAATTTTCAAACATCACTTAATAAATTATGTTTTCCCTTTTCAGTGATTTATAATTTCTCTTCTGTGAATATGAACTTCTTAGATAAACTAAGACACACACAGAAATGCACTATTTTGGCACAATAACTCTTCAATAAACACTTATTAATGGATAGATTAATGCATGGGAATTCCTGTACTATTTTTGTATCGTTTATTGATATATCTTTTCTTATACTTCCAAAATGATCTTTTAGTTATTACCAATTTGTACTATGTTTTAATATCCAAAAGGAGAAGTTGCTTTTGATAATACCTTTGCAAAATGGTTTATACCAGTGACCACTGGCTATTTATTTAGAAAAAAAAAAAAAAAACATTAGAATCGCTTTAAGATTAATGTTAAATTGCTGCTGGAATTTTGACTTAAATTAGATTAAACCTATTAATTAGCATTTTTTTCCAAAATGTTATTCTGCACAGCACTATGTCATAGGTTAATGAGGTGTTACCAAAGACAAGTATGCAAATAAATCTTGGTTAAACAAAACTGTATTTATTTGGAGATAAATTTATGGCAGAATATCTGAAAACTACCAAAGGTTTAAATTTCTACAGGATTATCTGATAAAGAAAGAGAGTAAGAAGCGTTTACCAAACTTCTTTGTCAAGAGAAGAAGTTTAGATCTGTGTGTATATTTGTGTGTGTGTGTGTGTGTGTGTGTGTGTGTGTGTGTATGCCATCTATATTGACATACGCTAATTCAATGTCCTAAGCATTAGCATTCAGAAATATTGCAATAAATGAATTTGAAAATAAATGTCATCTTGATAAAACCCAGCCTTCTTAACCAGAGATGTTTATAATTGCTCTCCATTTGCTTCCTATTATTTTTTTAGTGTCTCAACAATATTTTCTTTTATTTTATATATGGTACCCACAAATTTTCTTAAAATTATTCCAACATATTATTTGAATCTGTTATTATGAATAAATTTTCTAATCTATTTTCCAAATAAGTATTGCTTGTATATAGAAAATATTGTCTAATTAATTTTGTATTCAGCCACTTTATTTAACTCTCATTAATTTTAATGACTTTTCAGCTGATAGCCCAAAGTTCTTGAGTTGAAAACTTTAATATGTATAAATAATTGTTTTTATTAAATTATTTTTGTTTGTATGTTTGCTGTAAATAGATGTTCCAAGATTATGTTAAGTAATACTATTGAAGCAATAAAGAGTAGTATCTTGAGAGGTGAAAAAGAAGTGCAAAGTAAGCATTTAATACATATTAACTATTATTTTATTTATTTCTACCTTAGTAGATACATTTCTGGCCTTTCACTGTTATAGCTTGATAGTTTTTATTTCTTAATTTCATGCATATAACTGAATTTGTTGTATATGTCATTCAAAATTTTATACAGGTATTTTATTTTTATATTTTCAGAGGAATTATTTTTCCCCAATTCAGAATATTCTGTAGAATTTATCATATTAAATAAATTTTTAATGGCTTAAAGATACAGCAATAAACAAATAGTTCAAAGTCCATGTCCTAAAGAAGCATATATTCTAATTTAAGAGAAACAGATAAAAATAAAATAAAGACCCAAATTCAAAGTATACTAGATGGATTGGATAGAATAATATTACCCATGATATATCTTATCAAAGTTCCAGAGACAATGATGGGGAAAAGGTAGTATTCAAAATGATAAAGATAAAAAAAATTCCAGAAATATAGATAGATTTCAAAGAAGCTTAGTAAACTCTAAGACGGTTAATATGTTTAAAATAGTTATTTCAGTATCCTCGTCTGCTGAAACCAATATTCAGATGACCTGGGATTGTCTGCTTTCCATTATCTGTCATTTGTCTTGATTTTTAGACGCAATTCTGCCTTTTCACATTTCTTGACTTTTAATGGCATAAAAAAGCACAGTGACTGTGAATGACGCCACTTTCTCCCAGAAAATATCCATCCTGTTCTCTGTTAGTCATAGAGTTTGAGCAGCTAATCATCACAGCTAGGGATTAAGATGTTCTGTGTTGGGCTTCAGCATTGGTAAATCCGCTGTCCAACTTGGATGAAATATTGTTTCTAGAATGTCGAATCCTTGAGGTTTTGATTTAGCTGAAAAATTGAGAGATTCATTTCTGCCTTCTAGAGTTTAAATCTTAGCTCTCTAATTTCCTGCCCAAAATATAGTCTGAGTGTTTCTGGTTGGACTTTATTTTCAAAATACTAGGAGACTCCAAGAGATTTCTTTCTGCCTTTAAGAAGATTCTAGTTGACTTCCCAAGCTCTCATGCTACCCAGAACCCAGCAAATGCTCTGTGGAGAAACCAGCTGTGTTTTGCAGGCCCCATTACATTTTAATCTCTTTCACCAGCCTGTGTAAACCTCAAAAACCTCACTATTTTCTCTTTCCTATAGCAGAATCCCTTTGCCCAAGTCAAGTCCTATCATTGGCTAATCTCTAAAATAGTGAATGCCTTCAGGAGAGAAAAATGGCCAGAGAATGTTAACTCCCCCAATACTGTACTCTTTCCTCTCTTGAATTTTAATGCATCCAGTTCTCTTATGTTTTTTAAAATAGAATACTTGTAAGTTATCTGTTTATTTTTTAAGATATTGCAAATAAACTTTGTTGACCTGATGTGATCTACTGCATTCTACCCAAAAAGATTAGTTAAAAAAGCACACACACACAGTTCTACACATCATATGGAGACAGCCACAGACCAAAAATCCAAAATGGAAACAGAGATGGAAGGTCTTTCACCTACTGGCTTGCCCTGCAATCAAGTGGAGCATATCCAAATGATAAATGCATGCACAATCAGTTTCTTGAAAAGCTATTGAAAGTTAATTATCATAGAACAAGTCCAATGAGAGTTTATGGACTAGTGTTAAAATGGAAAGAGAGCTAGCCACACAGGGATAAGGCATTTCAGGGTGCAATATATAGGAAAATTGTAGGAAAAATTCTCAAGAATAGGCTCTAAAAATGTGGCTAGATATTGGGCATATTCATATCATGGAAGAATCTAGAAAAAAAAGTTGTGACCTCATGCTACCTGAAATATTGGCAAGTGATAGAAGCAGGGCCAGTCATTAGAACAGGTGTTATAGGCTTAAGCCATGATTCTAGTACTGTTGTGTAGATCAGAGAAGAATCAAGATATAACTGACTTAATCTTAAAATTTCTGAGCCCCTTAGCTGAAATACTGCAAAGCTAAATTCTCCTGTCCAAAGTTACAATTTTTCTCAGAGCCTGAGACAGACCTGAGAGTAAAAAACATGGACTTGGGGAGCAGGCTTTGCTTTTCTCCCTAACTCTACCTTGATGTGCTTTCCTACAACTTACCCTCGATCAGTCGTCTTTTGACCCTTATCTGTCACTTGTCTTATTACTTACTAGTGTTTTTTAAAGCACTACAACTTAGAAAGAAGCCCACTCTGAATAGTATTTCCCTTGGTCAAAAACTTTCTCTGGCAAAGAGAAAAGACTGTAAAGATCAAAATAAATGGAAATCGATACTATGAAGACATTGAAATTCTGGCCCATTTGCCACTGTCACCCACACAAGCAGACAGCCTAGTAGCAAAGAGGAAGCAAGATTTGCTGGAAACAAGTTGGAAACAAAAGTCTGCCAAATCAGGAGTCCTCTAGGGAGTTGAAACGTGCCTATTGTGGCAGTTTGGCCCTTTTCAATGCTGGACATTATGTGACCTGCAGTGTGTCTCCCCAGAACTTGAGTTCACTTAGATGCCCCACTTTTTCCCATGTCCCTGCAGAGATGGGGAATGAGGGGGACGATTCAGAGTTCTCTCACTGACACAGACAGGCCAGAGCTCTGAGAACCAGCCAGAGTGAGACAGGCAGCACCCTGCCCTCCCCCACAAAATAACATGACAGTTTTTTAGAAAGTATGGTTAGGACCAAATGACTGAAAGCCGAGAATGGCTGGGCATGCTTCCATAGATAAATGAGAGAGAAGGTTGCTGTCCAAGGACTGACTGCTTGTACCGTAGGGGAGGGGAAAGGACTTGTTGATATTAGGCGGGGTTCTTTTAGGATGAGGATGTACATGTTTCCTGGCCAACAGTAGGAAAGGTTTACTATATCAAATCTTTGGAGGCAAAATTAGTAGCCAGAGGTACTAAGTTTTTACCATTCCCATGTCAAGGTAGTTCCCAATTGCTGAATATTTTTCTTGAGTCAAAAAACCAAACCAACTGGTTTAGAACCTCCAAGTAAACTGTCTCTATGACCAGCGATTCTGTTGAACTCAGAAGTATATTGAAGAATTAAGTAACTTAACTATTCACAGGATAACCCCAAAAATATATCAATAATTGATATTGAGAATGGTTTGCAAACTGGATGTTTGCTAGCTAGCAAAAATATTTTGTATGCAACATACCTTATTTTTATGCTATTATAAATTAGTGCAATTATTTAAATACTATTTTTTATGTCAATGATTAGGTGGAATGTGCTATACATGCTTTTTTTATATTCATCATATTTCTATTCCATTTTTTAAATATTATTGGCTGGGTCTAATCATAAATTAAGTTTATAAACCAGGCAGGCACACACTAATTCTTAAAGTTGATATGTATCAGAAAGCTTGTATTGATAGTCATAAAATCTCTGGAGGTTGATAGAATTTCCATAAGCAAACGTCACAATGCCTAATTAAGAAACTATTCTCTTTTTAGTTTGTGTTTTTTTTTTTGTTTCTTCTGTTTGTTTGTTTTATTTTACTTTCTCTGTACTTCCAGTTTACTTAATAGTTAAAAGCAATGGCTACGGACCAGTTTCCTCATCCATAAAATAAGGACATACATCATAACTATAAAATGTTGCATAATTAAAATATAATGCACATAAAATTTTTGGACTAGTACTATAATTTCATAAGTGTCAAATTGTGGTCTTGGTGTACCTGTTAGCTTTGTTCCATTAGAAAAATAAAACTGCCTCTAAACATAATGAGTTAGAACAAATATTTATTTAACTTACAGTTACTTAGATTGGTTGCCTAGTTTTTCTGGTTCAGGATAGCAAAGCTGATCCTTCCTGGGCTCGTGCATGCTTTTGTCATCAGCTGGGTCACGTCATAGACTGGCTGATGGCTGGATGATCTGAGATGGCTTCACACACATTTGTGGCTGTTAATTAGCTGATAGCCAGAGCAGTCAGATAACTGGGAAATATATCTATCATTAAAAGGCCAGCCCAGACTGCTTCACATGTAGTTCAAAGTTTTCAAGAGCATCAGGGGAGAGCCAGCTTCTCAATGAAAGTCATTTTCAAGTCTATGATGGCATAGGTTTGCACCAATTCCATTGACCAAAACGTGTTACATCTACACAAAGACTCAATGATGAGAGAAGCTCACTCCACCTTTTAACGGGAGGAGCTGCAGAGTCATTTTGCAAAGGGACACACAGACAGGGATGGAGAGATTCTGTGGCCATTTTTGTAGTGTACCATACTTGCTTTGGTAGTTATTGTTTTTAGTATTGTTTAAATAAGAATGTCTGTACATCACACACACCATTCATTGGCCCTCCATTACCATAAGAAAAAAGCTCTATAAACTTTTTATACTATAACTTACAGGATTCTTTAGGATTTGACTTTTTGTACTTCTCCAGTCTCATCCCCTCTTCGTCACATACTACATGGGTTCCACTTGTTATGAACTACTCACTATCTCCAAACATGATATACTTTCAAAATTGTGTGCCATTTATATATTATTTGCTACCCAATGATGACCTAAGAAATTCCCATTTCTTTTTCAAAATTCTGTTCACACTTACTTCTTCCATAAAGGTTTTCTTGATCCCTCTTTCTTTGCCACAGAGTTTCTCCTTGCATAATCATACCTCTACTACACTTTACTGAAAATCCCTGCATAGTTGCAAATCTGTGTGTACCTGTGGGCAGAGATCATGTCATCTCTATCTCTAAGGCTGTGTCACGTAGTAAAGAATCAAGTAGGTTCTTGATAAATGCTTGGGAAATGAAGAAAGAAATAACAGAATGGCATGTAAATTACATGTCTTTAAATTTCCTCTTTAGACAAGGTTGAAGAACCTCCCATTATGCATTCTATAGTATATAAGAGAATCCTAAATATCTAGGTTGCATTTGTGGGACCAGATTTCCTTGACCTCATAACTCATTCTTTATCATTCCGAGTATGTTTCGTCACAGAGGAAACTCTCTCTCCTTTCATTCTCAGTGAAGATGAATGCTGTGTCTAAAGTAGACCATGCCTTGCTAGGAATTGCTAGGACAGGAGCAAGCATTTTCCAGATCCTGAAATAAGGGTTTTGCTCAAAAGTGCATAAATGTTGTTAGTCATGAATCTGGAGAATAGGACATAGCCAGGCTGTGCCAGGGGACAGACTGCTCTGTGAGGACAATTTATGATCTGTCAGGTGGGAACTTTTATGGTTCTGTGTTAAGAGACCAAGACATTTTAGGAGCTGCTAAAAGCAACACAGAATATGCTTTCAAGCTTAATGAGGAGAGGCGATAGAATCGGCTTGGCAAGTATGGCTGGTTCCATGTGTTAGAGAAAAGCTGAAATAGTCTTAGTGTTACGTATTTTGATTTTGCTAAATTTGTTTTGAGCAGAATGGATATTTATGTCCCTGCACAATGGGCAGCAATTTCAATGTCTATCAATATAATAAGAGTTTTATTTGAAAATTGGGCCCCATGAACAATTTTTATGTGAGTTTCTAATAATTTTTTTTAAACAAAATCATTTTTTTAAGGGAAAGTAGATAATAAATCCATTCTTTATTGTTTTGGCTAAAGAAAGTAACCATTCACAGGCTGCCTATCATTCTTATTTAGCTGATTGGAAAACATCCCCATAGGAATGAGCTTAAATGAGATAAAATGCTCAGATTGGCTATATTTCTACATTTTTTTCTCTACCATCTGTTGATCTGACCACTGACTAATAAAGAGCTTCTAGAATAGAATAAACTTCAGGATGGGCAGCGATAACAGACAGATTCGAGCAGAGCACAGTCATAAAAGTTAGAAGTTAAAACATTTTAATGTAAGCCACTCACATTAGAGATGAGAATGCATAGGCCAAGAAAGTTTAAGTGATTGGACAAGGTTCAAAGAGCTCAAGTATACATCAAACATTAGAAATGGACTCTTTCTACACTTTAGGGCTGTCATTGGGTATATTAATTAAATGTTGACAAAACTATATTTCTAGTGATTCTAATTAGGCTTCCCAGAATACTCTCAACTTCACTAGAAACTAATGGAGAAATGACCAATTCTATAGAATTTACTTTAATGTTACTGCCATCCTGAAGGCACCCAAATCAATCACAACTCAAAATTGGTATCATAATAAAATAAGTGAAGACATGAATTTGAATTTTTGTTGATTGGATTAAGAAGCAAGGAAAAGGAAAGTATCAATAGCATACAAATATTACATTTATTTTATTTTTATAAAAGAAAAAGAATAGGCATGATTGATATTTTCCAGATCTTCAAACCATATGTAAATATTTTCAAATGTACATATGGATATTTTCATCCATTCGTTTATATATCTATACAAAAACGTGTATACCCGTGTGTTCAAAATGTCCTGCAATAATACATGTTGATGTTTGGAAAGTGTTTAGAATTTTAGGGGAAGAGGGTCTGATGATCAACCATCAGCTTGCTAAACGAAATCATAAACCAAGAATCCTTGTTGTCCCCTTGAGTCACAAAATCTTTAAATTCAAACAGCCTTGTTCTACCTACTGGTGACATACAAATGTCACTGCTGACCCAGATGGAATATCCCAACTCCTTAGATTAATGGGTTGCAGAGACTTTGATTCATGATATGTGTGGTGTTGTGAGTGAAGTGCAAAAATTTGTATTTTTCACATTTCACACAGGTGAAACTGAAAGTTCATCTGCAAATACTTTGAGGATTATTATTCTAGGCTTTAAATGGTTTTGTGAACTTGGGAAGGTGCACTGAATGGTGGATCAGAGATTTCCCTGAAGCTTAAGGAATTGTCCTGTGTTTGGAGTTAACAGGGCAATAGCACCTGCAGAGAGGTAACTGGCAGAGAGAGAGAGAGAGAGAGAGAGAGAGAGAGAGAGAGAGAGAAGAAAGGAGTACTTGGAAGAGTATCTACCACATAGTAAATTCATAGTATATAGTGTTAATGTAATATAGAAATTAACTAAATTGAGATACAAATGCAGGTGGAAATACTGGAAGAGTTCACTTGAACTCCTTTTTTTCTTTTCCTTTTTGGAACAAATGAAGGGACTTCAAACAGGAAGGGACTAAGAAGTCTTTAGGAAACTTTTCTCATGAATTAAAAAGGAAACAAAATGTGTAAGAGAGAAAGTCCTTGGACAAAGTCATAAAGAATTTATCTTCATGCAAGTTAGTTTCTTGATCCTTTTCAGTCTTCTCCTTTGCAAATTCATGGATAAACACCTGTTCTTTGGAGAGCATACTCAAGGGATACACCCCTTGATTGCCTAGTAATTATTTTCCTGTGTATGTGGTCTTGTAGAGAGTTGAAGTAATTGAGAGATGGAGCTATGGTATTCACATTTTTTTACAGTCTGTGATCCTAAATCTGACATCTATCTCTAGTTATATCACACAGTAGAGCAAAAGGATTATGAGCCTAGACTCAACAAAAGCAATATAGATGTGTTTCTTCTAGCAGAGGGGGATTCTCTCTCTAAGATTATATAGGGATATACTTTGAAAAATGCATTGGCTGATACAAAAAGATTTGCACTTAAAAAGAAAGCAGTATATTGCTTTTTAAAAAATATTTCACGGAAACAACAGTTATTATAAAACATTTTTTTAAAATGCACAGCAGTAGAAGAAATAAAATCACCCATTGTCCAATACTGTGAGATTACGATTGATAACATTTGGGAGTGTGGCAGGTCTTTTGAAAAAAAACTTTCACTATGCAGCCATCTTTGAGGATTATACTAGATATTTGACTTCTATCTCATTTTGTTTATAAAACATAGCATAGTGACCAGGTTCTTTTAGCTTCAAAATTAGTCAAAAACCTAATTTGTATTGATGTGGTCTAATGAATATCGAAGTCTTCTGCTTTTGGAAAAGTAGATTGTTTCTAATTCTTCTCCATTACAAATAATAATTTGTGTAATAAATTGTTTTCTAGAAAGGCCATTCCAATTTATATATCAAGTAATCATATAAGGATACATTTATTTTTTTCTGTACCTTTGCTAACACTGAGCGTGGATGATTTTTTTAAATGTATTATAAATTAGCTAGTTTAAACTAGAAAAGATTTGTTGTTACTATTTTGTTTTGCATCTATTGCTTATTAGTGAAGTAGACTTAGTTTTAACCAACTGAGGATACAGAATTTGAAAATTAAAATTTGATGTCATCTTTGATGATCTGCCTTAGATTCTCGACTTCTATTCCTGCTGGTTGGGCTTAAAAAATGAGCCTGTCGCCATCTGTCTGCGTCTGCCCCATTTCTGTTTCTTGGAGTCAAGCATGGCCACAGTCACACAGACACCCCTTGATTCCAGACATAATCAAGAGAAAAATTTAAAACCCCAGGAAAAACCTTTTCACAGAACAGGAATTGCATCCTCGATCTTTACATGCTAGAAACGGTCTTCAATTTTCTCCATGGAGATCTGTTTTATGTGTTATTTTGGTTTGCTTCTAACCCTGTTTTCTACTGTAAAAAGGCAATTTCTATTGCTGGACTCTTGATTCGATGTGCAGTTAAATGCTACATCACAACTGAGTTTTGATATTTCACAGTGGATGGGAAAATTATTAACAAAGTTTGTGTTTTCCTCCACATGTAATAACTGCTAATTCACTGGAGTTAGGGGTTTTAGTGGTCTGATTCTGTACAGCCATAGCAGATTTTCTACTTTTTCCTTAGAATTTCACTCAAATATGCTGTTTTTCAGAATAGCCTTTGGTTTGCCTATTTGACAGAATGTCAATCTCTTATTTAACTCAAATGCTTCAAAGTTCTGACATCTGACCTCTTTGGTCAGTGGAAGGCCAAAAATATTTAAGGACAACAGTCAATTTGTGGCTTAATCTGTTTTTAACAAAGCTTTACATTTTATTTGTTGCTGAGCAGTAACAACCATTATCTGTTCTCTGTATTAGATAAATTTTACAAAAAAAAAAATTGCCTAGAGGAGCCAGTAAAATCCAACTAATACCTACAAGTTTGTCTCAAAAATGGCAGTGGAAGGAATTCAGTTTCTGAAAGCTATTAGGATTCCTTCTTGATCTAGGAAGTTCATTTTGTAAGCTCAAGTTTATGAACACCAAGTGACCTTAAACATAAATATGTATTCTGCATGATGAAAATTGGTGAAAAATGCTATTAGTGAAGGTCCAAGGGCTAAAAGTGAACCCCAAAACTGTGAAATAAGAATCCTTAGATGAAATGGGGGAGAGAGAACAAGTGTTATTCCTGAAAGAAGCTTTTTATTGTTTTGTTTTGTTTTCCCAGTATTTTCTCATTACTGAAGGAGATCTCTAATCTCCCAAATACTACATTTCTTAAGGGCTTCTTAGTGCCTGACAGATTTGGATTGTAAATCCAAGTTCTCCAATTACTAGCTATGTGACATCAGCAAATTTATTTAACTTTTTTATTTTAATTCCAGTTCCCTCATGGGTTAAAAAAAAGATAAATATATATCATTGAGTTTTTGTGGGGATTAAATACAATAATATGCACCAATGCCTACCACATTACTTAGAACATAATAAAAATTAGTATCTGATAACTATTATTCTTTTGAACCTTTATAACATCAAAATTAGGTTGGCCACACAATCAGCATTTTAATATTCTTTTTGCTTTTGAATTGAGTTGGAGTAGAGCATTTTAATATATTTTACTGATTTATTTATCTTTTCAAACACCCAAGCCTTCATATTTGAAAGATATGTTTGAAATATGTCATAAAAAAACAAATGATAGGAGGGAGGAAAACAAATTATATCATTATGAAAATATAGCGGTTGGCACACAGTAGGCACTAAATAAATATTTTCTGAGTGAATGAACATACATATATATCCTCTGAGCTACTCACCTTGGTGGAGGAAATCATGCGTTTCCATGAGACTCTCAAGCATATTATAGAGACAAAGTACAAATGATAGGAATTTCAAGTTATCAGGTATGCGCTAGAAGTTTTATTTAGCTAAATGCAGAGCCTCTAACAAATTATAAGTTTGCTTTACTGAAAAATTCATCTCACAAAAAGAGAATCTTAAACAAAGTTCTATCTGTCTTACAAGGGAGAAGCAGTTTATGTATTGGAAGCCAAAGTACTTTGGAAGAAAAAGAACATGAAGTCTATAATTTATGATAGCTGAGGAAAGAGGAACAGAACCTTAAGAATCCAGATATTGAAAACCAATAGAAAAAAATATACAGAATTTTATATGCAAGTCTTTAAATGGAGAGGTGACTCAGTCCTGCAAGAGAGATCTCAAAAATAAATTCTAAGTGTACAATGTTAAGTGCTTCTGAGAAGCAATACTGATGGTAAGTCCTTGGGACCCCTGCAAAGATGCTAACAGTATTTGAAAGAAGCGTGAGAAAGTGAGAACAGCACACAACAAAGATAAATCCCATATGGTGATACGGACACATAAGAAGGATGACAGGGACATTAGAACTTCCCAAGGAACTGAAAGTGATGAATGAAGTTAATCCCCCCTATCCTAAACAAAATAAATATTGCTTTCTCCGTGTGGGGGGCGGGGGGAAAACCCACAAAAGAAAAGCTTGGGAATAATAAATGAATTCTCTTTTATCTCTTAATAACTTAATTTCTTAAGAGTTGTCTGGATTTCTTGACATTTAATTAAACTTCTTAGTCCAGTAATCTGGCTACCACTTCTGCCACTCACTCCGGTGTCACTGTCTTGTTTGTAAACATTAATCCTAAAGAAATTTTCCAGTTCTTATCTTGCAACAGCATCTTTAGTTGTCCTCTGGTTTCTGTCTTCTCTGCCACTTCTTCTCTCTGGCAAGCCTTGAAATATTTGCACTTCTCAATGATCCCTTTTCCCATTCTATGTTTTCTCTTGCAACAAATTTTTCACATCAAGCCCCCATCATGTCAACTTTTCTATATCCTAATTGCAACAGAGTTATGTTTCTTAAATTCAAGTTCATAAATCAGATTTCTCTTCTGAGCTACTTACTTGGCAGCTCCATTCAAATTCAACTCAAATTCTATAGGTTCAAGATGGCATTCGTGACCTCTCCATGATCTCTTTGTGGTTTAAGCTCATTCTCTGTATTCCCAACCATCTACTCAGTTATGCAGGTTAGAAACAGCTGAGCTGTGCTTGACTACTCATGGTGGTCATCACTAGATATTGTTGATTTTCTCTTCTGAATAAGTCTTAATCATGGGCAGTTTTCCTCATTACAATAATCCCCCTATTCCCAAACCATCATCCATCACCGAGACTAGAATAAGAACCTCCTAACTCCTGTCTCCTCATCATCTTGGCCCTCTCAGAAAAGACCTTTATAATGCAGCTGAAGAATCTATGTAAAATAAAGATGATCACTTCTCAGTTTGAACCCTTCAGTGGCTTCCATGGCAATTGATCTGGCTTCTGGACTTCTTAACTAAATCCGAAAGGCCCGGCAGGATCTAGCTTCGGACTATTTCTCTTGCCTCATTTATCACAATGTTCTGTTGTGCTCTCTGAGCCTCTGTCACACGGATGTTCAGTCAGCTCATTTTTTTTTCATTTTTAGTTTAATTCTTATTTTCATAAAAGTTATTCATATGCATGGTTTTCTAAAGCTGTTGTTTCCCCCATCAACTTCATAATTCTAAGTGAAAGGCTTACATCATAACATTTTAATTTTTATTTTAAAAATAATATTTATTGAATTTTTATTATTTAAATAAGTACTTATTCATGTTACATTACTCTAATACTACACATATACATCTCATCTTTCCATCTCTAAAATATGATTATATCATTGGTTTCGTTAAAGTAATTTTAAAATTTTTATTATTTTCCTATGAAATAGTATTTGTGACTGGACCATCTAGTGTAGTGTGATTATATTTTCTTCATAACATTTTTTATTTTCTTAGCATCTAGTGTAGTGTGATTATATTTTCTTCATAACATTTTTTATTTTCTTAGCATTAACAATCTATTTTTTATTTGCTTTTTTCACTATACTTATCATTAATTCACCTCTAAACTCTCAAGCAACAATCTATATTTTCTCAACTTATTTATCAAGAAATTTCCTAATATGATGTTAAAATAAATGTATGTATTCCTGTACATATGTATTATTTTTCTTAGAGAAATTCTCCATCTTTTTGCTTCAGTCTGGTTGTTCCCTAGGTCTTCTGCCAGCTCTTCTCCTGAGATTTCCCTTTCCCATCTTGGGATTTCTTGGGCCTCTTGAGTTGAATTTTCTTTTTCAGATGTCCATGTGTCTTGATTAACTCACTGTTTTTGTTTGATTTTGGTTTGCATGAATATATCCCAGTATTTTCCTGAGAAACTTGTTGGGTAAAATTTTTGAAATTGTGTATATGTTAAAAAAAATCTATATTCTGTCTTTATAATGGAATGATATGAGGTCATCGTTTACAATGTTGCTACTGAATAGCTAATGCCATTCAGTCTCCTGATCCTTTTTATACAAGCTACTTTGTTTCCTTTCTTCTCTGGAGGCTGTAAAGATCTATTCACTACTAGCATTTCAAAATTTCATAATGGTATGTCTTTGGGTCAAGTTACTTATTCATTTTGCAGGGAATTTGATGGTTTCTTTCAACTCGAAGATAACTTTAATTCTATGACAATTTCTTGTTTTATTTCATGGATAGTTTTCTTTGGTCGTTACTCTCTAACCAAAGACAACTAGCATGCATCTTCAGTTGAACAAAATTGGTTTTATTGATTTGTTTCAATGATGAAGAAAGCCCACCATGATGAACCTTGGGAAATCTTAGAAACACAGTATAAGAAAGAATGATAGGGTTTGCTCTTACGAGTCTGGAAGGGTTAAAGAAAGTGAGCTCTGCTCTAGATGAGATGCTGTCAGGAAGTGGGTGTAATTCTTTGTGGTATCTTACTCATTATCATCTAGAAGGAAGAAGAAATAAAGTCTCGCTCAAGTGGCAACTGGTAAAGAAGCAGCAATTACTCATATTAGGAAAAGAGGGTATTTGGACATTTTTGTGCTTTGGACAAGGTTCTAATTTGGCCTGCACCCATCACGATTTTGGAATATAATCCGTTATGGTCAGAGAGTATCCTTGTCTGATGTTAACTTTCTGTGAAATTATTGATATTTGACAGGAGAACAAAGCCTAGTGAGTCTCAGTGCCAGATCACCTCTCAGCAATACTTCGGCCCAGCTGAGAGCAGTAGGCAGGCTCTCGCCTGCTTCTCTCTTTCCCACCATTAATTTATCTCTTTCCTTTTTTGTGGAATTTATATTATTTGGCTGTTGAACATGGAGGGCTAGCCTTTTAACTGCATTTTACTTTTTATTTTGTCTTTGCTATTTTTCATCTTTGTCTATTTCTGTTTTCTTTCTGGGAGATTTCCTAAATTTAACTTGCATTTTTTTCCACTGAATTTAATCTTCAAGAGCTCTTTGTGGTGCTCCAGACATTTGTTTTCGTGGCATTCTGTTCTTATTCACGCATGGAATACCTTATTTATTGCTGTAGAGAGAGGAGAATTTAAAGATGGTTGTGGCTTTGTTTTGTTTTTATTTACTTTTGTTAATTTGGTTCTTTTGTCTGTTTTAAGTTTTTTATATCTCTCCATTATTTGCCTTTCCTCATACTTCCTTTTCTCTGTCACTTTCTCTTACCCCTTCTGTTGATGCTTGTTTCTCTTTTCATATTTAGCAGTGAAACACTAAAAAGCTCTAAGTGCATGAGTGTTTTTCTTTTTACCTATTATTGGGTTTCACTGTAGAATGACATGTTTGGGCTATTTTATTAGAGTTCCCACAATTATTGCTATCTATAAATCTATTTACTTAGTTACATTTGCTTTTTAATTTTGTCAGAATCTAGGCATCATATCTCCCTACATCTAAGCAAGTCAGCTAAGAAACTCGAGGTTTCAAACTCAGTATATACATCTTTTATTATTTAATCTTTTCAATATAGTACCCCTGCCCAGAGCTGGATCTAGTGGTCCAAGTCCAACAGGAAAGGGTAAGGGCTGCAGCCTGTTTTTACATGGTCAGTGATGGGAGAATATTTCTTAGAGAGTCTACCTTCTCATATAGAATTTCTTCTGAGCCTCACTTGTACCTCGCTCTTAGAAATTATTGAAACTATAATGTGTAATTTTTTTTTTTCTGAGTAGTCTGACATATAGTCATAGGCGCTTGATTCTTTTTATTCTATTTGCTAGCTTCTGTATTAATTCTCTGGGTCTGTTAAGTGAGTTACTATTTGTTCATCTATTCACCACCTGCTATTTTTTTTTATTAATCCCTAATTTTCCTTTTGCTTTGCCACTGAAGATTTAGAGGTCACCAAAAGCAATTAATGGAACTCAAGTCTCTACATTTAACTAGTAAGTCCATTTCCTATGTTAAAAGAAGAAAAAGTTAGATTCTGAAAGTTGAAATGACAATGGTGTGGATGCTGAGCTAGAATCTAGAACAGGATATGAAAAAATATATATATAAGTGATTAGAAAGGAAAGTGGGACATTGTTTTCTTAAGAGTGTCATATTCTAATTCTCTATCTTAAATTAATTGCAGTTCTCTATCTTAAGAAGTCAACTACTCTGGCAGATAAATGAAATAGGTTATGTGGAGTAAACTTGATGGTAGTTGATGGGTATTTCAAGATACAGTAGTCCCACCTTATCCTCGGGGGATAGGGTCCAAGATTCCCATTGATACCTGAAACTACTGATAGTATCAAACTCTATATATACTATATTTTTCTTATACATACATGCCTCTGATACAGTTTAATTTATAAATTAGGTACAGTAAGAGATTAACAACAACTAATAATAAAATAGAACAATTATAACAACATGCTGTAATAGAAGTTATATGAATGTGGTCTCTCTTTCTCTGATATCCTATCTGATAATCAAGTTCACTACTAAGTGACTAATGGGCGGGCAGTATATACAGTATAGATAGGCTGGAGAAAGGGATGAATCATGGTCAGGTGGGCAGAGCAGAGAGAAAGGACATGAGATTTCATCACACTATCAGAATGGCATGCAATTTAAACTTATTAATTTTTTACTACTAGAATTTTTTTTTTTTTTTGGGAATATGGTTAACTGCAGGTAAATGAAACCACAGAAAACAAAACAAATAAAGGGAGGACTACCATATATGGGTTTACTAACTTAATCATAGGAAATAGTAGTGGATAGAACTGAGGGCTTTGGATTAACCTATAACATGGGATTATATCATGGCTCTATTAGCTGTGTGATCTTGGACAAGTCACAGAACCTTCTTTGTCTCTCTTTGTCTTTGAAAATGGGCTTAATAATGCCTGTTTATTAAAGTTGTTGAACGTGTTAAATGAGATAATATGTGTAAGGTGTTTTGCCAGATTTCCATCGGTTCAGCCTCATATTCACCTTCTTCACAGTGGAGAAGCTGGGACTACATTCCCCCACTATTTTCCCAATAAATTTTAAAATAGTATTCTGCCAAAGAGAAGCACAAGTCTGAGATTTCAATGAGAAGTGAAGGGAAAACATTTTTCTTTGGTGGCAGTTGCAGGCAGAGTTGCGAACTATGGAAATTGTGAAGTAGGATCCCTTTTTGGTGGGCTTCCTCAGACCACCCATTTCAGTCATGCAGCCAGTTGAGATCGACAACCACCACCTCCCTGGACAAGCTCTTTCAAATCCCATGCTTCTCACTGCAGGCAACTGAACGTGTCCTCCAGGGACTGACCTGTGATAGCTTGGGCTTCTGGATTTTGTGAACTTTTACAGTGGCTTCTCTGATCTTCACTCACTCATCTCTTCCAACTCTTCTTTAACTTCTAACACACTGCCTTGAAATTATTCCCACTCTTTCATACTAAAATATATATAATGGGTGGTTGAGCATAGTGTGGAAAACAAAATTGACCATGAGTTGATAATCACGTGAACAGATAGCCTAATACTTGTTAGACAAAAATATCCAGAAACATCATGATTTACCAAAGCAATAAGACACATCATGCGAAAATATTGAGTTTATTGGAATATAAATGTGGCATAGAACTTTGGTCAAAAAAGGAAGGTAATGGATTCGATAAATTATAAATATTCTATCTTGGTTTGGTCCTAGAAAGTTTTAATTTAAAAAAAATTAAAGTTTGTTAGTATTCAAATGAACCTGTCATCTTTCTTTGTGTTTGCCCTGGATCAGTGTCTTATTTGCGCAGGTGACCTTGTGTTATGGAGCTTCACATTTCTCATAGCACGTAGCACAGAGCCAACATATAAAATACCCTCACTAAGACTTATTAAATTAATTTTCTTAAATTCCTTTAGGACTGTCCATTTGCCTTCATTAATTATATTATATCTAGAGGAGATGACCTCTACTCACCGTCATGATTGAATTCTATCTTAGCTTTGTAGATTCTTTAAACAATACAATTTTTGAGGGGGAGAGATAAAATATCACAGTTAGAAAATATTCATGCTACAGATGAAGCTAGGAACATTCTTATCTTGCAGGAATTTTTCTACCTCCCTCTCCAAGCACATAGGTACACTCTTCTCCCCCTCATACATTTTCTGTTATAATCTTTTCTAGTAGCAAAATAATGGATTTGGAATGAGAGTGAAGATATGCCTTTTTTTTTGTCTTTTCAGTTGATAAACTACAAATAAATATCAGAGTCTTAACTATTATAATGCAAAATACAAATATGGCATTTGTCAAACTATATTTAAATGATATATTTTCATTTTTTAATTAGACCAAGTATTTCTTTCGAGATTTAAGAGATTTTAAGCTTTATGAGCATTAATACCTTTGTGATTAAGATTTGTTTGCCCCTGATTAAAAGAATCAGGACTATAGTTGGGAGAGAATATTGATGCAGCAGGAAAACTTCTGAAGAACACAGTGACTTATTTTTTCCTTTTATTTCAAAAATCAAAATTCTAGCACATGGTAGAAATGAGGCAAATCTCTTACGATGGGATAATTGTGACTGGATCCCCTGTTCTATCATTCATTAACAACAAGAGAAAAAAAAAAGGAATCCTGGATTTTGCTAAACTGAGGATCTTGTCTTTGTTTTTGGTTAATAGTATTAATTATTTCCAGAAGAGCTGTGGAGAAAATTGTGAGATGTTATCACCAAATCCAGCATTCTCATAACACATAAGATTTCCACCAGGCCCAGGAGACAGTAACTACCCATGTGCCTTGAGGAGCCCAGGGGAAGACATCAGACATGCTCGCTCACTCTCAGCATCCTCATCCCTAGTTCTGGTTGCACCTGGATGAAAGAGGCTCTGCCAGCATTTCTTTCATAGGCCTCTGGCTGTCAAAACAAACCAGAGCCTCATGGGGATGCTCGCACTTGTCTGCTGAGGAGAAAACACTGCATTAAATGTTTTACATATATTATCCTATTATATCTTTACAAAGCCTTTTGACTAGAATCTGTATTAAACAAATGATGAAAGTGAATCTCAGAGAGGATTAGATTTTTAATAACACAAATCTTTTAGATAGAAATGCTGGACTTTGAGTCTCTGTTGCTTAGAACCAAAGTGGACAGGGCACTATACTCATCTCCAGATTGGCATATTGGCAACATTAGCCCTAGAACCTTCCTTATTCCATTCCATCCCATCGATGCCTGAGATTAACTGGTAGATGAATTAAAGTATTCTAAGTGATGAAAATAAAGTGTTTCTAGCCCATATGTGCTAATAATGCTATTACTGACATTCAATTAAAATATCATTAATACTAGAGTGCAAGCTCCATGAAGGTGAGGCTGTATATCTGTTTAGTTCAATATTGTATGTTAAGTTCTTAGAAGAATGCCTGGCAAAAAAGAAGAAACTCAAAAAATAGTTGAATGAATGAATTTTCCAGGTTGAGATGACTCCAATGCCAACATTGGACTACCCACTATTATTTTTATTTTGTTACAGAAAAGAAAGGTTGTACTTTGGAGGAATAAATAAACCTTTTAGAATTCACTGAGAGAAAAGAATAATAGAAGTTTCTACAAGCCACAACTAAACAGATATAAAGTCTCCAGCTGCTCTTTCAGAGTGGTTCGCCACTGGTTATAAACTATAGGCATTTCTGCTTCCAATTCACTAAAAGCATTCATTTTTCTTCAGAATAAGTTTTAGTCCATTAATCAAACCCCTACCAGCAATTGGTGGTGCATATTTGGTAGGAGAAAAAGGATGCATTTGTTTTGACAACCAGAATGCTAACTCTGTCCAAAGGAACAGCTAGCTAATCTTCGGAGAGGTTCTTGGTTTGTTTGTTCTTAATTAGTGTCTCTAATAAGGATGAAATTCAGAGAGACACTAAACTTTCACAGGATCTAGTAGCTGTTTTGCTTTCATATGGTGTTTAAAACCAAAAAATAGAACAGATTTTTAAAAGGGTAGAAAGGCATAAGAGGAGAGGAAAGAGTGATGCAAGTTAAGTAGAGAGGACGAGATAGAGAGGATAGGAAGGATGTGAATTGAGAAGAAAAAGAATTCCGTTATACTTCAAAGGAAATGACTCTGAAAATCAATTATTTCGAAATGATTAAAAATATTATATATACTGAGAAAAACAATGTTATAGACTAATGAGTTAGGTCATACTTTCAATGATGCACATCTGAACTGCATAGCTATGTACTATCACCTGGTCATAGTTAACTCCCCTCCCCTCCCCACCCTGAAGGCATGGTGTCTAGGAGAAAATAAGCAAAAGAAAATATCAAGATTTTAAATGTTTTAATTCTCCTTGATTTATATTTTCTGTAGTGATCCATATTGGGTGAAAAAGAGAGAATATTCACCACTGCATAGTATTATTGCAGCAGAGGGAAGTTTGCAAATTTTCCTTATAACATCCAAGCTTTGCAATAAAATAGGTAGTTTGACCATTTATATAATCATTATTTTTAAGAGAGCAATTCAATCCCCAAATTAAAGAGCTGATGTATGTAAACCGATACGATACTCCCTTAACAATCTCATTGAGAAGTTACTTTTTAATTGCTTTGCTTATAATTTCAACTTCAAAGCCAGTAATGGCTTTCAAATTAATAGCTCATAGCCCATTTGCTACACTGATATTTAATTAATGAGTTCATAACTTCAGTGGCACAATCCTTTTCTGACAGCTCCTCCAGGTTTTTAGTTTCCGTATTGCTGATTGTTGTCTGCTCACCATTCTTAGGTCATTGTGCCTTTGTAAGCTTTTTGGGCTAGATGGTAAAGAGGAATGGGCTTAATCAGAGAGAAAGGTGTCCCTTTCCAGCTGGGTAGAGTAGCTATCTTTGTTAGGCCTGTGAGGATAGTTGGTGTTTCATATTGTATGGCTTCTAACTTTAAAATTTATCCTACATTGATGTGATCCACAATACCACTAACCAAATAATGACATTTCTGTGGGGTTTGGAGATGGGGAGGTGGACAATGAGTCCACACCTCTGCCTTCTTTCCAGACACTTTCCCAGACCATTCTGCAGACCACCGTGTTCTCCCTCGCCATGCTCTCCTAGTCATTTTGTAAGAGTGGACAGACTGTGGTCTTTGAATTAAAAATGTGTTTTAGATTTTTAAAGAATCTTAACAAATAAACAAACAAAAATGATGTGAACAATGAGAGCTCTTTACAGAAAAAGCTTGGTGGTCCCTGCAAGATAATTAACACTTGCCATTAGCTTTTATAATTGAAATCCTTCCATTGGCCATGGCTTGGCCATTTTTTCTCTCCAAAATTCACAGACCACACTTTCTTTAGGTGTTGATGATGAAGATGAGGCTCTTCCGTAACAGACAGACCATCCCTGCTAACAGGCTTTCCTGTTAAGAGGGCTGACAGCCATTCGTGGGGCTACCTGGCATTCATCATCCCTTTTTTAGGTGAATTAGCACCACTTCATATTGTGGCCTCATAAGGAATTTCTGAGTAAAGTAAAGGTCTTTATTGTTGCATCTCCCTTTACAAAATTACCCTCCCATGTCCTCGGTTATGATTCCCCGTATTTGGTCCACCATTTGAAATCAGCTGTGTTGAATCTCAAATTGTGACCTTTCAGAGGACTCTCCTGAAGGGCAGCAACTCTGGGAACATTCACATCTTCAGTTGTAAATACTCCCGTGATATGCTCCATGGGTTGGTTGATTGCCAGCTGAAGGCTGGACTAGAGAGAGTATGACACAGAACAAGTGCTGAGAGAAGGACAAAGGAAGACACACCTTAGTGTGTTTCAGCCAATTTTCCTTGTGGAGAGTTAATTTTTTCAGATCTTTTCCAGGAACAGGACTTCATAGGAGAAAGAAAAGAAGAGTGCCAAAGGAATAGAGGCAAGGAAGCAAACACAAATATGTTACCTCAGTGTTTAGCAGAGGGCTGGCCTGCCAGAATGTTATGGATTGCCATGAAGTTAGAAGTAATTAATGATAATTGAAATAGCTGTGAGTTATTAGTAGTATTTGGATTATTAAGATAAAGATAATTATAATAAAATTATGTACTTCAAATAGTGACTACATTAATGATTTTAATTTTAATGATTGCTTTAAAAGTGTGCTAGAAATAGATTTTCTATAAATGGACTAATAATAATAATGATAATAATAATAGCTACCATTTATTGAGTGCTTACCATGCATTAGGAACTGTGCTATGTTCTTTACATACATTATGTTAACTGATTAAAAATGTTTTGATGGTGCGGATTAATGAGAAAAGGAACCCTCAATGAGTTTTGAGGGCACATTTGCCTAGAAAGTTACCAGAGGAAAGAATTAGCTTAAGAAGTCTTTCATTAGAATGCCACATAGGAGGACTCTCCATTATAAAGACAGCTCTTCTGAGCTGCCTCTTCCTAAGATGAGCAAGGAGAGAACATTTAAGACAGAATCTGAGCACTCTCTGTGGACTCCTGCACAGGCAGCTCATTTCCCCAAGGGCCAATACAACCTTGAGAAGATCCTTATTCAGAACTACCCATCAAAACTACTGTAAAAGCCATTGCCGCTCTGTCCTGAGTCTGGCCTCTTTAAGCCTAGTATCAGCTTCTGAAAACGTTGAGTGTTTGTGCAAAAGGAATTTAGTATGTGCAATTGTATATAAAAGTTTGTCATGCATAAACCTGCTAAACACCAAGAATTTACTTTATATATTGATTATCCTGAAATTGGTCTCTAGAGATATTATGTCAAAGGAAGAGATCACAAACAATAATAAAGGGTTCTATTTATTGAATATTTAGAATGTGCAGGTATTGGCGAGCATTTGGTGTGCACTATAGTGTTTGACTGAGTGGGTTATATAATCCTCACTTTATTTCTAAGGTAACTGAGGCTTAAAGAACTTCCTTGATTTCCCCAGTGTCTTGTAGACAATATGTAGTGTAGCTGAGATTTTAGTTGTCTGAGTATTTATAGGACCTCTTAGACTTTGAGCTACCAATTGTTTAATTTAGTAGTTTGACATAATGTCCGCACTGTATGTATGTGTGTTTCTATGTGGGACTGTGAGTGTATGTGACTATGTGTGCTTTTGCATTATGAGCCCCAGGGAATAAGGGCAGCTCCTCTCACAGCACCCAGCAGTGTTACACAATTAATTAGCACATGCTTTGATGATAATAACTTGCAGCATTTTTCTTTTTTCTGCTCTGATATATCTATCATCATGGACTAGGGTCCTTCCTCTTTGTACCATTGGGAAACTAGCCCTAAGGTGTATTAGGAAAGGAAAATCATTCATCTAATTTCACTTTCTCTTTCTGCTTTTGTTTTCTTTTTGTATATGAACACAACCGGCTGCTCTTGAATTTTGAGGATTCTAAAACCCTTGTCTGTTGAATTAAAATCTTTTTCTTACGTTTAGTCTATGAAAGAATGTCTTTCTAATCAAAAACCTTATGAAAAGACACAAGATATAAGAAGTATTTATGTCACTATAGAACTACTATTCATTTTTGACGCCACTCAAATTTTGTTCAATGCACCATGGTTGGGAATTGTGTAAAACTATTAAAGCCATCATATACAATAATGTAAAGCCTAACCGCTGAAACAAAGAGAGATTATTTCTTAGGCTCTCTGGAGTTAATATTCAAAATGCCTTTGTACTTCCTCAGAGACACATTTTTCAAGCTTATAAGTTCCTTCCTTGTCACAGAATCAGGTCAAGATGGCCCACTGTGTGGACACATTAGTTTGAACACAGTCACACTGAAGCTCAAGTGAGGCTTCCAATCAAAGATCACTGGAAATTTCCACAATAATCTTTTGGATGTATATGTGTAGTACCTTTGTCTTTTTTTCTTTTTTTCTTTTCTTTTTTTTTTTTTTTTTTTTTGATTTATGAGATGGTAGCTTGCAGTTGGCAAAGTAAATCAGAGGAACACCCAAAGTTAAACGTGTGAATAAAATACAAGAAAAACATAGTAATGACTAATAGATGTAAATGCCAAGAAATTTTCTTGTCTTTTAAATTAGACATCTGTGCCCTATTTTTATATGCTCATCACCATAAGCGCTTTAGCATGTTTTCCCCAATCTGTCAGCACAGACATATTCTGAAGGCCTTGAAGCTTTAACACCTTCACTGCTAACAAAAATGCCCTGGCAGCCACTCTCATGGAACATCTGCTGAAAGCAAGACATGTGTGATGCAGACCCAACCCTTGAGTGCTTTGTTAGAGGGATTGGCACAATGCTGCTTCTCTAATGAAAGAAAGAACTGTGTTTCTGGGTCACCTCTGCAGGAAGATCGGCTTGGGGGACACCACATTCTCTCCAACAGGCCGCCTGTCATATGGATCCACCAGTTCAGAACTTGGCCTCATGTCTGCACAGGAGGAGGAGAGCAGATGAAGGGCTGTCTCTAAACTGAGCCGCCTCGAGCCCACACATGTTTGCACAGCTTGCAAAGTGGCAAGAGTGTAGGCTGGTCCCGTCTGCAGAAAACCAATTGGTCTGAAGTGCTCACATCTGACCAGGGATGATGCTTATACTGGGCAAGATAAACCCTGGAAAGCTTCCGGGGAGAGATGATAGCCAGGGTTTTAGGCACCTGTTCTCATTAGGGACAGCCTTGTTCGAAGGCAAAGAGTTTTTAAAGGACCCCCAAATTCCTATTGTTTTTAAAACTACTAATTCACCTGTCTGATACTCTAAAACCTATTCCTCTTCCCCACACTCGGAAAAAAGTTGGTCTTTTAATAATGAGAGATGGGCTTAAAAATCAAAACCCTCAGGGTAGGACAAGAGATAGCAAATATATGTTGATGTAGAAATGTCTGATAAATTGGTCTAGAGAGAAGGATAAGGAAATTGACTCACTGAAAGGTTGGTTGTAAGAGGGATGAGGAAGAGGAGAGCAGAGGCAGAAACCATTGCAAAAACATAGTCAAGGACACCAAAGTTTGTGTTTATGGCTATCTTATTAAAGCCCAAAGCCAGAGCATACACTATTTAAAAATGCATCTGTTCCCTTTTTGAACATTTTACATAATATCTACTGACGTTAATTTATCCAATAATCCTATAAAATCCTTTCTCTTTTATAGAATAAGAAACTAAGACTCAAAAAAGATCAACAACTGTCACAGGCCTAGCTATGAGAGGTGCATGGATTGTACTGGAAAGTAAATGGAATGAGGAGTCAGACAGGCCTGAGACATGTATGCCAGTTATGTGACCTTGAGCAAGTTACGTTAGTGCTCTGTGCTTCAGTTTCTGCATCTATACTATAGGGATGAAAATACCCTTTTTTCAGAGTTGTGATGAGGATGAAAAGTTAAATGACATGTCCAAGTTTATGCTACTCCACACATGGCTCATGAGAAATAAATGTTTGCTAGTATTGGAAATGGCAGAGTCTGGATTTAAACTCAGGTCTCTCAAGCCTATGTGTTTTATGTCCTGTCACCTGTTATACTGTCATCTTCACAATAGATGATTACATAGGAACAAGGAACATTTTACCATTTATGCTTTTTTTGAGGCACAATTGTGGCCAATGATGATGTCAAGATATATCCAGGGGAAATTATTCATATTGATCATAACCCTCTGTTCAGGAGATAAAAGCAATTTCTGGAAATGAAACTCAGCATAACTTAGGAGAATAAAGAAGTCATTTCCACACATGCAAGGTTTTTAGTCTGGTGATCTGCGCTTCCCAGAGTTCTTCATTTTACTCACCCTCAGACTTCCAGTCCATTGATTTCAGCTTTTTCTGAGTCACTGTTGCACTTAATATTATTGACACAAATTTCCATTTATTTATTCTTTCAAAAATATTTATTGGGCTTCTGTTGTGTGACAGGTATCATTCAAGGCACTGAAATAGAGCAGTAAACAAAAGAGATGAGGCTTTCTGCTTTCACAGAACATGCATTCTGTGTGTATGGGATGAGGGCTGATCAAATAAACACATAGGTAAATAGATTGTATTAGTTTTCCATGAGTTTTGCAACAAATTACCACATTGGGTGGCTTAAAATAACAGAAATTGATTCTATCACAGTTCTGGGGGCCAGAAATCTGGAATCGATGTTACTGGGCTGAAATCGAGGTGTGAGCAGGCCCTACTCCCTACGAGTTATCTAAGGCAGATCCTGTTTGCTTTTTCCAGCTTCTGGTGGCTGCTGACATTCCTTGGCTTCTGACTGCATCAACCTCTGCAGCCTGTGTGTGTGTGTGTATGTGTGTGTGTGTGTGTGTGTGTGTGTGTGTGTGTGTAATCTTCCTCTGCCTCTATTTTGTAGGGACACTTGTAATCACAATTGGGACCCACCCTAACAATCCAGGAGAATCTCCTCATCCTTAATTTAATTATAGCTGTGAAGACTCTTCTAATAAAATAAAGTAACATTTACAGATTCTGATGTTTAGAACCTGATATTATTGGGGCATATTATATGACCTACTACAGATAGTAGGTCAGATGGTAATATGTATTCTCCAGATGAAATTACCCAAGATATGAGAGATAAAGCAGGCCAGTGTAGAGTTAGAGATTGAAAGTAGCTATGAAAGGCATCAATCAAATGGTGACCTTTAAGCAGATACTTGAAGCGGGTGATACCATCTAGAGGAAGAGAGTTTCAGGCAATGGGAACAGTATGTGCAAATGTCATGAAGAACATTTAGGTGGCCCGTGTGACTGTAGCAAAGTGAATAGGGCTAAAGTGGTAGGAAATGAGGTCAAGTGGTGTGAGTGGGGGCCGATCATGCAAGGCCTCACTGGTCAGTGCAAGGACCTTTATTCAGAGTGAAATGGGAAGTGATAGGAGAAGGCTAGAGGTTGGTTGTCCAGTGAAGAGGTTGGTTTAGTAATCTAGATAATAGATTATAAAACCTGAACCAAACCGTGCCCTGGGATCATACACAGGAAACTTGCTTCACTAGGTCCACGGAACAGAAACATCTCGACAAATGTCTCATGCACATCTACCCAGAATGCAGGAGGTATGGCAGCTTAGCTACGTATGCTGACAAGTCATCTTGGAAATAGCTCTCACTCTTCTGCCAGGAATTGAAAGTCTCTCTCTTGAGCATAGGAGCATGCAGAAGAATCCTGCATTCTCTATAGGAAAATTAATTAAAATTACTTTTTAAATTCTTTTTAGTGGGCTCTGTTTGGTTGTTTTGAGTGAAGAGTAAACACATTACCTCACACGGATAAGATCTTTGAATAGCAAGAATTTAAAAATTCAGTAAATGTTGTCAAATGTTTACTATGAAGTTTGTTCAGATTTAAACTCACTATATGAATGTCTAAATCTCCTATTAGGATTTTCATTAAAAACCAATAAACCAAATGAATTAGCTGTATTTCTCCTTTGTGAGTAGCATTAAAATAAGCCATTAGATGGCTTTTCTTCATTTTAATTATTTAATTTTATTTTAAGAGAAATCATATTTTCTCTGCCAAAGGTAAGAGAATCTACAGTCAGGAAATGTACTCTTTTCACAGTGTAAAGCACAAGAGAGTAGAATGAAACAGATTGGCAAAGCCCATCATATAGAATCATAGTTTTTTTTACTAGGTGATAAACAGATGGTGTTATCATCATAATAACTAGTCAACTGAATGAATATTTATCAGTTGCCAACAAGAAAAGTGATTGAGTTCTATGATAGTGTGAGTGATGGTAAAGTCTATTAGTTGTCCACTGCTCACCCAGCTGGAATAAATCCACTGATTACAATGAAAAATTTTGGACTAAATACAAAAACAATTCTAAGGACTCCATGTATATGCATACTAGGCTGCTTGAAATTGTCTTATATCTCACGATGCTCTATTTACTTTTTTCTCAGCTACTTTCCCCCCTCTGGGTTTCACTTTGGATCATTTATTCATTTGTCTTCAAGTTAATGAATTATGTTATTCTGTAGTATCTTATCTGCTATTAATCTAATCCTCTCAACCAGAGTAATTTCTACTTAGACATTGGACATTTCCAACTCTAGGCATTTGATTTCAATCTTTTTATGGTTTTCATATCTCTATTTAATATGTTCAAAATTTTTGATACTTCCATAAAAATTTGAATACAGTGTAATAACCATCTTTATATCTGTGTTTACTGTGTCATTTCAGAGTCTGTTTATATTGATTGGTTGAATTTTTCGGCCTTTTTACAAGCCTGTTATTTTTCAACTGGATATCAAACATTTAACAATTTCAATGTTTTATTATTATTATTATTTATGCCTATAGCAGTTGGTCTTCCTAAGTGGGTCTCCCATCCAAGTACTAACCAGTCCCGACCCTGCTTAGCTTCCAAGATCAGACATTGGGCTTGTTCAGGGTGTCATGGCCATAGACCATGGACTATGGCTCCACTGGGGCAAAAACCGAGGACCTTCTGCATGTAAAGCAGACATGCTAACCACTGCACTATGAAACCACGTCCCAGTTTCAATGTTTTTATTGTCTGTATCAAGTTATGTATTTTTCTGTAGTCATGGCTTTTGTCTTCTTAATGTTCAAATGCAGTTTTATTTTTGGACTTTCTTCTTTCACTTTCATCAGAAGTCATTTTAGATCATTGCAACTTTCTGCCAGTAAGATGGTATCATCTGCATATCTTAAGTTATTGCTATTTATTCCACCAATTTTCACTCCTCTTTCCTCCAAGTCTAGCCCAATTTTTTGTATGTTCTTCATATAAATTATACAAATAAGGAGATGAAATGCATCCTGTTCTGACACTTTTACCCATAGGAAATCATTTTGTCTTCCCATATTCTGTCATGACAGTGGCTTCCTGTCCACAATGCGGGTTACCCATCAGGTCAATCAAGTGCCCATTTTTTTCAGAGCAACCCATAGCTATTCATGATCAGTGCAGTCAAAGGCTTTATACTGTAGTCTATAAAACTCCATATAACTAGAGTCCTGTTTCATAGACTAATGTTTTCAAATTCTTTGGAGTACTCCAGTGTGCACTGATTCAATTAACATTCACGGAATGTTGCACCCAAGAAATGATTAATACATATTATCAAGTACTCAGAGAACATTTATGGAAACTAATCACATGTTGCACCATTAAGCAAATTTCAAGACACATTTAAAAATTGGTTTTATACAGACTATATTCTATGATTATAATGAATGTAAATTAGAACTCAGTAATGGAAATATTGCTAGAAATATTTTTATTTTTTCAAAATTAAAAATCTATTTTCTTAACAAATATTAAAGAAAAAAATTATAATGCAATTTAGAATATGCTTAGAACTAAAAAAATGCATTTGCTACCTATCAAAATGTGGAATGAATTACAGTGGAACTTGTATGGAAATTAGTAGCCTTAAATATTAGAAGAAAAAAGACTGAAAATGAATGACCTAAGTATCCATTTTAAGATTTTTTTTAACCTTAGAAGTAGAGGGTAAAAGTGAGAGAAAGGGTCTAAAGCAAAATTTTAAAAAAAAAGATAAAGTAAAAACCAAAAAGCGTGATAAATTTCTAGCAAGATTTATCAAGAATAAGAGAGAATGTTCAAAGAATCAATATTAAGAATCATTAAGCAGACATAACTACAGTTGGCTCAGTAAAAATTAATGAATGAATGTGATGAACAATTTTATACTAATAATTTGAAAACTTTGGTGAAATGGACAAATGTCTAAGAAAACACACTCATCGAATTTATCTCAATAAAAAATAGAAAATCAAAGTCTACAACTATTAAGTAATGATGAGTGATTAAAATTTTTCCCATAGAGAAAGCGTCAGACAGAATGCTTTATCGCATATTCCATCAAACATTGAAAGAACAAGTAAATCACATGTTACAAAATGAATACAGAAAGAGAAAGAGTGAAAATTTTCTACAACACATTCTAGGAAGTTTGCATTATCTTAATTCCAAAATTTAACAAAGATATGAGGCCTTGAAATTTATTACCCAAATTTACTCATGAATATAGATGCAAAAACCATAAAAAAAAAGATAAACAGTATCTGTTATAAATAAAAAAAGATAATATATTCTTGATTTTCTCAGAAATACAATATCGGAATTTTAGATGTAGATTTTGAATTTATATTTAGTGTTTGGTTTGGTATTTAGATTTAGGAAATCTATTGAAATAATTCACTATATTAAAGTGCAAAAGCTATTAGGTTAGTGCAAAAGCTATTAGGTTAAGTCGACAGTTTTAAGAATAGCAATAGATAAAAGTAAACATATATTCACAATGGAAAAATATTAGCAAAATAAAAATAAAAGGAATAAAAACAATCTTTGTCAATATAATGAGAAATATATTTAAATCCCTAAGTACAGCCCTAGGAGCAGGGCACCAAGTGCAAGTCTTTTGACCAGTTCATCCAGGAGATACCAAATAATGCCATGATGCTATCCACCTATGAGTTAGTTGTATACCTGTTAGAAGATCATGTTCAGTAACAGATCAGAAAATTGTGCTCTAAAAGAATAAAACTAACAAACTCTAGGGGAAAAATATATGTTATCAGACCTTTGAACTCAGAATGAATGATACCACTGGATTATCATCTGGTTCTCCAGCTTGCAGATAGCAGATTGTGGGACTTCTCAGTCTCCATAACTATGTGAGCCAATTTCTATAATTATAAATAAATAAATAAATAAATAAATAAATAAATAAATAAATAAATAATCTCTTATTGGTTCTGTTTCTCTGGAGAACTCTATTACACCCAAGATGTAGTGTAGTGTAGTGTAGTGTAGTGTAGTGTAGTGTAGTGTAGTGTAGTGTAGTGTAGTGTAGTATAACTAGTATAGTATAGTATAGTATAGTATAGTATAGTGTAGTGTAGTGTAGTGTAGTGTAGTGTACTATAGACTGGAACATTCCCTCTAGGAACTTGAAAACTATTTGTATTCTGCTATTAGGTTGAATGTTGTATAAATTTCAATTAGATCCTGTTGATTGATGGTGTTGTTGAGTTTTCTTATATCTGTGCTGATTTTCTATCTAATTATTTTATTAATTGTTGACAGAGAAGTGTTCAAGTTTCCAACTATAGTTGTAGACTTGTCTGTTTCTCCTTTCAGTACTACTAGTTTTTGCTTCACATATTTTTCCATTTTTGTTTTGTTTATTCACATTTAGGATCACTTCTTGGTAGTGATCTTGGTAGACTGACACTTTTATCTTTATATATTTCCCCCTTTGTCTTTTGTAATTAACTTCCCTCTAAATCTTACTGTATCTGATGTTAATATAGCTACTCCTATTTTCCTTTAATCAATGTTTACATGATATAGCTTTTTCATCTTTTACTTTCAACTTGCTTATATTGTAATATTTGATGTAAGTTTCTTTGTAGATAGTATATAGTTGGATTATGAATTTTTTATACACATGTTGCTAATCTCTGCCTTTTTTAATTGGAGAGTTTAGATCATTTATTTTTGTCGTAGTTATTGATATGTAAGGACTTAAGTCTACTATTTTTTTAAATATTTTTTTCTCTTAGTATTTCTTCTCTGTCTTGTTTTTCTGTCTTCCTACAGGTTGCTTGAACATTTTTTAAGATTCCATTTTGATTGGTCTATACTGTTTTTGAATGTATATCTCTCTTTATACCTTTTTTAGTAATTTCTGTAGGTATTAGATTATATATTCATAACATCACAGTCTAACTTTTTGTCAACCTTCATTGGTATTTCCATATTGATTTCTTCAGTTTCATACCTAGGCTATATGAGAGAAAAAGAATTTATCAATTCTTTGCATCCTGATGCATCCAGGTAATCTGGTTTCTTTACTACAGGATTTTCTCATGTTTGTTATATATGTGTGTGTGTGTGTGTGTGTGTGTAGTGTACTATAGACTGGAACATTCCCTCTAGGAACTTGAAAACTATTTGTATTCTGCTATTAGGTTGAATGTTGTATAAATTTCAATTAGATCCTGTTGATTGATGGTGTTGTTGAGTTTTCTTATATCCGTGCTGATTTTCTATCTAATTATTTTATTAATTGTTGACAGAGAAGGGTTCAAGTTTCCAACTATAGTTGTAGACTTGTCTGTTTCTCCTTTCAGTACTACTGGTTTTTGCTTCACATATTTTTCCGTTTTTGTGAAGCACACACACACACACACACATATAATATCACTGAGTTCTAGTTGTAGTTAGTGGGAAAGTAACAAAAAATATATTTAGTTCATCTTCCCAGAAGCAGAAGACCAAGACATGTATTTTATTTTGTGATTTTTCTTAAGTTGTAAGGTAGAATCACAAGAGTTTAGGAAACACTCTAATAAGTTAAAAACACTACCCAATAAGAGAGTATATTTGTTCCTTATTGCTGTCAGCAGAACAGTGTTCCTATTGAAGTCTTTAGGACATGATCTGTGTACTTGCCTTTTCCGGCTTCTAAAGCCTGCCTTACACTCCTTGGTTTGTAGTCTCCTTCCACTGTTAAAGCCAGCAATTCCATTACTCTACTTTTTCTTGTGTTGTCACATATTCTCCTCTGACTCTCTTCTCTCTTTCACTTATAAGAACCATTTTGATTACACTGGTCCCAGCTAGGTAATCTAGAGTACCTTTCCTCCTCAAGATCATTAATCACAGCTCCAAAATCCTTTTTTGCTATGTGAAAATACTTATATTCATAGGTTCTGGAGATTAGGGCATAGCCCTCTTAGCAAAGGCATTATTCAGCCTAACATAATAGATTTTATTTTAAAGAGCTCTCTCCTCTTTTAAATCCATCTACACATTTAATGCATCATTGAGTCAAATAAATTTGGGATTTGTTTTTGTTAAACAAGGTTGAATGAATATTTTAGGTTTAGTTTTATTTAAAAAAAAAAACAGACTTAGCAAAATTCTTAGTAGGCTAGTAATAAAAGCTTAGTGCCTTCTTATGACTGCTCCTTCAAAAAGGATATCAAATACACAATTTCCTAGCCATACCTATACATATACCTGCATCTATATTTACTTGTAGGATTTGATTTTATGCATAATCCGTTGTAAAATGCTTACTAGAAAGAACCCACTGAAGGATTTTAAAACATTTCTTCTTTTTCCATACATCATAAAGATGACTGCCTAAATGGTTATATGGTAATACATATATGCTACATTTTTCCAGAACACAACCCACTTTCCTGGAATGTGCCTAAGGTGTTATGAATTCTTTTGCTCTAGCAAATGCTCCAAAGGACTAATTTGCCACATTATCTAAAAAAAATGATCTAATTTACTACAAAATGAGCACAAAGAGTTGTAGAATTTTATAATGACTTTAAGAATCAAAAGATCTTGGAATACCCCTGCTGCAAAAGTTGCAAACATATTTCTTAATTTGTCCTTTTGTCATTTATTAACATTAACTGAGCATATATCATGTTTCAGGCTATACACTAAGCACAGATTCTGTGAGGATTTAGAAAATGTGAGCCTTACCCCTCAGGAGCAGAAGTTAACAGAATCAGAAAGTGAAGCAAAGGAACAGACCCAGTCTGGTTGGGCAGGAGAGTGGGAAGAGACTAAAAAGGGCTTCCATGAATTGATCTTATTCTTAAAGAAAGAGTAGGAGTGAAACATTAGCCAACAAGTCATTACAAAGGGAGAAGTTGGCCAAGTGATTAGTTAGCCAAGAGAAGAAGAATGGGAAGATCATTCTAAAGACAGAATGAATGAGCAAAATTAAGAAATTTCAAAAGAGGTAAGTTCTGAGGAGCTCTAAGAGATTTAGTGATTCAGAGTAAGAGATGTGAAGCAAGCAGTGTCAGGAGATGAGACTGCAAAATATTCAGGGCTGAGTTAGGGAGAATAATACTTTAATCATGTTATTGTGTATAGAAAACACAGAATCACCAAAACTTTGGGGGGCTTACTGCATGGCACATCATTTTTCCTTGAGACTATTAGACCTGAGATATATAATCCATAAGTCTCAGTTTACCCAAGATAGTTCACATTTATACCCACTGCTCCAGCAGAATCAATAATAGTTCCCATTTTCATTCTCAAAAGTGTCATGGCTTGACTCATACAGTCATATTTGGACCATTGCACTATTTATTAAAGAAATATAAAAAACATTGTGTAAGTAAAGGTGCATCTTGTTTTATTTCTTTTTATAATTTCTGCCATCTAAGACTAAAATTTGAAGAAAAATTAGATTGATTCTTAGAGAAAGCAAATTATATGAAAAAAATTAAGGTGCTTGGATTTTAGCTAAAATGAGAACATTTAGAGCAAACTTTTGGGTGGGGAAGAAAGAGGAAAGACTAACTGCAGTTGGTTTAGTCAGATTACCACCGTTGTTTAGGCTACAACTCTAAATTTAGCCTATGTGGATTGTAATCCCAGCTCCATCATTTCACATTGGAAATATAATAGTGAAATTAAATAGACAAAACTGAACAGCTTACCATGAGTAGGCTTCATGTAACTATGGCATGAGAAATGAATGTTCATGTGCCCTGAATATGAAGAGAGAAGTAGAACAACTACTAACTGGAAATACTATCTACCATCCTTACTTATTCATTTCCTTACCTTTTTTTTTTTTCTTTTTTGGCCTGAGTAGGGTGTGAGATATGCCATAAAGAAAAGGAACTAGCTATTATAATAATCAGGAAAGAGGAGATGGAAAAAATATCAGTATTCATTTACAAGATTTCCTCCTGTTCAGATGTCAGGGATGCTCTTTAAATCACTGCACAAATTTATAGACTCTGTCATTCAGTTGAAAGCATTAATGAAACCCTATTGGAGGCTGTATATTATGAGAAAGGATGCAGAGAAATGTGGAAGGCATGTAAGTCTTCTAGATCAAGACAGAAACCATACTTGAGGTCTCATACTATAAATTTATGCATAATTTTCCCGAGGGTTGATAAGAGTTGCCTTAGCAAGTGGAGTTAGATGGAGAACTCACAATATCATGATCCTGACATCCAGAAGCTTTCAGGGTTCAAGACAATCAGTCACATGAGTGCCTACATGCAATATTATTCAGCCTAGAGTTCTTCATGCATTATATATAGGTTAAAAGAGGTTGTCGTAAATAGCAGGTTCATAGAAAGGACAGATTGAACGTTTGAACTCTTTGCAAAAGAAAAAAAAAAGTGAGAGGGAGAAAGACCATTTTTCACTTCCTTCCTGGATTCCCCATCACCCCTCTAATGCTGGCAACTGCAGAAGCAACATTAGTTCAACATTAAAATTCAATAAGCCTTTTTTCTTGATTCCAGTCTGACAGGTCTCCTGCATGGCAGAGAAGCCACAAGGCTGAACAAATGGGTTTCTAAACAAATTGGGTCAGATGCTGCTTTTGCTTGGCTTACTTAAGATTGATTAGTAATTAAGTGGTTTAAAATTGGTTCTTTCCTAGTGGAACAAACTTGGAGCAGGTCTTTTCAGGTTTTGTGAGACCTTCAGAGGGTTTGGGGAAAAAATAGTAATGAGCAATAGATGTTTTCAAAGGGTCTTGGTGTCAAAAGAGGAATGGAATGCGGTGTCCCCTTTTGAACATCCCTTGAGCACAGGGCAGATACATTTAATGATGGAAAATCACTTTGCGGTCAGAATTACAGGAGGATAACAGGTACTTTCTCTTCTGGAAGATGCAAAAAAATAAATGCTCATCCACCCACCTCCTCAAATCAGAATCAATGATTTATCAGTGATTTATCTGACCAGCATATGTGGAACCAAACTGACTCTCTCTGGTGGCCTAGATAATGTTTGGTAAGTGAGTTCAGAGACAGAAGTGGGAGAAAATGGAATCCGGGAAGAAGAGTAAGCGACAGCCTAAGGTCAATAAGGTCAGCTCAGGATAAGACTAAATAGATTGTGGAGAAGAAATCTCAACACCACTTATTCAGGACCCAGTAGAGTACAACTAAGCATTACTAAAAATCCCACTTAAAGTCACTCTCGTACTCCCATGGAAATGTGAAAATATCTGCATAACCATCTTGTATTAAATATGATGAAAATTATACATGTTATGAAATATGTGTTTGCTTATTTTTCTCAACCCCTAAAATATGCAATCAGATATTTCTACTGTATCTGTCTCAAGGTGACAGGGTTTTATATTTAATTCTCTAGAATCTAAGAATAGTTTCTATAGAACTCGGTGCAAGCTTAAATACTTCAAGAATAAAGCCAGACAAAAGACACAGGGGATACTTTGTCATTGTTGTTGAGGGAGGACAGGGCATAGAGAATTTTACCTGGTTTTATATTCTGAGCTTCCTGGAAATGTCAAAAGTATTTCTAATGCATATATTAATGAAAATTTCTGGAGAATAAGTAGTTGCAAGATACTGATGGAAGTATGATAATCAATCAATCAGACAGGAATCCTATCTTTAAAAACATATATTCTGTAGGTTATGAGATAATAATGACTGTAAGGTAAAAAGTTACAGGGTGAAAAAGTACAAACATTATGTTAATTGGGTTAAATAGCGACCTTTAAATGGTAGAGACGTCAGGGAAAACCCTGGGAAACAAAAAAAATGAGCTGGAATTAGAAGATAGGTGGGGTTTGAACTTCTTGAAGTTGGGTATAGTTTTTCAAGAATTTTTTTTGAAAAGCACATATGTGGGCAAGAATAGAGTAGGGACAGGTACAGAGAACATCTGGTGGCTTGGCTGCGATGTATGATCTGTGAAGAAAAATTTAGAAGATAAGGTGGGAGAGATCATCCAGAGTCAGTTGGTCAAGGAGCTTAAGTGTCACTTTGAGGGTCTGGACCTTTGTCCAGTGATCAATGGGAACCTACTGAACATTGAGGAACATAGATATGCCCAAGGCAAAATAAGCCCAAAGTTACTCAGGGTGGCTTCATCTAGGGAGATGGGATATAGGGAGTCTGGGTTAGTATTAAACATGTGCCAAGGAGAATCCTTTCATATAATGTACTGTTATTGAATCATGTTATACACTTTATATACCTTACAATTTTATTTGTCAGTTATACCTCAGTAAACCTGGATGGGGTAAAAATAATGTCAGAAGAGAAGTACAATGGGTGAGAGGTACTGGCTCAGTAGTGGAGGAAAAATATAAGAGAGCAGTTGGTTTCAGCAGAGTACTTAAATGAAGATGACCTAATTTTCAGTCTTTCATTACTCATCGTTATACCAAAGATTCTATATGTAACGACATTTTTTAAAAAATGTGAGTTCCTTATTTTACTGAGATTTATGTTAACCTTAAAAAATTATTTTTGTATTCCAATCAAATACTTTTTTAACCTGAACTATACCTTTAAATTTCCTGAGGAGTTCTTAAAACTAAGAAAACCAAATTTGCTTGGGCTGGGGCCCAGGAATCTATTTGTAATGTTTCAGAGCCGATTCAGATGTGTAACCTAGGCGAAGTTGATAAAGACTGCTCATTTTGTAAGTTTATGCTCCCACATGGAACGCAACCCTATATTATGTGCTGCCTGTGCCTGCAGGAAGGAACAGTAATTAGTGCAATCACAGATACTTAAGTTGGGTGATTCATAGAACATTTTTAAATTTTATGACATTCTAAAAACAGTTTATGGTTATGCACTTTGAAATTAAAAATTTTTTTTTGCTTTCTTTACTAGTCGGTAACCTAAGATTATTCTTGAAAATTCATCATCGAATGCTTATTTTGGTAAACTTCATTATCGTTTGATTGCTTGGAGTTAGAAATTACTTCTCATTGTCCATCTGAAGCTCCTTTCTTTTGGTTTCTCGTGTGTGTATTGAGCAGTATACTAAGTGGAGGAGCAGAAGTAAGGCTTCATACTATCTGAATCAGAATCTCAGTCAATTGTGTCTGAAAATATTAAATTTTAAGCACAATTTCTAAAGAAACTGTATTCTAAAAAAAAGAATTTTAAAAAAAGAATCTACAATCAACCATTTTTACAGACCCATGCTATGTAGGCTTTCTAGTTCCTGCTTCTGTATCTATATTTTTGCAAAGTTGTAATATAGATATTTAATATAATTTACTTCTTTCTAATGATTTAGATTAGTGACTATTATATTATTATAATTTTTCAATATTTTATTGACTTCACAATAGCATTTTAATGAGTGTACAAATGCATCATCAAATGGATACACTATAATTAACGAATCATTCCCTCACTAGTAAACATTTGATTTGTGAGTTTTTGTTATGATAAACCATCCTCTTGTGAACATGGCATTTCTTTTATTTTTTGATTAACAAATATTTTTTAAGCAATGATTTATAGTAATTGTTGTTTAGAGAGAGGTCCAGATGTGAATAAACTACTATCTGGTCTTATGGAGGAGACAATTTCATGGTTATTATATTAACCATATAACAGTGCCACAACAGATGAATACACAAATATGGAAACACAGTAGAGGAAAACTTAACCATGATATATGGATCAAAGACAATTGATGTGAAGAAATAACACTTGTTTTGAGTACTGACAGATACAGAAGGATATAATAGAAAGACAAGTCTTATAGGAGGCCATTCAGAAAAAAAACTAAGTGAGACTTTTGCAAAGATTTGAAGCTTATGTAAAGGGAACAGAGGCAACCTTGGAAGGAGCATGTTATTGGTAGGATAGGTTAGAATGTTTAAATTAGAATGGTAAATTACTAGGTTTAGCAGGGTGATCACATAGTAAGGTATAAAAATGTTGAATCACTGTATTGTAAACCTAAACTAGTATAACTAATATAATATTATGTACTCACTATATGTAAATAAAAAAATAAGAAAATAAGAAAAAATAAAACATTTTATTTGACCTCCAAAAAATTGAGAATAGTAGATAATGCATTTAGAAGGGAGGCAAGATCTTAATCTTCTGTACATTTTTTAAATAATAAAATGCAAGTAGTAATATGGTGGTGTAAACAAGAAAGAATTTTTTTTATCTTTATAGCTCTGGATATGTATTGCCATGTATTTTGCAAAAGCTGTATAAGCACAGCAGATCTCCAACGCATCATTGATGCCACAAATATAATTCGCAATTTAGGTGTATAATGATTTGATTAACTTCTTTTGGTTAACCTTTTTATTTGGATATATTATATACAATGAAAGTGTATAATATGCATACAATAGAATAAAATAAGAAAAATTGAGATTACATATATCCAACAGTGAGCTTAATAAATATAGTCTCCCAGGGAACTAGAAGCCCTCCCATTTTATCTCATCCTTTTTACCCACCTCTCACAGGGATAACCACTTTTTTAAATCCTGTACTATTCTTTGTCCTTCTGTAGAGTTCTAATATGTATGTTTTTAAGCCTAAATAATATTTGGTGAAATTTTGCCCATTTTGAACTAAACATACAAAAAATTACACATTACATAGTCTCCTTGACCAGCTATCTTTTTTCTCAATATTTTATGCTTGAGATCCATGTTGTGACTAGTTTGCTATGTTCATTTATTTCTAGGGCTGTATAATACTAGATTTGTATGGATGAAATATAAACCACAATTTATTTGTTTATTTATATATCTTTCTATGGTTGATAAACTTTTGCATCATTATTGCTCTTTCGACAATTTTATGCATGACGCAAGGTGGCCAACCTCTCTAGGGTATATATCTAGGTAAAAAAAAAAAAAAAGCCAGGCATAGATATGTACATTTTCAGCTTGACTAGGTGATGTCCAACACTTTTCCAATGTAACTATGACAATTTACACTCCCACCAGCAAGTATGAATATTTCTTTGTTCTGTTGCTCCATGTCTTCATTAGCACATTTTAATTCTGGTTAGTCTAGGGCATGTGGAATGATGCTCCTTTGTGATTTCATTTTGGATTTCCTTGCTTATTAATGATATTAAACGACATCGGTGTCCTTGAACTATTTGTGTTTCTTTTCCTATTCATTGCCCAGTCATGCCTTTTGTCATTTCTTTTCTCTTTTGTTGTATTGCTTATTTTTTGTTAGTGATTTATAGGAATTTTGCAAAAATATAATTTTGGAATTATTGGTTAGTTATATGTTTCAAATGCATTTTTCCAGTTTGTTGCTTATCTTTTTCTTTTATGATGTTTCTGATGATCATGAAAAATTTTATACAATCATCTTATGCAAGAAAAAACATGCTTAAGAACTGTGGGAACACAGAAAGTAAAATAGATTTATGAAGGCGGAGAAGAAACAGGCCCTGATCACTCATTTGAAGCCTGAGCCAAGGCATGCCTAAATGTTGTCTCTGGAATATACTGATTCTAGTAGATTTCATTTTTTATTAGAGCCTACTCAGGTTAGATTTTCTCTTAATTAAATTATTGTAATAAACAGTGATATTATGGTGCTTCTAGAATTTTATTTATACTACTAAATGTCACCACATTGGAATTACTATACAGCTGTTAAATAAACTCCCAACTAACTTTCATTTGTCTCATTTCAGAATCTGGTGACTTTTCTCTGTACAATCCCTCAGGATTCTTCATTACTTTTCCAAGTATGTTTCTTATTTGCCTTGAATGTAGGCAACTCTTGAATTTAGGTCTTTGTGAGCCAGAACAAACTTATCCCTTAGGGATACTGGGAGGAAAAAAAATGCATTTCACATTTTCACACTGAAGGACATTTTCCTCAAGATGAATTGGTAACCTTCAAATATTGGTGACTGACTTTTCAGGCCTAATTTAGAAAAGAATGGCTTCAGAGACTATGAAAAATGCATCGCCTACCAAAAGATCCCTCTGGTGGGCCAATCTCTCTCCCTTGGACCCTGGATTTCAATCCTCCTTGCCTTGTCAAGGACTTTGTTCCTTCATTTGTTCCTTCTCTTCTGTTCCAATATTCTCTGCCCTATTGTCGTTCTCTTATTTCTATAAGCAAAGAAACATGCCTTAGTATCTCTCTTTAATAAAAAAGAAAAAAAACTAACAAGCAAAACAAAGCAAAGTTCCTCTTCCCCTCATCTCTCTGGAGATTTTCCCATTTCTCTGCTCCCCTTTAGGGCAACACTTTTCAAAAACATCTTCCTACACACAGTGTTTGCAGTCCCTCCCCTGTCAATCTTCCCTCCAGTGCAGATTCAGTCCCTATTACAGCACTGAAAGTGTTCTTGTCAAGGACGCTTTTCTGTCCTGTCCTATCCAATCTCTTCCTCCTTTCTGAGGGATGTTTCTTTCTCAGACTATTTGACACTGAACCCTCTTCCTGGCTTTTATTTGACTATTTTTTATTGTTTTCTTGACTTATTTCTCCTCATCTGCTATTTGGCTAAATCAGGAGCTGCCTCACAAGACAATAAAGAGCCTTTACTCATCTCCACTTTTATCCCTAAGATGGTCCATCATTGCCATGGCCTTGACGGATATCTGCATGATAACAGCTGCAAAATTCATATCTCTAGCTGAGATTCCTCCACTAAGCCAACAGTACATATTTCAAACTTATCTACTGTATGTCTACATTCAGATGCTCCAAGGCCATTTCAGATTTAACATGAGTAAATCTTATTTTTAAACTTTTCTCAAAAATACTTTCTTATTCTTCCTCATCGCTCTTCAGGGTGCCATTATTACTCACCAGAAACCTGAAATATGTCCTTGCTCCTTCTATTTATCTCATCCACAAAAATCAAATGTATTGACAACTCATTAGCATTTCTACAGAATGTGGCTTGAACCCACTCTCTGCTCTTGATAATGACTTCTATGACCATATTTTCAGAAACAATTATATCTCACTGAGAAAATTTCTATAGCTCCCTACTTGGTCTTTCATATTTACTCCACTATAATCCATTTTCTTCATAACAACCAGACAGGTAATTTTTTCAACATAAGTAAAATCATACCATTCCCCAGTTTAAAAACTATCAATGACCTCCCACTCATTTAAGAAGAAAACCCAAACTCCTTTCCTTGGCTTCTATGGCCCTTTCTAGTCTTGCCCTAGTACCTCTCCATTCTTATCACATGAGAATCTATCCTTTTAGCCCTGTCCTTTCTGATTTCACAGACTGCCTTTTCTAGATGCTTTGTCTGGATTATGGTTCCATTACCCTATACTTCCAGATCAGTGCATGTCTCTCTCCTTCTCATCCTTCAGGTTTCATCTAAACCCACAAATACCCTATCTCAAGTAGTTCACCCCAACATAGGATTTTCTTAGCACCCTGATTTCTCATGTTAATGTGAGCACTTGCCACAAGTCTAGAATCACTAATATGCTTGCCTAGCACATTTTAAATACACATTAAATATGTGTTGGATGAATTAATGGCACTGATTTACTGGGACTGAAAAAAAGATGTATATAGGGTAGTTATCAGTATCACATCGGCATGAATTTCTTCACAAAGCTGTGACTTCTCATTGGCACTATTTGCCCAGTCTATATCAATCATAACCTGAAGGAGAGCTGTAAAGTGTTCTCTTCTATTTCCAAAAAGGTTAGACTAATTTGCCAATAAGTTAGGTTGGATGAACTAGCCTACATAAAATACTAATAAAAATGTTTAAATGACAAACAAAATCACATTGCTCAAGTAACTGAGTAAGAAAGGTAAACAAATAGGGAAATTTTATTTGACGATAATTTTTGCACCTGTTGTAAAATTTTGTCTGGCTCTCTGAAAACCAGCTGGTATTAAGGTGGTCCCAAGTGTTTATAAGCCAGGGGGACCAACTACCGTTTCCTAGTCAAGAGGCTAACTGATAAGTACAGAGATTAAGATGTGTCTTCCTAAAATTTCCTTATCCCTTTAGATTTTTCCCTCAGAAAATTTTGTTAATGTGTTTCAGAGTTTGATTAATCTAGTTGCAATTTTCTTGACATCTGACTCATATTTTAGCTTATTACATATGTGAGTAGTTTTTTTCCTTTTTAATTTGCTCCAGTTCCTCAAACAAGACAGTGAACTTTAAAATTATAAAGCATGATGATCTGACAAGAGAAAATTAAAATGTTTCTGAGCTCTTAAGTTTATTTTGGGTCTATATCTGGAGTAAGTTTGGAAATGTGTCTAGTTATAAACTAATTTAAAGAATGTTAGAAAGTAGCAAAAAGTGTTTTATGATCACCAAACTTGGATTAGCATTTTATTAATCACAATGCTTCTCACCTTAATAAAGTGACCAAGAAATCATGATGCCAGTCTCATCTTTATGAGTAAACATAAATTTGGAGAAATGCCATACAGGAATCATGGAAACACATTACAAAGAAACAAACTAAGGACATTGTTAGCAATATGATGTGTTGATGTAAAACAAGTGAAAGTCTCACGCATTAGGCAAATTACACATATGCAATAGCTGAAAAATATAAATATCCAAAGTTATGTATTGTACTAGGAAGTGCCAAGTTCATAACCTAAGTTATTTAGTCTGATTTTGTAAGCCCACCACTAGATATTGAGCTGCTTAAGGAATACACCTTATTAAATTTATATCATAAATACATGACAAAGTTTTTTGGCACGTAATAGCCATTTTTGGAATTATTCAAAGCAACATTATTTGTTTAACTTTTATTTTTTGTTAAATAATAAAGTGTTATTGTTACTACTTTTAGCTTGAATGAGACTGGCTATTATTTGTGTGTTTATGTATTTTTTTGGTTCGTTGTTTTAGATCATGTCCCTTTGGGAAGAAGCTATATGAAATTCTATTAAAAACTGAACATATATTTGACAGACACATTTCTTGCCTGAAATGTACTTTTGTTTATGTGAAAAATATGCTAGATTTGCTTCTATTTATTTTTTCAGGAATTGACAGTATAAGAATACAGTATATGTGAAGTTAAACATAGTTCTGTTCTAATAAGTGTTATTGTGACTTTCAGACAAAGGACAATGGCATATCTCAAAAACTCTGATGACAAAGTTTTAAGTAGCTTTTATACTTTCAATTATTCAGTAAAATTCAGGAAGGCCTTTTGCTCTTCCTATTAATTTCACAGATTTTGTTGGCCATCAAGGTAAGAAGACTGAACGAATTCTCCCAAATTTTGATACACTCCCAAGGATGGATGTGTGTGTGTGTGTGTGTGTGTGTGTGTGTGTGTGTGAAAGAGAGAGAGAGAGAGAGAGAGAGAGAGAGAGAGAGAGAGAGACGGGAAGAAGAAATAACAACTATGATGCTGTTTTTAACTAAAACAATATATGTGCCTCAAAAAATAAAAGAACAACATGATAATTTTTAGAGATGCTAAAGAATATATCTGGTCCATGTATGGTACTTTCTATTATTTTGTTTTTTACGTTTTTTTTTTTTTAATAATGGAACAATATTTTCTCTGCCTATGCTCATTACTGAAGTTAGGGAATATTAGGGTTCTGAACTTAAGGAAAGTGGAGAAAATTTGTTATTTAGATTAGGGAGATATAATCAATTTTAAATTATTGAGTAATAGATAACAGTGGGAATTTACTGTGAGGTGTTTCTACTTTAAAAGTTATTCTAGATTTTATCTGAGATGTGATATAAAAATAATGGTAGATATTTATTATTATCACTATTATCATAATGGAGACACTGCTGTGGGCTAATTTAAGTAACTATAATGATGCTATTCAATGACCTCACAGGTATTTCTGCTCATTGGAAACCTAACTGCCTCCAACCAGCACTAATATTTAGTGTTTCTCTTCACCCAGAGGTAATGAATGGAACAATTAAAACAGTTCTGAAAATGACACTGATTTTAGGAAGCTGATTTTATTCAAGAAAGCATAATAAATGTCTGTTATTATAAACAATGCTTTGATTAAAGAATTTGGTTTGTTTTATTTTTATTATTTAAAATGAAGATAATTTAAAGTAATCAACATAATTAGAAAAAATTTTATTTCAAACATAAGATATTATATGTGCAGTAGCTTATCAGGAGGACCTGGCAACACCTTCATAAGAATCTATTGTTAACTCTAAATGGTACATTACTGCACCTTCTATGCATCTGATACTGCATACAAGTTCTACGTAGGGATATTGTCCCCAGCTAGTTTGTTAGCTTTTTAAACACTGAGACTAGACCTTTTTTTTTTTATTTTTGTTCATTTTTGAATCTCTGTGCAAAAGATAGTGCTTAGTATGTAGGAAGCACTCAATACATATTTAAATAAATGAATATATAGAAATGAATGTATAAAAACAACTAATCAACTAAGGCTCTTTCTATATAAGCATAGCTTTAGCTCTGAAAAAATGTGAAACACATGGAAATATCATTTGGTAGGATCTGTACTCTTCCTTTGTTGCATGCCCTACTTTGTGATTATTTTGCATTCTCTGCATAATTTTTAAGAACATAAGTTCTTGGCAGATATCCTGGTTTATGACTTAAGTAACAAGTGTCTGCGAGTCCAGATTCATTAGTATCTATTGTGTAAATCTATATTTAGTATCATAAAATGTAATGGAATCCCAAATTACTGATCATAAGAAATAGCTGATTTTTAAATACTGAAAGTAAAACATCATGCTAAGTGCTTTAATTATTTTTTCCTTGAAACGGATGGTTTTATTGTATCAGACACTATTAAGAAAAATGAGTTCTTTGGGGGACTAAAATCTAAAAAGCTACACATTTTAAGTGCTTTCTCTTTGGGTGAAGATTTATTTTATTTTAATGTTGGACCACTTAGTGAGTGAGAAGGTTGTAAAAGACTTTTGTGTGAACATTAAAATTTTATGTGCTCTATGTTCTTAATATTTTACAATCTATATCATTCTATATTTTCAGAAAAAGTAGAGTATCCTTCAAAATGGAAATAAATACTTTAAATAGCCATATATGTGTACCTACTATGTGCTAGAGACTGAGATGCCTGCTTTATGTAAATAGATAGGAAATTTGGAAGGGTTCATGGAGAGATGGTTGCTGCATAGTGGGTGATATTCATATTAAATGAGAGATTCAAGAGTTTGAATAGACTTTCTGACACCTGTTTGAATTCTTTCATTAATGTTCTCCAAGCGGAAATAACTTGTATACATCTGATTTTTTCAGAAAGACTTATGCCCATGAGAAATGTGCTTGATTAAACATAATGTGACAACAGAACATACATTTTGAAAGTAGTGGTCATCACGACCAGTCATCTGAGCTTTTCTCTTGACATTCTAAAGCTAAGTGCCTGTGGGGTTCCCTAAACATTACTGGCTGTAAAGATGCTGTCCCTTCAGTTGGGAAGCATTTCAGCAAAACTCTAAGTTTTTGATCAGTAGGAAAGTTAATCTCAACCTGGTTTATGGAAGCTTTTCTGAGAGAGATCTTCTTGTCATAGAAATACATGGTAGGCTGAGAGAAAGCAGGTTTGGCATTAAATCTTATATTTAATATAATAGATGATTGTGCTATTTCCACTTTTCCTTGTGGATCCAAGGTGGAGGATACATTTCACTCATATCATATGTAATATATTTTCCAGTAATTTCTCTTGCATTCAGAACATATTTGACTTTTTCTTGTATCACTTGAGCTAATGAAATTCTAAGATGCAGCCTCTTCTCCAAACATTACCTATACATTTCTTTCTCAGTTTGAAAATGAAAGAGCTTCTCCTCCACAATATTGTTTTCTGGTTACTCATAATGAGTAACTATTGCCAGTAGCTATTGAAAAAAAATGAAAAATAAAAAAAAATTTAATGAAGATAATATTTGAAAAAATGTGACTAAATTTAAAGAATGTATGCTGAATCGTATGTAGCTATTAAAAGTATATTCTAATAGAGTATTAAATGTTGAAACAAAATGATTTTGTGTAGGAAGTATGTGTTTTGGAATAAAGCTTAGATTGAAATACGATTCTTGCACTGGTAGCTGGATAACTTAGAAACAGTATAATTCTCTGAGAGTCAACTTACTGGTTTGTGATATTTGTAGGAAAAAAAATGATAACTACCTCAAAGAGTTGCTATAGATATAGAATGGGTGAAGAGTTTTAAGCACGTCCTCCAGTGTCTGGCACACTTATTAGCAGCCCCAGATGTGGTAGTTTGCCCTTGTCTCATTCTGAACAGGGAAACTTTCTGATACTGGCATTGAAAAAGGACTGACTACAAGGTCAACATTTAATCACATGTGAACAACAGACTTGTATGCTCTAAAGATTTCACAAGTGTATATAATCAGTTAAATAGAGCAACCCAGTCACACAGCAGATGCATTTCATACAGTACATTATCACCATATCATTATAAGCATGCTTCAAAGTACCTCCCCTTTATTGCTGTTTTATTATTTTTTTTCACATTAGCAACAAAACTGAACAGTGAGGGAGCATCTTCATTAGAATCATGGAATTCATCGGGATTTCTAAAAGAACCACACATGTGATTTAAATGTGTCTATAGATATGTGTGTGTGTTTATTAAAGAGACTGTCTCAGGTATGTTTGAGAAAATGTGTAGGAAAATATTACATAATATTTAATAATATATAAACAATCTAATATTCCTATCTATACATCTATCCATCAATCTTTGTTAGATTCTCTGTTGGAATCTAAATCTCAGGTCTTGTTTGGTCCCAAATCAAAATACCTCAAGTATTCCTATGTTGTAGGAATCTTGGGTAAGAAATTATCCACAAAAAAACTTACTCAGAATGGTTAAAACACTTATAACTGTGGAAAGTAAAGTGCAAAACTGCCTTGTAGAGATTATTCAATAGTCAGAGCACATGTGGTATGTGTGGGATTATCATGAAGCTGAATTCTCAACCAAAAATGACAAATGTGTATTTATTTAATTTACAATTCATATTTTTTAAATCCAAAAATTTTATTTATCTATTGCCTTTAAATCTATTTGAATATTGTAATCTCACCCATTATAAAGTTTTTTTCAGTTTTAAAATTTTTTAATTAATGTTTTATCTTGAGGAAATAAGTCACCATGCAGATATGTCAGCAACCTAAACAGAAGTTTTGAACTCTATTATGGACTGAATTGTTCCCTTCCCCCAAATTCAAATATTGACACCCTAACCCCAAATGTGACTGTATTTAAAGATAAGGCTTTTAAAGAAGTAATTAAGGTAAAATGAGATCATAAGAGTGAAGCCCTAATCCAGTAGAACTGGTATCCTTTTAAGAAGAGGAAGCAATATCAGAGATCAATCTCTCTCTCACTCTACGTGCATACAGAGGAAAGGCCATGTGAGGATAGAGCAAGAAGGCAGCTGTCTGCAACTTGGAAAGAGAGGTCTCACTGGAAATCAACATTGCTGGCTCCTTTATCTTGGACTTCTAGCCTCCAGAACAGTGTGAAAGTAAATCTCTATTGTTTAAGACCCCCAATCTTTGATAACTTATTATGGCAGCCTGAACTGACTAAAACAAAACAAAGAATTATAAATTACAAGTTATCTGAAATAAACTTTAAAACAATTATGGTTACAATGTTTAAAGAGATGAAGGAAGAAAAACAAAAATAGTAATAACCAATTAGAAATTCAAGGAATTGAAAATATAATTATGTATTTACATAATGGACATTAATTATCAGAGTAAAAGTAGATTTCTTATAACAGGGAAGAAACCATTGCAAACCTTACCCTCACCTGGCTAAGTCCCAATAAAAACATATACAAATGCTAGACATATATAAGAAAGGTACAGTTTTAAAAATTAATGGAAAAATTCAAAAGAAAGAATGGGATCACTGGTTAATGGAAATAAAAGAGGGATTTCAATATCGTATTCTTATGTTACATATGATGCCAACCTGGGACTGTGACATAAAGAATGTGCTGAGCCTTCTGCTAACCAAGTGGTTATATGTCGGGGGAGGGGATAAGAGACAAGGATGCTATGTTCAAACACTGAATTAACAGTGACCTACTGAAGCTTGGAGTCCTAAGTGTTGTCTTATGGAAATAGAACTATTGCAAACTCATACCACAGTGGTTGGTGAGAGAGAATAGTCATGACTACTTGCTTGAAACCTTAGAGAGTTTACTGGAGGTTTTAGAACAGTGGTCTACCTTCTTGAACCTGACTTAAGTCAAACTCTCACTTCAATCATATCTAAAACTTAGCTTCTCCCTAGAAAAGTGTCCTGAATTGTTTCTGACCTCACTAAATATTGTTAACCGGATATACATTTCTAAACTACAGTGTCATAATATTCCATTGGAAAAGTCAAGAAATAATATTGGCTGAAGAAAGAAGAAAAAGGACCCATGCTTTGTTTTTCTCTTTCTGCCAGGGTGGGGTCAGTGTGAAAAGCAGCAGCTGGACTGTACCTGCCCCAGCCCGTGGGGATGTTCTGTCTTCTCCTCCTTTTCCTCCTTGTCTTTCTGCAGAGAAGGCCAGCCCCTTTCACTGTGTTCACAGCTTTGAGACAACTCAGAAAGCCATCTTGGGAATACAAAATTATTTCTAGAAGAGCAAGATGAGAACGAGTGTATTTTTTCTTAGGGCCCCTGCGTTGTCTGTGGTTGTAGCTTTCCTAAACCCCCTTTCTTCATAGAAAAGTGACAGCAATCAAGGATTATGAATATTCTATGCAATAGCCATTTGAGATGAACTCTTTGCATCAATTTCTAAAATAAAAAAAAAATAATAATGATTGCTGTTGTTTGTTGTCATCAATTTAAATAATGTTTGAGCATCGTTCTTCCACTCAAGGTGACATTAGTGATACACCTGGGATGGGTGCTCTGTAAATATTAATAACATGTCAAAACATGTAATTTCTCAGTCAATATTGCTACAAAATTGGCCTGAGTAATGGAATATGTGGCACCAGTGACCATCATAACAAACTGAAAATGTGTCTAGATTGATTAAAAGAATTAGAGAAAATTGTTAATATACAATAATTTGCATTATTTGGTTGAAAAATCATTGCTAGCATTATAGCACTACATTTTGTTGTCATTAATGGTGCTTTATTTTCTTGAAAAGATGTTAAGAAAATGTAATCCAGTAATGCTTTAATTTTTATAACTACACATTACATTTATAACTAGGATATACTACACATTAAAATAATAACGGCTCAGGAATTTTGCCTTTAAAATAAAAAAAATGAAAATTACAAAATAGAACTGTAAGCAATGCAAATATAATCCTCCATTTGAAACACACAGAGATAATAGATAAAATATATTTTAGAATTTAAATATATACACATATATTAAATGTCTGTATAATGAGTATAGTATAAATGTCTGTACTCAGAGTCATGAGCACAGTTTCTGAGTAATGCAGAGAGAAAAACTCAGAGCCAAAGGATCTATGGAAAGTGAGGACCACATATAGATGATCTGGTCCCATTTTCAATGCCGACAGAGAAACAGATGCCAAATTAATCTCATGCTTGGTAGGAAACGTGAACCCTGTTCCCTATGTATAAATAGAGATTAAAATCCAGCATCTTTTCAGTATACTTGACTAAAAGGGTACTCTCCCTCTAGGGTGCTGACTCTAGGCACTTTGTCATTTCTATAAAGAAAGGACAATCAGAATGACAGCAGATTTCTCACCAGCAATAATATCTGTTAGAAGATAAGGATGCAATAGCTTCAAAGTGTTGAGGGAAATAACTGTCTATTTTATACACATGTCTAAATTAATACGCAGGAATGAGGGCTGTAGAAAGACACTGTCAAACCTAGAAAAACTTTCATAATGCACCACACAGAGACTGAGTGGGAAAAAATTAAAATAATTTAAAAAATTAATAAATAAAATACAAAAATATTTATGAGAAAAATTACTAAATTTTATTAGACAATCTAATTACAAATGAATTACATATTATGATGATAGATGAATTATTTTATTTTATGGTAAAACAAGCTAGAATGAAAGTTGTAAAAATAATGTATGAAAGATGAGAAAAGGAAAGAAAGACATGTTCTTTCCTTATAATTTTTCTTTTCTTACCAGTTACATGTTTTTATAATGGTGGGAGCTAGATCAGTTACCTTGGACTATGAGACAGGAGTTTTAATGACTACAAAGAAACAAGATAAAAATAGCTTGGCTCTCTTACAACATAGAGGCACGGTACCAACGTTGTTCTACCAACCTAGGCTTTTATATTAGAGATACTTAAATATCTATATTGTTTGCAACACTTTTAATCCCTCCTTGTTATAGTATATTATCCTGTATCCTAATTAATATGTATCACAGACTGATATCACCTGCAAAGCCTACTATCAGCTTTAGAATTTATAATATATAAAGCAATAGAAATCAGTAAAAAAAAATAAATAAAAGATATCCCATCCTGTTGAAAAATGTACAAATATTATGAACAGGCAACTTATGGAAAAAGAAACCTGCAGAGTAACTACACATATGAAAAGTCATTCAACATTCCTGATAACAAAGATCGTACATTAAAACAATGATGGTTTTTTAGTACTCAAATATTGAATCAATACAATTTTTGACAATATGTTTTTGCAAGGGAAATTCGTACTTTCATACATTGTTTTGAGGGCTGTAAATTGTTGCACTCACTTTGGAGAATAATTTTGAACTATGCAGTAACATTAAAAATGCACAGTTTCTGTGTCTCATTAATTTTCATTTTTGGGTAACTGTATCCTTTACTGCATGTTTTATAGTGTCAAAAGTCATGAACAAATTTGGAAATAACTTAAATGCTAATCTATATGAACATATACACAATGTGGTCTGTTAATACTATAGAAAATACCCAGATTTTCTCTCTCACGCTCTGTGACCGAGCGCACACGCGTGTGTGTGTGTGTGTGTGTGTGTGTGTGTGTGTGTGTGTGAGAAGGGGGGGGAGGGAAACCATGATACTCAGAGATAAAAGCAAGCTCAAGTAGATAAATATGTAGAGTACACTTACTGAAAATGTTTAAACACATACACAAAATATGCCATATTATAGATATAATAAAGCCTAGGGAGATCATTTAAAATCTATGGTATCTGTCTCTTCTAAGAAGCATAGGCAATGAAACTGGATGTAGAAGGAAAAAGCAAGCTACCTCTGATTTTTTTAAAATTAAAGACATGACTAAAATATGACAAAGTATAAACAGCCAACTATTCAGAGCATTTGGAAACATGAGTGTTTGCTATTGTTTTATTTCTAGTTTTCTGACTTTTTTCTTAAAAATAGCAGTGAAAATTTTGATAAATATTATAAGCCCATTGTTAGAGGACTTTGCATTTTATTTTGGCAAAATAGATATCACTTTGATTATCAGAAAACTTAGGGGCTATTCCCACTAGAAACTCTACAGTTAGTTTTACAATTTTTACTCCTGGAAGTGAAAAATGCACTCTTTCTAACTATGCAATAACTTGAAATATAGTGACCCACTGAAATGATTTTTTCATGTAGAGAGCCATCAAATTATTTTGTGTAAGAAATTATATTTTGTATTATATTTCACATAATAAATGCCTCTAAAACAAATAATTTCAAAGTGTTGAGTGAAGACATCCTGCATGTGTTTATGTGTGATAGGGAGGCAGTAAAAGTGTTTTGGGTTAAAATCTTTGCATGTAAGATGTTTACTCTTCCTTACGGAACCACAGAAGAGACCTGAGAAGTAATGAGATCACAAAGTAGCTCTGAGTGTTAAACTCTGGTGAGCGCTCAACGTCAGGAGAGATGTCAAATAGAAAAGACCTCAGAAAAGATTAGGGAATTGAACTGGAGAGGTGGAAGGACAGAGCTTTCCAAAGACAAGAGACTTATCTGTGATATTCAGGAGGATCAGAGGAGAAAGCAAGAAATGAGAGAGACAGGGATGTATGTTGAAAAGCTGTGAAGGTCAAGTTTGTTTACGTAAGGTTGGCTCAGGTCAGGCAAGGTCATGAAAGCTGGGTTAAAACTAGAGTTAGGTTGAAGATCAAAGGCACCTGGAGATCTCTGAGTTTGAGAATGAACATAATCACCCACCCCTGAGGAGTGGGAGCCAAATTGAAAACCTCAGGTTACTGGAGAGTGATTTTTTGTGTGTGTGTTGGTCCCAGTTAGAATTGGAAACTTTTTGTCAAATGATACATTTTTGAATTGCAACAGACAGCCACAAGAGTCTAAGCAAGCCAGAATTCCTCAGTAACGTCTGTTGCCACTCTGAATGTCTTTTCAGGATTCTGCCTTTCTTTTCCTGATGATGGGGCTGTTTAAGCGGGGAGAGTTGAAATGCGAAGAAGCTTCTATCATCTGCCAGACAGGAGCACATGCCATTTGACTACTCCTTTCAACTCCACAAGTGAATATCAATCTCACTCTAGCTATTATTTCATTGTTTTTATAGCAGTTGAAGCTGAGACACAGAATTTAAGCCATTTCCCAAAGTCGTAGTGAATGCATGTTCAAGTCTGGATTAAAACTTGGGGTTGGGGGGCTTTGGATTCCATGTTCTTTCAACTGCCACCGCTTTCCAAAAAGCCAAGGGCTACTGTACTAAACAACACAGCTAAAACAGGATTCTAGCCACAAACTCTGGTTTCCAGTTCCTGTGTCAGCCACTTGAGAGCCTGCTCTGCTCTTTCTGCAAAGACAGCCTCAAGACAGTGATTTAGAAGATGAAACGGGAAGTGTTTTGGAGGGTGGGAAAGCACAATTTGACCAAAGACAAGCATGGCTGTATCTGGAAATAGGTGCTCTGCTTCACTACCTCCTCGCTCTGTGTGGATATTTCCCTGGGAGCACACAGGGGACTATTATATGCGGTACTTAGATTATCAGTAAGTGCTGGGTACAGTCTGTGGTGGGCGTCTCTCTGAGTTGCTGAGGCAGGAGATAAGCTTGAGGCTCATTCAATTGTGAAATTGGTTAAAGGAGAGAAAACAAATACTGCCTGCCCCCCCCACCCCCAACCCATACACACATACATACTCAATGTCAACCATCTTAGTGGAAAAAAGTGATTTTCCTGATATTGAAATTAACCATTTTGGTACTGCTGCCTGCCTCGTGCTGTGTTTGAGAAGTGCTTACATAACTTTTGTGGTGGTTGGGCTATTTCTAAAAGCAAATACTTAATGGAGCACTCAAGTACATAAAAAGGAATTAAAAATTACAATTTAGAATTTAAATAAAGTGGTTTAGTTATTAGTAATATAGCAATATTTATTTCATAGTTTTAACAAATGTACTGTGGTTGCGTAAGATGTTAACATGAAAAGATAGTATAACTGAGGTCTTTTGGGCGAATGGAATAGACCATTCTTGAGATAGCCTTAATAGTACTTACATCAGCGTCCCAGAATTCAGAGTCCCAAAACTCATGTTTGGAAAAAGTACCTAAAGGTATAAAGTTTGGACTAGAATGGATGTACTATTTCTCCAGGAAGTCTTCACAAATTTCAACTTCTTTTCTAACATAAGATCTTATGTCACTCGAAACTGCATGCTAGCAGGACACAGAGCACCCAGGTCAATGTACTGACGCCTCCGTGGCTTCTTAAATGTACCTAGCCCCATGGCATTGCACTAATGACCTTAATTCTTAAGGGAGGGAAAAGTATATATACATATGTGCATGTGTGCGTGTGTGTGTGTGTGTGTGTGTGTGTGTGTATGTCTCCTTATTTGAAAATATTCTCAAGCTTCTTGAATGAGATCACTATCCACAATTTTATACCAATTTTCTGAATATTACTTTCTAGATAACTGACTTTTTCTTTGTTAGAGTTATTATTTTGAGTCGGATTCTATGCTTTTAAGAGAGGAACTAGTTAAAGAGTTTCTAAAGAAACAGGATTAAGTAACGAGGACAAAACATCTAAATCCCTTACTTTCCTCCAACAATTGACATTAGAAGGAGGGCTACAGAGTGAGCACAGGTTTCTATTTGTCTGGAACAGCCCTGGTTTCTACCTGCCATCCCGATTCCCTCACTCACCCTCAAGTGTTCCACTTAGGATGATTAACTGTGTTGTCACCTGATAACAGATCAAGTAATAGCACCTCCTCACTTTACATGGAGGAATCAGTGATCCAGTAGGATTACAAGATTTACATGAAGTCACACAGGTATCATGATACTCAAGCCAGGTCCTACCATCACCTCTGTAGTTGACTAGGTCTCTTAATAGCGAATGAGGATAGGTGACAGACATCAGCTTTTAGGTAGACATTTTGTGAAAACCCGACCATGTGCTGTTCATCTTGGCCTGAAGAACACTTCAATCAAGAAATCCAGAGGGCCCCTGGATCAATCCAGAAGGTGTCTTTATGAGATTTGTGGTGCCATGGAAGCATCTGAACGAGCGGCATCATGGGAGCATCTGAATTAGAAACACTTGCCAAATGCTAACTTATAATTGGCACTTAGAAACAATGTTAATAATATGAATTTTATTTAACTTACAAGGGACTTTATCACAGGGGAGTGGAGGGAATAGCTATTCATAATAGTGGATTAATTGGGAATTGCTTCCTCAAAAGCAGCTGTGTTTGCAGCTACAGAACACCTCCTCCCCTCCATTCTGCACTTCTGCTGTGAGAGATAGGGGCTGAGGAGCATAATGGATTGTAAGGGTTCACAGACACAAAGCGATTTGGTCCTAGGGCTGGACGAGCTCCAGTTCTTATGAACTATCCACAGCAAAGCTGCAGAACTAAATATGACAGAGCTCCTCCATATACAGTAGCCATGATAGCAGCAAGCCCTTCGTGGCTGACCTTTAGATGAACTTAATTACAATCAGCAAGAGAAAAATGCTGGGCCTTTCATACAACATAATGTAGTTTTTCTAATTTGTTTACCGGCGGTGCCCAGAAGGGCTGCCTCCACACAGAAGGCCTTGGTGGGCAGAAATGAATCCAGGCCACTGCGTATTGGAGAGTTGGGCAGATCTGGCTGTGTGGTGTGCATATTACAAAGGGAACAAGAATCTTGGAAGATAAAACCCTCTTGCAGTCTGCTGTCGCTTTGGGGGGTATGGTCTAACTCGATGTTATAGATTCACTTAGTACAACTTACAAAACTATTTAAATCACTGATGTCAGCAGGCATCAAAAGGTTATGATTATTGTGGTCTTGAAGGGATTTTGAGTGACTCATAAGTAATATTCAGGCTCACATGATCAACATTTTTTTTTTTAATTTTACAACTTTTAAGAATTTTTTTTCTTTTTAAATGAGTAAAGAAGAGTAGTATTTTTTTTCTCTTGGTTAATATCCACTGGTCTAAAATCGAATTTCAATATACTTTAAATATACAATAATAAATGAGCAAATGATTGAAATTATAAATTTATATCTAAAATCATAGACTCTTGATCCAGGGGCCCTCTGGATTTCCTGGTAGAATGTTTTTCTCTTCTAAGATCAAGTCTCTCTCCCTCTCCCTCTCTCCCCCCACACACCTCTCTCTCTCCATCTCTTTCTCGCTCACTCTCTCCCTCTCTCTCTGTTACACACACACACACACACATGCACACACACAATAAACCAAAGAATTCTTGTCTTCGAATGCAAGATGACTATCAGGTTAGATTTCATGTAGTTTTCTTTGTTTTCCCTTGCAACTTGGCTGAATAAGAGTGTATACATTGTCACCATGAAGTTTACTGATGTTGTAATGAAGAATTGATGACTGTATGCAGAGAAAAATGCTTCTCCAGCTACCAAATAACAGAAGCATTGAAGTACTCCAGATTAAATATTTGCAAGTAAGAACACCATACCACAAGCCTTCTGTGCTAGTGAATTCTGACCCCTTTGATGGGTAGGTTTGGCCACCTGTGTTCTAGGGTGATGCTACTCAAACTATTTGTTGTGAAAACTTCGTTTATTTTAATTCCTTCAGGAACTGATAAAATAAAAAGATACTACAAAGGAAAGCTTACTTTAAAATAACTAGTAAAATAAAATGCAAAATGTAAGTCCAATATTTTAATTATTACTTTCAACAGACATTAAGATTACTTTATCAAATTGCTATAGAAGTTTCTAAAAGTTTACTCTCAGTTTCTGTGTTTATTGAATCACAAACTGACACCTTTGCCCAAACCACACTTTGAGTAGCGCTGCTCTAAGGCATAATAAATTTAACATCCTCACCTTTCCTCCATGCTTTAGACCAAGTATTGGCAAACGTTTTCTGACAAGGTCCAGATAGTAAATAGTGTTGGCTTTGCAGTCCATATGATCTGTGTCACAACTACTCAACACTGCAATTGTAGAATGAAAGCACCCATAGGCAGTATGTCAACCAATAAGCATGGCTGTGTTCCAATAAAACTTTAGTTACAAAAGCAGGCTGTGAGTCAGATTTGGCCTGTGAGCTGTAGTTTGCTGATCTCTGTTTTAGATTGTTTGAATTATGTTTTCACATGTCTTAAATATTTTATCTGTGATTTTGAAAGATTATTTTTTGAGAGATTTTTATTTATTTATTTATTTTTTGGAATAAGGTGCTTACAGCTGTCACTACACATTTTAAATACACGTTTTGAGTTTTCATACATTTTGGAAGCGCTAACAATAAAAAGTTCTAATTTTCTAAGGCTTAAACTATTGTGAAAGAAAAAAAAAGCCATAATCAAGTAGCAGAGAAAGAACCCCTAACTAAAATGTGTATAGATATAGCCTTTCTTTTCTAAGGCAGCTAAGGATTTTCAGTATTAGCTGGAGGGGAGTTTCTGATACTTCTTTGCAGACTCAGCTCAAATATCATAACCTCTTTCATTCTGGCTTTCATTTTGGCTCTTCAGAAAGGTTCTAAGTGAAATGTTCTATGTGGGAGGGATCATGGCCTTCTACCAACTTCCTGTTTCCTCTAGAGAGTGTCTACCATTACATCCCCGACAAACTCCTACCACTCGTCAAATTGAGCAGAGCTGTCTGTTCATATGGCCCTTCATCCTCATAGACTGTGAGCTCTCAGGGCAGAATAAAGCCTTTTCAAAGGCTTTTTTGTTATTTCCAAGTGCTTAGCATAGAAATGGAAACACATGGAGAGAGATTACCCATATAATATCAATGGATATATTATGCACATTTATACAACTGATAGTTATTGAATCCTTACAGAGAGTATAGTATATGTTTTAATATTTATGTACAAAATTACAGTAGACCCTTTAACAACATATAGGTTAGAGCTACCAACGCCCTACACAATTGCAAATTCATGTATAACTTTTGACTCCCCCAAAACTTAGCTACGGATAGCCTACTGTTGCCTGGAAGGCTTACTGAACATAAGCAGTCGATTAACACATCTTTTCTATGTTATATATGTTATACACTGTATTCTTGCAATGCAGTAAGCTAGGGGAAAGAAAATGTTATTAAGAAAATCATAAGGCAGAGAAAATACATTTATAGTATTTAATAAAAATAAATCCACTAATAAGTGGACCCATGCAGTTCAATCCCATGTTGTTCAAAAGTCAACTCTGTGTGTATGTATATAGATAGATAGATAGATCAATAGATAGATAGATACATAGATACATGGATAGATATATAGACAGATATATAAATAGACAATAGCTCATATATAAATGATCTATAAATGACCTATTATTAGTATTTATGCAAAGAAGATGGGTTCAGATAAAAATAAAACAAAAAAAATTAAAACATGTATACTGGATAAATTGTGATATTAACTATATCAGTACTAGCGTAGGACTGTGTCCACTGAATGAAAATGTGGTAAGTCAGAGGAATTCAGCATGAAACAGTGTGATTAGTGGCAGGTCAGCAAAGGAGGTAGAAGCAAACCAACCTATAAATCTGCTAAACAACAGGCTCTTAGAATATACAGAGTTCGATTGGAATCTTTCATTAGTCCATTGCCTGTCTTATGACCTTAGGTAAGTCACTTAACTTCTCTGACTCACAATTATTAGTATTAAATAAAATAGTTCATTTTATTTTTAATAGAATATCATGATTCATGTAATCAGTCATTATCATTTGTAATGATGATTAAGTTGATATTAATAAGTACTAATAAAAGCGGGTGTTTTATTTTTGATAAGATTGGATAAAGTAAAGCCCAATTGAATGGGGGGTAATACCATGGATAAAAGCTTACATTTAGGTTAACACAAAGTATATGGGAACCAGCAAGAATGAGTGATGGGTGCCCTAGTTGTCCCTACTCTGACTCACAGAAGTCTATGTTTGCTGCCTACTTGGTGTTGTATATTTATTGTCTAGCTTGTTTGGATTAGGCAGGTTTTCATCATTAACTGGATTCACAAGAGCCTCAGCCATGTACTTACAGTGCCTTTGCAGAAGTGCTTGTAGCAGCCTCTACATCTCACCGTCTCGGACAGTGACACTGGTAAGGGAAGAAAGGTTTGATCCCTCAGGCCTAGCAGAACCAGTGCATGGCTCGGAGGAGGGTCTCCATGAAGGCAGATGCATTTGTTTCCTGGCTTATTTCTTTGTACAAAGCACTTAGAATGGAAACCGATTCTCAATAAATACTCTTCAAATGAATTAATCAGAGAATAAAACAAAATCATATACCATGATCTATGCAAGGGGTCGATAATTATTGGTTGAATGAATGTGCACATATCTTACTGGAATAGCTTTCCACTTGCTAGTTCAGCTCTGGAATCTTCTTTCTTCTTTCCTTCCATCTCTGCACTTACATATCACTTTCTAAGAAGAATTTTGGTATGTGCCTTTTTAGTCTAATATCTTTAATGACTCCCTATTCTATAATCCATCAACTCTAGGCTGTGTTCTAATATTTAAAGCCAGTCCCAACTTCTCCTTCAAGCTATAAACCCCACTCCTCTCTTAGATTCTCTAACTTAACAGTACTGTTAACATTCTCCCCCAATCCATCCTATGTTTCCATAATTTTTTTAATATCTACTTAGTTGAGTCCCTCCCTCTGCCATGATCTTGAAAATGTTTATGGCTAAAGGTATCACCTGTGCCTGAAACCTGCACTCATAACCACTTTCTCCCGGAAGTTACGTTTGAAAGACTTTCTTCACAGTTTCTTCCATAATTTATCTCTCTCCCTCTTAGAGAATGCATCACTTTCCACTATTTGTAATTGCAACATATGCGTACACTATTCCCTGCATACCTTACTGTGACCATTATAAGGCGATGACCTCGCCTTTTCCACCCTGCATCTTTTCTAGTGCCGATCACTCAGAAGTGTGCATTGCCTAAATGAAGAAAGAAGGGAATGTCAAATTTGAAATGAAAGGCATTAAATATTATGTCAAAAATCTTTTCCTCCTTTTACTACTCACTCCCTAGAGTCCCCAACCACCCCAGGAGGTCAGCTTTACCTCCTGCTGCAGCTGTCCTATTGTCTGAATGGAAGAGCCCTTTCCTCAAGCAGTGGCTCCACCAGGGTCTCCTTTGAATCCAGCAGGAAGACTGGCCAATTAGCTTCTGGGAAGATTTGAAGATTTGGGGAAGATTTGTGTGTTTGTACAAATCAACCCAATTCCAGGTGACTGCTCTCACCTCTGTCTCTGACACACAGTTGTTGCCTAATAGTTGTTCCCTATTATTCCTGATATGAGAAATGCAACCAGTTGAGCTTTTTTGAAAGACTTTTTGAGACTTTGTGATATAGCATTGTTTATTCCCAGGACATGCTGGCTAAAGTCTTATGATTAATTCTTATTGTTGCCCCAAAGGTTGAATGGGTCATTGGAGACTAGGCCGGCAATAGTGCCACAAACACAGTTAATTAACATAATGGTCACCTTTTATTTCGGTGTGAAGTCTGAGGATTCCTTCTGAGACTATGCTTCCTCTCTCTCAGATCCCCAAACTACCTAAACGCTAGCACCTGTGCTCACATAAGGAGATTTGGCATTTATTCAGTATCTCATTGTCGTCTTAGGGACTGAGTCAGTCAGCTCACCCCTCACAAAGTGTCTCTACTTCCATTTTCTGGGATTTTAGCAGCAGTCAGGTAAAGCAAGATGATGAGGAAACGGGTTTTAAGAAATAATACACAAATCCTTGGATTGTCAGGCAATATCCCTTCCTGAAATTCTTGGGATTCCTTGATGACAAACGGCATTGGAGGTGATAAGTTAGATCTATCTACAAAAATCTCTGTTAATTTCTCTCATTATATCTATTAGAATAGGTTGGTTTGGATGCTGAAAAAGTTTAGTTGCTTGTGCATTATTATTATAATTATTTTGTTTTTTACTTGTAAAGCAGGTATAATACTAGGAAGAATTGCATATCTATATATCTATATTTAGATATATAGATATGTAAATTGGTGATTGTGTTGATGACTCCTGAGGACTTTTAGAAACTGAGGCTGGCAATGTAGAGGGAGGGGCACTTCAGACAGTCTGAGGAGAGAGCTGAGGGGGAGTACCTGCTAATAAGTCTGTCATTCTGGGAACTGTGCAGTCTGGAAGAAAAAGAAAGATCAAGGGTGGGCTGAATCTGAGAAGAGAACAGATGGGCCGTGGTTATGCCTGCCAGAGGCATGGGCAGAAAGAAATTAGAAAAAAAAAAAAAAACAAACTCTTCTTGCTCTCCTTCTCCTCTAAAGAGAGAACATGTACCAGAGCTCACTGTGGGTTGAGGCAGATGGGATGCTTAGGGAAAAAGGTCTGGCAGTCCCTTCCTCAGAAGAGCAGGCAAACCCACGAGCCTCACTTCTTCAGGAACCACAGCCTAGCTTCTGCTCTGCATCTTGCCATGAAGAAAGAAAGCTTATCAGGAAAGAAATCTATTGAGAGTCTGTAAACATTGCTGAGAACATGCCCCATCCTCTAAGAATTAATTCTGATTTGGAAAGTTTCATTTGTTTTAATACTTTAGTATAGGTAACGCTTTTATCATTTTTACTCACAGCTGCTGCTGTGATATAATACAGCTTTGCATCAAAAGTCCGGTCTTAACACAGGAAGCATAAGGAGTACTGTGAACTTATTAGAAATGCAAATTCTTGGGCACCACCAGATCCAATGAGCCAGAACCATTGGAGGTGGAGCTTGGTAACCTGCTTTTACAAGTCTCTAGGTTATTCTGATGCGGGCCAAAGAGGCTGAAAGTTGAGAACCAATGTAATAGAATTTAGAGACAAGGAACTCTGGGTTAAAGCACTGGACCTTCTTTTTCTTGGTGTTGTGACTTTGCGCAGATTACACTCCATAAAGCCTGGATCTCCGAGTAGCTGAGAGAATCAAATGAGATAATGCCTGTGTAAATTCTCAAACAACTGAAAGTTTCAAAAACAAACAAACAAATATCTAAACAGACATATGTTTATAGGAGAATGGAGAGAGAGAGAGAGAGAAAGAGAGACTCCAGAATAGCCATACAATCTTCAGTAGAAAAAAGCAATATTCCATGTGCTCCTCCCTATTTCCCAGGCTCCTTTGCAGTTAGTTTGAGGCCTGGTAACTGGTAACTAGTTCTGCTAAATGGCCTATAAGTGGAAGTGATGTGTGTCATACCAGCCAGAGGCAGTTAAAAGCGGGTTGCTTCCTCCATTCTTTTCTTTCTCCTGCCATGAAACATACTTCCTGTCCTACCAGACAATCTGTGAACCAGAAATAGATCTTTGTTGTGTTCAGCTACAGAGATTCCAGGAGTGATATGTTGTGGCAGCTTGCATAAATTATCTGGGTCAGCAATGTAGAAGGAAAAACAATGAGAAAGAGAGTAAGATTGACAAAGATGTCAGTTAGAGGGAGAAGCTGGTTCAAAGAAAGAATAATGCTGTTTCCTGATGATAGGAAGCAGACATTGGGCCATGTCTTTAACTCCATAAGTCCCAGGAAGAAAACAGAGATCTCTAAAAGACTAATACCAAAAAAAAGAACAGGTAATTTTCTATAGCAAAATTATCTAATCAATGGCTGTGAATGTGACCAATTCTGATATTCTTTGTTTGTAGTGTGAGAAGAGGATGAAGTGGCTTTAGCTTGCTTCCCATAAAATACCTAAAGAGTCTATCTGTTAAAAATTAACTCTATGCCAAGCCTTCTCATGAGTGTCCTGCCTGTATTTATATGCTACCAACATGTTTTCTGTATGAGAGTAATCTGGTCCAGCTCCCTTTTTTTTTTTTTTTTTTAATTGCCTTCGAGATCCATCTTTTAACATTTCTCTGAATGCCTTCTTATTTTAAGTTTCAGTCATACTAAATCACTTATGTTCTACTCAATGCATCTTACCCTTTCTAATATTTAAATATGTATCTTCCTGAAAGTTTGACTTTTAGGAGCCAGATTTTGATATTGGTTATTTCTTTAGGAAATATAGCCTTTTCTGATTCCCTAATATTAAGTTAGTTTTTCACCTTATGTGATTTCTTAAGGTATATGGTTAAGGTACTTCCATTAGGAAGGGTAAATAGAATGGTAGCTTCTCCTGTATCTAAGGATGAAAAGTTCTAGTCAGTCAGAGGACTCTTTCCATTTGAAATACTCTTAATGGAAGTTTTAGTAACAACAACAACACAAGGCATATAGATAACCATTGTCTTAGACATAGGCAGCCAAAGGAATATTGTATGACTTGAAATTTGCAGTTTGCATAGTTGATTTCTCTGAGGAAGACATGGTATACTCTATATACAGACCTCAAGAACCACTTTGTTCTGCTTTTCCTTATAGCTTTCATTGTTGTATTTCTGTCTAGGATTAGTTATTATTGTCTGAAATAATATCAGATTTTATTTTAATTCAAATATAGTGGTAATACATTTTTTTAGCCTTTAAATTTCTAAAAATATATTTATTTTTCCTTACATTTAAATTATAATTTTTTTATGTATAGAATTTTAGATTAATAGTCATTTTTTTCAGAACATTAAAAAAATATCAAATTGTCTTCTGTCTTCCATAATATCTGTTGAGATGTTAACTGTTAATCTCATCGTTGTACCTTTGAAGGTAACCTCTCCAAATTTTACTATTGTAGGATTCTTTTCTATTTCTGTAGATTTCAACAGTTTTAATTTATTTGCATACTACTGTCATTTTTCTTTGTATTTATTCTTCTTGAGGACCTTCGTGAAACTTAATGATATTGTGGATTGATGTCTTCATCAATTTTCCACTCTCTAAAGAAATTTTTAATTTCTTCAAACATTATTTTCTTCCACTTTCTCCATCTTCTATTTCTGTGACTCCAATTACAAAGGTCTTTTGTGTGTGTGTGTAATGAAAAAAATTGTAGGTGATCTGAATAATATATTTCCAAGAGAATGCTCACTCTTTATTCTGGTAGGCAGATAAAGATTTTATTCATAAAAATTCTTAGGGACTGAGCTGATGTGAGGCTTGATCACATTTAGGGTTAGACGACTTCTACTTCTGATTCATTGTCTCTCCTAGGGCATATCGCAGTGAGAATTACAACTAAAAGCTTAAGGTGTTCATTTGGGCCTCTTCCTCTAGTGGGCACTGAACTCTGTCTGGTCCCTGGTTCCTCAGCACCAAAGACTGCCAATACTCTGCCTTTCTGAGGTTTTCGTTTTGTTTTATTTTGTGTTGCTTTTCTTAGCATATCAGTCTCTTTCAATGTGTTGCTTAAGAATTTGGCAAATACCAAATTATAGAACTTAGCGATGGTCTCCTCCTTTTCCATCAAGACTTTAAGCTTCTCATTCTCTAGCTTTTTATTTCCATTGGATAGTTCATTTTTTTGTTTGTTTTGGTTTTTCTCACTAATTTCTTAAAAGTTCCATTTCAATTCATTTTTCTTTACCTTTTAGTTGCAGATCCTCTTCCTAGGACCTTTGCAGTTTCTTGGCCTCTTTCCTAGTGCCCAGACTTTGCAAAGGCCCTAAGGTAAAGAGCAGCTACAGAATATTGGTGCACTTTCTTGAGGTTCCCTCTCCTGTTAGATCACCTTTGTTCAATTGTTGGTTGCCATAGAATGTCTTTATTTTCTTCAAACAGATCTCTTTTCCTATTTTATCTGCTTTTCCTAGTTGGTCCTGGTTACAACACTGTTTAGCTGCAAACTACTGGTCCTTTCCCTGCCCAATCTTAACTGTAAGATGCAATGCTCACCTAATGATCTATAGTTCTCTGTTCACTAGTGAATTTATGCATCAAATTATATACTTGATAGCCAACTGGATATCATAATCTATAAATTATGCATTCCTGCCATTTTACATACTACCATATTTCTTATTAATTTTCAGGAATTTTCTTGTTACATTTTAGATAGTAATTCTCTGTTGGTAAGAGACATTTCAAAGTGTTAATTGTAAACTATCTCCTGTCTTCGTACACTGTGATACTTTCCAACAAACAGATTTTTTTTTTTCAAAACAAAGAACATATTATTTTTTCTTCATGTTTTGCTTTTTAAAAATTTTATTCCCTACTCTAAGGGCCTCCTTTGGTGTCCTCCTACATTCTCTGTTATTAACTTCGTTATTTCACATTTCCTATTTACTGAGGATTTAAGCAATAGAGAGTAGCTGCGAAAACTGACTTAGATCTTGATTTATAATACTATTCTCCAATAAAAGGAAACTTGGAGAAACTAGGACAAGAAATATACAAAATAAACTTGGAAAACCTTATAGCACTATAAAGGAAGTGTATGTGTGTGTTTGTGCACGCAAACACATGCAAACACACACACACCCACCCACACACACACACAAGATGGATGATAGTACATTTACCATCAGAAACAATAAAAGTGAGAATACGGTGGGAAACAAATCTCTAAATAATTGAAAGAAAAACTATCATTCTAGATTTGATACATATTGAAAATATTTTTCAAAAACAAATATGAAATAAAGACGTTTTTATAAATACAAAAGAAAAAATTAGTTAACAGCAGACCTGTACACAATAAGAAATGTTAAAGAAGGTCCCTGAGGCAGAGGAAAATGACATCAGAGGATATAAGGACACCAGGGACACCAAGGGACAGGAACATTAAATATAGCAAAGATGCAGGCGACCATACATTTTTTTCTTATTATTTATAGATCTTTAAAATATAATTGACTGTTCAAACACAAATAATGCAATGTGTTCGACATTTATAACATATTTATATGTAAAAGTTATGGCAACACTAGCATAAAATCCTAGGGACAAAATGAAAGCATAGTACTATAATATTTCTACATGAACGGTTATATAACATTAGCTAAAAACAGACTGTGATAAATCAAAGATATATACTACAAACACCAAAGCAACCACGAAAATAACAAAACCAAAATGATAGCCGATAAGCCAGTAAAGGCTGTTAAATAGAATCATTAATAATCTGTTAATATAAAAACAGCAGAAAAAGTGAAATTAAAAAAAAGGAAACATTGAAAACAAATAGCAACATAGATGATAGAGTTAAACCTAACCATGTGAATTATCATATTACATGTAAGTGGTCTAAACACTCCAAATGAAAGGCAGAAAATTTTATTTTTGATTAAAAAAATACAAGAATCAACCATATGCTATAAACAAATAAAATATTTAAATACATAGTATATTAATAGGCAAAAAGTAAAAGGAAAGAAAAAATATATTATGCTCACTTTAGTCAAAAGAAACTATAGTTGCTATATTAATATCAGACAAAGTATGATTCAGAGAAAAGAAAATTACCTACAATACAGAAGGTCATTTTATACTGATAAAGTAGTCAATTCATCCAAAGTTTATGCCATTTTGAAATATTTATGTACTATAAACAGATCATCAAAACATATGAGGCAAATACTAATTAATGTAAGTGCAAAGAGAAAGAGATAAAACAATATTATAGCTGGAGATTTCATTAACCCTCTCTTCATAATTGATAGAACTAGTAGATACAAAATAATTAGATATACAATACTCCAACAATAGTATAAACCAACTTACCTATTGACATTTACAGGACACTCCTGCCAACAACAACACACATTCTTTTTGAGGGTACATGAAATATTTACCAAAATCGACCACATTCTAGGTCATAAAAAAATTCCTCAATAAGTTTAAAAGGGTTCAAAGTCATACAAAGTATGTTCTCAAAATACAATGTATTTTAATTTGAAATCAATAACAGAAAGTTCTCTGGAAAATCCCTAGGTATTTAAAAACAATGTAAAACAATTCTAAATAATTCAGGGGCAAAGGAAAGAAAGGGAAATTAGAACAAATTTTGAACTGAATGCAAAATGAAAATACAACATATCAAAAATTGAGGGATTTTGCTAAATCAGTATTTAGTGGGAAATTTATAGAACCAAAGACCTATATTACAAGATGTATGGTCTAAATTCAATGACCTCAGTTTCTACCTTCTGAAACTAAATGCAGAAGTGCAAATTAAACCTAAAATAAGCAGAATAAAGGAAATAATAAAGACGAGTTGAATTCACTGAACAATTAAAAAGAAAATAATAGAAAAAATCAATTAAATCAAGGTCTCGTTTTTCAGAAGATTAATAAACTTGATAAAATTTTAGGCAGACTAATAAGGAAAAAAAGAGAGAAGATACAAATTACCAATATCTGAAATGACAGTTGATGTCACTGTATATTCTAAGAGATATTAAAAGGACATGATAATATTATGAGAAAATTTATGCCAATAAATTTTGCAACTTATATGAAATGAACAAATCCCTCTAAAGACATAAACTATCAAACCTCACTCAAATATAAAATAGCTAATCTGAATAGACCTGTGATCTATTAAATAAACCAGATTTATAGTTTAAAATTTTCTGTGAAAAAAAACAAAATAAACTTCAAGCCCAGATGTTTTCACTTGTAAATTCTACCAAGTAATTAAGGGAGAAATAAAATTAGTTATACACAGAGTGATCTAGAAAATTGAAAAGATGAGAATATTCCCAACTCAGAGTATGAGACCAGAATTATTCTGAAGGCAAAACAAGACAGAGGCATAAAAATACTCGAATCATATTCCTTATGAATGTTGACAGAAAAATCTAAATACAATTTTATTAAATTATATCCAAAAATGTATAAAAAATAAAGGATCATAATATAGGCAATAAACGCTCTAATATTGCCAACAGTAACTTCTTTTCAGATATATCTCCTCGGGCAAGGGAAACAAAAGAAAAAATAAGCAAATAGGACTACATCAACTAAAAAATTTTTATACAGCAAACTAAACTATCAATAAAACAAAAGACAACTGTATGATTGGGAGAAGATATTCTCCTATGATATATCTGATAAGTGGTTAATAACCAAAATATATAAAGAACTCATGCAGCTCAACAACAACAAAAACAAGCAATCCAATTAAAAAATGGAGAGAACACCTGAAAAGATATTTCTCCAGAGGAAATACAGATGGCCAATAGACATAAAAAGATGCTCAAGGTCACTAATCATCAGAGAAATGCAAATTCAAACCACAACGAGATACCACCTCACACCTGTCAGGAAGGCTATCATCAATAAATCAAAGAACAACAAATGTTGTTGAGGATGTGGAGAAAAGAGAACTCTCATACACTGTTGGTAAGATTGCAAATTGGTACAGCCACTATGGAGAATAAATAGTCTGGAGGTTTCTCAAAAAATTAAATTTGAATATACCTTTTGACCCAGCAATTGCACTTCTGGATATTTATCCAAAGAAAACTAAAACAATAATTCGTGAAGATCTATGCACCCTTATGTTCATGGCAGCACAATTGACAGTATCCATAATATGGAAGCAATCAAAATGCCCATCAACAGACAATTAGATAAAGAAGCTATGGTTCATATATACAATGGAATATTACTCAGCCATTAAAAAAATGAAATTCTACCATTTGCAATGACATGGATGGACCTAGAGGTTGTTCTGCTGAATAAAATAAGTGAAATAGAGAAAGATAAATACCATATGATTTCACTTATGGGCAGAATCTAAGGAACAAAAAGAACAAACTAATCAAAAACAGACTCATAGATATGGAGGACAATCTGGTGACAGCCAAAAGGGAAGGGGTTAGGAGACTAAAAGAATGGGATGAAGGGTTAAAGAAGAACAAATTCGTAGTTGATAGATGGTCACCGGGATGGGGAGCACGGCATAGGGAATGCAGTCAGCATTAATGTAATGGCTAGGTGGAGAGCCAGAGGAGAGAAAGAGCAATTACGGGGGATCATTTTATAAACTATATAAATGTCTAACCAAATGTACTGTATACTTGAAACAAATAAAATAAAATTTTAAAAAGAATGTAGAATTCTTATAAAAAAATTATCATTCATAATCAGTTCTGGAGTTTTACCACAGAAATACAATGTTGGTTTAGCACTCAAAGATCCATCAATGTAATTCAATACATTGACAAACTAAAAAAGAAAACATATAATCATAAATAGAGCCAGAAAAACATTTAATAAAATTCAACATTCATTCCTGATAAAAATGCTCAGAAAACTAGGAACAGCAGGAAATACCCTCAACTTGATAAAGGGAATTTATGAACAACCTAAAGCTAACATATGTCAGTGGTAAAAGACAGTATGTTTTCCCTCAAATATGAAGAACAAACCTAGGATGTTTCTCACTTCTATTTTCTGTCTCTTGCACTGGCCACTGCAGTAGTAAGAGAAGGTAAAATAAAAATCATTCAGTTAGAAATAAAGAAGTAACAGTGTCTTTATTCATAGACAAAATAAGTATGTAGAACATTCAATAGAATCTAGAAAAAACTATTTGAATTAATAAATAAGTTTGCAAATTTGTAAGATACATGATCAATACACAAAAATAAATTATATTTCCATATATATTAGCATCAGATGATTGGAAATTAAAATAAGATACTGCTTAAAGTATTCTAAAATTAATTACGCAGGAGGAAATTTCACCGAACATATAAGATTTTCAAACTGAAAACTATAAGCCATTGCTGCAAGAAATTAAAGTATCTAAAGAAATGAAGAGATACATCATACTCAAGGGTAGAAAGAGTTGATATTGTTAAGATATAAGTTCTCCGCAAATTGATCTATAGATTCAATGAAACTGTATTATGAACCTAGCTCAATTTTTTGGAGGTATTATTATGCTACTTATAAGACTCACAGAAAAATGTAAAAGACTTAGAAAAGCCAAAACAACTTTGAAAAATCATAAAGTTTGAGAGTTCTATACTTACTATAAAATTAAGCAAAGTGATGTGCTGTTGGCGTAAAGATAAAAATAATATAGTAGTGCACGAAGAAAAAGATCCACTGATATATGAACAACTTACTTTTGACAAAGGTGCAAAGACATTTCATTAGAGAGAGATTTTCAACGAATGGTACTAGAACAATTAAAACCAAATTTTAAAATCAATCAAAATTTTAAACTGCCTTTTTAAAAATGTCCTTAGGAAAATGAAAAGATAAGCTGTAGATTGAGAGAAAATATTTGCAAGTCATATATCTGACATAGGATTATATCCTGAAGATAGAAATACTTTTCAAAATAATAAGAAAACAGTTCCATTAAAAAAATAGCCAAACAGTTTGAACAAAAAAGTTCACCAAAGAAGATAGATACAAAGATGGCAAATAAACACATGGAAATGTGACCAAATAATCATTAGGGAAATGCAAATTAGAACCACTATTAGAAATCACTGCAAACCTATTAAAAATGGCTAACATATTAAAAAGACTGACCATACCAAGTGTTGGTGAAGATGTATGTGAAATAACTTAAAGTTCATACACTGCTAGTGGGAATATAAAGTGATAAAAACATTGGAAAACAGTTTGGCTGTTCCTTACAAAGTAAATCTTTCATATCCTGTGGCTCAGCCATTCTATTACTGGGTGTTTATCCAAGAAAAAAGAAAATATATGTTCATATCGATAATTGTTTATAGTAACTTTATTTGTTATAGGCCAAAATGGGAACAGCAAAAATGGTAATCACCAAGTGAATGGATTTTTTTTCTTAAATTGTAGTGTATCTATAAAATGAAATAATAACTAGCAACTAAACAGAATGAACATTTGATATATTCAATAATGTGGTTGAAATATGGTGAGTGAAAAACAGTCAAACAAAGGAACATATACTCCAGCAAGTTATTTTGTGAATGCCAAGTGATTCTAAAGTTTATATGAAAAGGCAAAAGACCCAGATAAGTCAGCACCACAATATTGGAGACAAAAGACAAAGTTGGAGGCCTGACACTGCTGGACTTCAAGACTCACTATAAAGCTACAGTAATCAAGATAGTGTTGTATTGGCGCACAATGCAACTGTTGATCTGAGCTGGTGCACAGACCAATGGAACAGAATAAGAAGCTCAGAAATAGATCCACATAAATATAGTCAACTGATTTCTGAAAAAGGAACAGAGACAATGCAATGGAGCAAAGATGGTCTCTTTAAGAAATGGCGCTGGAATAACTGAAAATCCACATGCGAAAAAATGAATTCGAACATGGATCTTTCACCCTTCAGAAAAATTAACTCAACATGGGTCACAGACCTAAACAGAAAATGCAAAACTATAAACTCTAGAAGATAACATAAGAGAAAACCTAGATGACCTTGGGTATGGTGATGACAATTTAGCTACAGCACCAAAGGCATGATCCATGAAAGAAATCATAGATAAGCTGGACTTCATTGAACTTAAAATTTCTCCTCTGTGACAGACAATGCCAGCAGAATCGGAAGACAATGTAGACACTGGGGGAAAATATTTTCAAAAGGCACATTTAATAAAGGAATAGTATTCAAAATATCCAGGGTACTCTTTTAAATCAATAAAAAAAAAAATCCAAGAAGATGTACAGGTAAGCATATGAAAAGATGCTCTGTACCATATATCATCAAGGAAATGCAAAATGAAACAACAATGAGATACCACTACATATCTATTAGAATGGCCAAAATCTGGAACTCTGCCAACAACAAATGCTGACAAAATATGTGTAGCTATACATGAATGTGCATAGCGGCTTCATCCATAATTGCCAAAACTCGGAAGCAACCAAGATATCCTTCAGTAAGTGAATGGATAAGTAAACTGTGGTATATCCAGAAAATAAAATGTTATTCAGCTCTAAAAAACTACCAAGTAATAAAAGAGTGAAAATGTAAATGCATCTTACTAAGTGAAAGAAGCCAGTCTGAGAAGTCTGCATACTGTACATATGATTAAATTGTATGACACTTTGCATAAGACAAAACTTTGGAGGCATTAAAAAGATCACTAGTTGCTAGATATTATAGGAGATGCTAACTAATCAGAGCACAGAGGATTTTTAGGGCAGTGTAAATACTCTCTATGATACCATAATTATGGGTACATGTCATTATATATTGTCCAAACCGATAGACTATACAACACAAGGGGTGAACTCACACATATACATACACATGCAAGCACATGTTCACACTCCAAAATTATATTTGTTTCACCAAACAAATGCTTTGTAAGACAAACCTTAAGGAAATCTTGAATGAATTCAGGCCTATAAATTTTTTCCTAATAGTCTGTGAAGTATTTTGCACCTGAATAATCCTGAGAATCATTGAGAAGATGGAAAATCTTAAATAAGGGCATAGATGTTTATTCTTTAAAATGAATGTTAGGAAATAACAGTAGACAATAAAATAATATAGTGAATGTAAAAGTGGCATGCGACCTAACATAGTTACCAAACCCCCTCCCAGAGGAAATTCAACAGTCCCCACATCAGTTTGGCCATGGAGCACCTTCACAGGTTTGCACGTGATGTAATGGAAATGTACTTGTACCTTGTTATACAAGTCTTTCAAATATAAATAATGCAAGAGGCCTGTTCTTTGCAAAAAGATGTTGAGTTAGAAGGAAAACTGTAAACAGATTTCTAGTGATAGCTATTGTATATGCTCCAGACAGCATCAAGCTTTAATGCATGTTCAAGTTTTAAGTGTGGATATGCTCACACACACACACACTGCTTTCCCTTTACTAGATTTAGATTTGGTTTGGTTTTATTGTTGTTGTTGTTGTTGTTTGTTTGGTTTGTCCTTTTTGTTTTTCTATTGCTCAGTGACTCTACAGAATCTGTAATGTGAATGTTCTTTGTTCGCAGTATCTATACAAAGTTCCCCTGAAAATTAATAAGGTGGTCTCTAACTCACAGTCCTATTTGCATACATCTTCCCTTCCAGGAAGCTTTTGATTTTTCTTTGTATCTCTTTATCTTCAGGCTATTGCCGAATGATTCCTCTGCCAGATCCCAGATCAACCTTTCACACAGATCTCACATAATAGTCTTTAATTCTGGACATATTTGGGCATTTACTCCTGTAAGGTTCATGTGATCATATTATAGTTATTTTCTTTTAAAAAATAAAACGTGTCAAATTTATCTGATGAGGCAGTACTAATGGGTTAATAAAAGTAAACTTCTATAATGATAAGTAGGATTATATACAAGAACTTTCCAACAAACCCAAAGTGCAACTAACCCTTTAAAACTATAACATTAGGTTAAATCTAATTTAATAAAATGTTAAATTGATAAATAGTGGTCTCTTTTCTTCCTGGCTCCTGAAATTGTCTGAGAAGAACTCAGAGGAATGCATATCTGCTCCTTCAAGGCCTGAGATAACCAAAGGCTTTGATGCATGAGCAAATAGAGTTAGACCAGCTAAGGACATGCTTCCAACATACTCTCTCTCTTTTTGGAATAACTTTTATTTTCTAAGAATGTTCTGTTAAGTATCATTTATTAAGTATTGTGTTTATGGGACCATTATTTAGTAATTCACGTTTTTGAGGTTGGGATTATCAATCCTCTTTAACTAGTAAAAGGCACAGCGTTCTCCCTGGAGATCATACCTTCAATTCAGCTCTTAGGAATTTCATGGCCTTTGGCCTGACCCAAGATTCTGAAAATTCCCTTCTCCCATGAAATCTGATCTTCCCCCTTAAAATTGCAAAGATGTCCTTGGGCGAGCAGTATGCACATACTTTATCTTTCTAGTCAGAGCGGTGAAGGAAATGAGGATGCTTTTGTATCAGATCCTCACTCATGTGTCACTAGGCACAGACATGCCATGTGCAAGCAGCATGAAGCCAAGGAGAGCTGCCCTGCTCAGCACAGGTTCCACATGTGTGTAAAGTACTACCTCTGCATGGCTTTGAGCAACTGAATGTACTAGGTGGTAGTTAAGAGAATGTTTATTTTCCTCTGGGTAGATTTTGATTTTTCTGTCTCAGAAAATGCAAGGTTTGCTTCTGGAGGTAGTATCTGTGTTTGACTCAATAGTTTCATTTGGATGATCAAAAAGAATTAGCAATAAGTCTACCTCACCCTACCTCAAGTTTATCTTAGCTTGTTGTCTAGTCTTTCTCCTCTTCCCTATTTATTTTGTGGTGTTTTGTAGTATGAATTACTTATGCTTTGGAAAAAGTACTAAGTAAATCTGCATGTAACTTTTCTCAGTGAGGGAAGAATTTAATAGATTCTAAAGTCAGATTAGCCACTCAGATAAGTGACTGAAGTTTGTCTAAAAAGAGAAAAATTTCAAATTGTTAACACTCTCCGAGAAGGTAATAATCTCATGACAGTAGAATAAGCCAGGAACTAGAATATGTCCAAAAGACAACTCATGTGGAAGGTCCCATTTTTTGTGCTGACTTTCTGTCCCCTTTGGATGGTAGGTTTCTTCATAGGGAGCATGCAGTTTTTATTTTAAAATATTCTTTAATATATTGCAAATTCCTTTTATTATTCAACTCCTCAGTAAAATCAATAGTACCATAGAAACTTGTGTGATTGTATTATAGGGAATTAAGCACTGGACATTTAAAGAGAGTATGACCTGCCCAATATCCTTCTCCTCTAATTTTGAAGTCTGTGAGGAAGGGGTGACATCTTGTCACTGAAGACAGTTGTACAGAACTGGCAGAGGCCAGTATCAGTAATCCTAAAGAAGCTGGGCAAAACATGAATCCAGAAGCTCATAATAGAGATCAACAACAGTCCAGGGACACAACTTAAGGGCTGAAGGAAGACAGCTTCCTTTTCTCAGATGCCTAATGGGAAGTACACTCTCACCATGAAGATTATACTTTCCTGTATACTTAAAAAGGAGTGGTATCATTGTTTAGCCTTTTATTAAATGTCTTTTGTAGATGTGAGGAACTCTCATTACTGCCTTTGAGAAATATTAAGATATGCAAGACGGTTCTTCCTCTTAAAAATGTCCCAAGACTGTGGTGCTTTGGGGATCTGCTTTACCTATTGTTGTCACCTTTCAGACTCACTTCTTTCTGGTGGGCCTACCCCTACAGATTTATTCCATTCTATCTCATCTATTGGTTCTAAACAGGTATAAAGTACAAGACAACTGATGGTGAACTAGAATAAGAGAAAAAGGTATTGTAAGTTGCACGGGACAGATGGTTTAGAAGTAAAAGGCAGATCGAATACTAGGTTAGGCATCAGCGAATCTGGACAGGTGCTTCTGACTCCCTGGAGCTTCCATTGCACTCCCGACTTGGTCTCCACGCATCTCTTACCACAGTGCACTCATCACTGATCAAAAAGCCTGGCAGAGTGTAGGTTTTCAATGGGTTTAGAGCAATCAAAGGAATGGAATATTAACTATCACCTCCTATTCCTACTAGAAGAGAAATATAGCATTTTTAAAATTATGCCCTCCAGCTTTCTTCTATCTTCATCACTTATGTACGTAATCCCATCCCAGACGCCCTCCCGCCCCCAAAATGTACTTAAACTAGGGTTCCCACCTCTGCACGTTAGAATACTGAGAGCATTACAAAGGTCCCATGCCAGAGCCCCTACCTAGTGCTACAATTCAACAACCCCTCTCCGAATGTGGCCTATGAAATACTCTTATTTATATATTCACAAATAAATAAATACAGTTTTTTACAGTTCTAATTCTGCTAGGTAATTAACAGATGCAACCAGAATTGAGAATCACTGAGTTGGTCTACTCTGTCTTACTGGTTTCTATGCTCATCACATATGTATTTTGTATGTACCATTTTCATTATTTTATACCTGTTCTCAGTTTATTCAAATATTTTTTACAGTTTCTTTTTTTCTTGAGACGTGAATGTAAATGGCATACTTTCAATTTTTTTCATGGTTCATAATTTATTTTTTTTAGTTGCCATTGAGTACAAATGAAAATTTGGCTAAATATGCAATTATTGGGTACAATTTCCCGCCTCAGCAATTCGTGGAAGTTTTCACTGCCCTCTGGCATTTACTGTCACTGAATAACTTCTTTGGCTTCATAAATATATACCCTTGAATGTCTTTTCAAATAGGAATTAGATAATTTCTAAACTTTCTATTTTAACTTTGCAGAGGGTGGCATGTGAACTCTTGCTTCATAATGGCTGCATTCTTTTAAAAGGTAGACGGTTTTCATGTGTCTGACAGTTTTTCTCAGATGGGACCGTTGGTCTCCAAATGGGATTTAGTATGGATTCTGTCAGAGGTTGTGTGAATTCCTATCAACTCTTTTCAGCCCCAACAAAGGGGAAAGTGTTTAAACCAACTATAGCCTTTCTATACAAATATGAGTTCCAGGTGTTCGTTGAGAGGAAAAAATAAGCTACCGCTGGTGGCAGCCTGACCAGAGAGTGACCAAAGAGATTGATTCCTTGGGGACCAGGAAGACTAAGTCGCTATTTTAGAGGCTGCTGACAGTTTGCACCTGTGGCCTCAAGAGAAGTCAGGATCCATAGGAGCTCATTGCTCTTTTGTTTGGAAAACACCTTAATGGACATTTTGTCAAGCAATGTGATTTCTCTTGGTGGGAGACACTATGACAAAGGAAGGCGAGGAGCTCTGTATAGTAGAGTAACAGGAGATAGAGTTGTTCTCTGGAGGACCAAAAGGAGGCAAGAACCCTGGAAAAAAAAAAAAAAAAAGAACAAGCTTGGGAATGAAAAGGAGCCCTCTGTCTGTTGGGGTAGCCTGGGAAATTCAATACGTTTATGCCTAATATTTACATTTAAGTTGTTCACTGTTACTTGCTGGGCTTTGGAACTCTTTAATTACACCTAAATCTTCAGAAATAAGATATCACAAACAGTGAGGTTGTATTGGTAGCTCTTCAGGGAATGCAGAAGGAAGGCCTATATCTGGAGGGCCTATGGAGACAGAGCTGACCAACGGGAAAAAAGGTTTTTTCACCCCAGGTATCTTTCTAAATATTGGGAAGGATACTGGAATTTCCATAAGGAGCCTGGAGTCACTTTTTATTTCTATTAAAGAGAAAGTTCTGGAATAATTGGAGGCAAAAGATTATGCTTGCTTTTCAAAGTGAAAGTGACTCAGCTACCATGACATTCCTACTTTACCTGGGATATTGTCAGGGCCAAGTCTTCAGTCACCGAGCCCCAGCACCTCACACTCAAGACTGTACTTCAATTGATAATTCTCGTAGCCCTTCGTTGCTGTCGGCCCTACCATTCTGATTTATGTGGTGTAAGTATAGTTCTTCTGGGAACTCCATCCACTCTCCAGAGATAGACTTTATTCAGATGTTTTAGGTTTTCAGTGTGTATCATAAACTTCTATCTGTTATAATCTGTAATATGTCTTATAGGAATTTCTTAGTCCCTTTCTATGAATGGGACTTTTCCATATCAATTATTTTATGATATTTTTTGCTTTATTTTATATTCCTCTAAATCTGAGAGGGTAGCTGGATAGCCCAATTTATCTCTTGTACATTTAGGTTACTTCTTCATATTTTCATGAGGAAAGTTTCAAAAGTCTTTACTTTTTTTAAAAAAATGACTTTTTCTTAAATGTGAATGGGAAACGTTACAACTATTGTGCTATTTAATTAGCTCGTAATCCCTAATGCTTTGGACTAGAAGTGTGAACTGTTAAAATACGGAAATTTATTCCGGTATTAGATTGGTGAAGGTATTTGTTTTCTGTCACTACTGTAACAATGACCATAAATTTAATCAGATTTTCTTACTGTTCTGGAGGTCAGCATTCTAAAATAGGTCAGCAAGGCTGAGCTCCTTCTGGAAGCTCCGGATGAGAATCCACTGCCTCGCCTTTTCTAGCTTCCAGTGGCCCCTGCATTCTTGGCTGGTAGCTCCTCCCTCCATCTGCAAAGATAGTAACGTAGAACCCTCAGATCTCTGTTTCTATCTCTCACCCTCTCTTTTTTGGCCTCTGCTTTTGTCCTCACACCTCCCTTCTGACTGCGACCCTTCTGCCTCCCTCTCATAAGAACTCTCATGATTATACCATGCCACCTGGATAATACAAGATAATATTCCCATCTTAAGATTCTTAACCACATCTGCGAAGCCCCTTTTTGCCATGTAGAGTAACAGAGTTACAGGTTCTGGGCATTAAGGTGTGACTATTATTGGATGCACTATTATTTTCTGTCTACCAGAGTGAACAAAAACTTCACTACTTGTCTTCAAATATCAGGACACATGTTCAGGCTTGCAGTAAACGGAGAGTCTTACCTTGGTATTAAATTATTGGACTAGAAATTGTTCCATGGAATAACTCCTGTCCCAGAAAGTCAGTTGATGCCATGGAATAAGGTAAGGTTGCCCCAAATGAGATAACCTCCAAAGATAAGGAATCATATTGTCAAAAACACTGTGCTTTTCTCTTACCTCCAGCCTTCAAAGATACAGCTTTTTCTACAGAGAATATTTACCACATCAGTTTTTTTATTCATCCTTTAGATTTTAAAGTTAATTAATGTTGAAGTGTTGTCAGATGGAGTTTTGCAGGCCTAATGATTTTGGACAACACTTTGTATGTTAGTACCTCATAGTCTCTGGAGTTGCTTGCTGAGTAATTTTAGATGACTAATAACCTCATAATTAGATAAATAATTGATATGGTTCAATTATCTTCTACTTTACAACTTAATTAATATTCGTGTTTGAGCTGGAAATGCCTTTCTGCCCTTTACCTGCCTGGGAGAAAATATATTCCTCCATAGATTTGGTAAAATGTGCCGGAGAACCCTTGCTGGAGTCCAAGACATGTAAATTAGCCATCTTGTTCCAAGGTATTAGCAGCTGTTGTTTTAAATTATTAATGAGATGGTCAGTATTTGCTGTGGGAGAATGACACCAAGGGAATGGGTGTGGTGTGCATGTCACTTAGAATCAATTTATTATTCAAGAATTCTAAACCAAAGTAGTTGAGATGCCCAGCAAGTGGCCAGAAGTTGGGTGGCTTTGGTAGTCTGTTTGTGTTCCCAGGCTGTGGATGGGCTATTGCATTTTCTTGGAGCCTGACCTCTTGCAAGCTAGACTGTAGTTAATAAGGTAATAAGTCATTAAAATATTATCGGTTAAAATAACAAATAAAAGTACTTTGCAAATGCAAAAGATCTTTTATAGGTACCTATCGTGAGGTTAATAAAACAGTAAGTGTAATGTCTCTCCATTAACTAGAAAAGCATCATGGAAATGTTAAGTTAGAGAAAATTTTTTATATAACTGGATTAAGTACCAGAAAATTGTAGAGGGGAAATGGTGAAGGTGATCAAAAGGTGAAAACATCCAGTTATAAGATGAGTAAGTCCTGGGAATGCGATGTACAGCATGTGACTATAGTTAACAGTTCTGTTGACTATTTGACAGTTGGTAAGAAAGTTGATCTTAAAAGTTCTCATCACAAGAAAAAAAATTGTAACTATGTGAGCTGATGGATGTTAACTAATTGTAGTACTCATTTTACAATATTTATATATATTGAATTATTATGTTATATACCTAAAACTGATACAATGTTATATATGTTATAGCTCAGTGAAAAAAAAAATTGTATATTTCAGTGCTGAAAGAAAATATACAAGTTAACAATTAAAATATGTGCTAATTTCTCTTGAAAACATTATCTTAGTACTGTATTTAATCATAGTTTTATACTTTTTAAATTATCATCTATGTAATACATCACAATCTCATTTTAAAGAAGAAATCATTATTTCTATTTTTTCTGGTTTATACTTGGACAGGAATTTTTCCAAAAGGGTCTATATGTTTGATAATCATACTCAAATTATCTTATTTTCTGAAATTGTTTTATATATATATATATACATATATATATATATATATATATATATATATATATATATATACACACACACATATATATATATATATTTAATTTTGAAAGAAATTTATAACTCTCACAAACAAATATCATTGAGTTATATTGCGGAAGACTGGAGAAAGAAATCCGAATTTGCTTTGAATATTTCATAGTGAATTTGCTTTTGCTTTATGGCATTAGCACAAAGATACATAAGAAATGAAGTATCTGTTGATTCAGATTTTATTAGCCCAGAGAGATCTAATTTGATGATTACTGATTTAAATTATAGAACTCTAAGTCATAGATACACTTTATGATATGTCTCCAGAACTCTAAACTGTTCTTTGGCAGATGTTTTCAAGTGATCAAGATACATGGTGAGTTTCTGCCTACACTAATATGAGTTTGTTTTATGCTATTGAAGCCTTCTTTGTGCTGTATATGAATTGGTAACTATGGCAGCTCAAGTAAAGTTTGCAATTAAAAGAATAAATGGCAAGAAGAAGATGGTATAGACAATGTCTAGGAATCAGGAAGGATTAAGAGGGAGAAATTTCTCAACAACAGTGCTCTGGGCTCATTTATTTACTGCTAAAAATGGCATTTCTTGAATTTGACATTCAATTAAGATGGTATAGCAAAATTGTGGATCTTATTTTTGGTGTCTGAATGTTTGTTATAGATGTTAGCTTAACAAACAAATGTGAAGAAGATCAATACTCCCCGATTAGCAACAAGTTGATCTGTACAGGCAGACATGGACAGGCTAACAGCAGGCTTGTTAACAAAGGCCACTCAGGAGAAGGCTGTGATGCTCCATTGGTTGGAGACATTTAAGATCATTTGCAGCAAAGTTTCTCCTCGACTACTTGCTCTGGTGCCATTTTAACTTTTAATCAATCAGATGATTCCTGATTATTTAAAAAGCTGAGAACTCTTTATGGCCATGAGTGTAAAGATAGATCATCGGTAACGACCATTTTGAACAGCTTATTAACGCCTTATGTTGAGTGAGGCAGAAGCCAACTGAATCTATCTGTAACAGCTGGTAGCTGGTTCTTTCTGGAGGTGGGAGATACCTAGATGCTGACTCTACCAAAAATGTCTGCAACCTCACAGATGTGAAGTCCTGCCTTTCCACTTTCTATCCTTATGACAATGGAAATTTCTCTGATTCTCACTTGTAGAAAGACCTAACAATTGGAAAGTGTTTGTCTTTCCAAATTGATTATAAACCAGGTCATCAGGATAAATGTGTCTCTAGGTCCATTTCCTTCTGGCAAGGAGGCATGGTGGTAATGTTGAGTTTTCAAGTTCCACGTGATTGGGTTTTACAGACGTTAAAGTCAGTAGTCATCACCAGTATTCTCAAGCAGGTGGAAGGGATAGGGACACATGTGAGAGATGCTATGCTAGACACAAGGTAGCCCCTCCAGCTCATGTTCACTGCCTCCAGTCTTCTCTGTACCAGCACCATTTCAGTGACCTTTCACGTAGGCTGAATTTGAGACTTGGAGAGGGCCTGAACATCCCCAATCTCTCTGTAAGTAGGAAGGACAATCTCACTTTCGTTCTTAAAGGAGTTAGTTGTTGTGATAATTAAATAAGGTGTTGTTCTAAAACACTCTGTGGTCAGAACTGGGCAGCTGAGACAGTACATGTTATTTAAGCTGATTTCATATAATACTATTATACTTGCAATAAGAACCGTAATGCTTCTTTTTCCTCTAGGAAGTAATTTTAAAACTGCCCAAATCCAGTACAGATAACATATTCAATGAGTAAAAAATCATTAGAAATACAGGACTAATCCTATAATAGAAATGTGTCACTCTTGCTAGCAAAACTGGTAGTGTGAACCTCTCTCTCCTACAAGAACAGACTGGGGAAGAGAATTGCATTTTGTAAAATCATAAACTGTAATTTTAAAGTTTAAGTTAAATCTTTTGGAATAAAAAAGAAGGTCTTGAGCGAAGTTTGAGGTGGATGCTATAGAGAATTGAACTGAATAGCTTTGCTTACAAAAATGAAAGTGTTTTTGTTTGTTTGTTTTTTTGTTTGGTTCCTCTTTTTCAAGGGGATAAAAAAGAGAGCTAGAAGGGGGTAAAAGGGGAAGAAGAGAGAGGAGAGACTAGACAAGCAACTTAGCTGTGTGATAAAAATGCTCCTGAGGACAGAAAAGATGTTTATCATTTCATATGAAGTCTTTGGGGTTGTTAAGTACAAGCCTGCTTTGTCTCCACAAGGCACAATAACTTCCCTGCCTTATAGAATTAATTTTTATTGTGTGTGTTTGTGCAAACATGAGTGCAGGTGGGGGTGGCTAGGATGGATAATGACTAGATAGATGATAGCTGATTACATAGATAGATAGATAAAAAGTATATGCTCATTATAGTAAGTGCTATTAAGATTTATTCATGGAGTTTTTATAGATACCATCAGAGGGTACTCTCTGATGTTGAGTGGTCTGGATAGGCCTATCTGAGAAGAAAGGGGTCAGATTTGCAAAAAATCAAGGGAAAGGATGAGAAAAGAGAAATCACAAAGCACTCAAGGAAGGTCAGAGACACCTTTTGTTCAAGGAACAGCAGGGGGTCAGTATAATGGGAAGAACTTGATTCAAGGAGAGTAGAACAACATGAGATTAACCCGATCTACTTATGTGTTTAAGTTTTTTGAAAAAAATAACTCCAATTCCTCTGTGGAAAATAGATTAGAGAGGGGCAGATCAACCCCACCGACATCAGGATTTACCCTTACATTAGATTGTGATTCAAAGTCAACATTGAGGTGTCTAGGGGCATACCTCTTTATTAATCACAAGGAAGCACTCAATCAATTTCCTGAATGAACTATCAAATGAAGGGGTGAATAAACACTATATAAATAATTATTTAGCTTGACAGTGGTTTACAAACCAAAATAAATTTACGATGTACTTCCTCATAAAAATCTGAAACAGGTTCATGGCAGGTGGAAATTATGCAGAGATCTTGTCACTAGGAGCAGCCCTCACGGTGAACTGTCAGAGAGTGAGTCAATTCTGATTTTGTTTGAAGTGGGACAATCTCTGTTAAGTAATGCAGATTTTGCCGCTTGAATACAATTGCAGTTTTCTATCTTAGTCCTATGTTTTGAGGTTTCTCAGTGCCAATCTCAAATGCAAAATATATCTGAATCTCGGTCTCAGAAAGGTTAAAGATTCCAGTGTGGGAATTATTTTCTGCATCTGAGTGAAAAGTAAAAATCTAAAGGGATCTTCACTTAGGTGATGAACTATAGACTTCTCGACAAACATTTAACTGATTTACATGTGTTTTTCCTCTAGGATAGCTATACTTATTTGATATATCTATTCTCCAACTGATGGGTGATAGCTAGGGGAACATTTCTTGAGCTATATGCAAATTGACCATGAAACACAGGAAAGCAAGGCTAGGTGCCCATAGAGTGAGGTCTGTTATGAATTTCAGCTGTAGAAATATCGAGCTGCTCATCAAGCGGGTAACATGCCAAAAACCTTAGAGTAATTGATTGGCCAAGTCACGTGATGGTGTGAGGATGTATACTAAAAGAGCCCTGAGCACTCCTGGAGTGTTCAATAATTGATCAAAAGTAGCTTTATCAGAGACTATTCAGAAATCAATTGTTGCTTCATTGCTTGGATACATGGAGACAGCTCCATTTAAAGTCGTTGTCTTGCAAAATTTCTAAGAGGAAAAATATAGAACTTAAAGGAGCTCTGTGAGTTGCTGATGAACTAAAATGAGGTATAAAATAAGAAAAATTATTTTCCTATTTTCAAGAAAAACAGGAGTTAAAACATCTTATTTGGGGTCATTGTTATGCCTTTAGGCTCTTACCCACTGACATCTAAGAAAAGGGGAAAATGTAAGAATAGAGAAATTGAATTTTCCGGTGATACATATGAAGGTAAGAAAGAACATAGAGCTGCTGAGGAATAGAGGATATTTATCAAAATCTTTGACAAGTTTAAGAAAAACTTTAGAGTCTCTGTTTTCACTCTTCTGTCCAAATCATTAAGGATTCCCTTATGGGACAGACAGAAGATGTTTAAATCGTGAGTTCTGGGTTCCATTACCATTTCTGTTGGATATTGTACAAGATACTTGAACTTTGACATCAGCTTCCTTATGTGTAAAAGATATTAACAATTATCTTCAAAATTATTGAAAGAATTAAGGTGATATATTTTTATTATTTATCCAGTACCTGGATAAGTGTTCAAAAATGGCAACTAAAATAATTATAATAATACTACTAACAAAAATAACAACATATCATTTATTTTATAAACATAAGAATGAAGAATTATAGAAAAAGGTGAATGGTAGAGTGATAGAGAAAAGCATAAATGCATCTAAACAATAACATATGAAAAATCTTGTTTGGAGATATTTGTGGATAAAATCAGAATTTTGTGATATAATTTTGGCAATAATAACTTGGGTATCCTCTGATATCTATTTTGCTAAAATGCCCTGGCTCTTGGCCAGGAATGGGGACAGTGGAGTACAGAAAATATTTCTATGAGGTTCGGGACATGGATCTCCTCTTTAAGGGAGGGAATAGGTGGGGTTTATTTGTACCAAAGATTGGTGCATTATATTAGAGAGGAGCGAGTGGATCGTACGGTCGAAAGTTATGAATATGTGTCTTTAAGGCTGGGTGTATAGGTACAGTAGCTGAACGTTTAGATTGGCCCTCTCGCCTCTCTTTCACTCTCCTTTTTGGAAGGTTTGGAAAGGTAAAAATACAGTTTCCAGACTCCTTTGTAGCTAGAGCTCTGGGTATTAATTAGTTTTTATCAATTAAATGCACTCTCATGATTAGACTCATCTTTATCTCTATGTTAGCCGAGAAGTAAGCTTGAGTAGACACGAGTTTCTGCAGTGGATTCCTTTGTTTGTCATCTACTTTGTGGGTTTGAGAGAGTCGCATCAGCAATGGCAGTGGTAATATAAAAGCAGATACTTCTTGCTACTGAGTCCGGTTCCTGAAGGCGTCACCTTGAAAAGCAAATTTAGTGGTAGACCCTGACTTCAGTTCTCTCTCCTTTTCAGTGATTTCTATATTGAATCCCATTTTTCTTGGAAAACCGAGAATGATTTTGTTTTCTTGCACTGAACCTGCGTTGTCTGGGAATTTCTTTGAAAGTGCTACAGTAGAACTTCTAGAAGCAGCAACTCGAGACCAAGGGACTTGCTACGGCTCCACATGAATCAGAACCACATCATCAGGAGCCTAGCATGGAAGGGAAACACAGGAGGTTCACAAATGAAATTGTTTGATGAATGTGTGGATGAGAGAGTACTTTAAGGGAAAAACAGAGAATTAATAGGAAAAGAGGATTATTTGGGATGTAACTTATTTCTAAAAATGCAAGTGACTTTTAGAAATAATTAATAACTAAATGAATCAAGGTTAATGGACAATCAGTTCCAGAAAGAAAATTAGAGCTCACATTTCTAAAGTCCTTTATCGTGTGCCAGGCATCGTCCTACATGATTTTCAAACATAACTTTCTTTAAGTCTTATAACAACTTCATAAAGTAAGTGCTATTATTATTATCACCATTCTGCAGATGCAGAAACCGAAGTTCCCAGGTGTCGTGTCTATGGTAGTTTTCAGATCTGAAACCTAAATGTTTACCTTCAGCTCCCGTATTATTAATAACTACTTTACACTGCCCCTCAATGATCTGTAGGACATGTTTTTCTGAACAGACAACTAGAGAAAGTCCTGCATCAAAGATACTTGCTTACCCTTATTAACTCCATAGTTAGAGAGATGCATGGTTAGGATTGTAGATGGGAATGGTCATGCCCATCTGCTGTGGCATACACAAGGTATTGGTAGAAAAAGCCAAAATTAAAATGCTGTTCTCTTGATACCAACTCTAGAAGCTGTAAGATATTTTTCTAGCAAAGTATACATTAACCTTAATTTAGAATTGAGTATATAAATAAAAAATAATCCAATCAAATGTGAGGAACCACAGGTTATAAATTCTATTTTACCCAATTGACAGAAACCAAATTTTCTATGTATACAAAGATTTATTTTATGTATCAACACATTCCTCCCAGTTGAAGATAGAGAGAGGATAGAAGTGACTATGGACCTATATAGAAGCTCTATCTATTCATATCCTATCTTTTAAGGCTGGGCATGGCAAATAGAGTTAGTCTTATGCGTAGTATGAGATTAATGGCAACTCTTACCTGGTTGTTCCTGCTCACAGAGCTCATCCTTCATCATTAAGCTGCATGCCTACCTCAGCTTCGCTCTCTTTGGAAAACTAACTACATATACTTCCTTGGTTCCTTCTTTACATCCTGTCAACTTTTCAACGTTGCATGTTAGATATGCAATGTCCCATGTTCCCTTGCAGGATCCTTAGAATAGCAGAGTGTAACACAAATCTATTTAGCAATGTTTTTCTTCAATTGAGAGACACAGATGGACTATTTTTCGATGAAGTCTAAAAGAAACCCTTTAAGAAAACCGAAAGCTTTGGGATGGTATTTCTCCCCATGCTCCAGATTAAATTGGAAGAGAAGTGTCTGCCATGCCGATTTCTGGCCCACTCTTTTTCCACAGTCTAATGGATGGCTTGGCACATCTCTGGGTTCCTTCAGACTTGGGCACAAGTGCTTATTCCTTTCCCATAATGAGATTTAATCAAGCAAAGCCAAAACCATTGCTACAAGTTAAACACTCCCCAGGGAGGGGAAGCCAATGACTGGGGGAGTAATGAACCTCTATTTAATTTTCAGATTTTGTTAATAACAGTTTGACTTGTACTGGTTGGAGCTAATTAGTTGCTGCAGCTTCTCCATTAGTGGCTTATAAAATGGCGCTTACCTTGTGCATGTTAAGCAATTTTCTCAGTGTGGGTTGTTTTAGAGAAAACAGAAGGAATCTAAGTATCTTAAACATGAACAATCATTGTATTTGGTTTCTTTTCACATGAAGCTTCAAAAATGTTTACAATCAAGTTCTGACCACTGCAAAAGCATGTGCTAAAATAAAATGACTTGAGCTTATTTTGAGATAAGCCCGATTAGTTGTGAGGCATTAAAGAATGGAATTCATATGTATGTCATGGAAACCAACTCAGACTTGGTATAAACTCTCAGATTTGGAAGCAGTATAAAAAGTAGGGTGCTGTTGGTATTGAACAATAATTTGGGAGTTCTCCTTAGAATGAAAGGTTTTCACCATATCTTTAGGCTTATAATGTTCATCATTGTCCCCAAGGCAGACTGCCTCCACTGCTTGTTTTCTCTCTAGGAGAGTATTCTCAAGTAAAACCAGGGAAGGATCTTGATTACAATACATTTAAAAGAAAACAAACAAACACCAGAATAGGGGTTACACAATATCAGGGAACAATGTTCACAACCCCAGGCTCTGGTGGCTTTAGAAGGTCCTGTTTGTGGGAATTACGGAACAGGGGGCATTTTAAACCCCAGTGTGATATTCTAAATCCAAGGTTACTAGATTCCAAATGTATTTGGAGGTGGATGCCACCTAAGCTAGGCGTGGTGGACAAAAGGGCAGCCCAGTTAGTATGGTGTGAATCATCATACTGTAGGTATATTGTCCCTCTACCCAGTATTTCCCTTTTAGCCCAGGCTGATCTTGAAAAGCCCTCAGACCTCTGGGCCGATGTTTTATGTTCTGTGTGGTCCTTGTCACGTGTCTTTATTTTCTGTGTCTCATCTTCTCAAATGGCAAAAATAAAGATTTGAAATCTAGTCTTTATGGTATTTAGGGTTCTATAATGAATGGAATTTATGTACTGTTGGTTATATTAGCTGGGTAGTTTGAATTCCTAATAGGAAGGACTCAAAGCTATTTCAGGTACTGGGCACCTGATAGGGCAGAAATAATTGAGCAGTGGGAGGTGGGAAGGGACTTAGGTTGGTCCTGATTTAGAAAGGGCAAAATCAGACTCAAAATGTCAATTACCAAACCCAGAAATATTTCTGCACTGGGTTTTAAACCACTCACACAGCATAAAGAGGCAAAATTGAATGAACTTTGTCCCAGTGTTGAACACTTGCCTAAAAATATCCATACCCGAGGTTTATAAAACCCTTATTTTTACGCATATGACATTTTAAAATCCAAAAAATGTGATACCTTTGCCTATATTACAAATTTGCAATTAGGCAAAGTGTACTCAAGGGTTGTAACCTCTCGATATCTGGTGCCAGAGATGTTTTTAATAAACAGAATGAAAAAGTTAATTTGGTGACTGATACATGAGATGTACTTTTATTTCTAGCTGTTCATTTAATATTGATGTAATGGATTAATGCTTTAAATGGCACTGAAATCCCTATGAGAGTTAACGAGTGATGCTTACCCACCTAATGAGTGCCATGCCCTAGAAAGTAGTCCTTTGGAGAGGCCGATGCGTATAACAGGTTTAGTCTGAGCACTCTCTCTGGAGTCAAACAAACCCAACACACGCTGTTTTTAGGCATTGAGGATATAAAACATATATTCTCCAGTGACACGTGTGTAATTTTCGTTAGTATTTAAGAGTGGGTGTTGCATATGTCTACTATTCTAGAGAAAGTTTTGGAACCCAGAAGAACAGAAAAATATCTAGTTTTAAATTGTACTACCCTCATATTTTTCTCTGTAGTACCAGAGATGAACCATTTCTTCTCTGAAGCTAAATACGTCTCAGCTTTCACACAGATCATCCTTTGGTTCTGATTGGATTATCTATTATAGTTTCCATCTGATGCATAAAATGCTGTAGCAAAAGGGGATGCAGAAAGCAGAGACTTCATGGAATATAAAAGGAAGAGATGGAGACTTAGGGAACAATAAACATCAAAAACCTCTTGCTTACGTTTTCTTGAAGACAGAAAGTATATTTGTGAGAAGAGCGGAATTGGAAGAAGACATTGCCTGTGGAAACCAGCATTCCTTGTGAAGGTCTTTTTAGATTCATTGGAAACAGTATACTCCATTTAGGTGGCACTAGGACTGTGACAGTTGTGTAGTCTAAGATTTTGTAACCCAACTCTACATTGCCCTGAGGACCATAAGAGGCCATTAGGTCCTGGTATTTACAACTTTTTCAATATTCTCTAGAGCTGGATCTTTATTATTTGAGGATAGATTTATTTATTAGAACTAGTCCTGACTCAATCAGGTCCAATTATGGTGGGTAAATGAAGACATTAGGTCAGGGTACATACATTTTAAAATTATTTTATTAACCCAGTAGTTTGTTAATTACAAAGTTAATAGATGCATTTCAGTAAAAAAAAATCCACGTGGCAAAGAAAGATTAAAAATAAAAATTAAAAGCCACTTCCCCCACTCAAACTTAATTTCATGCCCTAGAGACAAATAGTATTAACAGTTTGGGATTTTGCTTTTATGTGGTTATCTGTTATTTTTAAGTAATGAAATCATAGATCTGTGATATATCATTAATAGATAGAATTATTGAGGTAACAATGAAAATTAGAGATGCATCATATATATACCATTGAACACCTACACTCCTCAAATTTACTGCCTAATTTATAATACATATGTATGAACAAGTGAGCAAGTACTTTATTTCTCTTTTGGTTGACATCACTAATTAAAATAATAAGTTTAAATTATTATTTCCAGATGCATCAGTTTTTTAGATAGAACCTGTTGTTCTTCATTTAATGAAAGATGTGTAATTAGGGCACTTATTGTTCCTTTACTAACATTTCTAGTGATCCTTTTCCATTTTTCTTAGTCATTTTGTTATTTTATATCAATAATTGGATTTTTCATCCTGTCTATAGTTTGATTTTAAAACACGATGACTAATATCAATATAAAATTTTAAGCACAATTCACTGCAGAACTAAATAGAATGAGTGGCTCGTTAGAGAAGAAAATGTAACCTAATGTTATTAAAATTTACTACTTGAAGAAGAATCTACCATGTGTCAATAATTGATGAACGCTCTGGTTTCTCAGAATCAGTTATCAATCTTTCTTTTCCCCATGTAAACAGACTTCCTTTACATGTATTCCCAATATCTGCTGCCAGTTAATGGTTTGACTAGATTTGCAAATCTATGGGAAATTTTTTTTATCTAGATTTTGAAGATGTAATTTTTCTGTAGATTTAGTATTTCTGATAAAAGTCTGATAATCTGGAACAAGTAACTTGTTTTACTTTTCTTCACTTTGTCCTTGGAGTTGTGAAAAAACCATCAATGAATATTCAGGTGTAATGGTTATTTTCATTAATTTTGTTTTAGGTAACATAGACATTTCAAATCTGACAATGTTTTTTCTTAGATCCATAGTTTCTTTGATGATTTCCTCCCTGCCATTGTTTTTGCTTTTTCTGTCTGTAACTCTTGCTGGAAATAAGCTGAAAACCTATAACTTCTCAGTATGCTTACTTTTCACTCCTCTTTCATGCTTTGTTCTTTGTTTTTCTACTTTCTTAGCATTTATTTCAACTGTATTTATAGATAACCTTCTTGGTTTTTTATCCATGTCCTTTTTTAAATTCACATTATGTACTTTTTAAAAAATGTAAACAATTTATCAAGTTTATTTTTATGGTTAAACTATAACACATATATAATTAGATATATACGTGAATATATAGTCATATAAAATTTACTCTCAGATTACTCTGTTTGAAACAAATATATTGATTTAAAGTTTTTTACTATTTACTGATTTTTCTGTTTTCCTCAGGTCATTCTTTATTCATTATTGTTGGCATTCCCTTTTAAAAATTTTTTCTCCTTTCAAATTCTTCCTATTTCTAGTTATCTGAATATCTGTGAATGGAAAATGAGTTAGAAGGGGGTTGCAAAGAGGAGCTGCTATCATGATAGAAGCCCATCCTCTATCTCAGCGGTCCCTAACCTTTTTGGCACCAGGGACCAATGGTGCTATGAGAATCCAATGCCTGATGACCTGAGGTGGAGCTGAAGCAGTAATGCTAGTGCTGGGGAGCAACTGCAAAGACAGATGAAGCTTTGCTGACTCACCCACCGCTCACCTCCTGCTGAGCGGCCCAGTTCCTAACAGGCCATGGACACTGCTCAATGTGAGCAGAAGGGTTTATATTTTTAGATTGAAATCCAATGTGAAAATGAAATAATGAAATTTTTAAAAAGAGTTAAAAATGAAATAATGAAACTTTTCTTTTTTTATCTTGCAAATTTGCTTTGGTATTAACAAAAGTAAGAATTACCAGTAGAACAATTAGACCGTCACCAGAAGAACAATATACAAAAATAATGGCCCTTGCAAGAAAAAAAAAACTCATTTGGTTTGTCAATTCCAAGTGTATCAATGTTATTTTTATTTTTGAATAATCATAACTCATAAAATACCATAAAAATAAAAAATTATACTTCTTCATTGATATTATTTCAGTTTGTTTCATATCCAAAAAAAAAATTGTATCAGCATATTTGGAATTCAACTCCACTGATACTGAACATTCAGTGAAAAACACATTTGTCTAGGTCTGGATGTACAACAGTAGATCCATTTGTTTATTTACTTATTTCACTACTATTTGGTCCGTATTTATTATGAGCCAGGCATACCAATGAAAAGTGGGTTTATAGTGGTGAAGAAAACACAGTGGATATCTTTCCATTGTAGATGAGCAAGATATAAAACAGACACAAAACAAATTACAGATATAATATTTGGTAGAAAATCACACGGTTCTTTGAGAAAAGAAATAGAGTCATCAGATATGTTCCTTTGAAGAGATAACATTTAAGCTTAATACAATTAAGAGGAGGAGAAGAGAGGCTCTCTGATAAGACATTGTAGTCACATAAACTTTCTGGAGAGAGGGAATGGCAGATGCAAATGCACACCAATAAGGTGGATATATTATGGAATTAATTGAAGAGCAATGTCATTTTGAATGAAGGGAATTGTGCAAAGTAAGTTTGGAGAATAAGACAGAGGCCAGAAGATGTAGCACTCTGTACTAAGAAAATTGAAGTTACTGAATTATTTTAAATGTGTGAGTAGGGTGATTGAATTTACAATTTAAAGATCAATTTGCTTCTTTGTGAATGATGAATAAATCAATGGAATAGAATTGAGAGTCCAGAAATAAACCTATTTATCTATGATTAAGTGATTTGCAACAAAAATGCAGTTCATTGTGAAAGAATAGTCCTTTCAAAAAATGATATAGGTCAACTTTATGTCCATATTTAATTCCTATGCCTCACCATATTCAAAGATCAACTCAAAATGTATAAAATATTTAAATGTAAGAGATACAATTGTAAAAGGTTTAGAAGTAAACATAAGCCTGTGACATTAGATTAGGTTTTAGCTTCTTAGATATGACACCAAAATCATAAGTATCCAAAGGAAAAAAAATAGAAAAATTGAAATTCATCAATATTGAAATTTTGTGTGTGTGTGTGTGTGTCAAAAGACACTATTAAAGAAAGGAAAACAGAAACTCAAAATGCAATAAAATATTTGCAAAACATATGACTAATTTAGGTCCAATATTCAGTAAAAAGAGCATTTAAACTCAATGATAAAAAGATAAATATTCCAATTGAAAATGATCAAAGGATTTGAATTTTTCTCAAAAGAAGACAGACAAATAATCAATAAGCTCAGAAAAAGAACATTAGTCATTAGTGAAATTCTAATTAAAAACACAATAAGACACAACCTCATACCCTGTAGGATGGCTATAATCAATAGATGAAAAATAGCAATTGTTGGTAAGGATGTATGAAATTGGAAGACTTCTGCAATGCTGGTGATACTATAAAATGGTCCAGCCATATTACAAAGTTTGGCAGATCTTCAAAAATTTAAACATAGAGTTACCATATGACCCAGCAATTTCACTACTAAGTATATACTCAAAAAAAAGTTAAAAGCAAGTCACCACACAAAATTTGTATACAAATGTTCACAAGCAGCATTATTAATAGTAACCTAAATATAAAAACAACCCAAATGTACATAAACTGGTGAATGGATAAACAAAATATGACATATATATACATATGTGTATATATATATATATGTGTGTGTGTGTGTGTGTATATATGCATATATATGTGTATGTATGTGCACGCGCGTGCACGCACACACACATACATTTTATTTATATGATATGTCCAGACTAGGCAAATCCATGTGGATAGAAAAATAGATTAGTGGTTGCTAGGATCTGGGGGAGGGGGTGGAATGGGAAGTAACTACGAATGGGTACACGTTTTCTTTTAGGGGTGATGAAAGTATTTTGGAATTTGTGCACACATTTCTGAAGATAGCAAAATCTTCTGAATTGAACCTTTAAAGGAGTGGAGTTTTTGATAGGTGTATTTGTTTCCTAGGGTTGTCATAACCAATTACTACAGCTTAAAACAACAGAAATTCATTTTCTCACAGTTATTGAGGCCAAAAGCCCAAAGTCAAAGTGCTGGCAGAACCCTACTTCCCCTGAAGTCTGTAAAAGAGAGCCCTTCTTTGCCCCTTCCAGCTTCTGGTGTCTCCTGGGATTCCATACTTTGTGGCAACAGAAAGCTAATCTCTCCTGCCTCTGTTCCTGTGTGTCTCTGTATCAGTCAACACTTCTTTTCTGTTATAAGACATCAGTCACTGCATTTAGGACTCACCCTTATTCCAAGATTATTTTACTTTGAGATTTTTTTTTCAGTCTGCAAATGCCCAGTTTCCAAATAAGGCCATCTTTTGAGGTCTGAGTGGACATGAATTTAGGGGGAAATTGTTCGGCCCATCATAGTATGTGAACTATATCTGAATTAAAAATAATGGCTATTAAGAACTACAAAATATCTAAAATATCAAATACTTAGTTCAGGTCCATTCTTAATTACCCTTGGTTAAGAAACAAGTTTTATGGAATTATATATTCCCAATGCCTAAAACAAGCAAATAAAAATGTAACCATATTTAGTGAATAATGATCACATAAGTAACCATATTGGCCCAAAATGTGATCAAAATAGACCAATTCTGGAGCTAATAGTCTTAACCATGTCTTAAACCAAAAGTATTTAACCATGTTTGAGAGATTAATACTTTTTTTCAGCATAGTGTTTTAAAAGAAGTTATATGATCTCTTCCTTGCGACCAAATCGTGTGTGTGTGTATAGATATACACACATACACAGTGTCAAACATGTGTCGGTTCACTTAATTCTTATAAAAATCTTATAAAATATAAATTAGTCAGAAAAAGTCTAGAACCATATGATTTCACTTATATATGGGATATAAAACTAAAAGCAACAAATGAACAAGACAAACGAACAAACCAAAACTCATAGATACAGACAGCAGTTTAGTGGTTACCAGAGGGAAGAGGGGGAGGAAGATAGAAAAGGGTAAAGGAGGTCAAATATATGGTGACAGAAGAAGATTTGACTTTGTTGGTGAACTCACAATGTAATATACATATGACATATTATTGAATTGTACACTTGAAACCTCTATAATTTCATTGAACAATGTCACCGCAATAAATATAATAAATTTTGTACAGAAAAAAATCTTGTAACATATACAATCATATTATCTTAATTTTATAGATAAAGATAAAGATTATGAGTAGCAAATCTCTTTTTCATTGAAGAGTAATTAATTTTCCTAAAGGAAAACTTTTTTTCTTTTGATAATACATATTTTCTTTTTAATATGACAAATTTCAGGACCTAATATTATTGAATTGCCATTTGGTTATGGTTTCCACATTTCGATTCACTTTTTAATGTGTTTTGATTGTCACAGCAAAACTGAAACACAGTTTAATAGAAATTATTATCCCAATTTACAAATGAAGAAAAGAAGTTTCATACGAAGATTATTCAGCTAGTCCATTGTCTTACATATACTATAGGCTGTCAATTAGCTTTAAGGCCAGTTATATAATCCACAATATTACATTTCTAAGCTATGTACATCTATGTACATTTCTAATGTTTCATTAAGGCTGTGAATAATCCATACAAGTAAACTTTATTAATAATGATTTCTCCACCTTATTAAAGAAATGCTATGATGTTTTCTATTTTTATCTCATATGAACTGTTCGACTCTGGACTGCCCTTGCAAATTTTATTGTTCATTATTACAAAGCTTCCCTATATCTCAAGAGAGAGAGATTCCATTCTTTCAACAGCCCAAGAATAAAAGGCTTGATACAGTGTCCAAACAATTAGAAATGAAGACTTAAGGTATACTGATTGGACACACACTAAAAGGCGGTGACAGACTTAATGTGTTAGGAAAACTGAGACAAGAATTGAATTTACTTCGTGCCATTCGGCTTCAGCTCTGAATTGAGCCAACACTAAGATGTCAGCGTTGGCTGTAAGAAGGAGGAAGTTGTTGAGCAGGCAGGCAAAACGAGGGAAAGGAGGAAACCTTTGTAAGCATAAAATTTAAAATTCTAAAGAATTCACTGGAGTTGCCGTGGGCAGTTAATAAAGTTTCTGCAAAAACATGCATTGGCCTGTAGGTAGGCGGCTCTGAACACAATCTTACCTGACACTGATCAATAATTGTAGAAATTTCAGCTAATCTGGGCTTAGGGGCCCCTGGAAAAGAATAACTGAATAGAGAGCATGGGCTTCTAACACATAATTTCAGAGAAGAGTGAGCAGTTTAAAATGCATGGTTCAAGAGTCTCAGAGAAAATGGCCTTTTAATAATGAGAGATTGTGAGAAACAAGGAAGTAGAGTTGTGGCCTTTGAAATATTTACATTGAAGGTAAACTGGAAAAGTCCCTCTGTCTGGGGCTGAGCTTTAAAGCTTCCTGGACAGCTTTAGGCTTACTTTAATGCTGGGCAGTCTCCCCAGTATATCATAAAATATGCCTTCGGTTTTATTAATAAAAAATAATAAGTTTCCAAATGTTCTTCTCTATCCATAAGTGTTTAATTGCCTGGACCAGAGCTGTAGGTCAGGGATTTGGCCACTGGGAGTAGGGTCTTATTGTCTTCCAATCACTATAAAAAACCTGTTTAATTTTCCTTTATGCTCATGGAATTTGTCAACAAATTCTAGTTATCTTGACAAATTCTCTTTAAAATATTGACATCTCCAAATGTATGATTTTGGCTTGAAATAATCAAACTCATATTTCTACAAGCTATACTCATTATCGTAACTTTTGCTAAAAGAGAATCTCAGTTTCTCTTTCAGTAAAAGGGAACCTTCAGGTTAGGTTTTTAGTTTGTTCAAAAATCTCACCATACACTTCCCAAATCCTTACATTAACTTTTGGACTGGGAAGATTGATCGTCTACTAAATTGTTCTCAGCTAGATGCTGAGAGCCTGGTGAGCAATTATGTTTACATTAAGTGAATGAATGAATTAAGCAAGACACTGTTTAGTTTCTCAAGATTTTTGAAGATTTGGCTTTTGGGAAGTCTTTGAATTCTGCTAATGCATTCAGGACACCAAATGCACACCATCAGGAGAAATCATTGTCTTTAGTTATCATAAGGCACATCGTTAAAAATTTACAGTGCTCAAGGCCATAATTAGGCACACATAGTGGATATTTTATAAGTTTCACAATAATCTGGAAAGTCAGATGGCATTAGCCACATGTTGTGGATAGGAAGCTTAAGCTCAGAGAGGGCAAACACGCTCCGAGGTCTCTCCTATCCGAAAGCAGCTGAGCCTGTGTCACTCTCCACTTCTCTGCTCCATGCTGCTCTAAATCCTGGGCTCTTTCTCGCAGGCTGGGCTGTCTCTCCCTCCATTACCATTTTATGAGGCTTCAAGAAATATCTTGTTATTTGAGTTTTTATATTACGGATTCCAGGATAAATGTTTTACCATATCAAAGCCAGGTTCCCACCGGTGTTATCATTCCCTGTAGCCTCTTCACAAAACAATGAAGCGGACATGCTTTCTCAGGCCCTTTCTCTCACTTTCATATTCTAGCAGCAGGATGAATCTGTGTTCAGGCTCCTTGTAAACAGAAGGAAACTGCCCTTTCATTTGGACAGTGCCTCAGAACAAGTGATTTTTGTGACAGCACTTATGATTTGGGTCTGGCGACGGAATACATTTGAAGACTTAGAGGATTTGGCTGTTCTTATGTCTTAAATGTAAAATGCTTCTAAAAAGCCAGTGTGCCTGCCTCACAAATGATAGTCGAAGTGTGCAGCCCTGTGATACCAAAGCTTAATGTGGCCAGACCTTGAACTTTCTGTCTCCATCGGACTTTCTAACACTTAGTGGCTGGAATACAAAACGATCTGGCTCCGCTGGGCCTCCCTGGTGTCGGAAAGAGCAAATACTGAAGGGCTTTCATCTCAGTGGTCTTCACACAAACTATACCCCAGAGAGAAAATCTAAGCAGTGCTTCAGGCAGGTGCATGACGTGGCTCAGAAGCGAAAACATTTGATTCATGAGCAGGAGACACTAAAATAAGCTTGGAGAAGAAAGAAGAGATCAAGCCATGATGGAAGCAATATTGCATCTGAGTTCCAACGCCGGTGCTGCTTCACCTGCCACGTCTACCTTGTGGTGTAAGGTTCAGAAAAGATCAGACAGGAGCCGGTGAGGCAGAGGGTGCAAAATGAAGCAAACCAATCCCAAAACATCCTGACGTGGGAAGGGGGCGTTGCTCCTTGCAAGGAGGAAAGGAGACTTGTTTCTGCAAAAAGAAGAGATTTTCTGGAATTTGGGATTGGCTCAAAGGACAAAAAAAAAAAAAAAAAAAAAAATGGCAGTAAGTCCGCATGGGGTTTTCTGACTTCCTTACAGAGAAATAAGGGGGCGTTGTGTTTCTGCGATGCTCTTCCTCTTCCTCCCTTGGCACCTCCTATTCTTCTTCCCTTCCCTGCTCCTCCTCCTCCTACTGCCCTCCTCCTTTGCCCTTGTTAAATGTTTTGGCGTGATTGTTCTGAAACAGGCTTCGAAAAATTTGTAACAAAGCTTTCTGAACACATTGTGCAGGTAAAACTTACTTTGTGTGCTTCTCTCTAACAGATTGATGAGGATTGTAGTGACTGCTGAGACTGAGGTTTCACGGTCTGGGGGAGAATTTCATGGATTAAGGGCCCACCTGGTGGTTCATGTTTGCTCACGGGAGGATCCTGGACATCCTTTCCAGGACAAAGTCCTCCGATGTGAATACTCTGTAATCAGAAACTCTTCATTGCCTCTCCTTTCCATCTTCTCATAATGAAGACTATGGCTGAGACCTGGGGATTTGAATGGCAGTCAGCACCAGACCCATGACAATGAAAACAGACCACCATTAAGTCAACCGACATTTAGGTATACCCAGCTCTCTTCTTAGTTCCCAGGAGCTGGAAAATAAAAACAACAACAAAAAAATGGATTTAACATGGTCTTTGCCCTTGTAAGGCTACCTATTTTAGGTATATTTGATTTCATTTTATTTTGTTTTCTTGTAACAGTGATACTAGTCTTAAAAACAAAACTCCTTTAAGGAAAAGTCAGATTTGGTAAAATAAACTGCGAGGCTGGTGTGAATATTGTTGAGTCTTGTTAATACAAATCTTCCCAAAGGTCGTGCATCAAATAGGTTTAAGTTGCTTGCAATACTGATATTTTTTTTTAGCTTCTATGGAGGCTGGGACAAGCCTTGAGGTAGCAATACCCCCTGGGCTTGTCACCTGCAGCCTCAAACAGCCTCATCCAAGTGCCACAGTCTCCTGTACAAATATTATTATATTCCGAGTATACTGATGACGTTAACACCCATGTTACCTTGTAAACTCAAATAATTTGGTGTTGACTGACATGCAAAAAAATAAACAAACAAAATAATGGGAGACCTTTCTATTCCCTAAAGAGCAAACGCACACTGGCTCAAGAGGCTAATTTTGTCGAAGTGTCCTGAAACTGCAGCTATAGTATTGTCAAGTGTTAGAATCAATAACAGTCCTTTTACAACTGTTTTTTCCACACACACAAAAAAATGATCTGTTTATGAATTGTTCTTACTGATAATATGTAGATAACTCATTCATTTTAACTGCTGCAAGTTATATAGCTAACTTATCTCTCCATTTTATTCCACTATTGATAGTCTCTTAGGCTCTGAAGTTTCTCACTGTAATTGACACTGAGAATATCTGTATGCAGAGATGCTGTAAATACCTCAGGGAAATGGTTGGTTGTGGTTGATGTAATGTCCTCCCTGGGTGTTTGGAAATATGTACGTGCAACTTTATTCACCTGAAGTCTGCAGGACACTACTAGCTGTTGATACCTAGAGCCAGGGATGCTCAGTGTCCCACCATAAATATATAACACAATAAAGGATTAGCCATCCAAAACACCAACAGTTCCCCTATAAATAAACAGTGCTCTACATTGTGTGCTCAGAAGTGAAATTGCTGGATGTGATGGATTGATTAGATTTATGCTCCACTTCTATCTCAAGCTTTAACTTGGTTGCCTGACTGTATTCCAAAACATGGAGAGTTAGAAACTCTCTTCTACCTGCAGTTGCAGATGTAGCTAGATTTCCTAGGTGATGTTCCCATGAAGACTTGGAAGGGAACAAGCAAGGTCAAGGTCAGGCTGCTCTGCTAACAAGCAGGCACAAAGGCCTTTTATTTATTTTTTTCCAGCAGCATATAATGTCCTGTTATCAAGGTCCAGGATACAGGGAATGTCCTTTGCCTATGAACTAGAATAGGTATTGTGGTCCTGGAACTGACAGTCGTGGTGACAGCTTCCTGAATCTGGGTGACAATGATGTGGTGGTGGGTTTCATCCCGATTCACCAGTGTCCTTATTGTAGCAGAGAATGCCAGCTGGCCAGAAAGAAGAATTGCTGTGGGAATCTTTATAAAGTCTGTGCATGGAGCCTGTTCCTTCAGTCTATCCAAAATGTTATCTGCCCCTACACCCCTGCTTGGCTGAAGCACTGTATATTAGGAATTAGATATCTTTGTGTTTATTAGATTTTTCCATGCTGCCCTTCCAAATGGAATTGACCCTTACACAACATGAAGGTTAGGGGTGCTGACCCCCAGAACAGTAGTAAATATGTGTATAACTTTTAACTTTCCAAAAACTTAACTACTAATAGCCTTCTGTAGACTGGAAACCTTACCAATAACACAGTCAATTACCACGTAGTTTGTATGTTATATGTATTATATACTATATTCTTCCAGTAAAGCAAGGGAAAGTAAATAAAATGTTATTAAGAAAGTCACAAGAAAGATGAAATAAATTTACAGTATTTATTGAAAAGAATCCACGTATACATGGACCTGTACAGTTCAGATCCTTGTTTTCAATGATCAACTGTAATTGGATCAATTTATACCACTGTATACATGAGTTCGTGTTTCCTCACATCCTCACTGACATTTGAAATGATCAGATTACTATCAGATTACTCCTCCCCCTCTTCCATATTACCATTATCATCTGTCAACCTGATAACTGTAAACTAGCGAACTGTTGTCTCTATTTGAATGCCTGATTATTTGCAAATTCATCACTCTTTCATGTTTACCATTTATTTTTTTGTCCGTTGTACTTTTTGTCTCTATGATTTTGACTACTTTAAGTACCTCATATACATGAAATCATACCATATTTTGTGTGTGTATATGTGACTGACAGGCTTATTTCATTTCGCATGATGTCCTAAGTCCTTAGCAAGTTCATTCATGTTGTAGCAAATGTCAGACTTTTCTTTCTTTTCAAGGCTAAATAATCTTCCTATCTCTGTGTGTGTGTGTGTGTGTGTGTGTGTGTGTGTGTGTGTGTGTGTGTGTGACTGTGGATACATTTTGTTATTTGTCCACCTGTCAATGGAAGTTTGCGTTGCTTCCACATTTGAGCTGTTGTAAATAATGCTGCTGTAAATGGGGGTATACGAATATCTCTTGGAGACCCCATTTTCGCTTCTTTTGGATATATACCTAGAAATGGAATTACTGAATCATATGGTAATTATGTTTTTAATTTTTTGAGGGAATGCTGTATTGTTTTCCACAGCAGCTGCACCATTTTACATTCTCAGCAACAATGCGCAAGGGTTCTAATTTCTCCACATCCTCAACAACATTTTGTTTGTCGACGGTAGACATCCTAACGGGTATCACATGATATCTCATTATAGTTTTGATTTGTATTCCCCTAATGATTAGTGATATAAATACTTATTTTTTATGCTTATTTTGGATGAGGCTTGAGGCTCTACTGGTTCAGTGCCTGTCAAAGACATAACTGACAGTATTGTTAGAATGTGAACTCATGTAATAATGAAAAAGTTAGCAGTTACTGGAATGATTGGTCAGACAGCCTTAGTGAATTAATTTCCCCAACATTTTCAAATGCAGGAACGATTGTTTCTGGTTATCTGTCCTTATCCACAAAAGATTTGGAGGGACTTATTCCAGTTTCCTGTGAGCATATTCAGAATGAATCAGCATTTGAGTAATGTATACCGTCATCAGTATAACATAATAAAGAGTAGAGAGAAAATCAGCTTAGGACAGTGTAAAGCTAATTTTCCTTATGGGTATGATAAGAAAGAGAAAGAATTCTTCCTGTGTGATAGATCAAGGTGATAATATGCCCCATTAGGACAATTTGTTTTATATTTCTTAAAATAGATCTGACTAAGGAAATGACAGATGGAGGTCAGGAAAAAATTCATGAAGTCCTTCAACTTATGTTCATAAATCAATGACTGGGTTCCAGAGAGTTGGCTAAAAATATATTTCTCTTTCAGATGAAGGAGATTAGGTTGTGAAAAGAAGAATGTGTTGACTGAAATGACTGAACACCCTCTCTGTTATTAACACAATACTGTAGCATCATGCAAACCATGAGGAAAGTGATTTTTTTCTTTCACTTTTACTTTTCCAGTAATACAGAGGTCTCTCTCTCTCTCTCTCTCTCTCTCTCTCTCTCTCTCTCTCTCTCTCTCTCCACTCTCTCTTTCTCCCAGATATGTATGAATCTCCATTTTGTAGATGAAACCATGTGAGTTTATAGTCAAAAAAATAACTTTGTTTAGATAAGTGTTTGGCCCCCAGGAGGAGAAACGGTTAAAGAAGAAATATTAAATGACAATATATTGAGAATTTTCAAAGGGGAAGAATTAGAAAAAATATCCAGAAGAAGTTATATTAAAACATTTCTAATGCCTGAAAACATAGACTTTAGATGTTTTTCGTTCTATGAAGCCAATACCAGCATCAGCTCCCGAAAGAGATCAGCATGTGAAATGACAATCTTGAGAATGCAGTCATTAAAGTTCAGTGTGAAATACTGATTTTTAAAGAAATAATTCCTTTTGAAATACAACTGTAACCTTTTAAACTTATAATCAGGTACAACCTACATTATAATGAAGGTACTTAATATGTCAGGAAACAAGGGGAAAGAGTTCAAATGGCAAGATAGCATTGTGAATTTCTAGCGAGGTTTGCACTCTTGCTCCTATTTTTTTTTTTATTGCATTCCATAAGCCTCACAGAAAAAAAAAAGCCTTTAAAGAAATACATCCTACACGTTATCACTCATGTAGGAAAAAACTCCTTTAATGCTTTTGTTGGCCATGATATTGAAAATAAGTCTTGACTGAAGGAAGCACAGTTGTATATTGAAGTACACAAATAGACATGTTTGTTGGTTTATTCTCCAGGCTTGCTGCAAGAATGCAAATCAGCTTTTCCAGGCCCAGTTTCAAGCTGTCAAGTGACAAAGTGAGAAGGGGGCAGGAAAAAAATCAATTGAGTTAACCTAGCACAGAAGACTACAGATTAATTATGTTTTAAGAAACTAAAAACAATGTTTTCTGTTGGCAACTTGAAAGATTGGTGCCTGAAATACTTCTTAATATTATGGAAACAAATGGAGTCTAATCAATTGCAGAGACTGCAGTCACCAAACCTGTAAAGGGTGTAGAGTGAGGTTGTAACTTTCCTTTCAAATAAATGAATTGGGCACAGAAGATGGAAGTGCATTTGTAGCTGCATATAGAATTAATACATTGCTTACAGGATGGTAACAGATAGGCATTGTGACTTCAAATGCCAAGTAGTATCAGTATACCTATTCTTCCTATTGTGACTCCAGATC